>CAWUFW010001742.1:0-1200000 GCA_963921515.1 Calotriton arnoldi | reverse complement strand
TCTCTCGAATCTCTCACCTGGGATTCTTCAGCTGGCCAAACTTCAGCTTCCTCCGTTATTGATGCTGACTGAGGATTTTGTCCTTCAGGATCTGGCGCCCTTTTGGTGTGGCTTACATGAATCCAATTGGGCAATCCTGCACATTTCACTGCTGTGTTCGTAACTAGTATGACCTGACAAGGTTCGCCCCACCTGGGTGATAAACACGTTTCTCTGGTGTGATGCTTCACAACCACCCAGTCTCCAGGGTTCAGATCATGCTCTTGTTCAGGCTGCCTGGAAACTGCCTCTTCTCCAACCTGGTGAGAGACAGAACGCACAAGGTCAGCCAATGCCTTGCAATAATCTAGAACCATATCATCAGTTATATTCAGAAGTTTATTTGTAGGTACATGTGCTTGTCTCATTGCTCTTCCCATGATTATTTCATGGGGACTCAATCCGGTATTTCTATCAGGAATGCTTCTGAGTCCCATTAAAACAAGAGGCAATGCATCTGGCCAGTCTAGCGATGTTGATGCACACATCTTTGACAGCCTTGATTTTATTGTGCCATTCATTTGTTCAACCACTCCAGAAGCTTCTGGGCGGTACGCACAGTGCAATTTCTGTTCAATTCGAAATGCTTCACAAATTATTCGGATCACATCGTTATTAAAGTGACTTCCTCTATCTGATTCCAAAGTTACTGGGAAACCGAACCTAGGAATGAGTTCTCGTAGCAACAGCTTTGCGACTGTAATACTGTCATTCCTTCTGGTAGGGTAAGCCTCCACCCACCTTGAAAACAGACACACTATGACAAGTACATATTTCAGTCCTTTACATGGTGGTAACTGTATAAAATCTAGCTGCAATCTCACAAAAGGACCTTCAGCTTTTCCAATCTTTCCCAAGCCAATTACTGTTCTCCTTCCTGGATTATTTATTTGGCAAGTCAAACACCTTTGGCAAAGACTCTCTGCTGCAGCCCTAAACTTTGGATTATACCAACTTTGTCTGAAAAGTCTAATCATGGCATCTCTCCCTACATGTGTGTCTCCATGATACATTCTGGCCATTTGTGAAATCAGACAGTCGGGCATGACTGGTCTGCCATCTGTGTATACCCATACATCATCATCTATTCTTCGGGAACATCCTATTTTAATCCAAACATCTCTTTCACTCTCCTCAGCGTCATCTTGCAGTCTTTTCACATCATTCCATGTTTCAGGAGGTGCACATAGCATAAGTTGGCAGCTGATTCCCACCCTTTCAACCTTTTTATTTACTGACAACCTGTTTTTAAGCACAGTGTTGAGCCACCAGATCTGCATATCTGTTACCGACTACCACCCAGTCATCTCCTGACTGGTGTGCGGCACATTTCACCACTGCCAATTCTTTTGGTGATTGTATTGCTTCCAATAATTCTTTTACAAACTGTCCATTTTTGATTGGGGATCCTGAGGAGGTCATGAAATCCCTCTGCATCCACAGTTGGCCAAAGTCATGCACAACCCCGTACCCATATTGACTGTCCGTAAATATGGTTACTCTTAAATGTTTCCCAATTTTGGAAGCTTTGATCAGAGCAATTAATTCAGCTACTTGTGCAGACTTGACTCCTGGTAAATAGGATGCTTCGACTATTCCAGTTAGTTCACACACAGCATAGGCTGCACTCAGTTTACCATCCTCATGCCTTAAGCATGAGCCGTCCACAAACAGCTCCCTATCTGGATCTTTCAATGGTGTTTCCTGTATGTCAGGTCTTGGATTTGTACACAATTCTGTGACCTTTAGACAATCATGTTCTGGATCGTCTTTTACTTCTTCAAAAATTGGATCTGGCAATAACGTAGCAGGATTTAAAATAGTGCACCTAACTATGGTCACATTTTCAGCACCAAGAATAATTCTTTCATACCTTGTCATCCGACTAGGTGTGAGATGCTGAGTTCGAGTTCTTGTCAACAAGATCACAACTGCATGTGGGACAAATACTGTTACAGGATATCCCATTACTATTGACTCACTTTGTTCAATGCTCATACAAGTAGCAGCAACTGCTTTCAAACAGCCTGGTAATGCTGTCGCCACTGGGTCCAATGTAGCAGAAAAATATGCTATAGGACACCTGCCTATTCCATGTCTTTGAGTTAACACTGAAAGTGCACAATTTTCTCTTTCATAACAAAATAGTGCGAATTCTCTTGTATAGTCAGGCATGCCCAAGGCAGGTGCCTCACACAATGCATTTCTTAATTTTACAAATGCACCAGCACTTTCATCATCCCATTCAACTGGATCTTTGGCTTTCTTTTTGGTTAACTGTATTAAAGGCTTTGCTAGTAGTGAAAATCCTATTATCCATTGTCGACAGTATCCTACTATTCCAAGAAACATTCTCACTTCTCTTTGTGTTTCTGGCATTTTCATTTTCTTTATTATTTTTATTCTGTCAGATGTTATTCTTCTTGTCCCTCTTTCAATTTGGTGTCCCGAATATTTGACTGCAGTTGTACAAAACCGCAGCTTTTCAGGTGACACTTTGTGTCCTTCCTCAGCCAAATGGTTGAGTAATGCAATTGAATCTGCGACACAATCATCATGAGTTCTTGACACCACCAATAAGTCGTCTATGTACTGCACCAGGACTGAGCTCCTGGGCAGTACTAATTTCGCTAGACACCTTTTCAGTATTTGATTAAAAATGGATGGACTTTCTGTGTATCCTTGAGGAACACGATTCCATACATAGACATGATTTTCAAATTTAAACAAAAAGAGATATTGGCTATCTGGGTGCAATGGTATTGAAAAGAATAAGTGGCATAAATCAATCACAGTAAACCATTCTGCACTCCAGGGTATTTGGTATAGGATTACTGCAGGATTTGGTACTATAGGACAACAAGGTACCACAATTTTATTAATTTTTCGCAAATCCTGGACAATCCTATACTTTCCACTAGGCTTTTTCAAACCCATGATTGGTGAATTACAAGGGCTACTCATAACTTCTTTTAATATGCCTTGTTTTACCATTCTGTTAATTTCCTCAACAACTCCTGCCTTTACTTCTGCACTCATTTTGTACTGTCTAGTGTTTGGGAAAATTGCACCTTCCTTTACAGTGATTTTCACTGGGTCTATTTTGACCAGAAGTCCTACTTCCTTCCCAGTGAAATCCCATACCTTGGAATTTACTGTAGTTCTTAGTTCTTCTGGTAATTCGTTTTTCGTTATCAAAGAGAACATCTCATCTATTTCTGTACCTTGCTTGGCTAACATGAACTTATAAACCTGATCTTCGTCTGGAGTCTGTATTGCAACACCATCCGGTGTGCAGAAAATAGTGCAATTCATTTTGCACAGTAAATCTCTTCCCAATAAGTTTACTGGACTGGAATCACATACTACAAATTGGTGCATTTCTCGGAAGTTTCCTATTTTTACTTCCATTGGCTCAGTAAGGGGTGTTCTGATCTTTTGATTTTCTACACCTACAACTTGGATAGCTTCTTCAGAGAGAGGAAGGTCTGGGATGTCTGCTGTTCTCACAGTAGAACGGGTAGCACCAGTGTCCAAAAGAAAAGTGATATCGTTACCTCTTACTTTCCCTTCAACATATGGACCTGACTGATCTACCGGTAAGGATGCGCCAAGTACGCACTCCTTCTCCCCCTCTCTTGGGCACCGTCATTGATGGTTATACGGATCGAATTCGTCCTGTAAAAGAAACTGTGAAGTTACATAATCATCCTTACCACTTCTTCCTTGATATCCGACGTCTGTGCCTTGCTTTGCTCTGCTTACATTACCCTGTATAGGTGCAGGTGGCAACTGACTCTGAGGATTTACACCCTGCTGTGAGTCATTCTGCGTCTGTGGATTTAAATTATTATTTGGGCCATTATTATTTCGAATTTTTTTACATTCATCCTTCCAATGTCCCAACTTTCCGCATCCATGACAAGGAAATTTCTTTTTAGCCTCTTCTCTACTCATTCGTCCTCTCATTTTACCACCATTTCCTGTGTCACCATTTGTTCCAGAATCCTTTCCCTGATTATCAGTTGGATTATCCAAATTAATTCCCTGTCGCTCAGCCATTTTCACCTGAGCCCACATCACTTTTTCTTGTAATTTCTTGTGCCTATCCTCAATATCGTCTCCACAATATTTTGCATATTTCAAAATCTCATCTATGGGCTTCCCTTGCCAGCACAACATGTGCTGCTTAATCATTTGACAAATCTCTGGTTTTAAACCATAAACAAATCGGTAGACAAACTGACTCATATTTTTATCTCCAATGTCCTCAAATCCACTATAATGTTTGTACACCTGCAATAGACGTTCATAATATGCATGTACTGATTCACTTGCCTTTTGGGTAGTCCTCTCTATTTTCACCCAATCTGTTTCTTTCGGTGGTATTTTCCCCTTCAGATAAGTTATCACCTGCTGATACTTTTTCATTACATCATTTGATGGAGCACCTGTTTTTGCATCTCTAGGATACTCTTCGCTTGGCCAGTCAACTGTAATTTTACAATCTGTCCACAAATCGGCAGGTACCACTATGTCAAACAAACCATCCAAATCCTTCAACAATACCTTTGACACTTTCACAAACCTCTCAACCTGTTTGTACCATTCAATTGGCTTTTCTCTCAACTTTGGAAAATCATTCGTAAATGACAGAATATCTTGTCTACTCCATGGAACATGAACGTAACCTCCTCCAGGTACTTCCCGCATCGGGTACATTTGATCTACCTTTCCTGTTTCCTTCAATAAATATTCAGAATTCGATCTACTGTACCGTGCCTCTTCCTTTTTCTTTGTCCATCTAGCTTTCCATTTATCTAGATCTCCCCATTTCTGCAATACTAACATTAATTCTTTTACTTGTAGTTTTCGACCCGAGGCATTCATGTTTTCTAGGTCCTTGTCAGAAAAATCTGCTCTATAGGGCTTCTGTAACACTTTTGACTTCCCTATTTCAATCCCCATCTGTAAGGCCAAATCTGATAATTTTTCATGAAATATCTTTACATTTCTAGTGATGCTCCTGCATACGAACAATAGTTCTTCTTCATCGTAAGTATTTAGACGATCTACTCCCACATTTCCTGCTATCATTTCTTCTAACTCGACTTTTAATTTGTAGATGTCCATGATCTTTGGGGGTGAAGTCTGTCTGTCTGATCCTTGTGCCCACCTTTCTAAGTCTTCTGGCGTTACCACTGTGGCACTCTTGGTTCCAGATGATGTTACTATATTTACATCTTTTGAGCAACCAGGTGTTATTCTTCTGGGAGTACTATTTACAGATCCTCGAATAGGTAAATCCAATAAGGATATCATAGATTCACAATCACTGATATGGTCATCAATTATTACAGTTTCAGGTTTGGGAATCTCTACAGGTGTAGGTATGACTAGAGGTTTCGGATAAGTTACTTTGTCACCATATAACGGAACCACTGGACAAATTGTTACAGGTATGGTCCGGGAATCCGGATGTACATTCAGCTGTGTTATTTTCTGTATCAATTCTGTTCTGTTTCTGTCTATCAATCAATCAATCATGTCACTTATAAAGCGCACTACATACCCGCGAGTGTCTCAAGGCGCTGGGGGAAGAGGGGGGTGGTGCTGCTACTGATCGAAGAGCCAGGTCTTGAGGAGTCTTCTGAAGGCCAGTAGGTCTTGGGTCTGCCGAAGGTTGGTGGGGAGGGTGTTCCAGGTCTTGGCGGCGAGGTGGGAGAAGGATCTGCCGCCGGCGGTCGTTTTCCGGATGCGGGGGACTGTGGCGAGGGCGAGGCTGGTGGAGCGGAGCTGGCGGGTGGGGGTGTAGAAGCTGAGTCGTCTGTGAGGTAGGCTGGTCCGGAGTTGTGGAGTGCTTTGTGTGCGTGGGTGAGGAGCTTGAAGGTTATCCTCTTGTTGACAGGGAGCCAGTGCAGGTCTCTCAGGTGGGGTGTGATGTGGCTGCGTCGGGGGATGTCGAGGATAAGACGTGCAGAGGCGTTCTGGATGCGTTGCAGCCGTCTCAGGAGCTTAGCCGTCGTTCCTGCGTAGAGGGCGTTTCCGTAGTCCAGCCTGCTGGTGACGAGGGCCTGGGTGACTGTTTTTCTTGTTTCGGTGGGGATCCACTTGAAGATCCTGCGGAGCATTCGGAGGGTGTTGAAGCAGGATGAGGAAACGGCGTTGACCTGCTTAGTCATGGAGAGGGTGGGGTCGAGGATGACCCCTAGGTTGCGTGCGTGGTCGGTGGGTGTCGGGGCTGTTCCCAGTGATGTCGGCCACCAGGAGTCGTCCCATGTGAAGGGTTGGAACCAAGGATGAGGACCTCCGTCTTGTCAGAGTTCAGCTTCAGGCGGCTGGTACTCATCCATTCGGCGATGGCCTTCATTCCTTCGTGGAGGTGGGCTTTGGCGGTGTGAGGGTCTTTGGTGAGGGAGAGGATCAGCTGGGTGTCGTCGGCGTAGGAGATGATGTTGAGGTTGTGCTGTCGGGCGACGTGGGCGAGGGTGCCATGTAGATGTTGAACAGCGTTGGGCTGAGGGAGGAGCCTTGGGGTACGCCGCAGGTGATCTTGGTGGCTTTGGATCGGAAGGGGCGAGGCGGACGCTTTGTGTTCTGCCGGAGAGGAAGGATGTGGTCCAGTCCAGGGCCTTCTCTTGGATCCCGGCGTCGTGAAGGCGTGTTCGTAGTGTGTGGTGGCAGACCGTGTCGAAGGCGGCTGATAGGTCCAGGAGGATGAGGGCTGCTGTTTCTCCGTTGTCTAGCAGGGTCCTGATGTCATCGGTGGCGGCGATGAGGGCGGTTTCAGTGCTGTGGTTGCTGCGGAAGCCGGACTGGGAAGGGTCCAGGATGTTGTTCTCCTCGAGGTAGCGGGTCAGTTGTTTGTTGACGATTTTCTCGGTGACCTTCGCGGGAACGGGAGCAGAGAGATGGGTCGGAAGTTCTTGAGGTCCTTGGGGTCTGCCTTGGGTTTCTTGAGTAAGGCGGTGATCTCGGCGTGCTTCCAGCTTTCCGGGAAGGTTGCTGTCTCGAAGGAGATGTTGATTATTTTCCGGAGATGGGGCGCGATGGCTGTACTGGCTTTGTTGAAGACGTGGTGAGGGCCCGGGTCTAGCGGTGAGCCGGAGTGGATGGTGTTCATGATCTCGCTGGTGTCCTTGTCGTTGATGTTGGTCCAGGAGAGCAGGCGGTTGGTGGTTGTGGGGGCAGTGGTCTCGGTGGTTGCCGGGGCGGTCGTGGTGTTGAAGCTGTCGTGGATGTCGGCGATTTTGCGGTGGAAGAAGGTGGCCAGTGAGTCGCACAGGTCTCGCGACGGCGGCATGTCGTTGGTGTTGGAGCTGGGGTTGGAGAGTTCCTTCACGATGTTGAAGAGCTCTTTGCTGTTGTGTGCGTTGTTGTCTAGGCGGTCTTTGAGTGAGGCCCTTTTGGCGGATCTGATGAGGTGATGGTGACTGCGGGTGGCGCTCTTGTGGGCGGCGTAGCTGTCCGTTCGTGGAGCCAGATCTTCTCCAGTTTTCGGCATGTTCGTTTGGAGGCCTGGAGGTCTTTGGTGAACCAGGTGGCTTTCTTGCTGGTGTGGCTGTTGGGCGGATTCTTGAGCGGGGCGAGGGTGTTGGCGCAGTCGTCGATCCACTGTTTGAGGTTGCGGGCGGCGGTGTCGGAGGGTTCGGCGGGTGGGCTTAGGGCGAGGGTTGTGGTTAGCTGGTCTTCGGTGACTCTGCTCCAGCAGCGGCGAGGCATTTGTTCGGTGCGGTGGTGCGTGGTGGGCTTCCTGTAGGTGAAGTGGATGCAGTGGTGGTCAGTCCAGTGGGGTTCGGAGGTGTGGTTGAAGGAGATGCGTGGGCTTGCGGAAAAGATGGAGTCTAGCGTGTGGCCGGCGGCGTGGGTGGGTGTAGTCACGAGCTGTCTGAGTCCGAGGGTGGCGAGGTTGTCGATCAGGGTGGTGGAGTTGGTGTCCTTGTTGTTCTCGAGGTGGAAGTTCAGGTCCCCGAGGAGGATGTAGTCCGTGGAGGCGATGGCGTGTGTGCTGACGAAGTCAGCGATAGAATCGCTGAACTGTGGTCGGGGTCCGGGGGTCTGTAGATGAGGGTTCCTCTGAGGGTGGTGTTGGGATCGGTGTGGATCTGGAAGTGCATGTGTTCGGCGGTGCTGAGGGTGTCGTCGGTGTTGGTTGAGACTCTGAGGGTGTTCCTGTGGACGATGGCGATGCCTCCTCCGACTCCGTTGGTGCGGTCCCTGCGGGTGATCTTGTAGCCGTCCGGGGATGGCAATGGCGATGTCGGGGCTGAAGCGGGATTCAGCCAGGTCTCCGTCAGGAATGCGACGTCTGGGGAGGTTGAGTCGAGAAGGTCCCAGAGTTCGATGGCGTGTTTGCGAGCGGAGCGGGTGTTGAGGAGGATGCATCTGAGGTAGTTGGGTTCTTTCCTGGGCGGTGGTTTGGCGGGGCGGGTGCTGGCGAAGCTGCAGTTCCGGCAGGTGAAGGGCCCTTGGGTGCGCTTCGGTGGCCAGGTAGCAGGCGTGATCTTTTCCGGGGTTGAGTGCGTGGAGGGTGCTGGCGTCGTATCGGCGTCTGTTGATGTGGCGGGCGCGGGGGATGCCCGGACCAGGGGTTCTGGCGCTGGGCGCGGTCCCGGCGCAGACGGGCTTGCCTTAGGCGCGCCTTCGGCGCGCCAGCGGCGCGCCCGTTGCGCACGTCCGCTGCGCGGCCGCATAGCGGCCGCCATAAATGGGGAGGTGGGAGGGAGGAGCAGGGAATGGGGCAGCGAATGGGCAGTGAGGGGGCGGGGCCGCAGGGGCGCAGCGGCAGGAAACAGGCACAGAAAGGAAAAACTAGCACAATCAGGGCAGCAAGGGGGCACAGAAAGGAAAAAACGAGCACAATCAGGGCAGCAAGGGGGCACAGAAAGGAAAAAAACGAGCACAATCAGGGCAGCAAGGGGGCACAGAAAGGAAAAACGAGCACAATCAGGGCAGCAAGGGGGCACAGAAAGGAAAAAAAAAAACGAGCACAATCAGGGCAGCAAGGGGGCACAGAAAGGAAAAACTAGCACAATCAGGGCAGCAAGGGGGCACAGAAGGAAAAAACGAGCACAATCAGGGGCAGCAGCAGGGCACACAGACGGAGCTGTGTGGTGGGGGAGCGACCTACCAGTCAAGGTCAGGGGTCTTTAGCCTCTTTTTCTTTATCCTGAAGTACCCTATTAACTGGTGGATTATGCAATACTTGTGGTACCAATGGTGTTCTTAATATTGGTGCACTTGGGGTACTTCCACTTGTCCCTTCCTGATATGGTGGCGGGTTCCTTAATATTTCTTCCTTAAATTCATCTTCAGAATCTCCAAACCTTGTTAAGTGTTTTGTCTTTTCTGTGCATTTGCTCCCTAACGACTCTTCTGTCATAAATACTGGATACAAACCCTCGGTAAGCATCACTCTTCTCCACTGCTTCATTTGACTCTCTTGTGTCTCATTTTGGTGTCTAGGGAAAAATCCCCTATAACCCCTATTGCTTCTGGGTCTATCACGTTCAAATGCCTCTGTTTCCCATTCTTCTAGGGCTTCGTATTGCGTTAATCTTGGTCTGGGTTCTAATTCATTCATTCTTATTCTTAAATTTTGCAGAATTCTCCCATTGAAAGTACCATTCTCTGGGAAAGCTAATATTCCGTCATCTTTTGTATATTCTATCCAATTTTCTAACCATACACAAGTATGATAACCTCTTTCCATCATCATGAATGAAGCGGGCGTTTTTGCTGGTGGAATGAAAATTCCTTCCCTAGTTTTGATTGGTTTATCCTTCTTAAAATAATTCTTAATCTTCTGTAGAAATGACAATTTTCTCTTTTCTCCATACATCTTGGGTAAATATCTGTTTATTGAATTATATTTGGCAAAACCTAGGAATCTCCTGTCTGGACATGTTCCTATTAAAGTCGGGTCGCGTTGCCACATACAATCTACACTGTCCACTAATATTTCGACTTCTATTCTTTTAACCAATCAAATTCCAGCTTGCATTTGTCTCGGGACCAATCCTAGCGCGGCTTTCCTGTGACGTTTGTTTAACGACCCCTCCTTTACAAACTGAGCTTCTCTGTCCCTCGCTGTTTCATCCAATCCCAGCGCGGCACCTGTGACGTCAGTATTACTCCTGACTACTGACCCCTCCTTTACAAGACTCGTTCTACGCCCGCTGTTTCAACCAATCCGAGCGTGGCGCTTGTGACGTCAGCTTCTACTCCGGCTGCTGACCCTCCCTTTACAAAAATTTTACGCAAAACTTTATTCTCTCTACGCTTTTTTATTAAAATTCAGTAACAACATAAAACATTCGCTATCGTGCCAGTTTCTCTAAATTGGAAAGATAGATTCTCTCACTTCTTAGTAAAACCCTTCCGTTTACTAATCATACACTACGAGTAAAACAACTTCCGTTTACTCTTCACATAAGCTTCGGAAATACCTGCTACTTCTTCAATGTTACCCTTTCTAGGTGATATAACATCAAATTTTTCACCAGCGTATTCCTTTGCTATTACTCACACGCACAGAGTCCCTAACAAGTACTGATAGCCCTGCTTAACTTTTCAGTACTATTTCTGCCTGACAGATAACCTCACTGCAGTATGGCTTCCACTTACCATCCGCTATTCAATTTTCCCCGGGGTTTCTAGACAACATAAAACAAACTTTTAAACAAACGGATGTTAGTTCATAAAAATAAAATTCTCATTACCCAATTAACAAAGTCTAACCATCCTCTGATAACCAGAAAACTGATCCAGCGGGTTACTAGCAACAAGCATTCATACACCAAATACTCACCTGGGCCCATTCATTCATACTACGCTAGCAAATTCCGCTGGTGGGTCAGTTGTACTCTTTATCAATATCCCTGCTACCAATTACCTTTTATGATTGAAGAGTAATGTCTTACCGATGAACTCTTTGATAATTGGGAAGTTTAAAATGAGTGACATACAATACCATTCATAAATCTAAAATGATCACTGAGTCAGGAAGTTTTAAAATGTTTATCTAAAGTTTTAGCAGAGTAAATTCACAAACCACATAATACTCAATCGTATATCAAGGATGAAGTAATACTAAATAATCACTTATTAATCAATGACGGTTCCACAGAGAGAAGAGGATAGAGACAGCAGTACAGCTAAAGATTTCGCTTATAGTTACCTAAGAGTGTGAGTACCAAACCCCTTGACCAAGGAGTTGGAAAAAGGTCCCAGAAAGGATGAAGATCAAGACCTCCGGACCAGGTTCAAACGGGACAGGAGACCTCTCTATCAACGACGCCTGCGTCGTTCCCCTCTGACACTTCGTTCCTCCTCGATTTCTTCCACGTCTTCCCTCTAATGGATTCCGCCGCCCCCACCTCAAGACCTCAGTGGTTCAGTCTGCAATTGATCAGCTCTCGTCCGTGTCAGCATATGAGCTCCATCTGCGCTCTGTGCATCCTAATGCTAACTAATTAGCTAATTCTATATCTATTATACCCTTCTACACCCATGTACCTCCCATTAATGTTTCAAAATTATGGGCCCACTATTTCAGATTGGACGGGGACAGGGGGTTGATCCTCACACCATATCATTTTAGTTAATTTTCTTTAAGCCCATTGTTATTAAATACCGCCCCTCACAATTAATACATTTGCTTTATTTCCCACCTGTCTCACGACAAAGTTTGATACACATCATATACAAAATGTTGCATTTTGCAAGAACATCGCGGATGTAGTGGAGTTGGCCACCAGGTCACGGTCTTGGATGATGTCCAAGTTGACTTCATCGCTGTGCCTTGTTTTTCAGGGCGCATGCGTACTTTTCATTGGCTTCAAGCTGCCCTTCCGTTAACCCAGGCCCCATTTTACGAACTAATAAAAGTCAAAGAAGAAAACATTAAAATCACAAATAAATGTCTTCACTGTATACCCCCTACTTCTACTCTATTCCCATTTAATTATAAATCTATCCCGCATTAATAGCGTTACAATATCACAGTTTTAATTGCAGCAAATGCGAAAGCTTTAGCACGTGAGAACATTAAGCAGCCATTTTAACACATTCTGCGCAGAAGCAGAAGTTTCCCTCCAAGCAAAGAAAGACGTCATACCACGTGATATGGTTGACACATGCGCAAAGAAATTCCCGCGCTTTAACGGCCATTTTGGATTAGACAAGCATTACTTATTAGCGGAAACACATAGGCAAGCTTCACTAGGATACTGTGTTCGTGTATGCATTTGTTAGTAAAAGACATTACAAAGTTTAATTAATAATTGTGAGAGGATTGCTTACGAGCAAGTCTCATTCTGAGTCCTTGCTCCATCAGTCTCACGCCCTTAAGAATATTCTGCACATTTGGTTTATTCAAAGAAAAGGTCAGCCCCTAAATGTACTCCGTGAGTTTACCTGTTTATTTTATAATGGAGTCATTTCTGAGCGCCTCTTACACCCGTTATCAGTAAAGAAGTCCCACATGATGTGTATAAGTAAACTAAGGTCCATATTTACTACATTGTCTTGCAAAGCAGAGTAACATCCAAATTAACTGCTCTGTGCAAGCTGGAAAACACAGCACAAAGTCATATCTACTGTCACTGGTGGGCTGATGTCGTCCTCTGTGATGGCTTGCAAGCAAGGCTGGTATACGTGACACACGGCCTTGCACCAGGGTTCCGAGGTGAGCTTGCACTGCCTAGCATAGGAGTTTCAGTGGAGACATCACCTTCCAGTACAAATTCCTGTGCCTAGACAAACTCCGAAGTTTTCTCTGCTTTGCTTTTGTGCTGTGCATTGCAGCACATATTAGGTTTTGAGAAATGAACACAATTTTACATTTATGCACCTGTGCACAGGTGGTGGTTTTTGAAGTAAAGCCCAGTCTGGATATCATAGGCCCTGATTAAAAGTGGGTCGGCGTTTTCCCACCCCTACATAAACCCCTGTTTGTGCACGAGGCCGGAGCGGGGTGTCATGTAAATATTAAAAAGAGTAGGGCTCAAGGCAGAGCTGTGATGGACTCCGAACTTTATCAGCTTTGGGTCAGATGCAAACTGTGGCATCCGGATCGATTGGCCTCTTTCGGCCAGAAAAGAGCTAATCTAGGCCAGCACGGAGCCACTGACTCCCAAGCGTTGGAGAAGGATAGGATGAGATACTGTGTCAAAGGCCTCGGATAAGTCAAGTAATATCAACACAGTCTGTTTCCCTTGATCCACAGCTGGCTTGATGGAATCTGTCACCTCCACTAGAGCCGACTCTGTACTGAGGCGAGTACCGAAGCCTGACTGGGATTGGTGCAGCATTGGCCTTGATCTAAATATTTGGATAGTTGACCATTGATAAACTTCTCCAACATCTTTGACAAAGCTGGTAACAGTGAAGTAGGCCTGATATTGCTCAGTATAGATCTATCTACCGAAGGCTTTTTTAATAAGGGCACCAGTCGGGCATGTTTACAGCAGGAAGATACAGTAGCCGATTGTATTGAGCTGTTAAAAAGATGGTTTAAAAAGGGGTTTATGACATTCAGGCTAGCGGTCAAAACTCGGGGGGACATGGATCATCTGGTGAGCCAGATTTACACTCTCTGATAGCCTGTTCTGATTCAATCAGAGAAATAGTAGCGAACTCCCGAAGACAGCATGTCAAGATCTTAGCTGGAGGTTTTAATATCCCCTCAACTTAACTATTCTCCGGGTTACAATCAGTGGACGTTTTCAGTTCTTCAACAATACCAGTGGTCTTGCCCTCAAAGAAATCAGACAGCTTCTCACATAGCATGGTAGACACATCTAAGGACTGTGAAAGGGCGTCCAGGTGGGTGAAATGCTTTACAATCTTGAAACTATCTAGGTTTATTGTTGGAGCCTGCAATTTGATCCGCAAAGAACACCGCTTGCACTTTCTTGTTCATACAGTGATAGGTGTTCCGGGCTTTTTTTATAGTGTTCCTTGTCTCCAGGGTGATATAACCTTCTCCAGGCCCTTTCTATTTGTTTTCAGTGCTTACGCGTATCTCTTAGTTTGCCATTAAACCAAGGGGAGGATGAAAGTCTTCTGGTAGAGTTAGCTGACTTCTGCACTTTCACTGGGGCTAAGGGGTTAGCCATATTTAATAGCCAAGAGTTAACTCCCATGGGGGCGTGGCTAGCAGCCGACGAAGATGGCCGCACACTAACGCGGCTCTGGAGTCCCACACCCTCAATCCCGCAATATCTGCTACAAGATCCGAACTATAATGCAACAAAAACATTGACACCAGCCTGTGAACTAAGGGGCTCCTAATCCGGTGCCTGCAAAGAGGACATCTGCCCGCAAAACAGCTCCTTCATGATCGAGGCCCACACCAACAGCGGGACAGAAAGATGGCGGCTCCCCGATCACCGTACCAATTGTGAGTAGGCGACACCTGTTCGGATCTGGCTGTGGAGAAAAGCGGACTACCCGTACATACCGGGGAGTGTTGCAGTCATCAATGCAAAAACATCGCAGGCCCCCCGAGCCCAACCAAAAGTAGACCACTACCACGAAACCAGCCTGGATAAATAGATCCTGGCGGTGGACCCTGCCGGAAGAGGGTGGAGTCGCAGCCCGACACAGGCGAACCGCTGCGGAGAAGAAAAGACTGTCTGCGGCCGACCCAGGTATAAGCAGCAGCAAGTCGTCGAGTGAGCGGCGGGGAGACAAAGAAAGCCGGGCTGACAGCGGTGCTTGCAGAGTGGGTGTGGCATCCGCCCCCGGTGGAGAAAACTCGTATCGGAGGCCCTCACAAGGCACCGGCGTGGTACGAGGTCTGGAAGGTCAGACGGCCAACAAATAAACACCCGGAGGACGGGTGGGAAGAGCCCGGGCAAGCACAGACTGAGCACGGCAGGACCCCTGCTCGCAATCAGCGAATCTCCACAGCAGGCAAACCACACCAAGGGAGGCAGTAATCTGGGATTACTAAGAGACTCGCATAGCCTCCTTTCAAGACATCACGGACACAATCCCAATTTCCCACAGCACACCTAAGGCTTAAATAGCGCTCGCACCAGAGGGAAACTAGAGGCAGCCCAGCACGGGAGACCCACGCACGGGGGACCCGACAGGCTGGACGGGGCAATCAGCCCAAGAACAGGCGGCGGGGATGACCCGGTGGACCCAGACTCCCTGCATGAAGACCCTTACAACTGGGCGAAATGACAGGTGGCCAGAGTGGACATACTGCACTTCAAACTAAATTAGACAAATACGCATGGCAAAAAGGGGCAGAATTACAAGGCAACATAATGAACGTGACCCAACCACAGGCCCAAGCTTCTGCAGAGCACTCTGAACTTACCGTTCAAGATATAATGGCAGCTATAAACAATGTATGTACGTTGCTGGAAGCAAGACTAGACTCAGTCACTACGGAACTCACCCTGGTCAGAGCCGATCTGCGCAACATAGACGCGAGAGTTAAAGAAGTGGAAGACACAACTCCCTCCCTCACAACGGACACAGCCCACCACAAACAGCAAGTAAGTGACCTGCATACCAAAAGTGAACTCCTGGAAGCTCAACTAGATGACTACGAAGGCAGGGCATGTCGAAACAATGCACGAATCCTTGGTGTGCCCGAGCGCGCCGAAGGATTCGTCCTTCGCGCCCCAGAACTATTCGTAGAAGAATTAATCACAAAGCACTTGCAACCAAGTGGCCTCTCAAATTATTTCTCCATAGAAAGAGCCCACAGAGTCCCGGGAGGAAGACCGAAACCGGGGGCTCCCCCTAGACCACTGCTCGCCCGAGTTTTTAACATTCGAGACAGAGATGCCATCCTACAACGGCCTGGAGTGCTCCACCTGTCACCTATTAAAATAGCAATATAACATTCTTCCCTGATTTCACAGTAAAAGTGAAAAGACAAAGAAGAAGCTTCTTGGAAGTCAAGCAAACTCTTGTCTTGTGGTTTGTTGCCTGCCTTGTTATGTTGGCCTAGGACTAGCTGCCATGCTGCTTTTCTTTGCGCACGTTACACTGAGCCAGGGCTCCCTCGCCCTTTGCTCTTGCCAAGTTCTTTTGCGCTGCCTGCACTTTCTGTCTTTCACCTTTTCTCTTGTTCGATTTGGGCTCAGACTGCACAACATGTACAAGGTCGCATAACAATGTATTTCGGTTCTTCCTGATATGGCCAGTCTCGCGCACCCAGACATAACATTAGGCGCAAATGACATGAAACTTTGTGTGCCTTTAATACTGGGGTTTTTACTGGCGCTGGACACACTTGGAGAAATCCTTTTCAGTGAGAAGAGCTATGATGTCCTGCTGATGTAATTCTGCATCTAGAGACTGAGGTATGGGGTTCGCTAGTCAAAGCCCAGAGGTCTTCTATTTTTATAATAAACTATCTTACTGCACGGGGAGGGTGGTAATGTTATTTAGACATTTATCCACTGAGTTATGAAATGCTTTCCCCGTTTGTATTCTATGGAATTGTAACCATGCTGCTTATATTATTCATATGCATTATGCTATTAGTACTGACACGTGTACTGTACATTAGAGCACGTAAGTTGGAATAAACATTTTAACCTATCCAGTGTCTCTTCCTACGCACCTTGTGGACAAGTACGAGTGAGTGACGAAAGAGTGTTCTTGCTTCTGCGAGTCCTGAGATAAAGATACCGTGTTCTGGGTTGTCCAATCATTGGTGCTTTGGTACTAATGGGATGCTAAGCTAGTTGGGTTGGGGTTTTTGGGTGCTACGGTATATGGTAGGCAAACCACTGTATACCGGGGTCCCATTATCCTGTGCATAGCTCTGTGTATGTGCAGAAACCTTATGACATGGCGCGACCACCGTGGGGCTGCTTATCTGCGAGACGCTTGAGTAGTACTTGTGCTTGTCCACAAAACCCTCACGTACGCTTCCGGAGGCGTAAGTGACGGTGATACCTCCTATATTGAACGTTTTATAGGTTCTTTCAAGCTTGAAATTATTAAAAAAGGTTACATAATAAAACCCATTTTGTGCTCCCTGTTAGGTTGTCGAATACAATTGTTTAGTTATGGCTGGTGTGGCGATAGCTGCACATAGCCGAGGACCAATCCGAGAACACCTAGGTGTATACGGAGTGCCCGATGCTGGGGTCGAGTTGGTCTTTGTGGTTCAAGCCGATCCGGCTTATCACTTTGAAGTGTTTTACACTTGGATCACTTTTGAAGCGGTGGATGCAGGTGATAAGCTGTTTCATGAATATAAACCCACCGCTATTCCTGCTGCCTATCGACCCTATACTACTCTTGAAGTGCCTCTCACGGCTTGGCAGCACCGTGTTTGGTTTAATGGCGCCCTCCCACAACCAACTACCGCAGTTCGTTTAGGCCCCTTATCCATTCTGGGGGCCACTTGGCCTGTATTGGCCGGGTATACCCCGCATCCAAATTATCTGGCATTACCGATTGCGGAACTGCGCACTATGCATACCGAACTGGTGCGAGTGCATCGAGCCTTAGTGACATACGTTACAGGTAGCCTACATGGAGCTGCTCCTGTAGTCGCTGGCCAACCAGCTATTGCAGCTGGAGTTACCATAAGTCCTGTCATGGTAAATTCCGTGATGGGCAAACGTCCACAAAGTAAGGACGATTATCCTTACTGGCTTGCCGAAAAGTTCGATCAGATAGAAGCGGTGTTTCCACATACGTCCCCAGTGGATAAACATCGCATCCTTACGATAAGTTTGCCAAAAGACTTAATCCCCGATTTGACATCATGTGAAAACTGGGGTAAGGTATTCGCAGCAGTTTATTCAAAATGTTTTGGTACTCCTTCCATGACGGTTCTACCCTCTGTAATTAAAAAAGTACAGGATGAACATGGCCCTGAAGCGGCTGTGGAATTAGGGATGAGACTAGTGGGAGTGTTTGATGTAGTAGCTGAACTGATCCTTGGAAATGTCAAGGGCGATGCTATGAACTTTCAAGTAGCGAATGCTTTGGCTTTGGTCCCAGAGTTGGACAGGCCTCGCGAATTACCGAAAATTATAGCCCGGGCTTATAAAACAATTGGAAGAAATAGCCTAGGCAACAAGCCTTTTGTAAAAATGCAAACTCAATCGCAACCACAAATTACACAAACAAAAAGTACATCTGAGAAAGATGATAGACCAGTCTTCACTAAAAAGAGTTGGAGACAGAAAAAACAGGGTAAGCAACAAAAGAAGCCGGGGTCGAGAGGCGCTTCCCCAGTTTCGGTTTCTTCTGAACGTACTTATGATTTACGTGATAGGTCGAGAATTAAATCACCAGAAAGGTTTCAGAGCTCTGATACGCGTTCTCCTCGTTCTTCACAGGCCCAGACGTCGTCACAGGCTGGTGGAGGAGGACGGCAAGATAGAGGAAGGGGCCGAGAGGCTCCCCAGGAGCGAGACCAACCTCGACAACAAGTCAGAGGGAAAGCAGAAGACTTTCACCTTCCTCGACCGCAATTTCAAAAGAAAAAGTTGCCGCTGTAACAGCGAAATATGCCACAGACCGTGAGAACGAGACTCCAGAATTGGACGTGGGCAGTGACCCTCCTAGACAGCGCCGCGGAAGTTACCATAGTGCGGGAGGCGCTACGTCCTCATATGGAGGCGACAGCAACTGAAACATTCGTTACTGTAGAGACAGCTGACACGAGAGTGGCACCCCCTGACAGACTTTACAACATAGTCATCCATATTGAAGGTGACATACCGCGTGAAATAAAAGGGATTTTTTGGGAAAATCTAACCTCTTCGTATGACATTTTGTTAGCAGAGGTGGATTGGCCACCCCCATTCATTTTAGCTGCACATAAAGGAGAGGAGGTAATCCTTCCAAGCTTTTCAAGGCATGTCCCAAAAGACAAAGCTGAAGCACTTGCAGCTGAGTGGGCTGTGTACCTGGCACCAGCGTTATACCGCAACCATGTGGGATGGGATGAAGAATCACCTCCTCATGCAATACCTTTGCGGTCACTACCGCAGCCACAACCCCAATATCCCATCAAACGGCAGGCAAAAGGCCCCGTCTCCGAAATTCTGACACAGTTGGAATATCAGGGAGTAATTGAACCATGCGTATCACCTATGAACAATCCCCTTTTCGTGGTTTCTAAACCCGATGGATCGTACCGCTTAGTTTTAGATTACCGGCATTTAAATTCTCATTGTCGGAACTTTGCGGTGCAGAATACACACAGTTCTGCGCTTGTAGACAGTCTTGTTCGTAAAAAATACAAAACGACACTTGACCTTTCAAACGGTTTCTACACGCACAACCTAGCCCCGGAGAGTGGTCAATGGACCGCATTCACTTCCGGTGGTAAATTATTCCAGTTCCGGCGTTTACCCATGGGCTACAAAATAGTCCGGGTATATTCGCCGCCCGTGTTGTTTCTTTGTTAAATGACATTGATCAAGACGCATGTTCGTACGTAGATGACATCTATCTGACAGACGACGAGTTATATCAGCATCTGTCCCGTGTGGACCGCATTATTCTTGAATTTGCGGAGCAGGGTTACAAATTTAACTTTGCTAAGTCACACATTGCTGAATTTACCGTTCTGTTCTTGGGCTATGAGCTCAATAACGAAGGTAAGGGCTTAGACCCCCATTTCTTGGAAAAATGTGCACATTTGTGCCCCCCAAATACTCTGAAGAAACTTCAGTCTTTGCTGGGTTTCCTGAATTTCGGGCGTACTTACATTCCCGAATATGCCCAGCGTATCAAGCCTTTGTATGCTTTGATACAACCTACTTATTCAAGGTCTTGCTGGCTGCCTGAGCATACCTTAATTCTGCAGTCTTTGCAGACAGACCTATTGGAGTCTAAATATCTTTTGACTCGTGATAACCACACAAACCTGGTGATTAGAATAATTCCGGGGCGGTGGGATTCACGTACTTAACCTTTAATGAAGGTGATACAGTACCCATCGCATACAAGTCGCATCTGTACACTTCCGCTGAATTGCGCTTACATCTGTCGAAAAGTTCTAACTGCAGTGCAAATGGCGATTCTAAAAGAACGCGCACTGGCACAGGGTAAGCGAATTCTGGTGGTAACACCCTGTCCTGCCCTAGAGGCAGTAACAAAGGCAAGTGTACCGAACTCAAAAGCAATGCATCCCCGTTGGATACAATGGGCTACATCCTTGACGTCTTCGGACGTCACTTTTGTTTTTGATTCTTCTCTTCAGACTCAGGAGTATTTGCAGTATGAATTCGTTCATCCTCCTCCTTTGTTTTTACTACCGCTTGAGGATTACAAATGTGTGATCTACACCGATGGTTCGGCGCAACCGGCCACTGGGTCCAAGCACGCTTATTCAGCTGCATGTGCTATTGTTGCGGGTTCCTTTGTAGATGGAAAGTTCAAATCCTCTGCAGTGCATACTCGCACACTTGGAGATAGTACCGCACAATTGGCCGAGCTGCATGCATTGCTACTTGCGCTTGAGTTCGCTTCTCAGGATGAGACCACTCTTATTGTATGTGATTCCTTCTACTGTGTACAATCTTACAATGACAATCTGTTTTTCTGGTCAAAAAATGACTACAAGGACGCAAAAGGGAGCACAATTAAGCATAAAATGCTTTGGGTTCGAGTGGCAGAATTGCAACAACGTCTGCCCCTCACACAGGTGGTTCACACCTTAGGCCATCAGCGGGTGGGCGCACACGCTATTGGTAACGATCTGGCAGATGAAGCTGCCCGTTCAGCAGTAGTCACGTGTTCAGTAGCAGCGGTTACCAGGTCCATGTCTAAAATTGACCCTGTTATTCTAGCAGCTATTGCTGCAACCAAGGAAGGTGATAATTACCCTACAGGTTTCCCTTCCAAGTATTCTTACAAATTAAGTCCCGATCAGGTTCCTTATGTAACAATACCTGACGTTGGAGATCGGCTGATCCCCAACGCGGACCGCAGGAGTGCCTTGATATCAGCTGCACACGAAGGCATGGCTTCTGCTCATGCAGGTGTGTCAGCTACAGTTTCCATCTTGCAGCAGCGTTATTGGTGGCGTGGATTGTATAAAGACACCCGTGCTTTTGTGCTTTCTTGCGACGTTTGTCAACAGATTAAGCCTTCCACGGTAACACGCCCTCCACAGACCCCGCTCTGCATTGCTAACAGACCCTTTGGGTGTGTTTACTTGGATCACTGCGGTCCATTCTCATCAGACACTGCCTATAAATATATCTTAGTAGCAGTGGACTCGTGCACACGGTTCCTCTGGGTCTGGCCACAACGTAGTGCTGACGCTCGAAATGTAATCAGGGATTTGCGTGTCTTTGTGGGAATTTTCGCATGCGGCACCTTCCATTCGGACCAAGGTCCAGCGTTTGCCTCTAGGGCTTACAAGGATGCAATGGCTTCGCTTGGGGTGCGGGTGAAATTTTCGTCTCCGTATAGGCCTGAGGGCAACTCTATCGTTGAACGAATGAACCGTGACTTAAAGCAATCCTTAACAGCTAGAGTTATAGGTACTGGCAGGAACTGGCTGGCCCACTTGTATACCGTTCAGCGTGCACTTAATAATTTCCCTAGAAGACCTCTGGGTGGGCGGACCCCATACGAAATGCTCTTTGGCATAAGAATGTTTGTGCCTGACCTTGAGGGTCCAGACATCGCGGCGCAATCCGCCAAGTTTGATGTAGATAACCATTCTGCTATGTTACAGGACTTACAAGAAGCCCGAGACAAACTTGCAACTACACATTTGCCTTCAGCCACAGATCCTGCGTTGCAGATTCCGGTAGCCGGCTGGCTTCCAAAGGTTGGAGAACTGGTTCGAGAGAAGGTTGAAAACAAAAAGAATTTGGCCCCTCTTTTCGTGCACCGGTTCCAGTTCTGGGCTTGAAGGGAACACGTACAGTCATTTTACCACCGCTTCCTGGTCGCAAGGAGAACAGATACATCTCAGTGGAAAATGTCAAGCTACAGCGCCTGGCCGATCCTGAATAGTGTCACACCAGCGGTCTCTTGTCCTGCCATTTATCGGACATATGTTCGTGACCCATCTACACGAACGGTCGCTGATGCTGTAATTGAGATGGTTGATTTGCCTGAAACTACAATTGATCCCCAACTCTCCACCAATATAGACGAGGACGAGTATACTTATCCTGCATCTGAATCGGTGGCACATCAACCAATAACGCCACTAAGCCCGACTCGTTATTCCTTTGATTCGGATTCCACCTCTTCAAAAGTCCCATCCAAGTTCAGTATTTTTGTATCCTGGTTTAGAGACAACTTTTTGATTCCACCCTGGACATACATCTGGTTGGTACTTTTCTTGATTTTTGTGTTCATGTCCATTGGCTTTGTCACAGTGTTTTTTCTACTAATCAATGGTCACTATTTACCTGAACGCTCTGCTGTGGACTATGTTTCTGGAACTTTGGCTCCTCATTCCTCGTCTCACATCATGAAGCGTGACCACACATTTGTGAACATTTCAGCTTTTCCAGTTGCTGATGGCATCGTATGGGATGCAGTGAACTATCAAATCCATGGTCCGACGGAAATTATTAATGTACCTAATGTCCTTCGTGTTTCAATGGGTGATGTAGTACAAAATAATATTCATTCTGATGATTGGGATGTGCATGCCGTTGAAGCATTGTTTGCCGATTTAAAATATTATGCATCTTTTAATGCTGAAGATTTATATATGAATTCTGCGAATTATGCCGATTTGTATTGTTACCAACATTGGGGACATCATTTTCTCCATAAGCCAAGTGCCCTGCGTAGTTCTGTTAACTACACCCAATGGGAACATTGTCCAAACCCCTTGCCAGGTAGCTCACAAACTCTTCGAAATAAGTTTACCTATTTTACTGATTTTAATCGGTCAAACCCCGCATCCTATTATTTTAGATTAAATACCATGTCAACTCAGAAAATTATGTTAACACACACCAAATTGCTTTATTCGGGTTCCTTTTTAAGTGCCCTAGCAGTGGGTGGTTATGAGTACTGGGAGGATACAATAGATTTGAAATCCATTTGGGGCTCCAAGCCATGGCAGGTACAGGGAACCGAGGCGTTGCATCGTGCTTGCCTCATCCCTACCCAAATTATGTTCCTAAATGCTTCCATCTATCAAACTACGTGTTGGGGCTTAGCTACCACTAAACAATTAAACTCGCCCTCAATTCCATCCCTTTCGAGTTTTCCCAATGATAGCTCACGTTTTAACCTGTCCCTGACGACCCTACAGGCTCTATTACAGAATAATTCATTTAATGTTTCCGAACTGGATCAGTCACCCTGGTTGGTATGGCCTATATCATCTAATGCATGTCAAATGCGTTTTCACGACTCAGGTACTAGATACACACAGGATAGGCCTGATCCGAGATTTACTGCTTCTCGTACTGTCACTACATATTCTGTTGGTAAATTATGCAAACAATGGCTGCAACATTCGTCCCTTGATTCTGTTAAACAACATTTGTCCCTCCTTTCAGGCAATATTGATCTGTCCGACTTTGTTTTGGGACCTCGTGGTCCCCGACCTAAAAGATTCATTTATGAGACATATAATGAACTCTGGAAGCTATCACAAATGGAAGCTGCTTCCCGTCTTCGGGAAATAGATCAAGCAAATTTGGAAAAGGTGCTTGCTGTTGTTGACAATAGTATTAATACCCTGTCTTCACGCATTTATACTTTAGAGAATATTGTGTCCTCTGTTGTTGATATTGTACAAGATGATGTTTCTGTGTTATATCATGGTCAGAATCAATTGCGTTCAGTTATGCAGTTTGCATGGACTTTACAAACGCTCAAGTTGGGTAAAGTTCCTTGGCATTTTTTGAACACCTCTGCCTTGTTTCTACCTTTTAACTTAACTGACAAACAGCAATTTATGTCCATGAAAGACGCAACTTACACTCTATTACATATCGAAAAGATGGATCCTTTGCCATTCTCTGTTGCAGAACTTGATTCTGCTGTGTGGCTAGTTCATGGGGTTATCGCTTTACCTTTTTCCTTGTTTGAATTTGACTCGTGCATGAAACATTATCCTGTGGGCCGTTACCGGCCCTTGGGCAGTGCTTTCCTGCATGAACTCTGGTCCTTGCCTTTCATGTATAAATGCCTTCGGGACGGCAAGGAAGTCTTTCTCACGGGGGAGTACTGCGACTCGACTATGGGTCATTCGCTTATTTGTAAACACATTAAATTGCATGGCTCATGTAGCGTTTCCGCTCCTAATCTTGCTTGTGTGCTGAAAGGTATTCCTGCTCCTGTTATTTCTCCTACTTTCACTCTCCTTTCCAATGGTAGTTATTTACTTTTAAATAACGAAAACTGTTGTGGCCTGCAGGCTGGCATTCCTTACATTGTAACAGTTTCGCACAGGGTTGTCTGCTGCAAAAATGTGCTTTTTCCTCCCCCTCATGGCAAGGTTGATATCTCTATTTGGCCTTCCATCCCTACCATGGAGGCAGATTTCAATAGACTGAGCAGAATAAAGGCACTATTATTGAACGAGGAAGTTATGCTCACGTCCGCCCGGGAGACATTCATTCTCCAGGTGGCGAGTACCCACAGTGAAATACAGGCCCTTTTGAACACTAATCTCCCCAACATTTTGGGGAGTTAATTCATCGTATTTTTAACGCATCTAACACAGAGGGTCTGGTACACTTTTTTAAAGTCGTGGGGTCTGGTTTGGTGTCCTCCTTCCAAACTATTTTTGGTGTCATCCCGGCGTTTATTCATTCTATTTTTTCCAGCGTCTTTGGCGGTTTCCCGTTGATCATCGCCTTGGCGGCTGGTGTCCTGTTATTAATTTGTTTTATGCGCAATGGCTGCTCCCCGATGGGACCTGCTCGATCCAGAACGCCTCCAGCTGCTTCGTGAGCGCCTTTTGGCTGGTTTTGGTGTCTTGCCATTGGCGACACTGAGTGTGTCATATACTCTTTCCTTTCGCTTTGCGTATTTCACTTGCGTGCAACCTGTAATGACTTGCATCCGCTGTCCTTTCACCTGGACCTTGGATTATTGCCTCTCCAATTCGTCATTGTCTGTTCCGGATTTTGTTCAGTTAATGGGTCCCTTAGAGGCCCATGAGCAGGACTGTTCCGTTGCCGGCTGTATGGCGCGTGCGGCTGCACTGGGGATTTTGGCGCAATGGGATATCTGGGCGGCTGCCCAGGATCTCCTACAACAAAGCTGTTTCGTTTATCACGCAAGTTGTCCCGCATTGCTTTTGGATGCTCCCTCTGCTGAGGAGCATTCCTGCTCTTTTGATCTCATGGATTGGATGGCATCTATGTTTTTTGATGATTCCAATGATGCCCTTTTGGAGGGTATGGCTTTTTTCTGCACTTACACTTTCATGGATTGACTTGTTTTTCGCCGTTTGGGCGCTCCCTGTGCTCTACTGGATATTTTTTTTTGTTTGTTTGCCCTCTGTCTTGGACGCCGGACTGGCCAGGGGAGGGTGTCTTGTGGTTTGTTGCCTGCCTTGTTATGTTGGCCTAGGACTAGCTGCCATGCTGCTTTTCTTTGCGCACGTTACACTGAGCCAGGGCTCCCTCGCCCTTTGCTCTTGCCAAGTTCTTTTGCGCTGCCTGCACTTTCTGTCTTTCACCTTTTCTCTTGTTCGATTTGGGCTCAGACTGCACAACATGTACAAGGTCGCATAACAATGTATTTCGGTTCTTCCTGATATGGCCAGTCTCGCGCACCCAGACATAACATTAGGCGCAAATGACATGAAACTTTGTGTGCCTTTAATACTGGGGTTTTTACTGGCGCTGGACACACTTGGAGAAATCCTTTTCAGTGAGAAGAGCTATGATGTCCTGCTGATGTAATTCTGCATCTAGAGACTGAGGTATGGGGGTTCGCTAGTCAAAGCCCAGAGGTCTTCTATTTTTATAATAAACTATCTTACTGCACGGGGAGGGTGGTAATGTTATTTAGACATTTATCCACTGAGTTATGAAATGCTTTCCCCGTTTGTATTCTATGGAATTGTAACCATGCTGCTTATATTATTCATATGCATTATGCTATTAGTACTGACACGTGTACTGTACATTAGAGCACGTAAGTTGGAATAAACATTTTAACCTATCCAGTGTCTCTTCCTACGCACCTTGTGGACAAGTACGAGTGAGTGACGAAAGAGTGTTCTTGCTTCTGCGAGTCCTGAGATAAAGATACCGTGTTCTGGGTTGTCCAATCATTGGTGCTTTGGTACTAATGGGATGCTAAGCTAGTTGGGTTGGGGTTTTTGGGTGCTACGGTATATGGTAGGCAAACCACTGTATACCGGGGTCCCATTATCCTGTGCATAGCTCTGTGTATGTGCAGAAACCTTATGACACTCTGAGGGAAAAAGAAATCAATGTTGTTTCCCGCAAAACTACGAGTAGAAGCTGAAGGCAAAACTTGGTTCTTTACTAACCATGAAGAAGCATGGGAGTGGCTAGACAGGTGGCGGCAAATAAGAAATCGAATACCAACCGAAAAACGCTGGAAGCAGAACCACCAGAATCAATCACACACCAACCCAGGAGGCATGATCCCAGCACATGACAAAAGAGACAAAACCCACAATGAACACTGAGACAAGAAAGGCAATAAACTGCCACACAGTGAGTGCCCAGGCTGCTTATTTGTGCTGAGAGCAAAGACACTGAACCAGTCGAGACTGAAAGGGGACACGGTATGTCTAAAAGGTTCAAGAGCTGTTGTCTACACAGCAGCAGGTAAAATAGACCAGGAACGGCGGAGATTAAATGTTTTGAAGTTTGGCCGTAATAAACTCAGTTGCATTAGAGGTTAGAACGTAGCATGCGGGGGAGAGGGTGGGACCAGCGTGACCACGAACCCTCGACTCTCTGGGGGAGGGCGACAGGCACTCTGCAATGTTGGGGAGGCGGGCAGATTTCGTGCCGTCATGCAGGGGAGCAGGGAGGGGGGTTAAGTTAATTCAAGTTAGGGGGAGGAATTTTAAGGTTAGTATCAGTTCTGTCAGAAAGCTAAGGGGAAGAGAGACACGGTCCACATATCTATGTATTCCACTTCACAAAACACACTCGAATAAACGAGGCCTGCACTGCACCAAGACCCGTCACAACAAGAGAGGATTGAGACGCTCTATACACATTATCAAGGCATTAGGATGCAGGATCCGGAGATCAAATTTGGACAGATATCATACCGATCATGTCAGATAACAAAGCTGAAGTTGTACTCCAAATCCTAACCTGGAACGTAAACGGATTGGGAGATAAACATAAGCGGGGGATCATATCGCAATTTATAAAACGTCAAACACCGGACATAGTATTGCTACAGCAAACTCATTTGGTGGGTGTTGGAAATGGCCCTTTTTGCAGGGTTATCCCCAAACGTTTAGCTTTTTCCTCCTATTTTTCCCTGACCTGTTTGTGTTGGTTTTAGGACTCTAGGCACTTTACCACTGCTAATCAGTGCTAAAGTGCATATGTTCTCTGTGTAAATTGTGTTATGGATGGGTGTTTCCATGATTGGATATTTGATTTACCTGTTAGCCCCTAGTAAAGTGCACTGCGTGTGCCAGGGCTGGTGAATCAAATGCTACTCGGGGGGCCTGCAGCACTGGTTGTGCCACCCCCGTGAGTAGCCCTGAATACGGTAACTCAGACCTGCCATTGCAGAAGTCTGCGCGCAGTTTGTACTGCCATGTCGACTTGGCCAGTGCACACACTGGCCGGTCCCTAACCTTCCCTTTTCTTACATGTCAGACACCCATCAGGTAGGCCCAAGGTACCCCTGTGGGCAAGGTGCAGTGTATGTGAAAGGTGGGACATGCCCTGGTGTGTGTGGTATGTCCTGATAGTGAATTACGGCCAATTTCGTTTTTCACTATTGCAAGGCTACCAGTTCCCCATAGGATAGAATGGGAGGTTTGTTTATAACAACTTATAAACATAACTGGCCCAAGGAATTCTGTAAGAAAATAGAATTTAGTATGCCTGAACTCAGAATCTAAAGATGCATCTTTTAGTGAAGGTGATTTTTACATTCTGTGTTTGAAAATACCACTTTTAGAAAGTAGGTATTTTCTTGCTCAGTCATCCCGTGTGCCTCAGCTGGAATGTGGATTGCCTGTCTGGGTTTTGGATGACAGAAGGCAGGGGGGCCGGAGGGGCTCCAGATAGTCTAGGTAGGTCAGGAAAGGGCTGAATAGACCTGGGCTGCGATGGGGGAAGGGGGAGGAGATTTCCTTGCACCTCAAAGGGCCTGGTCTGCCTCTGACAATGCCGTCTCCACCTCCTGCCAGGAAATCACACCAGAGAAGGCAGAACTGGTTCTGGCCGGGCACAGACACCCTCTGCCTGAAAGATCAAAGGATTTTTGGATACAAATACTGGGGCCCAGACCCCTGAACTTTAGAACTCATCTGGATGCTATCAGACGGCCAAGAAGAAGAGCCGGAGAAGCTGCAAAAAGGAACGACTGCTTTGCTGGGTGCTTTGCTGGGCTGACCTGCAGTGGCTTCTTCTGTCTTGGGCAGTGAAAGGCCTGGACTGGACTTTCTGCAACCTAATTTGTGAGTCTCTCCAAGGGCTTGAGGTAGAGCTTGCCCCCTGTTCACGAAGTCTCAGGAACAGCAAAGACTTCAAGTTCTTCGACCCGCAGCACTGGGGACTGTGTGTTTTGTGCTGCCACCCGAAGAACACCAACTCGACGACGTCTACGACGCCACTGCCGACTCCGTGTCCTGAAGGCACCGCAGAGGGCACTGCCGCAACGCCGCACCGCAACCCTGGTCTCACCGACGACGCCTGTTGACGCCGCCACCAAGCCACTGCTTGCACCGCGACTTGTGGGCACCGCAGTCCGCCCCGCCTCGCTTCACGCCTCGCTTTGGCACCGCAGGGGGCACCTCCACAACGCTACCCTAGTCTCACCAACGACGCCTGTTGATGCCGCCACCGAGCCGCTGCTCGCACCGCGACCTGTGGCCACCGCACTCCACACCGCCTTGCTTCACGAGGACGCCTTGGCCTGCCTGACGCCGCCACTACCCGCCAAAATTGACGCCGCTGCTTGCACCGTGGTTCGAGGGCACCGCTCGTAAGTCACACGACGCACTGCCCTCATCCCGCACCGCAGCCTTGGCCTACCGACGCCGGCGCCATTGACTCCAGTTCGTCAGCCGACGACAGCGCTTCAGCAACGACGACGCCGCTACTTGCACCGTGACCTGCCAGCACTGTGGCGAGCACCGCCTTTGTCTCGCACCGCGACCCTGGTCTCACCGACTACGCCATCTGACGCCGCCAACGAGCCACTGCACGCACCGCGACCTGGGGGCACCGCACACCGCACCGCTGCACTTCGCACCGCAGCACCCGACGGCTGCCGGGGCCAGCGCTCCTGATTCCATCAGAGAGGAGCTCGACCTGCAACCCGAGTGACTTCAAGGGCCTCAACGCCCTGCATCTCTCACAGGTACTTTTTGCGGGTCTTCCCGACACCGTAGCTGGCCTGCGTGCCCCCGACCAGCCAGAACTGTTGGATTTGTTGTTCACGGCGCCGTGGTAGCCCGGACAGAGCTATCCACACAAGGAACTCTTTTTAATCAGCGTATTTTTGGAACTGTGAACTTTTAAGTATAGTATTGTGGATTCTTATCGTTTTTGGTCTTGTCTTAATTATATAAAAATATTGGATATTTTTCTAAACTGGTGTGGTGTCCTTTTGTGGTGCGAACACTGTATTACTGTCGGTTATGTGCAAATGCTTTACACACTGCCTCTAAGATAAGCCTGGCTGCTCGTGCCAAGCTACCAAAGGGGTGAGCAGGGGTTAATTTAGACGTGTAACTCCCTTATCCTGACTAGAGTGGTGGTTTTTGCCTGGCTTTGGCCCATGCCCAAGCCTACCAAAAATCCCATTTCTAACAGTGGGTAACACCTGCAAAGCCCTGGATAGATGGGGGATACAAAGTGGTAGCCACCCTGGCTTCACCTCAGGCTCCAGGGGGACAGGTATTTTAATCCGTAAAAACTTCCCCTTCATAATACAGAAGTCCTGGGTAGATACGCAGGGAAGATTTGCGGTAGTAATGGGATCATGGGAAGGAAAGCCCATAATCCTGGCATCAGCCTATTTCCCCTCAGCATTCCAGAAAACCGCCTTAGCAGACCTAGGTAGACTTATCCTAGAACTCCCAACAGGATCTCTCGTGATGGAAGGTGACCTTAACATGACGATCCAGGACAAACTAGGTCGATGCCCTCCTCGAGGTCATTTGCAAAATAACTCACCACTAGCTGACTTTCTCGCTGCAATGGGTTTGGTGGATGTATGGCATCCCCTCAATCCCCAAACAAGACAATACTCATTTTACTCCGGGGCCCACAACAGCCTATCACGTATAGACACTATACTTACACTAGCAGACAATGTACACAACTTCAGAGAAGCTCGAGATCTGGCACGGGGCATCTCGGACTACTTGCCGATCTGGGCAGATACGTCTCACACACCAAATGTACGGCTCTCACACTAAACGCCTCGTACCTGAAAATCCCATGAATTAGAAAGGAATTAGCGCATCACATGGACACATACTTCAAAGAAAATGACGGATCTGTCCAATCGTCACAAACTCTCTGGGGGGCATTCAAAACAGTAATAAAGGGCCAAGCTCTCTCACTCACAGTGGGACACGGGAAAGAACAAAGAGCTAAACTAGAATCATTGGACAAGGAGATACTAGATGGAGAGGCGCGGACCCTAGACCCTCTAGATATGTCATCCATGCACGCCAGAGACATCAAAAGCCTCAAATATAAATTACTGGTGACAGAGAATATCAGGGTGAAACAAAGGGCAACACAACATAGAATATACGAAATGGGTGATGGGGAAAGCAAACTCTTGGCCTGGCTTGAGAAACGCAAGCAGGCTCACCACTGGGTGCCGGATCTGAACAAAGGCGAGGGTGATAACCTGAATGACCCCCAAGAGATAGCAGAGACCTTTGCAAATCACTTTGAACGATTATACACACCCACTACCACAGCCATAATAGATGAATCCCGATAATTATTAACAGATATCCCACTGTTGACTCTATCCCCCAAAGACCGTGAATCATTAGAGGGAAACCTTACAGAAGAGGAATTGCTCTCGGCAATACTAAGTGTACAGTCAGCAAAGGCGATGGGGCCAAATGGCCTCCCAATAGAATTTTACAAACGAACCGCTATACGGATAGCTCCCTATCTATGATACATGTATTTAGAAAGCAGACAGAATGGATCCCTGCCTCCCGACCAAAGACTGGCTTCCATAATTGTAATCCATAAGCAAGGTAAACCGTTGAGGCGCTGCAGCTTGTATTGGCCCATTTCCTTTCTCAATGCCGAGGCCAAGATCTTGGCAAAGTTTCTAGCTGCACGCCTGATGCCCATCATAACAAAAATAGTGCACCCAGACCAATCTGGCTTCATGCCTGGGCGAAGCACGGCCTTAAACCTACGCCGCCTCCACAGCATGATGGGTAGAAGGGACACAATCAGAGAAGACGCAGTAATACTGTCTCCGGATGCACGAATGGCCTTCAATACGATAGAATGGCCTTATCTCTTTGCAGCCCTGGAACAAATGGAATTTGGCCCTAACTTCCTGAATTGGACAAAGCTGCTATATGTCAAACCGATTGCACAAGTGATTGTGAATTGCCATTCCTCGCGGGAGTTCCAACTGGGAAGAGGAAAGCGCCAGGGCTTCCCTCTCTCACCATTAATTTTTGCATTAATGTTAGAGCCCCTTGCAACCTGAGTGAGAGATGACCCGATGATCAGAGGGCTAAGATGGGCAGAAGGCTATGAAGATAAAATGTCACTGTATGCAGATGATATATTATTGTATGTAGCGTTGCCGGCTATGTCTATTAACAGAATCCTCCACATATTTACTAATTTCTGCAAGTACTCTGGCTTCACCTTCAACTGGTCCAAATCCATTTTATACACTCTGTATGGCTCACCACCAACACTGCCATCGGATTGCGGGGCAACAGCAGTGAAAGAGGGTTTTCGATATTAAGGGATCTTTGTCACACCAGATCCATCCCTCTTCTATACAAACAACCTACTGGCTCCATTGACTCACCTGCAAAAAGATGTGCGACATTGAAGATCATTGCCTTTGTCTCTATTGGGTCACGCAGCGCTGTTTAAAATGCTGGCGCTACCACGTTTCTTATACACGCTGCAAAATACACCATTTAAAGTCCCCGAGGCCTATTTCGCCAACATAGAGAGCGAAGTGAGAATGCTGTTATGGGATGGAAAACCCCCAAGTATAGCCACGCATAAATTAACAAGAAGCTGATACGTTGGTGGAATCGCACTCCCCAACATCAGATTATATTACTGGGCAACTCAATTGGTGGCTGTCAAGCACTGGATTTACCATCCTCACGACGATCCTGCATATGAAATGGATAGACTTCTCATGGGCCCTGGTGGGTACAAGACAGCCTTATACTCGAACCCGAAATACCAAAAACTAAAGGGCCCCACAATACAAACAATAGCTATATGGCACAGGGCAACTAAATAATTTGGCTGGCACAAGAAAGTGATGCAAGCAATGCCCCTAAGAGAAGGTGAGCAGTTAGGCAAACTAAGTAAACACCCTGGGTTTGACAAGTGGGACACTATTGGCATCTCAACGGTAGGAGATCTCTGGAAAAGAGGGAAGGTAATCCCTTTTCCAGAGTTGCAACTAGAATATAAAATGACGAACCAGGAAATATTCAGGTACCTACAAATACGTCATGCCTTGACAACGGTCATTCCTTGGGGTGAGGATATACCAGAATTGTCTCCACTGGAAGATAGACTCCTAACAGAACATATGAATCGTAAGGCAATCTCAATGACCTACCAAAAATTAAGTAATAACCTACTGAACCCACTCCAGCAACTACGAGAGCGCTGGCAAAGAGACATAGGTAACCTAGAAGATGATGACTGGCAGGAAGCACTGGCCTCACACGAGAGGCAGCCATTCCATTGAAATTCAGACTAATCCAGCTTAAAATCCTACACAGAACCTATCTCTCTGGTGGTACGCTGACTAAAATGGATAGGACTCGAGATGTCTTAGGCTCTGTACGAAAAAAGGCACATTTTATCATACCCTCTGGGAATGCCCAGTTTTTAAACCATTCTGGGAGGCTATAACCTCCCAGATGCAATCAGTGTGTGAAAAGGAGATCCACTCTACACCCAAACCGTGTTTGCTTAACATATGGGAGGTCACAGACTTAACCCCCGGAGCAATCCTGGGCTGCACTAGGAACGACCCTTGCCAAATAGAACATAGCTCAGAAGTGGGGGTTGGAAGAAATACCTTCCCTGGAGGGATGGGAAAAAGATATGGATACATGTATAATCGCTGAGAAAGACGTATACAAAAACAGAAGATGTCCTGGAAAATTGGATAAAAAATTGGGAAAATAGAATACACGCAGAGGAGGGTTATGTATCGCCCCCACGAGAGATATCAATAGGGGTGGGAGGGGAGAATCGGTTTGGGAGTGTGATGATGAAAGGTTGTGAGCCTCTCAACCAAACTCGAGACATAATAGATGTACCACATTGTCAATCATTGCTCTGTATAGATCAAAGTTTCTCTGTCTCACTGCTGTATGACTGAACAACTGTTAATAAAAAGAATTAATAAAAAAAAGAGTTAACTGCCATGGCGTCTGTCAGCTCCTTGTCAAGTATTAGCGGGGAGACTGAGGCAAAGAAAGACTCAATGTTGGTATTAATAACTTTGGACCAATTTCATATGAGATGGGAAGCTTGGCCCATCTCCCCAAAGAACAATACTCAATATGCCAGGAAAAATATATCATAAGGTGGTCCGACCAATCAAGGATCAGATCCACCTGACAATTAGAAAAAATAGGATCCAGAATATGTCCGGGTGAGTGGGTCGGTTTTTTAATGAATTGCTTCAAATTCCAGGAGGACATCTTTTCCATTGATATCCTGCCTGGAGGGTCACTGACCCTGTCAAGATGTGTATTCAGGTCACCCAGGACTGTGAAACTGGAATATTGGAAAAGGTATTTAGACAAGATCTCATCAAGAGAAAAGAGGAACTCTCCTGCATATCCAGGGGTTTGAAAAGTCAAAGATCCAGCCAGGACGTTTTTGGCCGATAATGAGAGACAGAAGCCAAGGGTTTCTGCCCCCTGCAGCTTGGGCAACTCAAAGGACATGCGCTTGAAACCCTTTTTAAAAACCATAGCCACACCCTTAGCCCTTTTCCCTACTCTATCAAGGTGTAGCATAGTATAGTCCCCTAGTATCGCAAGCGCTACGTCAGGTGCCGAAAGATCCATCATCCAGGTCTCTGTAAGAAATAAAATGTCCAGCTCTTCCTCTTTAAGGACATCACGTATATAAAGGGCCTTATCACGAGTTTGGCGGTCTGTGAACCGCCATACACACGGTCGCAGTCTGAACGCCACAAGCTTGGCAGTCCGACCGCCGTATTATGAGATGCGCGGTCTGTATTTGGAACCGCCGACACTGCCAGTACACCACAGACTGCTGGGGTTGAGGGTGGGGAAAAGCAGCTGCCATAGGGCGGTACACAGGAGTTTCACTGCAGTCCGTATTATGAGTTGGCTTTTCCACCAGCTTATCACGGCAGTGAGACCGCCTGCTTCAAATCGGTGGAAATGAAGAATTTGGGGTGCGTACTCACCCCTTTCCTGTGATTTCGGTTTACAGCAGCATCTTCACCCCAAGGATTACGACCCTGTTTGTGGCGATGTACAGGTGAGTCCTTTTTTGTACCATATACCCATTGCCTGGACTGCCCTTATATGGGTCCGGCAATAGGTAGGTGGTAATTTTCCAAAAGTATCATGCATATGTGTGCATCTGGCACATATGAAGTCGAAACGCTCACACAGGCATCGATAAATATGGAAAAGTAATCACCCCCGCTGCAAAAACTCCGCAGCCACACCCATGCTGGAAATCACTTTATTAGGGGAGAACAAGGAGTATTATAGTCAAGTCTAATACAGCGTCCTGACTGGCTATAATGTGTGCACCTCACTCTCCTGATTTCTGGTGCTTTGCAGTAGTTGTAAGAGCTTCTTGTTGCTCAAATCGGTGTAATTTCTGATATTTCTGTTTCCCTCGTATTCATTGCTTGATTTTGCTTGCGAGAAAATGTCACTCGTAGTCATTGAAATGTCACTCATAATTACACTGAAATTATGAAAATGTCACACATAGCAATCTGAAACCTTGGCAGCTATGCTGTCTTTCATCTATCACAAATAATGAATGTACTACTTTTTAGATATTCGTTCACTTATGGCCTCAAACATTCGCTGCTTTACAATGATAGACAAAGCAGGAGAAATACATGTCTGGGTGAGTTTACATATGAATACAAACATTGCACACAAATAGTTACATGCACACGTAACACATAACCATGTGTGTACCACAGTTGTGACGGGAATAGAGGCCAGTTGTAATTAAAGTGAGGCGGTATTACGGCACTGTGATGTCACTTCCTGTAACGCTGCCTGAGCTTATTAGGGTCCCACTAATCATTTTAGGCCTGTTGACTGTGTGATGACACTGTGTTCATTTGCTGAGCTTCTCACAGAGCAGAACACAAGATGGTGAAGGGGCGAGATGGATCAGGAAGGGGAGGGGCAAGAAAAGGCATTGCACTGCTGAAGGAAGGGGCAAGAGAGAGAAGACAGGGCAAGAAACCAAGAAAGAGTTAGGGCCTTATTTATGAGGCCTTGCAACACTTTTGTGAAGCACCGGCGGCATAAAAAATGCGCCATGTTGCGCCATATTTACGAAGTGACGCATCTAGGCAGATGCGTCACTTTGTAAACCCCTGCGCCAGGTATAATGTATGCAGGGTGGCGTTCGCCCGCAAAAAGCCTCGTAGAAGTGGAGCATTGAAATCTATGAGATTTCAGTGCGCTACTTCTAGGACGCCAATGCGTCAATAACTTACGCCTGCCTCACAGCAGGCGTAAGACTGATGCAGTGCTATATTCATAGCCCTCCCCCTGCATTGCTAGAGTTGCATCACGCTTCCGACACAACTCCAGCAAAGCGTCAGTTTTGCGTCGACAGATACGTCAGTAATACTGACGTATCTGTCATTCCTTGTGACATGATACGTCATACAGTAAATATGACGCATCAATCATGTCGCAAGGAGGACGCAGTGAAAACTGTCGCATCACTGTTTTCACGCATCGATGCGACAGTTTTCATAAAAAAGACCCCTAGTCTGCTACGGTGTGGCCTGATAGTGTGCCTTTTCATTCGTAACGTTTCCAAGCTGGTTTATTTACATGTGGCTGTAGAAGTGCATAAAAAAGTATGTCAACTGTAATTCTGAGTGCCGTAGTGTGTGTGTGTGTGGGGTGGGTGCTGAGGGGAGGGAGGGGGGGCAAAAACTGGCTAAAATTATCACAATATTCTGTAAGCATTTTGCTGTTTTTTCACCTTCAGGCCATTGCATATAAACTACTTCACACATCTTACCTGGGGAATAAATGCAGATTAAACTAATTGGTGTGAAATGCGCATTGTGAAACCTCAATCGGTTAATGTGATCCCTGCAGATGTCTGTTTCTGAGACCAGAGAGTCACAGGATTGAATCCTGGTTGGCGTAGTGCGGAATAGTGACTTCTATATTTACACTATTTGAAGTCCCAGCCTGTAACCGAAAGCTTTGTGAATACATAAGACATTATTTAAAATTGTATTACACACAGAATAAGAGAGGCTGCCATAAAATGAATTAGTGTTTAAGGTAAAACAAGTGCTTTAGAAGAATACATTTCAGTAATAGGTAATTAGACTGTACCTAATGCATACATTTTTGTAAGTGCAATAAAAAGTCACTTTCCAAAAGTCAACACTCTTACATTACCTCCTAAAAAGAATAAATCATTGCCACCATGAAGCTTCAAGTGACTCCATAAATTAAAGCCTACGCTAGCTTCCAAGCAACCTTTACATTTGGTGACTATCCAATTTCACACATTTAAAATTCTTTCAGGTAGAAGGTACCCTGGTGAGAAGGCCTGTCTCTTCCTTAGCTCTCTGTCCCGCCCACCACCTTTTAACGTTTACTCAGAGGTACCTCAAGGTCCCCATGAACCCTTCAGGGAAGGTTGTTTTTAACAAAAAGTATGGAAACTGTTTCTATAAAAAGTTTAAAAAGCGGGGACCCATTGGTCCTCATGCACGCCACTCATTTCAACCTTTTGTTTACATGCAGATGTCCTTTCAGGAGAGACAAGGGCTGGCAGGGAAGCGGCCAGCAGGGTCGTATTCGGATGCTGAGCCCTGATCGTCCAGACTTGTGGCTTCACAGTAATGGCCAAGGAGAAGGAGGAAAGGAGCCAGATCCATGAGCACTATGTAGGAGTTAATTTTTTGTTTAGAAATTTACAGAGACAGTTTCCTGCATTTGCTCTTTTATAAGTCTCACATTGAGGTCCTGATTTAGATCTCGTTGGACGGTTTACTCCATCTCAACGGTGATGGAGTAAACCCTCCGCCGAGATCTAAATCAGGCCCTTAGTGTGGATTATTGATGAGCTACAGAAAAAGTATCCCTGGGGTGAGTTCATGTGCCCCGGTGCGTGTGCTCAGCCCTGCTTCTCCCGCTACCCTATGTCTTGCCATGAAATTCAAGAAAGGGGCTCGTTTACAAAACAGTTTGCTTAGGGGAGCGCAGAGTAAAAAGTTTGAGACATCAGCTCTAAAGTGTTGTAATAATTCCATTAGGAAACAGACTTTTTTGCTGGTTGACCCCCACTTTTTACCCCTATTTTGACTACTAGGCACTGGTATAATAGTTCTGAAATGCCCGGAGTCCTGCTAAACATGACTCCGTGCATGCACTCTGACTCTTAAAATGGCGCATGTTTCATTGGCTTGTCCTCAATTGGCATTGCCCAACTTACTTGTAAGTCCCTAGTATATGCTACCAAGGGTACCTAGGGCCTGTAAGTTAAGGACTGCAGCACTAGTTCTGCCCCCACGAGTATGACAAGGAAAATATGGCTCTCAGTCTGCCACTGCAGACTGGAAGGGCAGTTGAAAACTGCTAACTTCACATTGCCATTTAAAGTAATGACAAGCACAAACCTCCCTAATATACATAAGTCACCCCTAAGGTAGGCCTAACGAGCCTTAAGGCAGGGTGCTGTATGTTTACAAGTGGAACATGTACGCTTACAAGCACCAGCAGTAAAAACCCTAAATTGTCATTTTTACTGTGAAAAGGCTAGTAGCCCCATTGGCAAGTACAGATTCATAGGCTGACACCTCAGCCCTGCTAACGTCTGAATGGGACTACTAAAGATGGTACTGTAAGGTATCAAAAGAATCAGTGTATTAAATCTGATTTAATGGTTACGTCAAATTTAATGCCAGTGGGGGGGGGGGGGGGGCAAAGTGCAACTTTAGAAGTTGCCACTTTGGTTGCCCAAAGTCTCCAGTGCCCGTTTACTGTTGTACATGGGGTCTGTCCTACAGACAGCTCTCTGCCCTCCTGTGGAGACGTGCTAGCTACCTCCAGGAAAGGAGACAATAGAAGCCTGCACTCGATTGAGGCATTATCTCCCTCTTCCAGGAAGCCAAAGGGGTGTTGGCCCAAAAAGTAAGCTCTAAAGAAGAAGCTGCCTTTGAAGGGTACATGAGTAACACTTGGGAGAGGGGCTGCTCCATTGTCTAGGTGGACCGGCTGGCACTAGGGACAGGAAAGGAGAAACCAGTTGTCTCACCGGTTTTCCAGGGGTGTGTAGGCCCCTTGGTAGCCACAACTCTGGGTTAGGCTAGGGTGCTCTGAACACTGAGAGAGGAATTCAGCCATGATGGGCGTGGGCAATATGGTGCATCCTGGGATAGCCAGACACCACATTTCCCATGAAGTGGTCATCAAGAGGGAGGGAACCTGGTAGCACATTGGCTACTGACCCCCTCTACCCTGAGGGCACTTTCTGAGCATAAATAGGCACCCCTGGCACCCAGAACTCAGATCTCGACTGGACTGGAAGAAGGACCGAAGGACTGCCCTGCTGCACCAAGGAACCGGCAAAGAGGGACTGCACTGACGTGGACTGCACCTGCTGAACCTGGTGGCTAGCAAAGAAGAGGGACTGTGCCTGCTTTGTCCTGCTAGTGGAGAAGCTGTCTCTGGAGCCCAGCTGAAGCAAAGAGACTTCAATGATCAGTTGGCTGACCTCCTGTTCACAGCACAGGGCCACAACAGCTGAGAAGCCTGGTAAAGCAAGGTAGTAGCCAAGATTCTTCAAACTGACGCAGCCGTGCAGCACCAGAGACCAGGTCCCAATGCTTAAAGTTGACCCTGAGTTCGGGGGGGCCTGGCAGAGTCATCAGAGTGCAGCGTGGTCACCCGGAAGACAAGTTATCGCCCAGGAAAGGGTTTGGCTCTGTCCGCAATACCAGGTGACTGATAGCCCAGTAGTGACTGGACTTCTACTAGGACCGAGAGGAATTTGAGGGACGTCGACCCTTTGACCATGACTGCCTCACCCCCTTTGTGGACCAAGGAGTAGCCACAGGAAGATCCCTGTCAACCGCATCGCATCAACAGCATCCTTGAGCATCTTCAGCATCCTGTATCCCTTGCCTCACGACAACTTTCATTGGAACCTACAGCAAAGGATAAAAGTGCCAGGAACTGACCGAAGACTTCTTCATCTGCTGAGGTAACTGTTTCTGATGGCCTTACTGGTCCCCTTTTCGGAGTTGGTCACCCAAAGTATCTCTAACCAACCGCAGTACAACTAGCCAACATTTTTTGCTCAAAACGTTTCTCTCAATTTCAGCGAATTTGCCAGTGCTTGTTTGCCATTGAGTAAAAAGTGCATATTTACTGTACCTTGTAAAATCTATGTCTCTGGAACCCTCCGCTGGATCTTTTTTGTTGTGGTATCTAAAAATACACACAAATAGAATCTATTTTCACAAATTGGTGTTGGATTTCTTGAGTGTCTCGATTTCCTCTTCAATTGTTTTCGTGTTGTTTAATGCTTTACACTTATTCCTTTGTGTAAGCCAGTTCACTGACAAAATATCGAAACCACAAATATCATGGGATATAAATTTCATGTCAAAAATATCAAGCACAAAACTATTGTTATCCTATACTTATAATGTAAATAACAAAAATATTGTCAAAAATAAGCACTATACACTAATACTGAACACAAAAATATTGTTTTTTAATATGAACATAGTTAAACCTAGTAAACATTAATATGTTAACACTAAACAGTAATATAATGTAAATTAAATATATTTAAATAATTTAAATTATATATACATTTTATACTTATTAAAAAACTCAGATATATGTGAATGTTTATTTAAACAAATATATTTTAAAACCCTTATTAACCCCTACTGTGCTCATGACGAAATGGTTCCGTCATGAGCACAAGTGCACGTGTGCTCATGACGGAACCATTCGGTCATGAGCACACTTGCAAAAAATCCCTCTGCTGTAAACAGCAGAGGGATTTCCTATTTTTCTTATTTGCCTTGGGAGGTGGGGGAAGAGCTTCCCCCACCTCCCAAGGCATATTTTTTGTTTTCCTTGTAATGACGATCGTGCGCATGGCGCGCTGTCGTCATTACAACGAAAACTAAACTGAAACTTAGTTTCAGTTTCACAGTTTTGGTGCTTGTGCGGCTATCTCAGCCCCCTGAGCACCGAAACACATGGGAGAGGTATCGTTGGAAAGGGGAGAATCTCTAGTGGATCCCTGCTTGGAGATTGCCCCAGGAGGGCGATCCCCAAGCAGGGATCCACCCACTAGCCACCAGGGAGGGGGAGCGGCCCCTTGGGCAAAGGCTGTGCTCCCCCCATTTTATTCCGCCACAACCAGTCTTTCTGCCCCCCTTGGCCAGTAGCGGGGCAGAAAGCACCCTAGTTGCCAGGGATTTTTTTTATAGGTCAGGGGTGGGGGCTGCCCAGAATGGGCATACCAATGCCCCCATCCTTCCCCCCCCAAATAAGGCAAAAGACGTTCTGCCCCCCAGGAGGCAGATGGGGGCAGTGGCCCCTGATCTGCCCTCCCGGGGGGGCAGAAAGCCCACTAGGCACCAGGGATTTTTTTTTTAATATGTAGGGGTGGGTCTGTCCAGAATCTACCCCCCAGTAGGCAGATGGGGGCAGTAGCCCCTGATCTGCCCTCTGGGGCGGACAGAAAGCCCACTAGGCACCAGGGATTTATTTTCTTCAAAGTTTGGGATGGGGCTGCCCAGAACGGGCATGTCAATGCCCCCCCATAAAAATGCCACAGTCTTTCTGCCCCCCCAGGAGGCAGATGTGGGCAGTAGCCCCTGATCTGCCACCCGGGGGGCAGAAAACCCACGAGGCACCAGGGATTATTTTTCTTTTTTTATATGTAGGGGTGGGGGCTGCCCAGAATGGGCATGCCAATCACCCCACCCCAAAAACAATTGTCACAGTCTGTCTGCCCCCCCTGGAGGCAGATGGGGCATTAGCCCCTCATCTGCCCCCCTGGGGGGGGCAGAAAGTCCACTAGGCACCAGGGATTGCCAATGCCCCCCCAAAAAAATGCCACAGTCTTTCTGACCCCCCCAGGAGGCAGTTGGGGGCAAGAGCCCCTGATGGGGGCAGAGGGCCCGCTAGGCGTGAGAGATTACGCTGGCTTTTTTGTACGTAGGGGTGGGGGCTGCCCAGAATGGGCATACCAATGTCTCCACCCCCAAACAAATAGTCACAGACTTTCTGCCCCCCTGGGGGCATATCGGGGCAATAGCCCCTGATCTGCCCCCCCCAGGGCAGCAGAAGGCCACTAGGCACTGACCTTTTTTCGCAGTGTGCCTAGCTGTGGATTTTGGGCCCTAGAGCAGCAGCACCTAGGGAAACCTAGCAAACCTGAAGATTTTTGAAAACTAGACACCAAGGGGAATCCAGAATGGGGTGACTTGTGTACCTCTCACCAGAGTCCCTTGCAAACCTCAAACGTTGTAAAAAAAACCACATTTTCCTCACATTTTTGTGATGGAAAGTTCTGGAATCTGCATGGATCCAACTTTCACCCCCCCGAATTCCCCGAAGTCTCTCGATAAAAATGGTACCTCACTTGTGTGGGTAGGCCGAGTGCCCGCAACAAGAAACTGCCCAAAACGCAACCTGGACACACCACATTTTTACAGTGAAAACTGACCCTTTTTTTGCAAAGTGTCTAGCTGTGGATTTTGAACCCTAACTCTGCCGGCACCTAGGGAAACCTAGAAAACCTATACATTTTTGAAAACTAGACACCCAGGGGAATCCAGGAGGGGTGACTTGTGTGGCTCTCACCAGGTTCTGTTACCCAGAATCCCTTGCAAACCTCAAACTTTGTAAAACAAAACACATTTTCCCCACATTTCTGTGATGGAAAGTTCTGGAATGTGCGTGGATCCACAAACTTCCACCCACCCTGCATTCTCCAAAGTCTCCCGATAAAAATGGTACCTCACTTGAAAAATGTACATATTTATTACAATGTTTAATAAAAATTTTAAATGAAAACAAATAATAATAATAATATAATTAAAATACCACACTATATTTTCACAATTATAACAACCAACAAATGTAATGTTACTTTCAATTAAAAAGCATAACACAATTAGCACATAACTTCCTACCCTATACCTCTACAAAGTAAGTAACACACACCTAAAATATAGCTTAAAATTATAAGGATTACAAATTTTACATAATTAATTATCAATTAAACAATTAATAATAATTGACTAATAATAAAATACTTATATTTAACCCCTTTGGTGCATGCGTCGGCCAATGGCTGACAAACGCACTACCTCCCTGGTGCGGGGAACGGCCATTTGCCGACATCAGGGAGGGCCACCTAAAATCCTCCAGTGCAGTGCTCCGTAGGTTGCTTTTTTTTCAACCGCGTCTCTAATCTGTCCCCCTCGCTCCAATCTGTGACATCAGCCTGCCGTGATACGCGCTGCCATCACAGTTTTCCCCTACTGGAGCAGAGAAAGCAGCAGGTAAGGACGAGCTGAACTCCGGTGGGGAAAACAGGTCGAAAAGCCTCCCCAGCTTTCAGGGAGGCCTCGATTGAAAGGGGAGAGTCTCCCCTTTCAAACAAGGCCTTCCTGAAAGGGTTTCCTGGTGGTGGATCGCGCCCGCGCTTCGATCCATGGCCAGGAAACCTCACTAGACACTAGGGATGTCATCTGCGGGGTCAACCCACGTTAAAAAATAAATGTTGGTTTCCCCCAGGGGGGGAGGGGGGAGGGGTGCAATCGCCCCCCCCCCCCAGGAGTTCAATATATTGTAAGAAACCCAGAAATAAACCTGTAAAATTGACCGGGGTGGGGATTTTGTTTTATAGATGCGTGGTTTCCCCGGGGGCAGATCGCAGCCCCGGGAAACCACACATCTATTAAAAAAGTGATCTATATATAGAGAAAGAGACAGACTCTCTCTCTCTCTATATATACATATAACCACAAAGATAGGAATCCGCGCAACAAAGATTACCAGAAATTACTGCCCACCATGGCTCCAATTCCCAGTTTATTTGGCAACGTGTTTCACCCCCTCAGGGGCTTTGTCACGGCCTGGTTACAAAAACACTGTGCCCAACCTCCTTAAGAAAGAGGGCTCGTAACGTGAATGTATGAGCATAGAGAAAATACTTCTGAAACAAAGGCAATGTCGATCATGGTAACAGATATCTAGCACATGACATCAGTTTTAAATTATATCCTTTTCATATAGGTTGATACTTCATTAAAATTGATTTAAACATCAGTGTGCATCAGGAGAGAAGGGAAATACAATTTCTCATGTGAAGACCAGTATCGGCATTAGCAAAGCATTTCATTAGCAAGTGAATTTTTTTATATATAAACATATATACATATCGAATTATCACATATTTTAAGCAGAATTCACATTATTTGCTGTAGATAAAAAGACATGATTTCACCAGTGGCACGGTGTGACTTCATCTGGTAGAGACATACTGCATGAAGGATCATAGCCAAGTGGCTGAAATTAAACTACAGTGAACAACAAAGTTCAACAATGCTGAATTGGCACAATTATATACTTCTGAAAAGAACCTTTTGGTTTCACTTGACCTTGAGTTGGATAGGACAAGTCAAAACCGTTTTAGACCTAGATCTACCTGTAACCTAAATACACCACATGATACCATTGATACATTTCATGAAGTAGTTGTCAGGGACCTTATGTCCATTTGGAAGAGAGCGAACAATCACTTTGCATCTGACTTAACGAAAGGACAGCGGGAGGCCCTGGATACTCTATCTAGAGACCAAGGTATCGTCATTAAACCTTCTGACAAGGGAGGGAATGTGGTACTCTGGGATGTAAATAAATATCTTAGAGAGGCATACAGACCGTTGCACAACACCAGAGATTACAAGAAGAGCAGCTTTAATTCATACTGCACCTCCATTGGTGGCTATCACTCACTTCTCAAGGGTTGGAAAGAGAGTGGTCTCTTGAGTAATGACAAATATCTTTTCTTATATGTCAAGAATCCAGTGGCCCCCTGCTTTTACATGCTGCCCAAAGTGCAACAGTGGAACATTTGTCTGCTAGGTTTCCAGAGGTTTATACTCCTGGAACGAATATAGCCATCGATGAGTCCTTGATCCTGTACAAAGGGCGGCTCCTGTTAGGCAGTACATTGCGAGCAAACGAACTTGCTATGGCATCAAGCTATACATGTCGTGTGAGAGCTCGACTTGGTATGTGTACAGCTTGAGAGTGCATACAGGGAAGGACTCCACTCTAAACCCTGTATGTTGCCCTCCCACGCTAGGGGTCATGGGAAAGATTGTATGGGAGCTTCTCCAGCCATTCCTTCACAAAGGTTCTAACCTTTATGTGGAAAAAGCTGTTATGTGAGCTCTACAAAGCTGGCACTGTGGTCTGTGGTACAATTCATTGTCGCCGCAAAAGATTCCCGCAGTAACTTGTTTGCAAGAAGCTCCAGAAATCCCAGAGCACTGCCTAGTGTTCCAACGAACTGCTCGCAGTCAAGTTCTCGGATAGGCGTGATGTGTACGTGCTCACTACAAATCATGATGAGAGCACTTCCCCCATCACGGTTTGGTGTCATATGGCCGAAGTCCACAAGCCCACCTGTATACTTGATTACAACAAGTACATGGGCGAAGTGGACAAGAACGACCAGGTTCTTCAGCCATACAATGAGAGTCGTAAAACTCATACTTGGTATAAGAAACTGCTTACCCACCTGATCCAGATGGCAACATACAATGCATATGTTGTTTATCGTTAGACAACCACAGAAGACTCATCTCTTTCCTTGACTTTCAGTTTTCTGTGATGGAAAGTCTCACTGCTACAGACGCAGCAGCCTCCACTTCATGTATTCTGAGGACATATACTCTTGAAGCTTGTTGTTTATGTGGGGGGAAACCAATAGGTTTTTTATGAAAACCCTCACCCACCAACCTAGTTGGTGGCATGCTTCATCATCGGGTCCCACCCAAGGTGCCGAGTGCACCTCTGTGTGCTACAATGCCTGAATTGTCTATGGGCCACTACTTCGCTAGGCAAACAGCAGCAGAAATGTAGTTCCTATACTTGAGGAAATCATGGACTTCTCGACACCTTTAGCTACTCTCAGAACGTGGTAGATGTTCTGTTCGCCGATTGACAAGTGTATTATAATCCCCACACTGAACATACTGGTGGACAGAGCATAAGCCACAATGTCACGGAGTACGCTGTTTGGCAAAATGTTAAAGACTTGACTGGATTTTGAAGAGCTTGTTATGGAACTTATGTATACTACACAAGGACCACCCTGACTGCCATCGAGAACCAGAGTAAGTGTAAAAAGTCAAGCAAATGTCCAATGGGACGTATTCACCAACATTTCTACTTGTTTTGAAAGTGTGCAAACTCAATTAGTAACTTGTATCATAACCATGTTATTGAAAAGGGGTACAGGACACAATATTTTGTATGATGATTGTTTTCACATCTTTAGTATAAGATGTGATAACAGTCATCATACAAGATATTGCACCCTTTGGGTACGATACAAGTTACAAATTGAGTTTTCACGCTGTCGGAGCAAAAGTAAAAGTATTGGTGAATGAGTCCCACAGGACATTTGTTTGGCTTATTACTTTAGGGAACTTAGGCAATATTTCCCAGCATGTTTGCTTAATTTGAAAGGTAGATATGCTCGCTCAGTTCGAGGAACAGGCCGCGCAGGACATCTTCGGACACCCCCAACTTGCATCCACAAACTGGAAGGAGTTGGATTTAATTCAGTAAGTGCGTTGATGGTGCATGACGGACACGTTTTCTCGAGCTGCAAGTAGCTAGAGACGGAAGGCATTAGTATAGGTTCACTTGACAATTATACATGATTAGTCAGGACTCTGATGAGGACAGAGACACGAACGGTTAAGAAAAGCTTACAGTAGGTGGGCTTTTCCAGGAATATTGCATAGGTAGAAGGCAGATAGTAAAGGTCATACAGATACACATGTCATGACTTCATCGTCACCTATGGATTCAAACCCATTGGTGCCACACTCGCATTGAGTTACTATAGTACATATTGGTCAATGCTAGACCTACTTGCCATGTTCAGAACTTAGTAGATGTTATGTTAAAATTCATTTTTAGAGCGCACGTTCACCAAACGGTTTCTTGGCGCTATGGGCAGAACGGTAGCAATTCCAAACAGTGAGTGGGAATCAATTGTAAGCGTGGGAGAAGAACCAAGTTTTGAGTAATTTCCTAAATTGAGTATAGGAGTCCGCCATGCGCAAATAGAGAGGAAGGGCGTTCCAAAATTGAGGGGCCAGGGATGTGTATCTAAGGCCACCAGTTGTTGTATGAGAAGTGCATTACAGCCACAGCACTGCACATAACGGTGGATGGCACATATGCTACGTTGTCATGGACTACCCTGTGTTTTACAATCTACTGTTCTTCATAGTTTATGATGTACTCTTTAGGAAACTTTGGATAATTCCCAGCATGTTCGCCTTATTTTCAAAAGTGGATATGCTCGCTCAGTTCAAGGAATTGGCCATGCGGCATTCTCGTACACCCCCCAACTTGCATCCACAAACTGGAAGGAGTTAGATTTAGCACAGTGAGTGCGCTAAAGGTGCATGAAAGACATGTCTTCCTGAGCCTCATGTGGCTGCCATGGGAGCCATTAGTAAAGGTCCACTAGGCATGCATTCGGTAATGTTCAGAAAGAAGGAGGCGGATACTTGACAGGTGGTAAAATGTAGTCAAACTCATTGTGGCGTATGAATGTGATGGACACTTGCATGGGGCGGTATGTTGATGTGAGTGCAAATGATCTGTTTGATTGGGCCCATGGCCGGCGGTATGAAAGTCTTGTGCATAGTGCGTGAATTGTGCTTGAAAGGACCATAAAGTGGTTGGTGCCATTAAGTGGCTTCATGGCTCACCTTCAGAAGGCTTAGTTCAATATTTAGATACTTTGATAAGTATTTGTGTGCTTTGAAGCCAGCATTTCTGGAGGTGCCAAAAATCAACCAGTCTAATTGGTGGATTAACTTTAACAAATTAGTACCAGATTTATATTTGTGGCGGTGAGATGGTCTTTAAGTGTTTTTTTTTTCTTTTGTCATTATGGGTAGCTGTGGGTTTTGTGCCCTAGCTCAACCCTCACCTAGGCAGACCTGCACATTTTTTAAAAGTGGACAAAGAGGGGAGTACTGGTGTGTATGACATGCATGGCTCTCACCAGGTTTTTTAACCCGGAATCCCCTGCAAACCTCAAATTTGGCTAATAAATCACATTTTCCCAGTGCTTAATTGGAGCTGTGGTTTCTGGTGCTCTGCACCTGCACTTAATTGTCAACACCGGCGCTTGTGGCAGTGTGCCACAAGGTGGCGCTGTCTGAGATTACCACAACAACAGTCAATTATTAATTCAGTAAACATAAAAAATGACCATTACCTGCCGCCCAAGTAATTCTTATAGCTTTAGGGGCATGGAAAGTCTGAATTGTCACACTTGTAGGAGTGTGATGGTTAGTATTTGTGTTGCTACTACCATTGGCAGCATGGCAGGGGCAATGTGTGGTGCAAGCTGCAGTGGTCTCCTGGCGAAAGCCTTGGCACTTGTTCTTTTACAAATTAAGCACTGCATTTTCCTCACATTTCTGCATATGATCACCGCTCCTGCACAAATTTCCTACCATCCAGCGTTCCCCTCGGTCTCCTGAGTAAAATGATACCTCACTTGTGGGGGTCCCCAAAGCAGAGTCAGCCCAAAAAAGTATTAAAAAAAGTGCCCTCTTGAACCTGCTTTGGTTCACCCCATAATCTCTAAATGTTTTTGGCCCTTCCCTGTCGCAGTCCCTTGGCCCACCCACACAAGTGAGGTATCATTTTACTCAGTAGACCGAGGGGAATGCTGGGTGGCAGGAAATGTGTGCAGGCGTTTTGATCCCTGTAGGAAGCTGGGTTTCTGTTGCAGTAACACCCCCACTTTTTGTCAGACTACTGATGCACTTTGACTTGATGTGCCCTGGGTCCCTGCCAATCAGGTTCCAAGGGCCTGTGTTCTTTCCCAAAACTGTACCTTGTACCCCCAATTGGCACCTCTCTGGCCACATGTCAGTCCCTTGTAAAAGGTGCCATGGGTACCAAGGGCACTATGGCCAGGGAAGGCCTCTAGGGGGTGCAGCACTTATTGTGCCACCCTTGGAGGCCCTGTACCTTTACACACACACACTGCCATTGCAGGCTGCATGTTTTGGTGCAGAACAAAGTGAAGCGTCGACATGGCACACATCCTTGTGTGCCATGCCTACAACCCACTACCCTGGTATAGGTCAGCCACCCCTCTAGCTGGGTGCACTATACCACTGGTGAGGGTACAGGTGCATGAGCCCAGTACCCCTACAGTGTCTAAGCCAATTCTTAGACATTGTAAGTGCAGTACTGCCACTAAGAGTATATGGTGATGGGAGTTTGTCATTACGAACTCCACAGTACCATAATGGCTACACTAAAAACTGGGAAGTTTGGTATCAAACTTCTCAGCACATTAAACCCACTCTGATGCCAGTGTGGGCTTTAACGAAAAATGCACTCAGAGGGCATCTTAGAGATGCCCCCTTAAAAACGACCAGCCTCTGGTGGGTTCCCTGACTGGTACACAACCACGAGACATGTTTCTGGACCCCTGGGGTGGGAGCCTTTGCTCCCTGGGCACAGAAACAAAGCCTTTCCTGGGCGGAGGATTCTCACCTCCCCCAGGCCAGGAAGAGCCATCTGTGGCAGGGGAGCTTCAAAGGCCTTGCAGCCTTTATAATGCGACCACCTGCCTCTCCTGCTATCAGGAGCAGGCCCCCTTCCTGTTTCCCCTCCTATTCGGCGGGAAAAGACAGATTCCCGCAAACTACGAAGAAGAAGGACGAAAGAAGACGGCCAGCAGAGGAGACTGCATAGAACAACTGACTTGGCCCCAGCCCTACCGGCCCGTCTGCAGTATCCAGAGATCCTGCGCCAAAAGTCACCTTGTCCTGCAGCCAGCGACCTCCAGAACCCTGGGAGGACTGACTGCCTTCAACAAAGACCAGATCTCCTGTGAACAGCAGCTCTGTTCAAAAGAAACTCCCAAGAAAGACTCTGAGCCTGCTGAGGACAAAGAAACCTGACGCCTGGAACCACCACTGCACCCGTCGCCTATGGCCTGAGTTTGAGTGGCCCACTGGTCCCAGCGAGGTCCCCCAGCACTCCAGAGCCCGAATCCACTGTGGGTTGATCCCTCCAGGACTCCTCGGTGTGGCCTGCAGCCTCTGCATGGAGACCCCCCCCAACCGGGAGTGGCCCTGTAAGGTGAAATCTGACCTCAAAAGACGCCCCTGCATCCAGCCAGCGTGCTCCCTGGAGAAAAGAACCAGAGGTGCACCTATGTCCCTGAGCCCTCCAACTTACCTGGCCAGTTATTGGTTCCTCCCGGAAGTCTTCCTGGACCGAGCCTGCAGCTAAAAACCAAAACTGAAAATCCCCATTGAAAACAACAGGGCACCCGACGCCAAAACAGCACCCTGTACCCAGCCGCACCTGCACCGCTGCGGGTGCACTTTGTGTACTAAACCTGATCTCCCTTTGCCCTGAGTCTAACACCAGGAGCTTTGCTCCCACAACCTTGTGGCCTGCTCGTGAGCAGCCACCAATCGGAGGCCCCCTATCCCCCATTGGATAACATTGGGCCTCAGCACTCTGCACCCGGCCGCCCTAGTGCCGCTGAGGGTGCTTTGAGAGTGCATCCTTGACCCTGGGGGAACCCTTATTCTAACCCCAGAAACTAAACCCCAAAGACCAAGTACTTACCTGTTAACCGATAACTTCATTTCTCTCCATAGGAATACATTGACTGTTTTCCCTTGAAAAATGTTCTAAGTGTGGTGTTGATTTGTATGAAAACCTGAAAAACTACAACTGTGCAAAACTGATTTTGCTTACCTTTTCTCTAGGAAATGTCCCAGTGTGATATCTAGGCATATCACACTGAGTAGAAAAAGTAACTTAAAAAGTAATCTGAAAAGTAATTTCGACATTTTAACTTACCTGTATTTCAATCAATTGCATTTGAACCTGCATTCGATTGTAAAACAGTGCATAAGATTTCGCAAAGCATTTATTTCACTTACCTGTGTCAGGCTTGGCTTGGTTCTAGAAATAAAATAACTTTATGATATTTTTATACAAACAAAATTGGTCTGAGTTCAGTCTTTGAGTGTGTGACATCATTTGCTGATTGAGTGTGTACAACAAATGCTTAACACTACCCTCTGATAAAGCCTTACTGCTCGCCCACACTACCACAAATAGAGAGTGAGGTGCTATCTACTTTTACCTCTGCCTACCTTTGGGATTCCACTGGACTCTGTGCACACTATACCTCATTTTGGTGTAGTATATACAGAGCCAGCTTCCTACAATCCCACACAGAAATGTGAGGAAAATGTGATTTTGTTTTTAGCTAAATGTGAGGATTGCTGGGGATTCTGGTTAAGAAAAATGTGGGGGATCCACGCAAGCCACACCTCCCTGTACTCCCCTGGGTGTCTACTTTTCAGAAATGTCTGGGTTTGGTAGGTTTCCCTAGATGGCTGCAGAGCTCAGGGTCAAAAACGCAGGTAACCCCATTGCAAAAATAGGTCGTTTCGCAATAGATACTTTTTAAAAAAAAAATGTTTTATTTTTAATTGCGTTTTTCAAACAAAACAAAACATAAAACAAAGCATGAATACACAATACACACTGCATAACAGTCCACTTTGGCCATGTAGGATAAGCATATGACAAAAAGACTATCTCGGTGGAGTCTAGACATACGTGGGAGTGAACTAGGCGCAAAGAGAAATCAGAGTCAGTTACACAATTCTCATGATTACACATACTTGGAACAAGCATTATATCGGTCAAGGCTCTACCCAGGGTCCTGCGGACGACAAAGTCCCTCCCTCTTCATCTTCCTCCACCTCCAGACCATAATATTTAATCCATGGGGTCCATATTTTCCGAAACTTTTTAGGACAGCCCCGGGCCCTATATGTCACTCGTTCCGCAACCATCTACAAATCAAGACTTGCCCTCCATTCATTAATGGTAGGTATTTGTGGTGCCCCCCAGTACTTAGCTACATCCCGTTTGGCTACTATCAACCCCAGATTAGCGAAAACAAGTTTGCGCCTTGGGATGTCTACGTCTGTCGAAATTCCCAAAAGGAGAAACCGAGGCTCCAATTCAATTTGGACTTCCAGTATATGATTGAGCTCCCTCACAATCAATCCGCAATAGGCCTGTATCTCAGTGCACCCCCAAAGGGTATGTATAAACGTCCCAGATTCAATGTGACAGCGGAGACACTCCGGGCTCTCGACTCTTCCTATTGTATGCAATTTAGCTCTATCAAAATATGCGCGGTGTAGTATTTTGTACTGGATGAGCCGTAACCTTAATTTAATTGCCACTTCACGTGGATGCATGAGAGCGGCCTCCCAATCTATATCTTCCAACCCACCGGTGACCTTTTCCCATTTTGCACGAAGATGACTCAATCTATCGGGCATGTTATTAAGTAATGTTTTGTAAGTAAATGAAACAGCTTTAGCCAGGATTTCCTCCTGGAAAAGACGACCCTCCAATGGGGCATATTCCGGCAGCAACGTCCCATCTAACCCTTCCGCCACCCAAGCATGTTGCAAGCGAAGATATGCGTATGTCTGAGTGTCATGCAATTGATATCTAGCTTGGAGCATGTGGAAAGAGGCCAACACACCATGGTCCAGGACATCACCTATTTTAGAGATCCCTATTAGGTCCCAGTGCCTAAAGCCACTCAGCTTTCCAATCTCTTTTAGCCTGGTCCCCTCCCACAGCGGGGTTTCCCTGGTGCATTTTTGATCCCACCTCATTTGTCGCTCTGCGCTCTTCCATGTCTCCAGTGTCCTCTGGGTCGCCTGGAGCAGTCTACTGCATCCCTTACCCCCATAAAGATAGTGAAGATGGGTACGCTCCCTAAACTGCAGCCTTTCAAGTCTATATGTCGGATGATCTCCAGATGCATGGAGCCATTCATTAATGGCAATAAGATGAGCCGCTCTATAATATGACCTCATGTCTGGTAGAGCCAAACCCCCATTATATGGATTCCGCTGCAGCGTTGAGAGTGCAATACGTGGACGAGCCCTGTCCCAGAGGAGTAAGCGGAGCTCACTATCAATGCCTTTTGTTCCGACACCACTCCAAATAGCACCCAATACTGCGGGAGCGAAGAAATTCCCAGTCCTCTCCCCTAGCCCTGGCCAGCACCACCCTTACTGTATAGGTGAGCGCGGACAAGGGCAACCGGAAAAGGTGGGGGGTAGGGGGCAAAACAAGGAGACCAACATGGACTGCCCCGGAGACTGGAAGGTTCCACTTTACTGTACCACACAGGAAGAGGCCAAGCCACCCTGAAGAATTAACAGAAGAAAAAAAAGAAGAAAGTTAGACCCAATCAAACGTAAAAGAGGAAATAAGTAAACACACACACACGTGACTGGGTATTACAACACAGAGACTTTCTTACCCTTCTCACTGGTTTAATGATGGTCCAATAGAGGAATAGATAGTGCCGAATATTCTGCCAACAAAGCAGGGTAATTCCAAGGTATCAGTTGTTCCGGGCACTAATCCAATCCCAAGGTCGGTTACAAGCAAAACACCTTCTTCTATGAAATGTTTTCAGGAAAAGGGGAAAAAACCTTTTTATGGCAAAAAACCCCCCGAAAGTTTAACTAACAAACCAGAGAGTCCAGAGAGTCCAAATACGTCCGTATAGGACCTCTTTTCGTTATGGTGCACCAAAATTAATATAAAGGACTCACACAAAACCAAATCGCCGGTCACTTAAAAGACCGGAAAAAAGGACTTTACTAAACGCGGGAAAAATAGGGATGCAGCCGCGTCCCGATTTTATATTCCACGCTATCCCCAGCAACACGCTACCAACAGTAACTCCACAGGTAGCGGGGAATAATGACAAGGTTAGGGAAGAAGAGGGATCTACCTGGCAAGTCCTTTGTCAAAGTTCCACGATCCCGTAATAAGGCAACAAAGTCCCGGTACTCCAGAAACGCTCACGGATTTCAGCGCGAGCTCTCGGCATCCAACAGGAAAGCAAGACGAAACAGGAAGTCCCAGAAGGTCAGCGAAGGGCTTCCGGGCGTCAGAACCGGAAACGAAACTAAGCGCTGATCATCGCAGGTAAGGGCGTTAAATACTCTCATTCAACACGCCCAGTCTCTAGCTATATACCCAATCACGCGAATGCGGCAGAAACAGGGAGGTAAGGAAGACAAAGAAAACTATGTCAGTTCCCAACACCTTTGAATATCAGATCCGGAATCTTAATGTAAGTATTTTGCAATTCGTAGAGCAACTGTGGGAGCGTGACCATTTTAAACATGGCAGCCCTTCCCATAAGGGTTAGAGGAAGCTTCCGCCATCTTTTAACATCCTCTTGAAAGTTTGAGAAGACCCGCCTAATGTTTCGAACCAGGCTGGTGTTCACATCCACAGTAATGTAAAGACCAAGGTAGGTAAAACCTTCTGTGGACCAGTGGAAACAGCTAGGCAAAGTCCGATCCTCCACCATCCCCCCCACCGGGTATAGGGTAGATTTGGTCCAGTTGATCTTATACCCCGCATGGTAGCCATAGTCTTCAACTATGCGCAGGATGTGAGGAAGAGTCTCTGTCGGATTCGTCACATACAGCAAAATATCGTCCGCATATAACGATATGCGTTCCTCCGCTATCTGTTGGGAATCATCCACAAAGCCACCCAGCCCCGGCGTGGCCCTAACCACACAAGCCAGGGGTTCCAAAATAAGTGCAAACAGTAGAGGGGAAAGCAGGCAACCCTGCCTAGTCCCCCGCCCAATCGGCCAGGTCTTGGAAAGAGCCCCATTGACCCTAACCCTGGCCTCAGGCGCATTGTATAACAATGCCACCCATTCCTGAAATCCCGGGCCAAAGCCAAATTTCTCTAAAGTATGTCTCATGAAGGGCCAATGGATGGTGTCGAACGCTTTTTCGGCGTCCAGGGAAAGTAGGAGATGAGCCTCCTCTCGGTCCCTGACCTCATCCATCCAGTTGGCTACCTGTCATAGGTTATAACGTGTGGCACGTTTCGGCATGAAGCCCGTCTGGTCCCAGTGTACTAGGGAGGTGATAACGGACACAAGGCGTGTCGCCAAAACAGTGCCCAGGATCTTTGTTTCTATAGTCAAAAGCGAGATGGGCCGATATGACCCACACTCATGTGGGGGTTTCCCTTCTTTAGGAATCACCACCACCGTCGCTAGTCTAAGATCTGCCGGGAGTACCCCTTCCTCTTTAGAGGCCATAAACATCTTATAGTAGGTGCGGAGCCAGCAGGGAACTGTACGCCTTAAAGAATTCTCCCGGAAGGCCATTACGAGCCGGGGTTTTCCCTGCTTTCAGCCGACCAATGGCCTCCGTGACCTCTACCAGAGTAACGTCCTCATCTAGCCTGTCTCTCTCATCGGGGGGCAGACAGGGGAGTTCAACCGTCTCAAGGTACTGAGCTATTTGCATCTTGGTGGCTTGCGTCTTGGCTGCATAAAGCTTTGAGTAGTATTGAGTAAAAACCTCCACAATGTCTTGAGGCGCGGTATAAATACCGTCTATCGTTCTTTGATAGACGAGACCCACCTCGACTCTTGCTCCTTCCTGCCCAACCACGCTAACAATTTACCCGCCCGGTCTCCAGTCTCATACAGTCTATGTTGGACTGCGAGTTGATACGCCCGAATCTCTTTAGTAACGAGCGCTTGGTATTCCCGTTTAGTAATATCTATTGGACGGAGTGTATGTTCACTCAAGGGAGGGGCGCTCCCCTTCTCAAGTTCTGTCAGCCTGGTTTCCAGCACCAGTGTCTCCTGAAGTTCCCGTCTTTTTTTGTGGGCTATAATATTTTGGGCTCTATCACGTATCACAGTCTTAAATGCCTCCCAGAGAGTGACCGCTGATTGCACGGAGCCCTCATTTTCTCTAAAGTAGAGGTCAGTATCCACCCCAATTTCGTTAGCAACTGTTTCATCCCTCAGTGCCCAAGCCTTCAGTCTCCATGTCGTGCCCTGACTTCTCCGTCCTCCCTCCACCCGCAGGTACAGCGGTGAATGATCTGAGATTCCCCTGGCTAAGTAGTCCGTCTCTTCAACCTGGTCAATCTCACCAGCTGGGGCAAAAAGATAATCCAACCTAGAAAACACCCTGTGGGCCCCGGAAAAATAGGAGTTATGTACGTGTGGATGGGTGATGGCGCCTCCAAAGGTCAGTGAGCCCGAGGTCTGCCTGAAACCTAGCCAATGCGGTGGCCTCCTGTTGCCCCGGTCTGGTCAGTGTACGATCCGCAATAGATACTTTTGATGTCTGCACAATACGTTTTGGGCCCTTCCCTGTTGCGGGCACTTAACCCACCGACACAAGAGAGGTACCATTTTTATCGGGAGAACTGGGGGACCGCCTGGTGGATGGAAGTTTGTGGCTCCCCGCAGATTCCAGAACTTTCCATCACAGAAATGTGAGGAAAATGTGATTTTGTAGCTAAATTTGAGATCTGCAGGGGATTCTGGGTAAGAAAACATTGAGGGATCCATGCAAACCACACCTCCCTGGACTCCCCCTAGTGTCGAGTTTTCAGAAATGTCTGAGTTTGGTAGGTTTCCTTAGATTGCTGCAGAGCCTGGGACCAAAAACGCAGGTAACCATCATGCAAAAACAGGTTGTTTTGCAATAGATCATTTTGATGTCTCCACAATAAGTTTTAGGCCCTTCTCTGTCAGGGGCACTTGACCCACCCACACAAGTGAGGTACCATTTTTGATGGGAGACTTGGGGTAATGCTGAGTGGATGGAAGTTTGTGGCTCCCTGCGTATGCCAGAACTTTCCATTACAGAAATGTGAGGAAAATGTGTTTTTCTAGTCAAAGTTTGAGGTTTGCAAGGGATTCAGAGTACAAAACGTGGTGCGAGCCACACAAGTCAGCCCACCCTAGAGACCCCTTGGTGTGTAGTTTTAAAAAATGTACAGGTTGGCTAGGTTTCTCCAGGTGCCGGCTGAGCTAGGGTCCAAAATCTAGAGCTACCCACATTGGAAAAAAAGGGTCCGTTTTCAATGGAAAAACTCGATGCGTCTATGTTGAGTTTTGGACCGTTTCCTGTCGCGGCCATTAGACCTACCCACAGAAGTGAAGTACCATTTTTATCAGGAGACTCTTGGGAATGCCGAGTGGATTGAAGTTTGTGGCTCCCCACAGAGTCCAGAACTTTCCATCACAGAAATGTGAGGAAAATGTGTTTTTTTGTCAAAATTTGAGGTTTGCAAGGGATTCTGGGAAAGAAAACGTATTGAGAGCCACACAAATCAGCCCACCCTGGATACCCCTAGGTGTCTAGGTTTAAAAAATGTACAGGTTTGCTATGTTTCCCTGGGTGAGTTAGGGTCCAAAACCTAGAGCTACCCACATTTTTCGGTGGAAAAATGCAAAGCGTCCATGTTGCGTTTTGGGCCGTTTCCTGTTGCAGCCACTAGGCCTACCCACAGAAGTGAGATACCATTTTTATTGAGAGACTTGGGGAAATGCCGAGTGGATGGAAGTTTGAGGTTCCCCACAGATTCCAGAACTTTCCATCACAGAAATGTTAGGATAATGCGTTTTTTAGTCAACATTTGAAGTTTGCAAGGGATTCTGGGTAAAAAACATCAGGGAGAGCCACGCAGGCCAGCCCACCCTGAATACCCCTAGCTGTCTATTTTTACAAAATTTACAGGTTGGCAAGGTTTCCCTAGGTACCAACTGAGCTAGTGTCCAAATTCTAGATCTATCCACATTGGGAAACAAGCATTTGCAATGCAATAGGTCTCGCAATTGCAAGATTTTAAGCTATTGGCATTGTAAATGACAATGCCTTTCATTTATGTGTTTAAAAAACCTGGAATAATAAAAGGCATTGTCCTTTACAATACCAATAGGTCAAAGTTTCTAAAATGCGACACTTATTGCACTGCAAACGCAATGCTTGTTGTTTACAAGCGCCCCATGCTGTGCTTTCACGTTAATAGAGGCCACGCCCCTTTCTTTAGACGAGCCGTGTCTAAAGAAAGGTCTGTGGCCGCTATTAAAGTGAAAGCGCGGTATGGGGCGCTTTTACCAGAAAAAGCATTTGTTTGTTAAGTTGACAAACAAATGTTTTTTTTGTAAAAGGGCCCTGTGAAAGCGCGCATGGCGCGCTGAATGTTGCAGGAAAGCATGTCGTGCCTGCAGTAGGACAAACTCATTAAAGAAAATAGTGTTTACAGATTAAATAAGACGTACTGTGAAACACCCAAAGTAAAAGGGCCAGTCCTCAAGGGAGGTTACAAAGGGGGTACTAAGGAGGGACTAACCAGCCTATTAACGAATCAGAGGACATCATTTACGAAGGACAATGACACAAGCCAATGACAAGTATGGGCGGAGAGTGGGCAGGGCTTCAAGTCCATACTGCAATACAGCATGCGCCGCAGAGGCTCGACCTAAAAAGTAAGCTAGTCGGGATAATTATAATGTTAGGATTGGGCGCATGGTGGTAAACACTGAAAGAAAGTGAGCTGACCGACTTAGTCTCTGATCATAGCAAAATTTTCCTTTATGTAAGGTGTGAAAATAGAGTGAAGTATGGCAATCTTACATGCACTGTCCCTTAAATAGCAGCAACTAACAAAGCTAGGACAAAGATTAGGATAGGATAGAATAGAATCAAATCTCAGATTAGGAGCGTCTGGGAATGATAGAAACTTTGAAATTATTTTGTGGGTGATGGCGAGTTTGGACTGTTGCATTGGATGCTTTCTAGTCGAAGGCCTTCATTCAACTGACAGGACGTAGCAGTCTCCGTACACGTATTCGAAGGCTTCAAAGAATGATAGAGTGTGCTTTTGAGAGGGGACACAATTTTTCTCCTCTTGTCTTCTCTCGATTCTCTGGATTATATAATGAGCAGGGCCACTGGAGTCATGCGATTCTGCGGCTGCAGCTTATTTTTAATAACTATGGATTCGCCGCATTTGCCACATAATTCACCATCTGCTGCATAATCTGCAGATTTTAGCAAAAGTTTTGTTTCTAGCTGAAACGGATCAAAAGTTACAAAAAACGTACCAACGTGTTTGCGTGCAGTGGAAGGCCCTTTGCAAAGGTTTGCTGGTCGTTCATTTGCCTATTTCTGTATGTGCTTGTTAAACTGGTACTAATGAGGAGAAATCTTTTCCTCACCAGTATAACCATGTGTATAAATGATAAACTAATAAATATTATCCAAAAATGTGCCAGATTACACTGCATAATTTGCCTTTTCTTGCTGCATAATTTAGTCAACCCTGCCGCATAATTTGGTTGTCCCTTGTTGCATTATTCCAGTGTCCCCCATCATGAGTTCCCTTCAGAAATTGGCATGTAAATGTGCAGCTTTTTGGCTAGACTCTTTGAAAGTTGTGTTGTAGATTTCGTCGTGCAGCAATAGTTAACGTTATCTCGCCCAGCAACTTTTGAAGCAACAGCGCGAAAGAAAAAAACGTTGTGAGATTTGTCCAACCCTTCCAACACAAGTGGGGCGATTCGGGGAAGGTCCATCTCTCTACCAGAGATGGGGAGGAGGGCAGTGACACGCCAACGCAAATCGTGACGTGTTTATTTACGTTGCGCGTAATATTGGGGTTCGTAATTGTTAAGTGCCCATTCGGAGTAGAGAAAAAAATCGAGGTGGAGGGGGAGAATAATAAAGATATGGTGGAGGAGGTGAATTAAAGAAGAAAAGGGGTTTCTCAATTTCACACACTTTACTCAAAGAGAAATGAATTAAATATTAGCGTCCTCTGGGCCATCACTGTCCCCCACCCCGAACAGCAAAGGGGTAATTAACACAACTTTGTCCTCAGGTAAAATGTGTTCTGGCTGAGTGAGAGTCCCCTCACAGGAAAGAGGTAATTAGGAGAAACGGGTGATTCTAGAAAGTAACCCTTAGCTCACTTAAGGGAATCGAATGCAGAGTGGAATTTCCCTTAACGAAAGGCAATATACAACTATTGGAAAAAAAAGTTCATCTATGCAGAGTATTGATAACGCCCTGCAGCCTCCCTTCCCCCACAACAGCTTTCTCTTACCAGGATGTAGTCGGGTGTGCAAAATGTAGCCGTCCCCCACTCTGCCCCCTCTACGAGGTCTGGACTGCACACCCCGTACCATGTGACATTATATAAGTAAACACAGAAGAAGCGCCAGTGTTTACCGGTTGAGAGACCTACTGCTCAAAGCTGTGGCGGCGCCCGTGTTGATAATACGAAAGGGTATGCCGGTTCGAAGTATAAACTTATTGCTGGAGCACGACGCCCGCTTTCATATTATCAAAACGGGCGACATGCTTTAATATAGCGAGGCGCCCGTCTTGATAATATTAAAGTGGGCGCTGTGCTGCAGCATAAAGTTTCATTAAGTTTATACTTCAGCACGGCTCCCGCTTTCGTATTATCAGTACAGATGCCGCCCATGTTTGTAATACGAAAGGGTGCGCCGGTCTGAAGTATAAACTTAATGAAACTTTATGCTGCAGAGAACCAGCGTTTGGGCGGGGGGGCAAACTGTAAAACACAAGGATCTCTTTTGTGCGATATCTTAATTCATAAATCTATCAAACAGAGTGCACTGAAACAGAATAGTCTCTTAAAAACTACCAAAAACAAGCGCCAACTGGACATCGGAAAGAACTAGGAAAGTGAAAGCGCGCCATGCGCGTTGTGCGTGCCTGCAGTGGGGAAAACTCATTAAAGAAAGTAGAGCTCACAGACTAACTTCGGAAACATGATCCGTCACTACACGCCTCCTTTAGATAAGAAATACCCTCACGACAGCCGTCAAACAAACGATCCAGTCCGGATGGGCTGTCCCAAAAGGAGACAGGGCGGTAACAAAAAAGCCTCATTTTCAATCGGAGGCCACCGTTTAGCATAAACGATGACGCCAGCCAATGAAAATAATGGGCGGGGCTTCAAGTCCCCTTCTGAAATCTCCTCTACCACAATATGTCTCGCAGAGCGAGCAGCGCATGCGCGCTGCAACGCTAGGCGAGACCTAAAAATGGTCTGTTTTCGGTGGAAAAATGCAATGCGTCCATGTTGCGCTTAGGGCCGTTTCCTATTGCGGCCACTAGGCCTACCTACAGCAGTGAGGTACCATTTTTATCGGGAAACTTTTGGAAATGCCAGGTGGACAGAGGTTTGTGGCTCCGAGCAAATTACAGAACCTTCCATCACAGAAATGTGAGGAAAATGTGTTTTTTTTAGTCAAAGTTTGCGGTTTGCAAGGGATTCTGGGTAAAAAAACATAGTGAGAGCCACACAAGTCAGTCCACCCTGGATACCCCTAGGTGTCTAGTTTTCACAAATGTGTAGGTTGGCCAGGTTTCTCGAGGTATCGGCTGCGCTAGGGTCCAAAATCTAGAGATACCCACATTGGACAAAAAAGGGTCTATTTTTGGTGTAAAAATGTGAAGCGTCCATGTTGTGTTTAGGGCCGTTTTTTGTTGCAGCAACTAGGCCTACATACAGAAGTGAGGTACCATTTTTATCGGGAGACTTTGCGGAATGCCAGGTGGATAAAAGTCTGTGGCTCCCCGTAGGATCCAGAACTTTCCATCACAGAAATGGAAGGAAAATTATTATTTTTTGTTAAAGTTTGAGGTTTGCAATGGATTCTGCGTAAAAAAACATGGTGAGAGCCACGCAAGTCAGCCCACCCTGGATACCCCTGGGTGTCTAGTTTAAAAAAATGTATAGATTGGCCAGGTTTCCCTAGGTACCCACTGAGCCAGGGTCCAAAATCTAGAGCTACCCACATTGGAAAAAAAGGGACTGTTTTCAGTGGAAAAATGCAAAGCGTCCATGTTGCGTTTATGGCCGTTTCCTGTCGCGGACACTAGCCCTACTCGCAGAAGTGAGGTACCATTTTTATCATAAGACTTGGAGAAACTTAGGCTAGTAAAACATTTGTTATTACCAATTGTTTTTTGCTGCATTTGTGCCTTCAAAATGTAATGCCAGTGTGAAAAAAATACGACATTAAGAAAAATACCCTCTAAATCCTATGCTAGTACGGGTACCCAGAAATTCAGAGATGTACAAATATCTACTGCTCCTAAAATCCATATCCTGTGCCCATTTCAGAAATATATAGGTTTCCCACATACTCATTTTTCACTCTGCCTATTTCACTATATGAATTGGTCGATACTAAGTCCTCAATGCAAAACCATTGCACAGTGCAGCTCAGTTTTTGGCTCTTAGTACCTTGGGTTCTTGGAAAGGCTACAAATCCTATATATTCCTGCAACTAGAAGGGTCTAGCAGACGTAATGGTATATTGCTTAAGTAAATCGGCCATTGCGGCAAAAAGTTGCAAATGAAAACTACTCATTTTCAGTATTTCTTTATTTCAACAGTTATTTTCCTTGGGAAAGACTTGAGGGATCTACACATATGACCCCTTGCTGAATTCAGAATTATGTCTACTTTTCATAAATCTATAGCTTTTTTGCATCATCCATCAATTTCACACTGGTTTCCACCACAAACTAGAAGTAGGTTGAGAGCACAAAAAATAGGGAATATAGGCTACCTCTTAGAAAAATGGCAAAACTGTGGTACAAAATTAGGTTTTCTGATTAAGCTCTGCATGTTCCTGGAACTGGGAAGATTGTGACTTTAATACAGTAAACTGTTTGTAGATGACATTTTTAGGATAAAAATCTGACACTTATCTGGAGCACTTTTCCCTATTTTGCCTAATTTCTCGGTCCCCTCCAAGGGAATCCACAAACCCTGGGTACCTTTAGAATCCCAAGGATGTTGGTAAAAAAGGACGCAAATTTGGTGTGGATACCTTATGTGGAAAGAAAGTTATGGAGCCCCAAGCACAAACTACCCCAAATAGTCAAAAAAGGGCTCAGCACTGAGGGGGGAAAAGGCCCAGCAATTAAGGGGTTAATCAACTTTCCACCCTTTATCCCCATAAATCCAACAACACGCACCTAATGTATATTTGTAAAAAAAACTTAATTACATAATTTACATAATTAATGATCAATTAAACGATTAATAACAATTAACTAAAATTAATTAGAGCTAATTAACTTTCCACCCTTTGCCTCTACCCGCACCTCATATATCACTTAAAAATGTCTTAATTACTCATTTTAAATAATTAGTGATCAATTAAATGGTTATTATTAATTAACAGCGATTAATTATTATAATTAATTTCCTTCAAACCCTTTGACCCATACAAAAACCACAACATACACCAAACATATTAATACAAAATTACATTAATTTCACAATTTACAAAAATAATTATCAATGAAATAATTATTAATAATTAAAAATGTATTATTAAATAGTTATAATTAAATTACTTCCCACCCTATACTCCTACAAACCCAACAACCTGCACCTAAAACTTAACGTAATTGAAACAATTAATTACATGATTAACATAATTAGTTATCAACTAAATAAGTAATATAAATTAATAACTAATTATTAATTATAATTAATTTACTTCCCATCCTGTACCCCTATAAACCCCACAACCTGCTACGGCACTAAAAATACAAATAAACTATTACATTTAATTTAAAAATAACCAAAAATTAACACGCTATATTAAAAAACATTAACAGTAATTATACAAACAATATATAACATATACAATTAAAATATATACTAAAATACATGAAAATAATTAAAAACGATATTTTTGTAAATGATATTCACAACATAGATATTTTTAACATTGATACTACTTACCTTAAAATCGATATTCTTGTCAACGATATTTTTGCACATGATATTTGTGCATCATGAAATTTGAAACTTAATATTTCTGCTCTTCGATATTTTTTTGCTCTATATTTTGCCTGAATAGCATATAAGCCTTGCTGCTCAGAGCCGCGGCTACCCAGGGTTGAGCTAGAAGGTTTGGCAAATGAAACATATTGGTCCTAAAAGGGTTGGTAAGTGTATTACACGGCGAGGCCACAGAACCTCACCATATAATCCCCCTATTTTTTCACACATAGCATTAGTACCTCTTCAGAAATTCATGCAAAACCTCTACCTGTGTAGCCAATAAAGGGCCAGATTTACAAACTTTTTTTTATTCGCAAACGGCTGGATTTGCAGAATTGGGCTGTTTGTGAACCAAAAAAGGCATTTTTCAATGTACAAAGCACAATTTGCGATTCGTGAACCTATTACCGAATCACAAATTGGGTTTGCGATTCGGTATTAGAAAAGTGCGTTTTTAGGGCGTCTCTTCCTAATACCGAATCGCAGTGGTGTGTATGAATGTTTTACGACCAAAATGCAGTCGCAGAACATTCACATTTTACCACCTACTTCAAGTAGTTGGTAACCCATTTGCAAATGGGAAGGGGCTCCCAAGGGACCCCTTGCCCTTTGTGAATGTATGGAAAAACATTTTTTAAGAGCAGGCTCTGGTCCCAAGGTCCACTGCCAAAAAGAAAAGAAAAGTCTTCGTTTTTCTTTTTGAAATGAATCCTGTTTTCCTTTAAGGAAAACAGGCTGCATTTAAAAAAAAAAACAAGGGGGCATATTATCAAGAACGGCGTTAAAATTATCGCCGGTTTAGCGGCAGAAAACTGCCGCTAAAGCGGCGATAATGGGCTTGATAATATGCCCTGGAGAATTCCAATAGAAGCCCATGTTCACACCAGAACATGGACTTCTATTGGAATTCTCAAGGGCATATTATCAAGCCCAGTATCGCCGCTTTAGCGGCAGTTTTCTGCCGCTAAACCGGCGATAATTTTTAACACCGTTCTTGATAATATGCCCCAAATTGCTTTATTGAAAACAGACTTGGTGGTCTGCTGATCCCAACCGGCCACCATCCCTGTGAATTTTGCGTGTCCCGATGGGTCGCAAACCGAGACCTACCTCATAAATATTCATGAGGTAGGTCTATTTGCGACCCACTGGGAATCGCAAAATGTGTTAAACACAGATTTGTACATTGGTGTTTGCGAATACCAAATAGCGAATTGCAAAAATGAGCTATTTGCTAATCGCAAACACTTGCCTTAGTTCATCTGGCCCATAGTTCAAAACCTGCACAGTAAAATGTGTCCACTAATATTTTGAGGTGAAGCTGGGTCTGGATGCTCAGTGGACAAATGCGCCCACAGCAGAGATCTGCGTTATGTCCCTATGTTTGCAGGTTCAATCCTCGATGGACTCACTCAGTGGTTCATCCTTCTGAGGTCAATAACATTATATTTGAAGGACCTTAAAAGACTCCTCGGGTGGATTACATCAGGTTTGCTTGCTTGGTGAATGCAGGGCTGATGGGGAGCTTTCTAGAACTTGTGTTCCCCAGTCCTGCCCCGTTTAAGTCCATCAGCATGCATTTAATAACAAAACAACAACAAATGGTGACTCTTGATTTATAGCTGATGTTTTAATTTTTACGCTAGAAACTTGGGATTTGTGCCCCTGATGTCTCGTTTGTAAGCCCCCCACACCCTGTGAGTTCTTTAATTCTTCAGTTGTCAGTGCTGTTTGCCTCTACAGTGAGCTCCTTCTGAGTCAACAACGACTGGCGCTCACTCCTGCTCAGTGCCAACCAGTGTTTGTTCTGGCAGAAGGAACCCGGATCCTGACCGGCTCACCTGGAGCCACCTGCTTTAGAGCATGACCGGGCGCACATTAAGGCGATCATAGGCAGCTACCTTAGGGCGCCGCCATGCTGTGAGCGCGAGATGCAACGAGAGGCATCAAAGAGCAGGCTGTTGCTGGGGGAAAAGAGTGCCAAAATGGAAAAATGAAATTTTACATGGGCTCCAAAAACCGTTGCATCAGAGATGCTTTTAAGCACAGGTACAGTTCAATCACCTGTACCATATAATCATTTTAGGTGCTGTATTGTAGCCGTATGTGGGGCGCTGAAGCGCTTGCCTACATGAGTAGCATGCTACACATTGTAGGGTGTGTGGTTGGAAGGGTGTTGCTTTTGTTTCGATCCTATGTGGGAAGTGTTTCCATGTCATGCATGACGACCACCGAGGTGCAGTTATCGTGTTATGGGACGCAGCGCGTAGCAGTGTGGCGGATGATGAGGTGTGAGACACAGACGTGAAGTTTTATAGTGTTCAGTATGCTGGTAGTTTTGAGCAGCTCTGCAGGTACCTTTATAGTCTGCTTACCTGGTTACTGCCCTGGTTGTCCAATCTGAGATTTTGTATATAGTTGTGGCTCTTAGGTGGCACGGTTGGAGGTAGAGAGAAGAGGAGAGATCTGTTGGGATGGGTACTTTTATTATCATCCCGTATCTGACTGTCAATGTGAGATGTAAAAGAGCGTCCATAGTGTATAGATATTTGGGACCTGCTGTGAATCCAGATTTACCACCACCCGGCTCCGTATCAGCCACACGTGATACATCTGCTGCTCAGCACCAATGTGCCAGGCTTGGAAGCTGTGCCCTGAGGCAGGGTTACCCAACCCCTGCATCAGCTTGACGCACCCAGAGCATTGAAAATCACCACTGCAATGGAGGGCTAGTGAACAGAAGACACGTGGTCCAGGGATTATATTGATAGCTGGAGAGGCGGGGCACTAGAATTCTGGCTTCCCCGTTTAAGACCTTGTGTGATCCTAGTCACAGCACTTGGGGCGAGATGTACCTAGCTTTTTTGATGTTGCTAACTGATGTACAGTATCGGGCTGTTTGCGATTGCAAAAATGCCTATTCTTTATGTACAAAGGCCCAATTTGCGATTCAGTAACCTATTACCGAATCGCAAATTAGGTTTGTGATTCAGTATTAAGAAGGGGCGTGTTTAGGGCGTCCCTTCCTAATAGTGACTTGCAGTGGGGAAACAGCATTTACAACGCTGTTTTTACAACGAAGTACCATTACAACACGGTTGTTACAACGACCGCGTTGTTAGTACGCAATACCTTTACATCGCAAGTCATTACAACGACTTGCTGTAGGGGGCGCTAAGGTATTGGATATAAAATCCAACACCTTCCCTACTGTTGCGCAAACTGGAGTAGGAATAGTAAATAATACTATTCCTAAGTCCAGCGCGCCCCCTACAGCAAGTCGTTGTAATGACTTCCGATGTAAGGGTATTGCGTACTAACAACGCGGTCGTTGTAATGACTGCATTGTAAAAGTACGCGTTGTGATAGCATGCAATGTAACATGCTATATTCCTTGCAGTGGAATGCGTGAATGTTTTAAGACCGAAATGCAGTCACAAAACATTCACATTTTACGGCCTACTTCAAGTAGGTGGTAACCCATTCGCAAATTGGAAGGGACCTCTTCCCCGTTGTGAATGTTTGTAAAAACTTTTTTTAAGAGCAGGCATTAGTCCCACAGATCACTGCCGACTCTTAACGAATGTAAAAAAAGTTTCATTTTTCTTTTAGAAACACATTCCATTTACCTTTAAGGAAAACGGGGCGCATTTTTAAAAAATACATGACTTTATTTAAAAGCAATGACAGACATGGTGGTCTGCCGACCCCAGCAGGCCACCATCCCTGTGATTTTTGTGATTCCCAATGGGTCAGAAACCGAGACCTATCTCATGAATATTAATGAGGTACGTCTATTTGCGACCCACTGGAATCGCTAAATGTGTGAAGCACACATTTGTACATAGCTGTTTGCGATTACCAAATAGCAAATTGCAAAAATTCAATATTAGGTAATCGCACACCCAAAGCTACATACATCTGGCCCTTTATTTCTTTTGCTTCAGCAGTTATCTAAAAACCCAGGAGCGTTTATAAATGGTGAAAGCCTCCGCAGGCGGTGCTACGCACACAAATGCATTTGTAAAGTTGTGCAAAGGAGACGCGCTGAATTAACTGTGCATTTCAAAACGAGTGCTCTAACACTGTAAAGTTGAGGGTCTTTACTAATGTGCCTTTGTTAGGGCATGCCTGCAGACATCTATTGCCTGCTTGTTGTTAACAATACCAATAATTACAATGAGCTTTGGATCAGTCAGTTGCTTACCACTGGTCGGATTTCTTGTCAGTCTCATTTGCTTGCATCTTGTGCAATGGCTTACTTTCCTCTTTTTGTGTTTATCTCTCCTCAGCAGTAGTGGCTCCTGGAGGGAGTGCTGCGGGGCGGGGGAGGAGCAGGGTTGGGGGTAGTAAACTACGGCATACGGCCGAACAGAGGTAAGTAAACAAATAAATAAATAAAACGAATTTCATTGCGCGCTCTGCATTGCCAAATGCGATGCAGCGCGCCCAACGAAACTCGTTTTATTTATTTATTTATTTACTTACCTCCGTTGGGCCGTATGCCGTAGTTTACTACCCCCCACCCTGCTCCTCCCCTGCCCCACCGCCCCGCAGCACTCCCTCCAGGAGCCGCTACTGCTCCCCAGGAGTATAGCTTTTTATCATCCTTTTCATTGGACAACTTGTATCCTTCCACCGCTCCAGGTTGGGGAATTATTGGTTCCTTTTGCTTTCAGCAGTCTATTGTGGTGCATGTGTTCCCTTTCTCTCTCATCCATCTGTGCTGCTTCCTCCATTAAGTCTGCCCACCTACATTGTCTGTGTTGATCCCTGTTGCTTTCACCTTTCCCCTCCATTCCACAACAGTTTGTTTTACATGAAACCCCCCCCCCCCCACCTGCTCCAGCTTTGAGCCCTATGCTACTTCTCCTCTTGGCTTACACTCACCCCCACCTTCTCCACCATCTGAAATTTGCTGAGGGATAGCCCCTTTCTTAAAAAGATGTGTGTTGCAGAACTTTCCATAGTGTTTTCAATTCACTGTTCCAAGATGAGCTTCCAAAATGGCCACAGCACCAGAATGTGTGCGCGAACATGTGTTGTGATGCATTCACCAGTATATGTACTCATTCTGTGGCTGCTGTAGCATTATAATGTATAAGTGTTCATGCATGATGACAAACGCATGTCGATACATCATCGCAATGTAGTCATCTACACCTCGCCTCCTTCTTGCCTGCGCCAATTGATCACAGAAAGGTTAGGGAGATCAAGGGAAACTGAGTGAGTCTGTAGTTTGAGCCCTGTCATCCACTTGTCCCATGATCTTCACAGTGGCGTAGCTAGCCCTATAGGCGCCAGTGGCGGTCTCTGCGTTTGCCGCCCCACGGTGGCCGCAGTGATGAGTGGGGGGGTGGTGGCGAGACTTTTGTCCGTTTGCTGCCCCCTCGCGGCAAACGCACGCATGGAGGAGCCGGGGGGGTGGGGGGGGCGGGTGGTTGGTGGCTGTTGCCGCCCGAGACGGCTGCCGCACCCAAAACTCGTGCGGCCCGGGGCAGACCACCCCCCTACCCTCCCCCCCCCTCTCTCCCCCCAGCTACGCCACCGGATCTTCAACCACCACCACCTTTGGCCTCAGGGGCTAAAGCGACTCAGAGAAAAAGGTGGAGTTTGGGATGTTTTGCCTGTAAGACCCTTACAGTCTTAAATTTTCCAAATGGTTGCAATGTCTAACAACATTCTCTTCACAGAGTCACAAGGTGGAGTTACAGCTGACCCCAAAGCTTCATGGAAACACAAATGCCTCCCTCTCGCGGGCACCAACTGTTATCTGGAGTGACCAGGCAGGGCAGACCCTAGGCTGGGCCTTCACAGAAACTTGACGGCACAACTTGATCTCTCAAGGGACAAATGAAATCCTGAGTACCACCGGGGCTGGCCTAGGGAGGCTCCATATTAAACCGAAGCACTTTTGCAACAAAGAGTCTTCAGCAGGTTAAAAACTCCTGTAAAGATACTGAGCCTTGATGTAGAAACTGCAAATGTTAAATAGCTGATGCTCTTGCTCTCTCAGGATGGGTGTCAGGTGTGTACTGCTGATACCCAACTGCTATTTTAATAAACCTTTGACAACTTCCACACCAAATGTGTAGACTCAATTATTTTGTGTAGACTCAATTATTTATCAGTGATCTTGTGAGTTCAGTCAATCAATCAGGGGCTTGTAAGGCGCTGAGGGGGATGGAGAAGGGGGGGGGCGAACTGCTGGTCCCTCTGGGTGTAGGATCATTTGAAGAGCCAGATCTTGAGGTCCTTGAGTGAGTTAAGATCATTACAGTATTGTTCAACGTGGCACTACATGGATAGGATTAGTCATGCTATGTAGGGCATAAATTTGAATCCCTCTGGGGTTAACTCAAACTATCCCTACCGGGTGATAAAATCAGCACCAGTGGGTTGGTTGTAATTAATACTTTTACTAAGAGTGAAGGGTCTCCTTTGTGTTGAACCAGATGGTCTATTCTTGTAGAGTTCTAAAATCCAACTAGGCCTCTAAAGCATTACACATGCACTGTTATTATCCTTACCTGCCAAGAAGGAAGGATGCAGCATGTCAACAACTTCTGCTGTCTCTCTTTGTCTGTAGACCTTTTCCTAACTATTCTAGCTTCTAGCTTGAATTAGTGCACTGCTTTCGTATGAATAGGTGCATCTTTTAGCTACGTATAAATTAAAAGAGAGATGTGCTGCTGTCCCTCTAACATCTCACACCTACTCCCATCCAGAACACTTAACTACCCAAGATACAGCTGAAAAGGGGCGGCTACCCCATGTGTTGCCTTGGTGGGGGCGGGGCGGTGGACTTTGGAATAGTATAAATTACTATTCCAACTCCAATCAGTCTATCAGTAGGGAAGGTGTTGGACTTAAAATCCAACACCAGTCTAATAACGCGTCCCCTAAAGCAAGTCGTTGTAACGGCTTGTGTGGTAAAGGAACGAGTGTTAACGTCGCAGTTGGGGTTACTGACTGAGGTGTAAAGGCACATTGTGATATTGACAGTGTGGTATAGGATGTTTCCCATTGCATTTACACCTCTAGAAAATGAAAGCATGCAAAAGCCAATTTTGGAAAAAACGACATTCTATCAATTGGTTTCTATGACATGGGAAATGCCCTTCATTTTGAAAATTCCCATTAATCTGTTCAGGTGAAATGGTGTCTCAGTAATGGTAGTCCAGTAAGCCCTTTTTATATAAAATCACAATCAACTGTATCAAAGAGCATATTTCGTTCTCTAAACTACATCTATGCAATGGCATACATGTGGCTGAACTAACTACAGCAAATTAGACAAGGAAATCATTAAGTCGAAATAAAACCCATTTAACCTATGAGCTTAAGGACTCAAGACCTGGCTGTTCAACTGAACCCCCCTCGTCCGCAGGGTTCACAGCGCCTGGTGATCCTCATGGGTGATTAGCCGCGCTTTACAAATCCTGATTGATTGATTGATTAAAGCTGCCCTGGGAGGAAATGAAAAGTAGTCCCTACACCAGTCCTTTGCGTGGGAGGCGAGCAGAAAGCATACAAAAACACATGGAGGCACAGAAAACCTCTCGGGAACCACATCTTAGTCATAGTCATTGCTGCCATCTGGAGAACAATATGGAACTCTACCGGTTGGGGTCTTCACATCGGCTGCTTTAACACAGCTTGGATGCACATTATGTGAAGAACATTTTAGGTGCCTGACAAGCATTTTGAGCTAAATCAAGCTGCTGGTGCCGTGAACCCAACCTGAATACGCTCATTCTTCAGCAATGTGCATTGATCTGTACACTTTGGATCCGGATTTGGCTTACCGTCAAGTCATCAGCTCGATACAAATTTCCTTCACAAAATAACTACTAGGTAGCGACACACTGGCTCAGCATCTTCTGAGTAAGAAAGGACAAGTGTTGAGCAGTCAGTTCAGTTCCGTAGAAGATCAAAACTAGAACAGAGAGAGAGGGTCTGCTGATGAATATAAAACTTGTATTAAGGATGCGCTTAGTATAACAACCGAAGGACCCGGGGCGCTTAGGTACATCACTGCAGGTTGGTGGAGGAGCTCCAAACAGTGTCTGTTCTCTGCCTGGTCCTGCCATTCTTCTTCCATGGCACTAGAGTTGTGATGTTACACCTACTCCAGCCTCAGAAGAACGCCTTTGATGTCCACGGTCCATTGCAGAGATACGTCACTCCATAGGTTTTATGTTCCATCAAGGGCACAGGGGGGCTAACGCCACAAGCAGAGTGGCACGTGCCCATGGACCGTGCATTGCTTCATCTGGCAAGAAGTCAACTTTGCTGTGACTCTTCTAAGGTGGTTCTTCCATGTTGCTGCAGTCACTGTCTACAGACAATCCCCAGGGTGTTCATTTCATCACTATGAAGAATGATTAATTCCACGTTACACCAGAGAAACATTCATTTTTCACATCTGTTCCCCAATTCATACTCTGCAGAGGCTGCCACAGGGTTGACCTGATCATTACGTCTTCCGTGGTCTTCATTTGAGCAAGCGGTGAACACCATGATGGGGCCGGTGCGAGCTTCATCTTCTCCAAATTCAAATATGATGTACCTTGTATCAGGACCGCTGACAGGATCCCAGATACATGTGGTGTGGCACAGAGGGAGTGACGGGCTCTCTCAAACCCCTAGATGCAGAGCTCATTGTAGAGACAACAGACCCAAAGGCAGGGCGCGATGTGGCAGCAAAGTCTGCAATGGATTCCTCTAACCACATAGTGCCCCAGGATGCAGACACCATACATCAGGCAGGAAAAAAGCAGGAAGGCAGACAAAATGATCCAAGATCAGCTCACTAATGCATGAGTCCTCCTTTGAACAAGCTGGAGAACCACTTACCTTCGGTCCCTTCCAGACCAATGGGATGGATGATGAAAGAGCTGCAATTCAAGGGAAGCAACAACTCTTCTTCCACTCATCTTAACTACCATTGTCCCTGGTTTAAGAAACAGCCATCAGCCCCGGAAGCTCTTATGATACTTTGAATTCATTTATCCACAAAGGAAGGTGCTTGCTGTCACACAGAATCAACGAGAGACTATAAAACCATTCTCTTTGCAACTTTGTATCAGCACCGGGAGACTTCTGTTAACTGGTTTGAGAAAATATCACTGCTTCGAGGTCTTGAGTATTTGGATGGCACTTTTATAAAAAGTTCTTAGGTTTTTAGCTATTCTTTTGTTTCCATTTTTTGCCTTTCTGAGTTCCTGGAGGTGAGATCTCCTTCTGGACAACATGCCATTCCTGATCCTAACTTCTTTGGGGACACATGTCACATGTCACCAGATACCAGGTTAGCGTCCAAACCCTCTCTTTGGGAACATTATGACGAATGAGTTAGAGGGAGCAAAGGAGCAGACATTACTCTACTGAGTCCTCCTTCAATCGTGTTGTAGGTGCTCATGTCTCGTAATTGTGGTGTCCCTACACCAGGAGGGTTTTGTCCCCTGTCACATTCAGATGCCCTCAGAGGAAGGCAGTTGTTATAATGTGTATCTTGGCACGGTGGGATGTTGCCTCGAATGTTATAAGGTTCAGGGGTAGAGTAGATAAGAGAGCATTCTTTCCCTAACACTTGGGGGCATATGTACAAGAAACTGGGGAACGTGGTGTAACACCAAAATTGGTAACGCCGCTCTCCGTCAGTTTCGAAACGCAGGGATGAGCCGTATTTACTAAAATATGGCGCACCCCTGCATTTCCCCTAGCACTGGCGCTTAAGAAGCTACCTAGCTCTAGCGCAGGCACCCTAGCGCCATTTTCCTAGGGTGCCTGCGCTGCCGGGGGGATTGTTTTTGTGCAGGAAGGGGCACACATGGAAAGAGCAAAATACGAGGAGAAATAAAACATTTCTCCTCGTATCGCCTGTTTAAGACCAGGTATTTTCTTGTCTTATATTTGGTGTTGTCCCATACCTTGTAAATATGGGGCAGCATCAAAAAGCAATGGGTGTTGCGGTGGAACGCCCACTGCGACACCCATTGCCCCCTAACATGCTAAGTGCTGTGTGAATAGGAGCATTATTTACAAGGCGGTATTAAGCCACGATAAGTGGCTTAACTCTGCCTTGTAAATAAGGCGAAGGACTTAACGCAACCAGAACGGTGGAAAAAGTGATGTTCTGGTGGCATTAACTCCTTGTAAATATGCCCCTAGGTCTCTGCCTGGATCACTCCTGGGTGTGAATGTTACTCAAGTGCTGGAGTAGAATATCTTTGTCTATCAAGAAGGTCATCATTTCATTGATGCCTACAAGGGATTTTGTTTGAAAATAGTAAAGCAAAAATGTATCGAAAATCAATTATGAGTGCCCAAATTAGTGGCCTCAAACATATAAATTATATAAATCAATTGAAAAAGTCAAAAATGAATACATCAAAAAATCAATCAGCAACGGGTATAAACTTTTTTGTAGAAATTTATATAATTAAAAAATAAATTCAAAGGGTACAAAACAATATTCACATGTACATAAGTGACAGAGATTGATGATCTTGCAGATAAAATTGTCTACTAGTCACTTATGGGAATAACCCATTTCAAAGGCCTATTTACAAATAGAAATTTTCATTTAACATTCAATGATAAATTCCTATATGACACATTTTTCATGGAAAATGGGTTAAACTGGTCGATGTTTCGGTCTTATCATGTGATACATCTAGTAGACCATCTTCAGGACAGAGAAAAATTTGTATGTAAACTGAAGAGCCCTTTCAAGATTAGATCAATGTAGGACCTTAATATAATTAGTCCAAGTAGATAGATTTATCTAAAAAAATGATTGCCCACAATATGCTCTGGTTTCAATTAGAGGTCATGGAAGAATTTCGCCGTCATAAATGTGGCGTATCGACACTGAGGTTGTCAGATATAAGTGGCACCATCTAAGTTCAGCTTTATTATTTTCAAACAAAATCCCTTGTAGGCACCTTTACCTGACAACATTTTGTTACCCAAGCCCTCAAGGGTATATTGGGTTGCCCAATTCATATCTAAATAATTTCATTGATGACACCTGAACCTCGGTCGCTGCGCGGAGGCAAGTAGTGCCATCTCCCCTGCTGCCACACAGCATCTGTGGAGATCATTTTGGGATTCAGGGACTATGCAGGATGTGGCACAGTGCATATACGCTACTTTGGCTTTAAATTTTATCTGTAAATAAAAAGTGATGTTAAGTACCTATTCATCGTTATCCACTGGTGTTCAGCAAGGCCATACTCGGTCTGGCTTGTTAGAACATATATGCATGGCTGCTGTGAAGAGCCATGTGCAGGACCACACGTGCAGGAGCATGTTTTTCCACGGTGAAGCTCTCTGCCATCTTTGTATGAGAGATGCTTGTCCACCATTTTGATTTGGTGTTTTATGGTTAAGACTGAAGGAGAAGACAGTGGAAATGGAAGTATTGGACTGGGTCTCACGAAGGATATATAGAACGTACTGTGAGCTGTGTTCTTTCGCATGAGTTACTGGGTTCTATAAGTACTGGATCACTCTCTTTATGAGATAATATTGTTGAGATATTTGCCAGCTGGCAAAATAAGAAGAGGAGTAACTGCCTAGGAGTGGTTATTGTTTTAGTTAATTGTTTTGATTAGTTATTGTGGTTTACTTTAACTTGTAATCATCTTAAGTAGTGGTAAACATAGCAGCTTGATCACAACCAGCTCTATTTTTAAATGAGGTGGGGGAACCAGGGTTGCCATGGGAAGAATGACACAACATATTGAATCATATTTGATACCACTAGGTAGAATAAAAAATGTCTTCACTTCGTAAGTAACATGCACTACTGCATAATCGTGGAATAATAGGCAGAAAAGCATCTGAGAGCTTACCTGATGTATCTGTGGGTTGGAAAGAAGATGCAAGAATCGTCCAAATGATCTGAAGCCTGTGTAATAGCATTAGGTGGACAAAGTTTTTCTCCACTTCGTAAACAAGATGTTTTACGAGAAATTTCCAATGTTTGTGAATTTAGAGTCCCTTGTGAGTCACTGAGTCACGATCATTTAGCGCTTTATACGAATAATCCTTGAATTCAGAAAACTTTGTCACCCAATCCCAATCTTAAAGCGGCTATTGCAGAAGGTGTTGAATATATGGCTGATTGTGTTTGTGAGATGAAAGGAGATGGTGAAAAACAAGTGTGTCTTATCAGGGATACGGCTGGGGGAGCAAAATCGAACAAATTTGTGAAAATAGCAGAAAAAAATGGAGAACTACGGAAGGTTGAAAGTGAGAATAAGATTAAAGGTCTGATTTAGATCTTGGTGGATGTGTTACTCCCTCACAACGGTAACGGATATCCCGTCCGCCGAAATATAAATCCCATTATATCCTATGGGATTTATATTTCAGCAGACAGGATATCGGTCACCGTTGTGACGGAGTAACCCGTCTGCCGAGATCTGAATCAGACCCTAAGTGCTGTATGTGTAGAAATTCAGCAGATGTAGCCTTCAGCATGCATCGTCTTGACAAGAGTTTATCACTCAAATATCATGGGTGGAATGGGCATTTTAAACGCAGTAAAGTTCTAGTTTCCTATAGGGTAGTATGCATAACCAAGCGCAGGGCCGGACTGGGAAGCCAAAGCAGCCTTGGCAATTTTGTCGGACCGCCCCCACTCCCGGAGGGTGGGGTACAAATGTGAAGCACTGCTGCTTAACAAAACCCGCCCCCAGCACTCCTCCTTCTGTTACTGGGGGCCGATATTGCAGCATTGTGGCAAAATGGCCCCCCAGAAACAAAACCAGCACCACTGCTCCAAAACCGGCCCCCACCCTCCTTCCAGCCTCCTGGGCAAACGCCTGATGCCCGCTAGGGCCAGTCCGGCCCTGACCAAGCGTCATGGTATAGTGCCCAAAGGTATTGCCACACTCCAAAGCCTGCTGTGTGGCAATGCATTGGGGCACTATGCCATCACACTTGGCTTTTCAGGTTTTGAAGGTGTGTCAACTTCTATGGACTACCATTTAAGAAAGAGGAAATTTACTGACAATAGGACAACTTAGTTATGATGGAACATGTTAACTATATGAGGCCCAGAGGAAGCGATGTACATCACGTAACACGTGTTGGCCAGTGCTTGCATATTTGCAAATAAAGCTGGCAATAGAGTACTAAGGGGCATATTATCAAGAACGGCGTTAAAATTATCGCCGGTTTAGCTGCAGAAAACTGCCGCTAAAGCGGCGATAATGGGCTTGATAATATGCCCTGGAGAATTCAATAGAAGCCCATGTTGACACCAGAACATGGGCTTCTATTGGAATTCTCCAGGCATATTATCAAGCCCATTATCGCCGCTTTAGCGGCAGTTTTCTGCCGCTAAACCGGCGATAATTTTTAACAGTTATTGGTTGGAATTTTATACATCCAATTAGCTTGAGACGAATAATTTCTGTCCGATCTCTTGACAACTACTGATCACTGTTCCGACTGCTTTGACACAAGGAATGAATGTTTGATGATATGCTCTCCAATCTTTTAATCATGAATTTTGCTGTATTATGCTTTTTATGTGAAAATTGTCAAGGTTTTGATTAACCAAACAATAAATTATTTACTTACTTAGGGTAGCGGATATGACATCGCATGACCCTTAGCCTCAATGACATCACAGGAAGTAATATCACAGAACCTTTAGTCCTGTTGTCATCACAGGAAGTGATGTCATTTGATCAGTGACCCTGGTACCTTTACAGGAAGTGATATCATGAAGCAAAAAAACATACAATAAGTAATAATAGAAGAATACAAAAAGTATAAAGTAGATAAAAGTGCATTGCGAAATTATTCTGCTGCCATGATATAACTGGACTGATACCATGAAAAGCCAGAAATAAAGAAGCCATCGCAGGCGAGCTAGAGCCGTCATGCTCCCAAGGATAGTTAAATGCTCAGGCACAGAGTTAGATGCCCAGGCAGCACCATAATGTGCTAACCACAACCATCGTTTCCCTGAGACCAAACATAACAGCACTACACATACACTCAAAAGCACAAACATGTATGCCAATGCATAACCCAGTATGCCCAGTGTATCTCATTGGAGTATAATCATTAATTAGAGGCCTACATGTGCAGGTTTCCTTCTCAGAGCCAATCTGCAGCCAGGCTGAACAGACCCAGAATCGGACACAAATGTGTTCACCACAGACAGTAGGCGCCCACCTGACACACTTTCCTCTCACTTGCCTCTCTCCTGTCACATGAGGCTGCATGCACAGGAAACTGCTGTCTCTTTTGGAAAGAGCATATTTAATCACTGAGTTGTGGAGCATATAACAAGGTTGTTTTTGGTTTTATATGCTACAGGGGTGTCCAAAATAGAATGGCTGAATTCATGTCAACTTTTCCACATAATTACTAAATACAAGTTGCATTCAGGATAAATTCATGCAAAGTTATTTAAATTGATGCCATCAAAATCTGGCATGGACACAGCCCTTCTTGACCTATGTTGGAAACCTGTGTTCTACACTAACTAGCTTGGCCATGTATAAAGCACAAGCTTGAAATGAAATTGTCTCTAGATATTTGTGTTAATAAGTGTCACCCAACAGATCACATTTTATTAACTTCAGAAGGATGAAAGATTGATTTACCCAGTCATGGATTCTAACCTGTCTGGACAAATTAACAATAAAAATACAAACTGCTTATCATAAGCATGTTTTAAGAAGATGTGATGAAGCCCAGGAGATCACGGATGTTTTTACACTCACCGCGCCCTTCCACAAAGCGGTATCAGACTCCAGTCTGCGATGGACATGTTTGGAAAGTCAAATTCTGGACCACTGGAAGGCGCTGCAATGCAACATTAATGTTAGAGCCTGTGCTATACAAATGCCATCTAACAATAACAAGGAGAATTATAAAGGGTCTGGTGCTGGTGCATTGTTACTGAATGGAAACCCACACTACAACAAAAACAGGCACTGGCAAAGACAATGGTTTGACTATAATATGCCAATGCGCACAGGCATGCACAGGTGGGCACTTGCACATGTCGGTGCTTGTATAAGTTACAGCATTAATGGCAGACCCATTGGTTTTGCCAATCCTTGTTTTAGTTCATGTGCCAATAACCACTTGGTCAGAGTGATGCTAAAATTGATGCGAAGGATGAACGCAGTTTCATCTCAGCAAACAATTGTTGGTCACTGGCATCTGCAGTTTGGTACCCACTAAAGGGACAGCCCCAGCATCCACTGGCAAGCCCTGACACTGCTTGCAGGATGCGCTCTTGTGTTCACGGGCTAGTGTGAGTCACATAAGAATAGGCTGAGCCAAGAAATCTTGAACCGATAGTTTATGATTGGTCTGGAGCCTTCTTTAGTAATAAATAAACACTCTCTGAACTTTCTAACCACAAGAGGAAGACACAATGAGCGTATCTTGTTCACCACCTACACTGAGCATCTAGCAGATTACAAACAAGGAAACCAGAAACACTTCCCACTGCATGTAGTGACTTGTCACTAAGATAGCACTTTGTTTGGATATCACATACCTGAGGAGTAACTTGTGATTATTGCTGAAACCATGCCAGCAAGGAAACATCTATTTAGAAATAGCATAGGATGGCGTTTAAATCTAACTCAGCATCACCCTTTCCACGGACCACTAATATTTAAATCAAAATAAATTACCACCATCATTCAAGGGGTGAATCCAGCTATTCAGGATGATGGGTGTTTAGCAACAGAGATCTGGAGAGGCGGTCCATCGGAGGCGCTCTTATAAAAGCCGCTGACTTATAACGCAGCAAGATCATCGGTGACCTTAGTCTGCTGCATTTGTAACAAACTATACAGCATCATAAATGTAATATGATAACTCTTCCAGTATAGGAAGTGAGAATAGAAAAACATATCAAGCCCTTGCCATTCATTTGCCTCTGCATATGGTTGTTTCGGTGTTTATCAGCTAGCTTCTTTCAGGTGGTCACTTTAACAAACACACCTAGGTTCCTCTGCAGCCTGGGGCTGTGCAGCTTGTCAAGGGAATGTGCATAAATGAAGGTGAGGGTGCAGACAGCAGAAAGCACTGTGCTTTCATGTTTCAGATCAATGTATATGCTGATAAAACATAACAGAATGGTTCTGCTTACCCAGGACACAAGGACTGAAGCCCCGGTGTCTCTTGTCATAAAATAGCTGTCGATCAAAAAACAGTATTCTTTGGTCTGAAAATCTGCAAGAACTCTAAAACAGAAAGTGAAATCCTGCCTCTAGGCGCTGCTTTATTCAGCATGGCAGGTGCTTTTATCAACAGGGGTCGCATGGGACTTGCCAGGGCTCACAAGCTGCAGCCCAGGGGCCACAGCTGCACACCCCGGCAACCATTAAATGATGTCCAGGCTGGTGATATGCTGACCTTGGATATAATTTGCTACATAATTTCGCATGCCTATCATGGCCGGAATATCATCATTTTGGGCAATGTGTGGCCATCCATCCACATGACTTTGTTCAGAATACAATGCAAAGTCCGAGAGCATTGCTAAGCATATCTTACTTGCACATGTTCTCAATAACCTTTGAAATATCTTTCCTCACACTCGAGAACACTCCTTTTAACCTGTGTTTGATAGACTGAATCCTTCCCTTAAATGTAACACTATTTGTTTTTGCATCTTCTTAACTTGTCCTGAAAGACTTCATGATTCTTGTGCAAAATCTCTTCCAACACTCTACTCCCATCACTTCGAATTTCGGATCTTACAGCCATCACCTTGTCTTGGAATTCATTCGCATTACGTTAGACTGTAATCTGCACATTCTTCCCTGGAATTAAAACCATGCCCCAAAAAACTTGATGGTATCATTACCAAAATCCTTTCCTTTCACTACTATATATACTTTACCATAAATACTTTTTCCTTGAAACCTTCCCTAAGCTTAGAAATAGCCCAAAAGGCCTGCCGTCAGCCATCCACACACTGAAGGAGTCACATCTAGTAGAAATAGTTTATTGTATCTCTATATTCTTTCAAATGTTTTGATTGCAACTATATGGAAGTGTGCTTCTGAATCAATCATTAATTCCACGATAATACCATATATCATAATTTGAGCAACAGGATCTTGACAAATTCTTTCATCACGGGGCACTTCTTGTGAACATGTCCCCAGAGGCAACCCAAGTGGGCTAAAGCTTTCCACCATTTATTCCTCCTTTCTTATGGCATTAACTTTGTTTTTTAATCATGGTGGCCCTAAAGCATGCATCCCTCATTTTTTTGGCTAATTGTCCTGGTAACACTAGCTGAACTGCAAAAACATTTTTTGCTTATCCTATTTCCTGGGTTGGTTGCACAGCACATACTGATTCTTCTGCATTTTTCCTTAGTTCATTGAATTCCTCAATGGAGTTTTCAATGCTATTCACAATTTCCATTGCCTCTAATAAATGCGCATTCTTGGAAGTCGAACATCTCTCCTGGATTTTTTATCGCTGCGCCTCATGACTAATTGGCATCTACTCTGCTGCTCTGTGAAAAGTTCAAATTTACATGGTGCTGCTAGAATTCGTAAAGCAGCTACGTAAAAGTCCATGGTCTGCCATGTCTGTTGCTCACTTTTAAAAAAACCTATTAACAGCTGCAAAATATTCACCATATTCTTGACTCTCTCACGGTTCCATAACTGGAAGGAATAGAAAATATTTAGACCCTTCATGCCAAAGCAATGTTTCAACATGCATTTTTCTTACTGACCTGATACAGAAGCCATTCATGGCTCCTAAATATATATTAAAAGCCCAATACCAACATTCCCAGGCCACAGGATGTTCTACGGGATAATGTAAAAATTCGGCAAAGACTGCATAATGGGCAGTGTTAAATATATTAGAAAAGAAATATGTTACATTCCTTCAGATCTGTAGTCATGAAGTAAGGGAAGACTTTGAGTTTATACTTCACATTTTGGAATCATGCAGCAGAAAGCAGTATCCTGTAGATAATGTAGAAATGATATCTCCGATTCCACAGCTTTGTAGAAGAATAGGCTTTGCCAATCTGTGTACACTTAGTCACGCCGATAAAACTGATCTGTGTGGTATTACCATCAAGGTGCCTTTATGTTGTCTGAAATAGTAGTTATGAAAGTATTGTTATATATGCACCAAGAGGTTTATTCACTTATTCCCCAATTTGTTTCTTATGAAGTCCTAGTTTGTATGCTTACATATTGTTGTTGCATATGGTTGTTTGAAAACCCTGAACCAAATCATGTGATCATGTGCAGTAGGATCCTTGTGGTCCTCAGCAGACTCCCTACAAAGTTACATAATCAGCTGGGCGGTATCTGGGTTTGTCTGGGTGTGGTCAATAAAGTTTATGACGCAGTGCGTTCAGTTAACGGTTGCATGCCGAAGAATGAAGATGTGTGTTACAGAGCTCTTTGTGTACCATGGTCATTTGCATGCTCCAGAGCTCGGGAGGACACGACAACTGGCGACGAGAACGGGATACGCACCCTGAAGAAAAAAGACTCATCTCCCTGAGAGTTTGCCAAGGTCCAGCAAACTGCTTGTGCTTTCCACATATGCCCCAAGAAGCAGTCTATGGTTGGTTTATGTGGAGTCAAAGCTCTAGCTTTTGCAAGGCCCATAAAGAAGGTGAAGGCCCTACAGAGGAGTATAGTCAGAAAGCCTGCCAGAAGCCTACCGGTAAGGCCAAAACAAGAGATACTGCACCACAGCGTAACACAGAGCAATCATCAATACAAAGTAGAACCACAAAAAGGCAGTGACAACCAGGTACGATGCACAAAGTTGAGAGCAGTGACTAACATGTCCAAGACACAAAACCGTTTCTTACCGTTAAGAAAGAAGATAGTGACATACGACATCAGCTTGGGAGTGACGACCCATATGTAAGCACACGACTGATGCTTACAGAAGGTGCAGATCCAAGTGAGCAGCGACCATCATTGCAATGGCAAATACTCTCAATGTCAGTAAGTACAAACACAAGTTGTGAGGCTGCGGTATTTTTGAAACCTCCCCCACCGTTTGACATCGCCAAAAAGCAGAATATTGGTGCCAGATGGACTGAATGGATTGAAACGTTCTAGGACTTCATAGATGCTCTAGAAGAAACAGATGACAAAAAGATCATCAAATACTTAAATAACCTTGAGGGTGATGAAGGGAAAGAAGTGATAAAGAAAATATCACAGGCTGATGTACTATTGTACCGTCAAATGAAAGAAACGGAAGCCAAATTCAATCCAATGCTGAATGTTGACTATGAAAGGTACATTAATAACCAGGTAAGACAGCAAGCTGGTAAAGTGATGGATGAGTTTGTTGAAAGACTTGATGCCCTCATCAAGCATTGCAAGTTCAGTGAATTCAATAATGAAGACGCCATGTCTCTCAGAGTCATCAATGGTTGCCTCTCTGATTTGTTCAGACGACACATGCTGAGAGAGACACTCAGTCTAGGAAAGGTACTCACGGCTGCGAAAGCTGAGGAATGTACCGATCGACAGGCTGCTGATATTGCATCTGGAACAGCCCAGAATGAATCAGCGTTGATCATGAAAAGTGAGCAGAAACACAAAGTGGCGGCACATAAGACTTTGGACCAGATGTATGACCATTGGATTTAGCGCCTTGCGAGTCGCAAATTGCGAGGCGCTAAATCTAATGTACAACAGTGTCTCAGACACTGTTTGCGATTCCCAATGGGGTCGCAAATTGCGAGGCTCATAAATATTAATGAGCCACTCGCAATTTGCGAGCCTATTGGGAATGACTGGCCCTCCCAGGGATGGTGGCCTGCTGGGCTCAGCAGACCACCATGTCTGGGACTGCTTTTCAATAAAGCAGTTTTTTTTTTTTAAATGCAGCCCGTTTTCCTTAAAGGAAAACGGGATGCATTTTTTTTTTTTAAATGAAACGTTTTCGTTTCATTTTTTAAGGGAAGGTAGTGGTCCCTGAGACCACTGCCTGCCCTTAAAAAATATTTTTAGAGCTAGTCACAAAGGGGAAGGGTTCCCCTGGGAACCTCTTCCCATTTGCGACTCCATTACCACCCTCTTGAAGAGGTTGGTAATTTGCGAGTGTTTTGCGACCGCAATTGCGGTCATAAAACATTCATACATGGCTAGGGACTCGCTATTAGGAAGGGAACGCCCCTTCCTAATAGCGTGTTGCAAAACACTATTTTGCGAGTCGCAATTTTTTGCGACTCGCAAAATAGTGTTCGTACATTGACCATGTAGGTTTTTGCATGCGCAAACGGGTCGCAACCCCATTTGCGCATGCAAAAACGGGTCGTACATCTGGCCCAATGTCTCCAAAGAAAAAGAAATTGTGTTTCCTATGTGGATTATCATTTCCTCACGAAGGTAAATGTCCCGCTATTGGACAGATATTAAAAGTCTGTGGAAAAGAAAAACCATTTTATAACAGTTTGCAAAGCTAAAGAAAAACTAAGTGTGTTGTATTGCACTCACCAGTGCCTCCATTGCATGTATATGTGCTTGTTGTTACAACATGGACCTGACCGCACTCTCCACATCAAATCCACTCTGTTTTGCCCATTTGATGCACTCCACCACCACTCTATTCATCCTCTCGACCAAACCATTGGTTTGAGGATGTCCAACAGAACTTCTAAGATGTTTAATACCAGACTCTTTCAAAAATACATCCATTTCCGCATTCACAAATTGCACTCCATTGTCTGATACAAGTGTTTCAGGAAATCCTTCCCGCATGAAAATTTCTTTCAGAAAAGAATCGCACACTTGGCAGTGGGAGAGGCACAAAATCTAACCTCTGGCCACTTACTATGAAAGTCCATTAATACAAAAGCGAAACGTAAATTGAAAGGAAGGAAATTGAAAGGACCAACCAGATCTATTCCCACCTTAAGCCAAGGCTTTACTGGAAAAGGAATGGGTTGTAGAGGAGGGGTACACACTTTCAAACCTTTTTCTGCTCCACCACAAACTACACACTCCTTCACTCTCAGATCAACATCGTTGTCCATTGACGGCCACCAGTAGTGCTGCCTCACCCTCCTTTTCGTCATGGTGGCACCCAAGTGCCCATCATGTGCAGAATCAACCAGTCTGGAACGCACACCAAAGGCGGGATGCACCTACCATCTCTCATCAACACCCCATCTTCTATGGACAACTCCTCTGCAATTTTACAAAAAGGCTGTATCTCAGAGGAGACACACCTCTCCTTCGGCCAACCATTCACAATGTATTCTTTGACTTTACCTAGAACAGAATCCTCCCCACAAGCTTTAGTCCATTCATGTTCACTGCACGTTTTAGTATCCACCGTATCAATAAACGCAATAAAACAATCCTCCTTATCTTCCTCCACATCCAGAGGCTCCTTCTCACTCAAGGGAAGTCTTGACAACAAATCAGCCCTGACATTTTCTTTACCGGGAATATGTTTCACACTGAAATCATATTGCAACAACTTAATTGTCAGACGACTTTTGATTTGATTAAGTCAGAGATGACCAGTGCCAAGATTCTTTGTGCTTATGATCCTACCATGCTCTGCACTATCACAGTTGATGCCAGCAATTATGGGTTGGGCGCTGTCCTGACGCAATCATCTGGTTTCAGTGAAGTGACTATTAGCTATGCGTCCAGAGTACTGCGTGACCCTGAGTTGAATTACTCAGTCATTGAGAAGGAGTTATTGGCGTGTTATTGGGCGTGTGAAAAGTTTAGAACGTACATTTGGGGTAGGAAGTTTCTTATTCAAACGGATCACAAGCCATTGGTTTACATTCTGGGAGGGGAGCGTCTAAAGTATGCCACTCCCCGCATTGCGCGTCTCACAACTAAGTTGTTGCAATATGATTTCAGTGTGAAACATATTCCCGGTAAAGAAAATGTCAGGGCTGATTTGTTGTCAAGACTTCCCTTGAGTGAGAAGGAGCCTCTGGATGTGGAGGAAGATAAGGAGGATTGTTTTATTGCGTTTATTGATACGGTGGATACTAAAACGTGCAGTGAACATGAATGGACTAAAGCTTGTGGGGAGGATTCTGTTCTAGGTAAAGTCAAAGAATACATTGTGAATGGTTGGCCGAAGGAGAGGTGTGTCTCCTCTGAGATACAGCCTTTTTGTAAAATTGCAGAGGAGTTGTCCATAGAAGATGGGGTGTTGATGAGAGATGGTAGGTGCATCCCGCCTTTTGGTGTGCGTTCCAGACTGGTTGATTCTGCACATGATGGGCACTTGGGTGCCACCATGACGAAAAGGAGGGTGAGGCAGCACTACTGGTGGCCGTCAATGGACAACGATGTTGATCTGAGAGTGAAGGAGTGTGTAGTTTGTGGTGGAGCAGAAAAAGGTTTGAAAGTGTGTACCCCTCCTCTACAACCCATTCCTTTTCCAGTAAAGCCTTGGCTTAAGGTGGGAATAGATCTGGTTGGTCCTTTCAATTTCCTTCCTTTCAATTTACGTTTCGCTTTTGTATTAATGGACTTTCATAGTAAGTGGCCAGAGGTTAGATTTTGTGCCTCTCCCACTGCCAAGTGTGCGATTCTTTTCTGAAAGAAATTTTCATGCGGGAAGGATTTCCTGAAACACTTGTATCAGACAATGGAGTGCAATTTGTGAATGCGGAAATGGATGTATTTTTGAAAGAGTCTGGTATTAAACATCTTAGAAGTTCTGTTGGACATCCTCAAACCAATGGTTTGGTCGAGAGGATGAATAGAGTGGTGGTGGAGTGCATCAAATGGGCAAAACAGAGTGGATTTGATGTGGAGAGTGCGGTCAGGTCCATGTTGTGGTTTTACCGCACCACGCCTCATTCCCTCACTAAAGTGGCGCCGTTTGTGTCACTTAGAGGCAGAATTCCCACCTCCTCTTTGTATCCGGCTTGGCTCCTTAGAACGGTTCGCAACAAAGTCTCCTGTTGGGTGGATAATGCAGCTTTAGAATCCAGGGTAGGTGTAGCACAAAAGAAGATGGCTGATAGGTATAACCTTAAGAAGTCTGCAATGACCGTTGATCTGCACCCTGGTGATATGGTTCGGGTAAAAACCCTAACTTTGTCAAGAAAGGATGTGCGTCCTATGGAGAACCAGTGTGCATTGAAAAAGTGTGTGGGGGTGCTGTTAGAGTGAGTGGTGGTCACTGGTGGAATGCCGCTAAAGTTGCCAAAACTCACACTGTTCCAGTTAGGCTTGACCTTGCAAATGGTCTTAAGAGAAATACTGATGCTTCTCCTGTTCACGATGGACACATGGTTTTACCTGGTTTGGCTCCAAGGAGATCTAGCCGGGTTAAGCAACGTCCTTGGAAGCTTAGGTAGTAACATGTGCAGTTTATTTGTGTAGCTTGCTCTATTTGCGTTTATATGGTTTTCTTTGCTCTTCCTTTTCTTTTTGTTTCTCTTATTAAAAAAGAGGTAATGTTGTATTGCACTCACCAGTGCCTCCATTGCATGTATATGTGCTTGTTGTTTCCCGATTAGAACCCCTGTGTGTTCCACCCCATTGTGGTTCTTATGGGGGTTCTAGGTCAGGCAGTTGGAGCCGGTAGCTGTTGGAGTGAGGAGCGGTGGCTCTCTTGTACCCACAATAAAAGTTATAAACCTACCTGCTGCAGTCTTCGTCTATTCCTAAGGTGGGAATACAACAAAGTGTGTCATGACAAGCAGACAAAATGGACGCCAGAAAGTTCCAGAAGCATTCTAGCCAGGCCCACAAGGCCAAACGGCATCATCAATATAGGCAAGTAGAGACTAAACGAAGGCAATCATCATCAAAGTCAACTTCCAAAGGATCTTCAACATTACTATCGAGCAACAGTGAAGAAGATAGAGGTGCAATGGTGATGTTGAACGCAGAACAATGTGCACATGTAGGACTGGCTGCTTGCAAAGAAGATTGCCATGTGAAGCGACCAAACTTATTTGGATGTTGCCCCAAGATTATGCTAAAAGTGAATGGCTGCCCTACAACTTTTATTATAGATAGTGGTGCATCAATCAATATCATGCCGGCAGAATAACCCAAAAACTGTCTCCAATTGCACATCTAACGCCATCGAAAACAAAGGTGTACGCATGGGTTGCTTCTATGCCATTGCAAAGTTAAGGGTCATTCGTAGAGACCATGAGGCATAAGAAAACAACAGTACAAGCACCGATTAATTTCCTCCAAGGTACTCCGTTGAGTGCATGTCTACTCAGTTTCAGCACTGCTGCTGACATGGGACTGATATCCATCAACTACAACCTCAATGCACATTCTGAAATAGTAAGTCAATTCCCATTGCTGATTCATGGACTAGGGAAATTCAAGACAATGAAAGTGCAACTTCACATTATGGAGGACATTTGTTCTGTTGTTCAGCGACATCGTCGGATTCTTTTTCATTTACAGGAGGTTGTTGAGAAAGAACTAGAAACACTATTGAAGAATGACATCTTCAAGCGCTCTACTGGTCCGATGCCATGGGTTTCACCCATAGTGATGGTGCCAAAGAAGGACAGTGGGGCTGCAGTACGCATTTGTTTTCATATATGCCAGGCCAACAAAGCAATCGAGAGAAAGACATCCAGGTCCACACATATTGGACATGATTACACACCTAAATAGTGCCAAAGTCTTCTCCCGTCTTGATTTGACCAAAGGATACCATCATCTCTATTTGGGAGAGAACTGTAGGTACATTACTACTTTTTCAACCCACGTTGGTTTGCTCAGATACAAAAGACTCAGCTTTGGTGTATCGTCGGCTGCAGGAATCTTTCAAGATGTAAATCGCCAAGTAATTCAACCCATCACACATGCTTTTAACTACACTGAAGATATACTGGTGTTTGGGGCCACACAAAAGGAGCATGACAAAGCGCTTACACAATTATGGCATCTGCTCGCTCATGCAGGTCTCACTTTGAATACAGAAAAGTGTGATTTTCACAAAACCAAATTCAAATTCTTTAGGCATATCTTCTTTGAAGGGGGGATGACTCTTGACTCTGAAAAGGTACAAGCATTGTCATCCACTTGTCCCCCACAAGATGTAACCATGCTGCGATCCTTCTTAGGCAAGTTCAGCTAATGCTCCTGAGCTGTTAGTGACTTTGCCACCCCTGTTGCTGACTACAAGACGATGCTTACCATTTTCGGAAATCTGAAAACCTAGATGCCCCCTTCCATCGAGATGTGGGGATTGTGATTGCAAGAGTATGACTACACTATTGTGCATAAGCCAGGGAAGGATAAAAACTCCGCAGATTACTTCTCACGAATGCCGTTACTGCATCGCAATGCAACGTATAAAGTGGCTGAAGAGTAATATCAGTTTCATAGTAAAGTCCAGCACCCCTGCAGCTCTATCCATTGTGCAAGTCATTGCTGCTACCAACACAGAAAGAGACACGCTCACACTCAAGGATATCATTGAAAAGCAATGATGGAAAAAACATGCTCGACCTCTCACAGATGACGTTGAATATCAAAAATTCTAAAATGTGCAGAAAGAACTTTCTGTCACTCAAGAAGGCATTGTACAAGGAGGGTTGAGAATTGTCATACCTGAGAGCTTGAGGCAACAAGTCTTTGAACTGACACACGAAGGACATCGTGGCATTGCAGCCACCAAGAGAGCCCTCAGAGACTGAGTGTGGTTTCCTCGCCTTGATGAACGAGTCAAGATGGAACTGAAAGCATGTCACCTGTGTAACTGCTTATCTCCCAAGACAACACAGCAACCACTAAATATGTCTGACCTTCCTGAACAAGCATGGGAGAAAACTGCAGTTCATTTCTTTGGACCCCTAAACAATGGACATAATTTCATAGTAGTCATTGATGAGTACTCCGGTTTTCCCTTATTGGAAAATTTGTCATCGACCACTCATGACAAAGTCATTAAGAGGCTGATGATATTTTTGCAGTGTGGGGTGTTCCCTCCATTCTGAAATCTGACAACCGTCCTCCCTTCAATGGCAGAGTTTATGGACTTTCTTAGTCGCTTGAACGTCAAGCATCAGAAAAGCACTCCTCTCTGGCCACAGGCAAATGCCATTGTTTAACGATTTATGGGCACCCTGAAGAAAGTGGTTCTGCACTTTGCGCTAGAAGGAATCAATCTCAAGTCAGCCTTATGTCGAGCCCTTTGTGCCTATCGGTCAACTCCCCATTCTACAACAGGTGAAAGTCTTACTACCTTGCTCTTTGGGAGAGCTATTGTGACAAAGCTACCGCAATGGACCACAAGCCCAATGAAAGACACTGATGAGATTTGAGTCATGGACACCTCTCGCAAAAGCAAAATGAAGACTTTTATGGATAGGCGCACATTTGCGCAGGACACGGTTTTTGAATAAGCAGACCGAGTCCTAGTCAAACAAAAAGGGAAGCATAGGACAGATGCTCCGTTTGCTACTGACCTATTGAGCATAGTGACAAGTAAAAGACATATGGTGACCACTCAACATCCCTGAAAGTCCAGTCCTAGAGATTTGTCACATTTCAAGCAACTGCCTTGATGTTCGTCAGCTCGAGACATCACGAGTGATACAAGTCCACCTGAGTGCCCAAGCCAAGCATTTGAGTCTACATCTACGATGCCAGTGCAACTCCTTCACCTCGTACGACGAGATCTGGAAGATTGGTGCAAGCACCTCGACGACTCATTGAGGAACTCTAATGTATATATGTTGTCCGTACTTTTTATTTAACAAAAGGGGAGATGTAGTTTCATGTGATCGTGTGCAGTAGAACCTGTGGTCATCGGCAGACTCCTTACAAAGTTACATAATCAGTTGGGAGGTATCTGGGTGTGTCTGGATGTGGTCAATAAAGTTTTTGATGCAGTGCATTCAGTTAACGGTTGCATGCCGAAGAATAACGATGTCTGTTACTGAGCTTAGTGTGTGGCGTGGTCATTTGAATGGTTCAGAGCTGGGGAGGATGTGATAGCCTATTGGCTTTCCCAGTGCTTTTCTGTTAGCTGGTTATCCATCCAAAAGCTTCCAGCACACCTACTATTCCATCGCTCAAATGACTGTATTATGAACGAAAGTTCGTTTTTCACAGATAATGCCCTATCGCAGGCGTTGCGTGCCCACACTTAAAAGTGACTGTGCAAAACAGGTCATATCTAACACATTATTAGCATAGCTATGTGAATATTTCTAGATTACAATGCCATGCGATACATGTACTTTGGCATGGCCACTTCCATGACTGTTTGCTTGACAAATTACATGACAGACTAAATGACCATCTGCAGGACAAAGCCTTTTACTCCTTTTCTAGTGTTATTTTGCAGGACAGCTGCGGGATGGAAAGTCCAGTCTGAAAAAAAGCAGCTGAATTGGCATTTACAAGAAACTTTGCCATACTCATGAAAAGATGCAACTGAAACTTCAAAGCACACTAGGTGACCGACTAAATTCCCCACAGACTATTACTCACAAACACTGCACATGCCCTTACTTAACCAAGTGCTACGTTCAAACTATCATGGGCTTGAAAAAGCCCCTGACGTCGCTCACTCATAAATGCACTCATTTATGGCGTCACCCACCATTTACTCAGTCACTCATTAGGACGCCCAGTCACTCACTCAACCATGTTGTATCTTGCAGTCTCACACGCATAAACACACTTTAGAATGCAGCCTGATACAACAATCCAGTGTCACATACCCACACTTTTGAATTCAGTCACTTACATGCAGTCACTGTCTCAGTCATTGCCACTCAGTCACTTACAAACAAGTTTCTAACTGACCCACGCCATGTCACACACACACACGTTTGTGAATGTTATTTGTTTATCATGCAGATGCATCAACTGTAATGAAATGCCATTATCTTTTACCTCACAAGTTGAATTGTTTTTTAAATCACTGCAAACAGACCTGCTTACTTTAGAACATGTGACTATCAAAGTGACAGGTTTGAACTAACACAATATGGTCACCATGATCTCAGCATTCAGAGTAACCTCGCTATTAGCTCGTCGTATTTTAAATATGGTACATTATGAGTTTTTCTGTTTTATGCTCTATATGAATTGACGGAATAAAACAATGAGACGCTGCTTATTTGCACAAATGTTATTTCAACTTATTTATGTTTGCACAATTCCTTGGTTCTTGTTCTTGGCACTTTAATGGACTTGATTGTCTAAATAAAGTATTTTAACACAAAAATGTTTGTGAATGCAGTCACTCACCTCCATGGCGTCATTGACACTCAAGGCTGCAATCATGTGTACTAAACACCCTTCTGTCACTGTGCAACATGTTAAAATGCATTTCAGAAAATAGCTTCCACAGCGACGATACAAACACACCTGGACTGGTTTTAACAGGAAATGGAAACCGATGAGAATAAAACATGGACCGGGTGGAAAACGTGTCACCACTCTAGAGAGGAGATGAGGAAAAGGCAGCCCAGACTCACCTGGCTTTGGAATAATGCTGGTCTGGAGTCATTTCTCGAGACCTTTGACGAGCTTACAAAAATACAGAATTGGAAAATGAACATCGCATGTTTAAAACCGTTCTGCTCTGTGACTAGAACGAAAAATGTCCCTCCAGGCTGCCACAAATTACAGTAAAATCTGGGAAACCTGCTGATGGATTCCTGGTCCAGAAACTACATTACTTGCATGCTGTTCAGAGACATTGTAAGCTTTAAAAATGTGTTAAATGAGCAATATTAAAGCGCAAGCTTTGGGCACAGGCATCACAGTTGGGACATGTTTCCATTATTCATCCAACTCAACTTCTCCAGGCATGAAGGCGGCAGGGAAGCCTCCTCAGGCTGTCTGAAATCACATGACCAGTGTCGAGGTGTATGGAGTTTAAAGGCCAATTTAAAAAAAAAAAGAATAGTGCTGCAATTCTGCAAGAAGACAACTCTTGCATTCTGTTGTGTCGGGACGGTAAGTGTGCGTCGTCCCGACATGCAGTAATGAGCGCGCTCTGCCGAGCTAATTAGTTTGCGCGGGCTGCGTGGTGTAGGCCGCAATAATGACAGAACAAGCGGTAAGATGTTCACTAGTGTTTGCGTGACTCGGCTCTGACGCCAGCCGCCGGGCGCACACAGCTATTTATTTAAACGTGCCCGCGTAACGCGGGCCAAACCACAATACGTTGACGTTGCCGGGGGGAATCACAATACACCCCCGGCCGCGGCGCTGGTCCTCGCATTGAGCCCAACTAGCAACAACATATCACGATGAGCAATACAACATTCCTCCCCAAAATGGAATTAAAGAACAATAAAGAAAACCTTACTTTAGAAACAGCCATGCAACAGCCACACCACCAAAATGTCTATCATCACCGCATAGCATGCCGAGCTGCAGTCCCTTCAGATGAGTTTCTAGCAATGATAGTCTCGTAGTCTGCTGGACGGCTCAGGGTTTCTCCTCAATCTACTGGGTGCGATTCTCCTGGCACTCGCTGTCCTCATCAGTGTTCACGGGAAGCGCAGACAAACTTGGACTAGCCTCCCGACGTCGTGTAGAAGTGTCCAAACCGCCAGCTCCATCCGTTGCGAGTTCGGTTTCTGACCATTTGTCCCCGGCTCGATCACAGGAAGCTCCACCCGAGTGGTTCAGCCCCGCGTCAGGACCCAAATGAAATTTCTTGAAGGCTGACACATTCCTGGGGACCAGTTCCAGGCCTCTCTTTGCCGTAACTTGCGTGCCACAAATCTGAGTAATACACCAGGGATCCTTCTTAAAGGGAAGCCGGAACTTGCTGCCCGGGTGTCTGTCTTGGACAAGGACCAGATCTCCTACTTTGAGACGTGATATTTCCGCTCGGTGCTGCCGGCTGACTTGGTCGTTCGACCTTTTCCTTCAGCGATCCACAGCTTGATCATTCATCTTCTCTGGAATCCATTGAGGGTGGTGTGGGATGGAATCACTCACTACTCGCCCCATTGATAGGTGTCCAGGAGCACGACCAGTGGTGGCATGGGGAGTTTGTCTATAATCCCTAAGAAAAGAGTAGATGGACTGTTCCAAAGAGTCACCATTAGCCACTGCTATCCTGATTACTTTCTTTAAAGTTTGCATAAAGCGATCAGCTTCTCCGTTGGCTTGTGGCCACTTTGGTGTTATTTTCTTGTGAAAAATTCCTAGAGACGTCAGGTACGATGCGAATTCCTGTCCCTGTAAGGGAGGACCATTGTCAGTTCTTAGCTCTTTGATGAGTCCATGGGTAGCCATCACTTTTTCCAGCTTTGGTATTACCTCTTCTGCGCTCAGGGATGACAGCACCTCCACTTCAGGATATTTCGAGTAATCATCTATTACTACCATGGAATGTCTCCCATCAGGGAGGCTCCCAAAATCCATGCTGCCGCTCATCCATGGGCCTTCAGGTCGCCGTTCAGTCGCAATGGGAGCGGGAGGATTCCAATAAGGGAAAACCGGAGTACTCATCAATGACTACTATGAAATTATGTCCATTGTTTAGGGGTCCAAAGAAATGAACTGCAGTTTTCTCCCATGCTTGTTCAGGAAGGTCAGACATATTTAGTGGTTGCTGTGTTGTCTTGGGAGATAAGCAGTTACACAGGTGACATGCTTTCAGTTCCATCTTGACTCGTTCATCAAGGCGAGGATTCGGCTCACCAGTGGCTTGACACCACGGACATGATCTCACCACCTCCTCTACTTTGTCATCCATGAGAGGGAACCAGACCTTGGTTCTGAGCCGACCTTTGGTTTTTACCATGCCCTGGTGCCCAGCATGGGCTAGCTCGACCACTCTGTCCACTAAAGTTGTTGGAATGACCAATCTATGACCTCGGAGTAAGCACCCATTCGGATCAGCGCTCAGTTCATGCCTCACTTGATATAGGCTCTCGATTACTCTCCGGGCCTCAGGAGTGAAGATCACCCCTTGACTTCGGAGGAGGTGCCACTTGTTGGTTTTCACGGCCTCCAATGCCTTCTGCAGACAATCATCCTGGGTGATTGCTTGGCACAATTCTCCCAGAGAGATGGGTAACGGGCGCGATCTATCCGCGATGTATCGGACATATTCTTCCGTCTCCTCCGCATCCTCCATTTCACTGAGTGTTGCTTCTCGGGGATGACGAGACAGGTAGTCTGCCGGATTGCTCCTTCCTGGGTAGTACTCAATCTTACAGTTATATTCCTGCAACTGAAGCATCCATTTCTCGATGTGAGGCGGAGGCTTTGACGCGGTTCCGGTGAACAGCGGAATGAGGGGCTTGTGGTCAGTGGTGACAAGGAATGGTTTTCCATACACATATAAGTGGAAGTGTCGGCACCCCCAATGCACTTGTAGTGTAGCTCCTATTTCCCTTATAGGCTCTGCGCATTGGAATAATATATCCTATAGGTTTGACATAGGACTAAGGTCGGTATGTCCCTATCGAGTATATTAAACTTAATTACTTGTGCCAGCTAGCTCAGAGGCCACTAGAAACTTCTTGACGACAAGAAGGGATTAGTTTCTGGCAGCCGCAAAACATGACCACTGTGTTTCCCTTACAGAATCAGGATGTGTCCCAGAGTCGTAGAAACAATAGATAACTATTTCACTCAGCTCACTCGTGCATGTTTCAGTTACTCCTCAAAGTTACACAGAAATAACAGACGGGCGTTTCAATAAAAAGGTTTATTGAACAGTCTTGTTTCTGTTGTAAGTTAGATGTGCTGTTACGATCACAAGACAGTATGCAAGATAAATAACGTACAGAGTGAGCAGTAGAAATAAATAATACTGCGTTAGCATTATCTTTTCAGCATATATGCATTTACATAAAATGACACAGCCTAAAAATGCGAGTACTCATACGATGCGTTTCTATCCTAGTTCTACCCAGTGTGCCTAACCTTTCCTAGGTGTAGGGAGAAGTAGAAGTAGGTGCTCTATTCCTGACTAGAGTATGCTAAGAGTAAGTTACGCCTAGTATGCCAAGAGTCTAGTATGCCAAGAGTCCCTCTAGGTTCTAGTCTGCTCCATACCTGAAGAATGAGAGAGGTAGGAATTTCTATCCGGACTCGAACTCCAACACCCCGCAAGGGAAGTTAGATCACTGGAAGCTGGACTCTCTGCGTGCAGGAATGACAGTGTCTTCTCAGTGCGTCTGGCCGGGAATCGGGCTCTTCTGAAGTCGAGGTCTCCTCTGATTTACAGGGGTTTGGGAAGGTATATTTATACCTGAAAATGTTAGCATTGACGTGAGTTGGGTAGCGAAAGACGTCATGAATGAATCCCTTAAGGAATAGAGGTTCATGCATAATGTATGAGTCCTTGAAGAAATCAATAGTCCTGGGCAAGGGAAACTCCCGCAGCCTGAGGGTCTGTTTTTTCATGGACTCGTTGAGACGCTAGGGTGGACGGATGTAGGAAGCCATGCCTGTATTTGGTATGCATGGTTTATGCCTAAATAAGGTCTGGGATGTTATGCCTATATAAGGGCAGATTGGATTGTGCCTATATAAGGTCATGATTCTAGAAAGCCCGTTTATGGACACCCTATGAAGTATACAACACCCACTCCTCTTTTGTGTATACAACAATACTAAAATGCTAAACATTTAAAATGGAGTACCGCATATTAAAACATATCCTAAAAAGCTTTAAAAGATACATTAAAATGCAAAGGATTCTGTACATCATTAAGCAGTGCTTTTCATTTCCAGCATAAGGTATGAAATAAATGCATTTGGAACGAAATATAAAAGCAATATTTACATATGACGAGAATGAATGATAAGTTTGTTCAAAATCAAAATCATTTCCTATCATGAAATTTAAATGAATAGATTTAGACACACAAGATGACTAAGTGTCCCTGGAAGTACTGCCAAGTCCGTATTATAAGGCTAGTTCTACTTTAAGCAGATGGAAGTGCCATTTTCGTTTGAAAAAAAAATGGGACAAAAGTTCAAATTTGGTAAAGTTCCAAGGTTTTGAAAAATGAAGGCCAAATTGTTGCTGTTGTACTGGAACAGAGTATGCCAAACAGAGTCAGTTCACGGGTCTGGTGTAAACATGAGATCATCTATTTCGATAGACAAAACATCTTCCACTGTCGTTGGTGTAAGTTGGAACACCTCGTGTAAGAGATTGATCGCACAGAGATGGGAAGCATCGCTCTCAGCATAAGGCGCCGCAGCAATGTTCACGCTCGATGTTACCTGTGTGCCTGGAGTTGTCTCTCGTACCTCAGCAGCAGCAGGAGGCGACTGTGAGATCTCAATGAATGCTGACATCAGGATTGGAAGCCTCTGGGGACAACACGAAGCATGGACCGTTATCGGGACCAGCAAAGTATCGACGTCCTTTGGCGCAGCTGATGGGTATGTTAGACAAGCGTCCAACACGCATTCTTCACCGCATAGAGGCAGCGTAGAACAGGTAAGATGCAATCATGCCAGATTGGTCGGAATGACAGGAACCACGTGGTATTAAGGTCCCGTAGACGAGTCATGCCTAATAGCTGTACTATTCGCTCACAGCACTTTCTTTCAAGGAGAGCTTTCTCCATTTCGCTCGGAGTGATTTCGGCAAAGAGGCTGGCCATAGCGCAATAGCAGACAGATGAATAAAATTCCGGCAACAAGTGCAAGAATTAATGGTATGCCACCAAACACCGAATGTGCAAAGTTCGGAATGATTCCAAGTATTGCCTGGAACGGTGCTAAGAGACCGGTGCAAATGCTCTTAAATACATGTACAATTCCTGTTGTATCTGACATGTTAAAGATACGTGATATCATTTCTATGAAATGTATAGGGCAGTTTGTACGTATTAAGCCGAAGTCCTTGCAATTTGTAGATCATAGGTTTCTTTGGCCGAGGTCAAAGGCACTGTTTGCTGTAAAAGCATGGCTTTCATTCTGCTTAAAGTATCAAATCTTATAAAAGAGACGCTCAATGAAGGCCATAAAGGCGACTCCCTGACTGTGTCTATTGGGGGAAACAATACTTGCATACAGCAAGTGACCCTGGAGTTGACCGTTACTAGATATGGGATGCCTGGCAACATTCCACAGCAGCTCTGATCATTCAACATGAGGTAACTCCCATTCGAAAGTTGTCCAAACGTCGGATTAATCACAGCAGCTGGAGAACCGTGCTGATGGCAAGACAAGTTTGCCACAGAACCATTACAAGCTCCGTGCAAAATAATGTCCTGACATATGAGTGAACCGGTCAGTGCATGTTTACAGGTAGTACCGCTAAGAAACACTTCACGATCCCCACTCCAACATCTATGTGTATACGGTAAATCCCAAAATATCTTAATGTATTCCTTACCCAACCTTTCATATTTGCCTGCTTGCATCTGTCTGAGGCAATACTGAAACTGAAAAGTTGTCACAGGTAATGTTATTTTGCCATGAATAACCCATTCAGTAGCTGGTTTTTCTGCCACTGTAAATGGTAATTTTTCCATTTTTTCAATGCTCAGCACTGTATACCTCGCTCCTCTTTGTGCCAATTCGATCTGTTTATCAGTGAGATTGTATTCTGCAAACAGAGACGACGTGTTGATGAAACGCCAAGGCACATAGCCCGCTCGCAAAGATTGCAGCGTCCATGTCAATAACATAATAGAACGCAATTGAGATTGACCTTGTTGTAACATAGCCAAATCTTGTTCTAGAATGTCTATGGCAGAGGATACAATGCCGTCCAAGGAATAAATCCTGGAGGACAAAGTTGTTAACCCATTGTCGACCACAGAGAGTGTTTTCTCTAAATTAATACGATCAAGTTCACGTATTCGTTCTGCAGCCTCTATCTTTGACACTTTCCATGCTTCGTTATAAGCAGCATAGATGCCGGCATATATGAAACGTTTTTGACGCGGTTTTCTTGGTCCAAGCAAGAATTCCCTAAGATCTGCGTCATGTGCAAGTAAGGTTAAGTGTTGCTTCACATCCTGTAGTGTAGATTTATGCAGCCAATCGAGGCACAATTTTCCTACACTGTATGTTGTTACTACCCCGGATGTTGTCTTTGGACATATCTTGGGTCTGGCCTATGAATGGTAAAGCCCTGAGTTTTGTTCAAGAACCTTTCCTGACAGTTATTTGTGTCTGTGGGCCAGATCAACCATTTTTTCCAATTAGGATGAGTTCTGTTGAGTTGTAGTATATTGTCAACTGTCACCACTGCCTTCGTATTATTATCACTGGCAGGTGTTGGCACAGAAGGTGTTTTCATCTCTTTGATCTTGGCTAATCCAAGACAAGATGTCTGTTGGACGGTGTCATTCAAAAACATTATTTGTTCAGGGATTATACAGGCTCTAAATAAAGCTTCTATACCCTGTACTTGCCAATCTTTACTACCCCAGACAGTTTTTGTCTCAATAGTCTCTTTCCATAAGTCGAAACCCTGTGTAGACAGTTGGGCAATAAATGCTTCAGAGTAAATCTGTTTGGTATTTGTTAACATACTTTTCAGACCTGTCCTGTTTATATTTTTATAGTAAAACGTTTCTGGATCAGACGTATTAAAACCTGAAAAATATGGAAATTTACTAGCAAAAGTTTTCGAACTACCTTGTGGTGGTGTAGGACAATGTTCCCATTGATTAAACATAAACACATTTCTTGGATATGCAGTTTTGTGCAAATAATGATGACCATAGTGGTTATAACAATACAGTTTTTCATAATCGGTTGAACCCTCTAAATATTCATTTTTAGAAAATGCAGCAGATTTTTCTAGATCAAACATTATATCGGTCACAGTCTCAAAGTCCCAATCATCTGAATAGGTACTGGACGTAATTAAATCACTTAGTGAAATTTTAAATAAATGTGGAATGTTCAATTGTTCACTTGGACCGAAGATTTCATAATCTGTTTTGTCCCACACTATACCATCCTGTATAGGAACAGCTGTGATGTTCACTGATGACAAGTCTCTTGCTTCACGATGGGAAGATTTATGTGGTTTCAAAAGTACATTCACGTCTTTTCCTTCACTGTTCACATGGATGTATTTTCCATTTATAAGCATGCTTACTGTTGTTACCAAAGCTAGCCAGAGCAGGAAAACAAAAAGCCCAGATGTAATCCAGAGTTCAATCCATGGAGAAACCAGATAAGTCTTTTTCAGAAAGTGAATAAAGTCTTGTACTTGCTGCTTGAGTTTTGATGATGCTGGCGTAGTTTCAGGTTCGCTTGGATCTTCTGAAAACGTATCAAAGTCAATGAAATAGCCAGAAGCAGTTCTGTCAATTGTTGGAATTGCATCAGGATTCGTTGAAATCACAGGAACCAGTTCTTCACGTGTCACGTTGGTGTAGACAGGTGTATTTGGACGAACTGTTATTTGGTTGTCAAGAGGGATGAGTTCCATTGCTTGGTTGCATAGTCCTTCATTTGTTACAGCTGAGTTCTCGATTGTGATCAGTCTTTCAGTCTGAACCTCTTGAATAGTAGCGAGAGGAGTGCGTCTGCTACTAGGTCGGAGTCCACGAGGCCTACTGCTTAGTATTGGCCACATGCTGTGGTTTGATCAGGTCGATTGACACAAATCTTTTCTCCTTTCTTCCAGCAAGGGGCGGCAGAAGTACTGTCCTTGTTCCTTGAACAGCTAGAACAGGTACCGGTTGTCTGTAAGAAGGTCCAAATTCCTTCTTGTCCCCGATTTGTTTCTCTGACTAGATCCCCAACTTTTGGAATCCAGACTGGCCTTGCTGGGACCGCCGATTTTTCCCCAGTGGTGGTTGGCTGTAAGGATACGTTGCTTTGTTTCGTTCTTAACTTGTTAAGTTCCTGTAAAACAGCCAAACGATCTTTGATATCAAATTCTTTTTTGTCCACCACTGTGCCTACGTGTTCTAAGTCTGGAACCCACATTCTTGTCCCAAATAGGACCTCATATGGAGTGACCCCCCCTAGAGAACTTCTTGGCAAATTATTGAGAGCGCGCTGGACGCTATTTAGGTGTTTGACCCACCCATCACCCGAGCCTAATACCCTAGCTGTTATAGACTGCTTTATGTCCCGGTTTTTCCTTTCCACAACAGAATTTCCCTCAGGATGGAATGGAGAGGAGTACCGCAATGCAACGCCCAGACTGGCCATGGCCTCCTTGTAAGCCCTAGAGCTAAACGCAGGACCCTGGTCAGAATGAAACGTGCCTATTGCGTATGTGCCGATAAAGACTCGCAAATCTTTTATAACAGTTCAAGCGTCAGCCGAGCGCTGAGGCCATAACCATAGGAACCTAGATTTAGTATTTGCGGGAATGCCTTTGTCCAGTAGGACGCTGGCGATTAGATAGCCTAATGCTGTCTAACAGTGGTGTCTGCACTGGGCTGCCGCATTCGCTGCATGGTGTCTGGTGGCTCTCTCGCTGTAATTTACAGTCTAAGCAGTTGTTGATGAATATGTGAATGTGTGTATTCATTCCAGGCCACCAGTACATCTCTTTTAATTTCAAAATTGTTTTAGAGATCCCTTGATGTGACAGACCTTCCCCCAAATGTGTTTCATAAATCAAGGCTGCTCTTCGTTCCATGTTTGGAATTACCCTATCCCCCACTCCAGGGATTCGAGCAAAAGGAACGTTATTCGCATCAATTACATAAGAGTACTTGAGTGGAAACTTTTTGGTAACGCTGCACTGCTGCCTTTGCTCGAAGCATTGACAGCTAACATTATCTCACCGTCTATTTTTGTTTTTGAACGAGTGATCGCAGCTACGGAAGCCGTCTGAACAGCCCCCTTCGCGGCTTCGTCAGCCAATGAATTCCCTGCAACGTGAACGCCATCACGCTGATGACTCAGTGTGTGAATCACGTGAGCCTTTGGTAGTTCGTTTTTCAACTGAACTACTTGTTCCCAAAGCAGTTTATGCTTAATTGTGCCACCTTTCGCATCTTTAAAACCATTTTCAAGCCAGGTTCGTATATAATCATTATACGACTGAACACAGTAATAGGAATCGCACACTATCAGTGTGAGGAATTCTCGATCCGTACTCTCAAGTGCCAGTTTAAATGCCTGTAGTTCAGCTCGCTGAGCTGTACAATCACCTAGTGACTGAGTATTTGTGACCATAGGTCTGAAGATGCCATTTCGCATGTGACCTTTAACGATAGCACACGCTGCACTGTAAGCTTGCTTACTCCCTGTTGCGGGCTGTGCGGATCCGTCAGTGTAAATTACGAATTCATACTGATCGAGAGGCAGAATCTCAGTGGGCAGAGGACATTCTTGTTCATATTGGAGAAATGCCTGTGTTTTTAAATCTGGATCAAAAACATATTCAACATCAGTTGCAGCAAGAGAATTAACTCACTGTATCCATCTCGGATGTAAAGCTTTAGCATTTGGAATGCTCGCTTTTGTGACCGCTTCTAAGGCCGGTACTGGGGTAACGACAATTATGCGTTTCCCTTGGGCTAAGGCTCTTTCTTTTGCTACAGCTGTTTGAACTGCTGTCAGAATTTTTTCAGTTGAACTGAAACGCATTTCCGCTTGTGTGTACAAATGTGATTTGTATGCAATTGGTACTTTTTCACCCTCATTAAAGGTTAAGTAAGTGAATCCACATTGACCCGAAATTATTCGAATCACCAAATTTCTTTGACTTACACGTGTTTGTAAGTGATTTGTTGCTAACATGTTAGCCTGGAGTGAACGCAAAATTTCTGTGTGTTCCTGTGTCCAGTTTTTAATTGAAAAATCAGATTTGATTAGTGCGTAGAGAGGTTTAACCCTTTCTGCGTAGTTTAGAATGTATGTTCTTCCAAAATTTAGGAAACCCAGGATTGATTGTAAGTTTTTTAGCGTCTTAGGAGGTTGGAGCAGCGCACATTTCTCTAGAAAGTTAGCTGCCAAGCTCTTGCCTTCACTTGAAAGCTCATATCCCAAAAATAGGACATTGAGATGGGCAATTCTGGACTTTTTAAAGTTGAACTTGTAGCCCTCAGAGGCGAATCCCACTATAATGGTGCTCACCCTGTTCAAGTGTTTTTTCAAGTCATCGTCTGTCAGATAGATGTCATCGACATAGGACAATGCCTCGTTGTCATAAATTTGTAGTAACTCCGTTACTCTCGCTGAGAATAAACCTGGGCTGTTCTTGAACCCTTGTGGGAGTCGACAAAAGTGACGCTGGGTCCCCATTATGGAGAATGCCGTTAAGTACCTGCTTTCAGGTGCTATGTTTTGACAAAAGAAACAGTTTGAGATGTCTAATGTTGTTTTGTATTTTTTACGCACAATGTTATTCATTAATGCTGTGCTGTGTGCATTTTGCACTGCAAAAGTTTTAGAACAAGTGTTTAAATGTCTGTAGTCCAAAACTAGACGATATGTATTGTCTGGTTTGGAGACAGGAAACAAAGGATTGTTCATGGATGAGGTGCATGTTTCAATCACCCCTTGGTATTCAAGTTGATTTAAAATCTCCCTGACCAGTTTTTAGCTTCTTGCTTAATAGGATACTGCCTTTGTGCAGTTGGTTCATGTTTCAGATTTATTTTATGGTGAGGTGAGTCCTCATCCCATCCTACATGATTTTTATATAATGCTGGAGCCTGGGCCACTGCCCATTTTCTGGCATATGTATATTTTAAGTGAATTGGTATATGGTTGGAGAAGGCAGGCATAATCATGTCCTCGCCGTGTGGGCACTCCCTGACAAATTGTGGTGGCCAGTCCTTTTCTGCTAGAAGTATGTCATAACCCTTTGATAGTTTTTCCCAAAAAGTGCTTTAACCTGTCTAGGTTTGTCTCCCTCCATCCGGAGTGTTATTTCATATAACTTTTGTGGAGTACTAACCCTGGTATCTACAGTCTCTACTGTAATGTACTCATTCAAGTCCACTATCTCCAGAAGTTCCATCAGGTTCTGGCGAGCTATTGTGACTTCTGCTGCACTGTCCAGCATTGTCTGAGCCCATTCTCCGTTCTTGAGTTGAGTTCTCAGAATTCTCGGCATGTCTTACTATTAGACCTGCTACTTTCTTTTTGGAGAATTGAGGTTTAGTTTTAATTTTTGTTGCGTGCTTGTCGTCTTTCGATTTCACGCGTTCTTCTCTATGTTCTGTTCGTCCTCTTCTTTCCGAAGTCTGTGATGAGACCTGAAAGGGACGAGAGGAACGTGTATCATTATCTTGATACCTATCAGGTTTTCTCAAATTATCCCTATTCCTGAGGTTGTACCTCCTTTCAGAGGGCTCCTTTTGAGGAGACCTACCTCGGGATTGAGATCTTTTCTCATTTGAATTTTGTTTAGTAGACTCCCACTTCTTTTTAGAAGATGTAGGAGTTTGTTTAATTGAGTCCTTCTCAGGACTTTCAGATAGTTTTGGTTTAACTGGTCTCCCACCCAAACTATCTCTGCCTAATTCTGCATAAGATTGCTCTATAATTCTGGGTAGCTCTGTTTGATGTTCTGTAACATCAAATTCCCTTAATTTTTGTCGGATCGCCACTGCTGCTGCCTCCCCTTTAATATTTGATAATATTATTGTTGAGACCTGGTCAAAATTTTTCAGTAATTTCATTCCTAAATTTAAAGCAGGCTCTGCCCCGTATTCGTTTTGAATTTGTTTTAGGACATCTGGTATTACCGCTATTGACGGAATGCTGTGTGTTTTAGTGTAGATGGCAGCAAAGACTGAGCCCCAAGTGGTGCAGTCTTCCAGTTGTGGTGTGATCCCCATTGGTAAACTAATGGTTAGGATTCTGTGTTTCTCATGTGGGCTAGTATTTGGAAATACTGCTTCGATTTGAGTAATTTTTTGAGCTATCCAAAATGGAATTTGCTCCCGCTTAGTGGGCATTTTACCCATGACTGCGTATAGAGTCTGTGGTGTAATTTTTAGTGTACTCCCCTGTGGAGGAGTATCATTTGTAATTGTTAATGGTGGTTGGACTGTGAAAGTCTGCATGACATATTGAACCAATTGTCTGTAGATTTTTATTAACTCTGTGAGTTGATTAAGTATTTCCTCGTCTGACATTATTTCGATGACTGGATGAGGTGTGTAGCCGGCTAGAATCGGCCATGTTGCTCCTGGTCTGCCTAGCGGACCGAGCCTGGTTATATTTTTGTTATGTATTAGGGCGCCTTTAAACCAGAGCTGATGCTCCTGGTATGTTAATGGAATCTCAATATCCTCGAAAGGAATGTATTCCTCTGGTGGTTCATCTTCTTTGTAGAAGTGAAACAAGTGTGTTACTGGATTGGATTCAGGAAGAATTACCCATGAATAGAATACCTCTGTCTGAAAGGATTCATGTGCCTCAATCACGAAAACTGCTCTACCCCCTCTCGGTGGTAGGCCATGTTTTATAAGTTTTAGAGTAATGGCTCTTTTTAAGTTTGGAGCGATGTCAATGACACCCTCCTCGGTTTCGTTTAAACCGGTGTTGTTAAAAAATGCTGCTTGGGCTGGATCAGCCGCAGCTACACCGTTTCCGGCGTCGTTGTCTCCGTCAGGCATTTTGTTTTTTGAAAAATGTAGAACAAATTTTCAAGGAAACAAAGATAAGGTGTACAATATTGTGGAACACTGTATCCTTCAACGTTGAGCAAACCAAACAGCTAATATATAGGGGTCTTCCCTATGTAGCCGTGGCGGATACTATCCCTGCCCACTCCAGACGTCTTTTGGAGTATATGGGGTAGGGGTCTTTGAGAGTAAATAAAGGTGCACAGCTGAGTTACTCAGTATCTAATGTTGAATTACTGCCTTACCAAACGTTGGGCGCCATGTAGTGTAGCTCCTATTTCCCTTATAGGCTCTGCGCATTGGAATAATATATCCTATAGGTTTGACATAGGACTAAGGTCGGTATGTCCCTATCGAGTATATTAAACTTAATTACTTGTGCCAGCTAGCTCAGAGGCCACTAGAAACTTCTTGACGACAAGAAGGGATTAGTTTCTGGCAGCCGCAAGACATGACCACTGTGTTTCCCTTACAGAATCAGGATGTGTCCCAGAGTCGTAGAAACAATAGATAACTATTTCACTCAGCTCAGTCGTGCATGTTTCAGTTACTCCTCAAAGTTACACAGAAATAACAGACGGGCGTTTCAATAAAAAGGTTTATTGAACAGTCTTGTTTCTGTTGTAAGTTAGATGTGCTGTTACGATCACAAGACAGTATGCGAGATAAATAATGTACAGAGTGAGCAGTAGAAATAAATAATACTGCGTTAGCATTATCTTTTCAGCATATATGCATTTACATAAAATGACACAGCCTAAAAATGCGAGTACTCATACGATGCATTTCTATCCTAGTTCTACCCAGTGTGCCTAACCTTTCCTAGGTGTAGGGAGAAGTAGAAGTAGGTGCTGTATTCCTGACTAGAGTATGCTAAGAGTAAGTTACGCCTAGTATGCCAAGAGTCTAGTATGCCAAGAGTCCCTCTAGGTTCTAGTCTGCTCCATACCTGAAGAATGAGAGAGGTAGGAATCTCTATCCGGACTCGAACTCCAACACCCCGCAAGGGAAGTTAGATCACTGGAAGCTGGACTCTCTGCGTGCAGGAATGACAGTGTCTTCTCAGTGCGTCTGGCCGGGAATCGGGCTCCTCTGAAGTCGAGGTCTCCTCTGATTTACAGGGGTTTGGGAAGGTATATTTATACCTGAAAATGTTAGCATTGACGTGAGTTGGGTAGCGAAAGACGTCATGAATGAATCCCTTAAGGAATAGAGGTTCATGCATAATGTATGAGTCCTTGAAGAAATCAATAGTCCTGGGCAAGGGAAACTCCCGCAGCCTGAGGGTCTGTTTTTTCATGGACTCGTTGAGACGCTAGGGTGGACGGATGTAGGAAGCCATGCCTGTATTTGGTATGCATGGTTTATGCCTAAATAAGGTCTGGGATTTTATGCCTATATAAGGGCAGATTGGATTGTGCCTATATAAGGTCATGATTCTAGAAAGCCCGTTTATGGACACCCTATGAAGCAATTGACTCTTTTTCTATTTGTGAAAACCTTTGTTCCATGGCAGTCAATGATCTACTTGCAAATGACACTGGAGCCCACTCATCCTCTTCCTTTGGCCGTTGTAAGAGAATCGCTCCTAGCCCTTTTGGGCCGGCGTCCACGGCAACTTGAGTGTGCTGTCGCGGGTCAAAATACCTCAGCGTGGTGGTGCTGGAAAGTGCATCCTTGGTGGCCTGGAAGGCAGTCTCTTGTTCCGGGCCCCATGTCCAAGGAGTGGATGCTTAGGTAAACTCTCTCAATGGGGTAGTCAGCGAGGAGTGGTTTTTGATAAAACTACCGCAGTAATTTACCATCCCCAGGAAACTGCGCATTTCCGTCACGTTGGTGGGAGCTGGGGCCTCTTTTATGTCTCTTACTTTTTCCGGATCAAGAGCAACTCCTTCCACCGAAAAGATGTACCCGAAGAACTGCAGCTTCTGCCAGAGGAACTCGCATTTGTCTCTGTGTAACGTGAGTCCAGAGTCTTGTATTCTTTGGAGCACTTGTCTCAGCCGGTTGTTGTGCTCGGGTATGGACTTTGCATGGACCAGAATGTCATCACTGACGTTAACTACTCCAGGGAGGTCAGCAAGAAGCTCTTGGATGGTATTCTGGAATACTTCCGCTGCGCTCGATATCCCAAAACTCAACCTCTTGTAGCGTCGTAATCCAACATGCGTGGAAAATGTCGTGATGAACCGGGACTGCTCGTCGAGGGCGAGTTGATGATATCCAGCCCGAAGGTCAAGTTATGAGAAACAGCTGGCTCCGCTTAGTTCCCCGATCAGGTCGTCAATGGTCGGAGTTAAGTGTCTTTCTCTCTTGATCGCAGTATTTGGGATTCGCATATCCACACAGATTCTTACTTCCCCCGGCTGCTTGGGCTTTCTTGCGACCACAATGGGTGATACCCAGGGGGTTGGACCCTTCACCTTCTCAATAATTCCTGCCTCTTCCAGTTTGCACAGTTCTTTTTCTACCAGGGATCTCAAATGAAGCGCGACTTGTCTGTGTCGAAGAGCTACTGGTTGCACCGATGGATCAATGTGTAGATGTATTTGCTTGTCGCGTAAGCACCCAATGCCACTGAACACTTTCGGGAACTCTGCTACTATTTGACTCACTCATTCCTGATGTATTCCGAAGGCAAACGTGACTATACCCAGGGCTTCTGCTGCCTTGCACCCAAGCAACATTCCACGTCCTTCCTCCGTTACATACACTAGTGCTTCCATTTCCTGTTTGTCATAGGCAATGGTGGTCTCGAATTTTCCTCTGATGGCCAATGGTTTGGTCTGACCATACGCAAAAACCTTTATCTTGGCAGGTACCAACTGTTGAGGGGGTGTCATCTCTTGGTAGGCCTCATGGGACATGATGTTTATGGTAGCTCCGGTGTCTATTATTGCAGTCGAGGGGCATCCCCCCACCAGGATTTGGCACTGTGGCAGTCGACTCTGCGTATGAGACGCGGACCCTACTGTGAACACCGAGTGTACCGTGTGTTCTTCTCGGTCGTCATCGTCCATATCGCTGTTTTGTTCCTGAGACTCCGGGATCATGTTCACTTGGGACCTCGCGGCTCGTCCTCTGCTGGATCAACAGACTTTCATGAAGTGGTTCATTTTCCCGCATGCAGTACACTTCTTTCCCCTTGCTGGGCACTCTGATGGCCGATGGGAGGGTCCCCCGCAGTATCCACAAGATCGTGTCCTTGGGCCTCGTGCGAGGATAGGCGATGCCGTGGTAGTTGGGGTAACTACATTGAAAGGGTCAGTCTTGATGGGAGTTTGGAGAGCAGCCTCCATGTGTGCTGCCCGTGCTTTTGAGAGTTCCTTCTTTCTTCCCAGGGTAAGTATATCGGCCAGTGACTTCCCCGACTCTTCCAGGATTCGCTCCCTCAATTTGGCCGAAGCACACCACTGTCTTGACTATCTTATATACATCTTTCCCTCCAAGATGCAGCATCATGGCACGCTTCTGTGCATTTTCTACTTTTGTGGCCTCAAAGAATAGGAGCACTCGCTCCACCCATTCCTTCCACCTCGGGGCCTGAGCAGACGGGGCCCCTTCTACCACAAATGGCTCTATCGCAGGAATGTGGGCCATGGTGTATACACCAACGTCGCCCGTCTTCTGCCTTAGAGGACACTTGCTGTGGCCGTGCCGCGATGCTGCAGGATGTGTGAACTGGCGCTGTTCGGTTGTTACTCACAATTGTCTGTGCACGCTGATGACCCCAGCTTCTGTCACCACGTGCTGGATCGTTAATCCGTACCCTGAGTTTGCACTCAGTTTTAGTCCAGACCTTGCTGCTCCTGTTCCACCACTGTGTTCACTGGTAACTTGGGGACGTGGCTCCAAGACAGCACGAGCACCACGCCCACAGGAGAATGAGCGTGACCGCCGCCTAATGCCACGTAGGTCTGATCGCACCCTCGTCGCCAATGTTGTGTCGGGACGGTAAGTGTGCGTCCCGACATGCAGTAATGAGCGCGCTCTGCCGAGCTAATTAGTTTGCGCGGGTCGCGTGGTGAAGGCCGCAATAATGACAGAACACGCGGTAAGATGTTCACTAGTGCTCGTGTGACTCGGCTCTGACGCCAGCCGCATGCACATAGCTATTTATTTAAACGTGCCCGCGTAATGCGGGCCAAACCACAATACATTGACGTTGCTGGGGGGAATCACAATACACCCCCGGCGCTGGTCCTCGCAATGAGCCCAACTAGCAACAACATATTGCGATGAGCAAAAGCGAAAATGGCGGTTTCAACACAGGAGGTAAATGACGCGCGCTTAGTAACGCCCAGTATTTTATATGGCTATCTCTGCGGTGCACAAGGTGGGGGAAAAAACCACAAAAACCCCTTGAAAAGTGGACCAAGGTCCCAATTAAACACACAATGCCTATGCACACGCTACAATATTCATTTGATGGTTCAAGTGAGTACATATATGAAAAGCGAAAAAACTTTTGTGTGTTATTTATTCGAACATCAAAACGAGGTCCAGCCAACACGTGTTTCGTCCAAAGGGGAAGTGACCCTGGACTTCTTCAGGGCTGATATGACAAGAGAAAAAGCTGAGACCTAAAAGCCGGTGAAAATTCCAAACCGGCCGGTCATGCGAGATGTACGGGAGCCTTTTGAATCAGGACTGTAGCGTACTCGCTTTAAGATTTGGTGCCAATACCTCATAACAAGTATTGGAGCGTGTTAATTGACCTACCAGTCTGGATTTTTAACCGGCTTTTAGAATAATCTGGTCTCACGTATAAAGATTACATCTCGCATGACCGGCCGGTTTGGAATTTTCACCGGCTTTTAGGTCTCAGCTTTTTCTCTTGTCATATCAGCCCTGAAGAAGTCCAGGGTCACTTCCCCTTTGGACGAAACACGTGTTGGCTGGACCTCGTTTTGATGTTCGAATAAATAACACACAAAAGTTTTTTTCGCTTTTTCATATATGTGTACTCACTTGAACCATCAAATGAATATTGTAGCGTGTGCATAGGCATTGTGTGTATATTGCGATGAGCGATACAACACATCCCTTTATAATAGCAGCAGTGCCGTCATAGAGTACCAAGAAAAACATACAGACCCCGTGACCCAGCACGCGCCCTATTGGTGTACAGTGAGCATTGTAATTACTGAGCAAACCAATTCAATGAGTATGTGTTCCTTTCGATATCACAGGTTTCGATATCTTTGTGATATGCTGGAATACGAGTGAGTTTTCGTAAGTGCGTCCTTATTTGTTACGCACTGACACCAGTGTGTTTAGTACACATGGTAGAAGACGTGAGTGTCCATGTCAGTGACTTACTGCCATCAAATGCGCAGAAGAACTTCTCTTAAAAATAGAAACTGAGGAGCATTCTTGCTATTTGCTAACATTTAAGCTGCTGCGATTGCATCTCCTTCTACCACTGCATCCATCTTAAAATGGGCTTTTTTCCATTGTAAGAAGGATGCCCACAATTCAACATGCGCAGTGGGCACCTATGTAAATGGGGGAAAAACCCTCAGTCATAGGTGGGGTTTTGTCCATCTTAAGATGAATGCTCACATTTTAAGCTAGACGTCTGCTGACATCGCTGCGGGCACCCCAAAGTCAATTAAAGAAATTCTAAATAACCAGGCAGGGGGTACAAGCAAAGAGGGCTGTGGGAACAAGGGAGGAGGGACAGGTGGAGGGACTAATAAAAAAATAATAATAAAGAGCAGGATGAGGAGGGGTGAGGGAACCACAGAACAAGCTGTGGCAGGAGCAACACAGAAAGTGATGGTACGAGTTGGGAGTGGACGGGAAAGCAACACAGAGAGGGAGTGGTGGGGGAAATTAAGGGTGAAGCAGCACATGGGGAGAGCAAGAAAAGGACTATACTCTCATTGAGTGCTTAACTGAAAAAGGAAAACATAGTTTCCTTAAAGTGAAATAGTTGAAGGCTACATGACAGCCAATCAAAAGGATGGTGAAGTGGAAAGGCTTCAGGGAAGGGACAAACACAAGAGAAAGGCAAGCTAGGGAATAAGAATCAAGCAAATGTGAGTGACAATAAAGCCAGCCAGTGATAAGTAACAGGCTGGTTGTATGTCCACTGTAAGTTTTTGGGAAGCCCACAATAGGTCTTTCATGCGCTTTCTAGTAGGAGAGCCTTAAAAAGAAAAACCTGTTAGTTCATCACTCCATACATGCCAACATTGAGACAGCAGAGAGAGGAAGATTTAAAAAAAAAAAAAACAATCAGAGGAATGTATTTTTCCCACAAACTTGCATTGAAGTGGGCTGATTTCAGGAGGGAGAAAGCAAAATAAAGTAAATTTTTGCTTTAAAATCAGGAGGCTCCTGGGGCGTGGCTTGGTAGGCCAGCATGGCGGACATGGGCTGAGCATGCTCCGTCCAGCCTCACTCTAATCCTTTATTTATCCTGCTTCTCCGGCTTTACACTTGGTCCCTGGGCTGCTCCGCCGCCATCGACTGCCTACGATTACCCCCGGAGCCGGTTTTGGGAGTGGTGGAAGGTTCATAGACGGAGGTGCGGTGATCGGCGGCAGCTGTGGCCTGCTTGCGACGCGTTCTCATTCTGAGCCGGGGTGTCGCTTAGTTCCCTCGCCGCATTGCCTGGACGCCGCTGCGGCTGCAGAGGGAGGGAGCCCTGCGCAGCCAGTTGTGTGGGCCTAGGCTGGGGCTTGCGGAGCGGGGCTTGCCCCGAGTATTTGTGGTCCCCCGGCACCCTACGGGGGTGCGGACACTGTCGGCGGCCTGATCGGGTCGCGGTGTGGAGTGGCACAGTTATCGGGAGTGCGGGTCGCGGCCGGCTGGCCGCCATCTTGGTGTCGCGACCTCTCTCCGGCAGTGGCCTGAACGGTTCCTGGTGGTGAGGGGGGCCCCGGGACTGTCGGAGTTCATCCTGCTTAGGCGCCCAGCACGGTTACGTGAGTACTGCAGCGCTGCCTGGGAGGGTGGCCCGACGGCGGCCTGTGTCTTTCAATTCTCCATCTCCCCCCCCCTCTGTGAATTTGGGCCTACTGGGGGTCCGGCGGTCTTGTCGGGCCGCACGGGGGGGAGCCTACATCCCAGCCGCAGCACGGGGATCCGGTGTGATCGGCGGTGAGAGGAGGAAGACCCTGAGTGGCGGCCCACCGGCAGGTCCACGAGGCCGGAGCGCTTCACTGTGCTCTCTCTCCCGGCCCCCACGGACTATCAAGTTATTTCGTCCGGCAGTCGGCCGGACGGTTTGAGGGCTCTTGCAGGAGGCAGTCATCCTGATTTAGGAACGGCTGGTGAGGAGTGTTGAGGGCTTCGGTGGCCGAGTCGGGTCGCGGTGACTGGGGTGCTGGTGGGAGCATCGCCGGGGTCAGCACCCCCGAGTCCATCGTTGGGGCCCCGGCGTTTTCTCTCTCACCCCCCCTTCTTATTCTCTTCAGGAGTGCTTACATCAGGGGTTCAGCGGTCGTATCGGCCGCTGGGGGGGACCACGTAGCAGGGGTACCTCCGGGGAGCTCCGCTGGGCCGGCAAGACGGGAGGAGGTTTGGGGGGGCGGCCTGCCTCCACCTGAACTTCGTCGGGAGTGAGACCTCTGTCGGAACAGTAACGCATCCATCTATTGGAGGTTTTCGGCCGGGGTCAGTGGCAGTGATTGGGCCACTATGACCAGAGATAAGCCCGGCGGCGGCTCGACTAAACAGAGTACTATGGATAAATTCACGGGTCAGGGGGCTCCAGCGGCACTGCCCGGGGGGTCGCAAAATGCTGTGCCGGACAACGCGGCCCTCATGGCCGCCATTACCCAATCCAGAGACGCCCTAGAAGCCAAGATCGGGGCGGTCGGCTCCGATGTAATGCTCCTGCGCCAGGACCTGAGGAATGCAGTCGCCCGCATTACGGAGACGAGGATCTCGGGTATGGAGGATGTGGTCGCCACGCTGCAACAGAGGGTATCGTCCCTCGAGACTACACAACGGGGCCTGGCATCGAGAGTGGAGGATGCGGAGGGGAGAGCGCGATGCAACAACCTGCGCTTTGTTGGCTTCCCGGAGGACTGCGAAAAGGGGAATATGGAGCGGTTTCTTACGGACTGGCTGGAGGGCTGGCTCCCCCCTGGGGAACTGCCGAATTGCTTTGTGGTGGAGCGTGCACATAGGGCCCTGATGCAGAAGCCCCCTCCGGGAGCCCGTCCGTGGCCTGTCATCGCCAAGCTCCTCAATTACCACGATAGGGACACCATCCTGAAACAGGCCCGGGCAAGGGAGCCGTTGCTGTTCGACAATTCACGCATCTTAATCTTCCCGGACTATACTAAGCTAGTACAGCAGCGGCGGCAGTCGTTCCTGGCCGCCAAGGCCCGCCTTCGTGAGCTCAAGCTCCCCTACGCCTTGCTTTATCCAGCCAGGCTGCGTGTGGTATACCGGTCCCGCACCCACTTCTTTGACACACCGGAGGATGTGTTCCAATGGACAGATGAAACTGTGCAGCTGCGTCCTCACTCTCCCCCGGGAAGGGAATCCGACTCCTCTTCGGGTGGGCCTGCCCGGAATCGCACAAGCCGAGGGGGAAGGCGCTCCAAGTCCAGGCGTCGCTCCCAGTCTGCTGGTGCCTCGGCTCGAGAGAGGTTCACTTCCAGGCCACGTGTTTCGGCGGACTGACACCAGGATGACCATGTAATGTTCCGAATCTGAACATTCTTCATAGACCGGAGAAGCATGTATGATGGCCAGTGTCTCCGTGGGGCTCCACAGGAGGAGAGGAGGCCAATAGACAATGGGCTGTGAACTGGGGATCCATTGTTGGGTGAGGGGTGGGACCTCCTGTTGGGGTCAGCCTGCTCTGCCTACCGCGACAGGTACTTCACCGTTCTTGAGGTACAGGGTGGGGGGGGAGTTGTTGGGTTGTGTTTCAGGGGGGAGGTTTGCGGAGTTGCTGCACTGTCTACCTGTGTTCTGGACTCTGTTACATTATGCGGAAGATTCTTGCTGCTGCCATTGAACTGTATGGGACCTAGGAATGTCTGCTAGCACACGGGAGGCCTCTGGTTTTATTAGGGTCCTCAGCTGGAATGTTAGGGGGGCACTCAACAAGATCAAACGGGGGGCTATCCTGAAGTCGGCCAAGCGCGCCCGCGCAGATGTTTTGCTGTTGCAGGAGACCCACCTCATGGGGACTAAGGCGTTATGCTTTCAGCGCTTTGTATTTACACATGTCTTTCATTCTGGGTTTGTGAGGGGTTCCAGAGGGGTCGCTATCTTAATCCATCGTAGAGTTGCATACACACATTAAGACCTGGGGAGACATACAGGGCAGATACCTATTTGTGCAGGGCACGGTGGGTGGAGAGATTTTGGTTCTGGGGAGTGTTTATGCCCCCCGCCTCTTTCCTGGGGGCTGGCGGAGAAAATTATGACCCTGTGGGCAATTATACCTGAGGGCTTAGCGGTTGTCGGAGGGGATTGGAACGATATGATGGATGTGGCCAGGGACAGATGGAGGTCGGGGGGTCTACCTGAGGCCCGCCACCCTACTAAATTATATTCCTTAGTGCTGAGTCTTGATTGGGTCAACCCCCGGCGCAGGATGCATGGTAGTACACAGGGTTACACGTATCTATCGGCAGTCCATGGTTCCTTTTCCCGCCTAGATTATTTGTTTATTCCACGGGTCTTCGACAGCAGAGTGGTAGCGGCGGACATTCTCCCGCGGGGACTTTCCGACCACTCCCCAGTGGCACTTACTATACGAGCAGGGGGCCCATGGGCCGTTCCGAGGGCGTTTATCAGTCTGGAACCTCCAGAAGGAGGACTACAGGGAACGAATGGAGGATGCCATTGATCAATATCTGGCTATTAATTTGGGTTCGGTCCCGGGGGCTGGGACTCTTTGGGAGGCATTGAAACCCACTATACGGGGGTGGACATTTCTTTTTGAGTTGCTGCCCGACGGCTGCGTAGAGAGGCCCTGGTTCGTGCGGAAGCTACCATTCTCGAGTTGGAGGCGCGAAGTGGGGAAGAGGGAGGGTGGCAGGCTCGTCACCAATTACTGCTGGCACAGCAGGAATATTCTCATATCATTTTAGATGAGGCTTGCCAGGCTTGGCTGGCTACTCGTAGTAGGATCTATCAGTGGGGCGACAAATCTGGTAAATTGTTGCATCGATTATGTCAGGGTTCGCTTCGCCCCCAGATCCTCCCGGGTGTCGTGGGGTCGGATGGGTTACCTTTGTTTAGCACGTCGGCCATTGCACGTAGTTTCGCAGAATATTATGCTCAATTGTATGCCCCCACGCAATGCCTCTCAGCGGAAATCATTGATCCGTTTTTGGACGATCTCCCGCCGAAGGCGCCCCCAGATGCAGTTAGGGAAGAACTGGATGGCCCACTTACGGAAAAGGAATTGGGGGTGGCCTTGGGAGATCTGAACTCTGGCAAGGCTCCTGGCCCAAATGGCTTTCCGTGCGAATTAAAAAAAAAAATATTTCCTGCAGCTGGGCCCCCACTACCGCAGGGTAGTGGAGGAGGCTAGGGACCGGGGGTGTCTGCCCAGTGATTGGAGAAATGCGGAGATAGTAGTATTTCATAAGCCCGGTAGACCGCCCGAGCACCACGCCTCGTATCGCCCTATCTCCCTCCTGAACATTGAGGTCAATATATTAGCTAAGGCATTGGCAAACCGCTTCCGACCCCACAAAGCTTTGCTCGTACATCCAGACCAGGCTGGGTTCATGCCCCAGCGCGCAACCCGACACAATATTAGGCGGGCTCATGTAGCAGTTGCGACGGTCCAGGGACTGGGGGAACGGGCAGCGCTTCTGCTGGCGGATATGGACAGGGCGTTCGATTCCCTGAGCTGGGTCTATTTATTTGCACTCCTGCAGCGGCTGAACTTCGGACCGCATTTCCTGTCCTACCTAACCCTGTTGTACACTGACTTGACGGCGTCGGTGCGAGTTTCGTCTCCTCTGCATTCCCTATTGGGCGGGGCACCAGGCAGGGGTGTCCGCTATCCCCATATCTGTTTGCTCTAGCAATGGAGCCCTTGGCTGCTTGGGTGCGGATAGACGCTCAAGTGTCCGGTTTTGAATGGGCACACGGATTGTCCGATTGCATAGCCCTCTACGCCGACGATATATTGTTTTTCCTTACCAACCTGGAACGAACGGGCCCCCGGTTGCTGCGTATTATGCAGATCTTTGGGGAAACGTCGGGTCTATATATGAACCCTCGGAAGTCCACTCTGTGGGTGTTGGGAGGCCGGGGCGAGCTCGGTTCTTGGGCATCGTCGGTCCAGGTGGTGTATGGGGGCATGAAATATTTGGGGGTGTATTTGTCCGATTCTCCCACTACGGCTTGGGAGCGAAATCTTGCACCAGTATGGGAGCATGTGCGTGAGGATATTAAGACCTGGTCCCACATGCCCCTGTCCATCTACGGCCGGTCAGCTATTTTTAAGATGGTGTTGCTCCCGCGTCTACTGTATCAACTACAGAATCATCCCTATCCGATTCCCCCATGGTGGTTTCGTCAGGTGAATTCTGCCCTGGGACAGTTCCTTTGGGATGGTGGGGCGGTGAGGGTGGCGATCCGGACGTGCTTTCTGTCCACGTATTGCGGGGGGCTGGCAACCTCCGATGTCTGGTCTTATTATGTTGCATCGCATCTACTTGTCTTAAATGAGTGGTGGTATGGAGACAGGGCGGACCCAGCATACGCCGTGGAGCGGCGCTGTATGGGAGACCAGTCCCTACACACTATTCTTTATTCTGCCCCGTTGAGGCGCTCCCTGCCGTCTGCCACGCGGATTGTTTTTCAGCTTTGGAGGCAGGCTTTGCGGAGGATGAGCTGGTGGAACAGACTGACCAAGGAGACCCCATTATGGCTTAACGGCCGCTTTCCGCAATTGGTGTGTCTCTCCGGATTTCGTGATTGGGAGAATATTGGGATATCTACTCTGGGGGACGTTATGCGGGGTATGATTTTAAAATCCTTCCAAGACATCCAGAAGGATTTCCAGATGCCGAAGACCCAATTTTTTTAATATTTGCAATTTAGGCATGCTGTCTCCCCCAGTTTGGAGGGTTTAGACTCGCTACCGGAGTTCCACCCGGTAGAGGCCAAGGTATTTATGGGGGACCTCCTAGATCATAAGATTTCTAAAATGTATCAGTCCCTGGTTACGCACTGTTCCCCTTCATTGCAGCGTCTGAGGGAGGCCTGGGAGGGAGATGTGGGACAGATGGAGGAAGAGGACTGGACAGAAGCTTTGGCTTCCCCGCGAGGGGCGGCTATTGCAGTGAGCCTGCGGCTTATTCAATTTAAGTACCTTCATCGTGTTTATTATACCAGGGTCAAGTTCTGGAGGGCGGGCTTGGTGGCTTCCCCGGTGTGTCTCCGTTGCGGGCACGAAGAGGGGACCCTGCTACACACCCTATGGCACTGCGCAGCGCTAGCACGATTCTGGAGGGGGGTTCTGGCTTGTCTTTCTGAAGTGCTGGGGTGGGAGCTCCCTAATTCACCAAAGCTTGTCCTCCTACATGTGATGGAAGGGATCGGGGGCAATATCTATAAGCGTCATCTCATGCTCCTAGGTTTTACTTTAGCGAAGAGAGACATAGCTAGAGCATGGAAGGCGGTGGTTGCCCCTTCGGTCTCGGCCTGGAAAAATGGTATGGACTTTTGTATGGGCCTCGAGATCCCAATATTTGAAGCTAGATGGTGCCCCCGGAAGCACTATAAGATCTGGAGGCGTTGAGCGGATTATCGAGGCCTGGAGCTTGAACCGCTGTGGGGGGACCAAAGCCGAGACCCAGGGTGACCTCCATGTCTTTTGTTATTGGCCACTCCCGTTCCATGCACTCCCTTATGTGTTGCTCGCAATTTCTGGGCGGGAAATGGTATTGTGGACGGTGAGTTCTTGTGTTGATCAGTGGCAGTCTGAGTCAGTGATATGTTATTCCGGAATAAGGAGACGGTGCGCCGGGGGGTGGGGAGGGAGGGGGTGTAGTTGATTGTTTGGAGGGTCCGATTTCATTTGTATTGCCTTTTATATTCTCCTGTTTTTAAATATGCAAAATGGTCAAAGTCAATTTGTGCTCTACATGCGGCAGTTGTCTCTGGGATTCAGAGGTCTGCGTCATATGTGCTATTTTGACAAATAAAATCTGTTTAAAAAACAAAAAAATCAGGAGGCTCCTGCCTGAATCGGGTCCATTGGCATGTATGCCACTGTCATCCCAACTGCTTTTTTTTTTTTTTTGCAGATTTATATAGCGCAAACTCCACCCGAAGGTATTGGAGCGCTTTACATGAGCACCAGTTACTTCACACAAGGACTCATTCATTTTTGGTAGGCACGGGGAGATTAAGTGATTTTCTCAGAATAAAACATTTTCTAGCTATTGCATCAAAGAATTTTCAATTCAATTAAGGACACGGAAGCGAGGATTATGCTTCTTTTTCCTTTACTATGTAAAACACAGCAGCCAATCACATTTTAATAAAGTAAAAAACTACATTTCCCATAAGCCCCAGTAGTCATGTATCCACCAATCACCGGGACAAGGTACATATATATAAACTGACGTAACTATCTCACTTCCTCTTTCTTTGATATCAGTCCTCAACAGTCATTTTCAGCAGTTCAACTTGAATCCTCTCGGAACCCGGATGCGTATCTCCAACTTGGAAAACCATGGAACTGTGAAGGATCAATCTCTCCTTCACTATCCTTTCGTACTGCACCAAAGTTCACTTTGATCTTCAAGACGCCTTAGTGTCTGTACCTGAAACGCAAAGTGAAGCGGTAATACTTCCTTCCACAAACCACAACATAAAACACAGGGGTGGGATAATATGTATGTATTCAAATAACATAGAATCAACATCAGGAAAAACACCTTCAATCATAATCAGTAACGAAAAACCTTCTTTCTGAGCCACTATCGGGCGGGATAATCCTCGCCTTCGTGTCCTTAATAGAATTGAAAATTCTTTGACGCATTAGCTAGAAAATATTTTATTCTATGTCAGGAGACGGAGGCTTTGGATTATGCTAGTTGAAAACGGTGCCACAATATTAGACGTTACATCCACCACTGACTTGTGATAAAACACTTTACATGTTGAGTCAGAAGACCAATCCGCCACGGCCATAATGTCTTCCAGACGAGAGCCCATAGAATAAGTCTTGGAGGCCATGGCTCCCCCAACTGAATGTGCTCCAAAACGAGCCACATCAATTCCCGCTTCCGCGAGTATCCATCTGACCCAGCGAGCCAGTTTTGCTGATGTAACCGGGCGGAAAGGTTTCTGTAAGGAAATAAGTAGCTGACCGGACTGGTCCGTTCTCAACTCTCGGGTCTGCTCCTCATAACATTTTAAACATTTAACAACACATAACTTGTGGTGATGAGGGAAAGCTGGATAGACAATACATTTGGAATCAGTCTTTGTACGTTTCCATATGGAAAAAGACACCCCTGAAGGAGTGAATACCCTAACTGCTATGTCCAAGGCTCTCACATCTGAAACCCTTCTACAGGATACAATAACGTGAGTTTCGCCGATAGCTGTTTGCGTGTAAGATCTTCATTAGCGGGCCAAGCCCTAACAAAATGTAAGACTACATCCACATCCCAAAAGGTGGAATACTTTGATTGCAGAGGACGTACCATCCTTATGCCTCTTAATACTTTGCAAACCAGGGGATGTTCCCCTACAGGTCAGCCCTCTACATGAGGCTGCCTCGCAGAGATAGCTGAACGGAAATTATTCACAGTTCTAGAAGCTAAACCTTGTGTAGCCAGGTCCGACAAAAGATTTACAATTACATGGACACCGGATTCCAAGGGATCCACTTCCCGTTCACCGCACCAAGCCACCCATCTATGCCAGGCACCTTCATATTGTTTGTGGGTAGAGGGGGCCCAGGATTGGGATAGGAAAAATAATGTGTCCTCTGAAACACCTGGCACTTGCCAACGTCTCCTGAAATCCACCGCACCATGAGGTATAATAGTTCCTGACTCAACGGGGGTGGAGACAACCTACTGGATCCGTTAGCAGATCTGCTCGGCGATGAATACAAACTGGAAGATCGCATGCTAGTTCCATTGCCATTGGAAACCAGGATTGCACTTTCCATATTGGAGTTATCAACACAACCTCTGCTACTTGCCTGCGCAATTGCGCTAGTACCCTCCGAATCATTGAAAAGGGAGGGAAAGCATATGACAGATCCTTTGACCAGATCTGTAGAAACGCATCCGAACTCATTGCTCGTGGGTCTGGTCTCCAGCTGTAAAACCTTGGGAGCTAAGTATTGAGTCGAGATGCAAAAAGTTCTACTGAGGAGGGACACCTGCGTACATTCAAATTCTGAAATATTTGCGTATGCAATTTCCAGTCACTGGCATCCCAAAGGAAGCGGGAATCCCAGTCCGCTCTGACATTGATCGAGCCTGGAATGTACTCCGCCGTCACTGAAATTTGGTTCTGGAGGCAAAAGTGCCAAAAATCTTTGGCTATCTCCACTAGTAAGCGAGATCTGGTTCCTCCTAAGCAGTTGATATAATGTACCACTGACCCATTGTCCATCCGTAAGAGGATGCAATAACTCGTCTTGTGAGGGGATAGGGTTCGGATCGCAAAGGATCCTGCCAACAACTCCAGACAGTTGATGTGAAGCTCTAGTCGTTCGGAGGACCATTGATCTCCCATCTCCGTCAAGCCGCAATGAGCTCCCCAGCCCCACCGGCTGGCATCTGATTCAATCACATCTTCCGGTACAGAAGCAAAAATGGCTCTGCCGTTCCAGGCGTCCATGTGCTCCAGCCACTAATTCATCTCTGTCTTGACCTCTTCCTTCAACAGACTCTGTTCTGAATAAGACAAGCTCTTGCGAAGGTGTAGGATTTTCAAGCATGGAAGGGCCCGATAATGTAAGGGGCCCAGAAAAATTGCCTGAATGGAGGATGCTAGTAGGCCCACAAGGAGAGCAAGGGTCATCAAGGATATAGTCGGAGAGGCAAGTGCTCTCCTCAACTCCTTCTTGATCGACAATCTCTTGCGTAATGGTAACAGAAGTTGGGCTCTGACAGGGTCCACCTGGAAGCCCAGAATATCTAAAATCTGTGATGGGATCATGATAGACTTTTCTCTCTTTCGAACAAAACCCAGGTCCTGCAGCAGCCGACCTGTCCAAGCAAGGTACAGCAGGACCGTGTTTTTGTCTTGAGCCATGGCGAGAATATCGTTCAGATAAATAATCAAATGAACCCCTCGCTTCCTTAGGTACTGAACTACTGGTCGAAGAAGCTTGGTGAAACACCAAGGGGCTGAGGAAAGGCCGAATGGCATGGCCGTGAACTCGTACCATCGATGGCGCCATTGGAACTGCAGACATCTGCGGTGAGGGGCAAAGATGGGAACCGCTAGGTACGCATCTTTTAAATCCAACTGAACCAGCAAATCGCCTTCTTGGAGCAAGTCTTGCAACAAGTGTATGCCCTCCATTTTGAAGTGGCGATACACGACCCAGGAATTGAACTCCTTTAAATTGAGTACCAGCCGATGACCCTGATCTTTTTTGGGCACTAAAAATATTGTACTGGCGAATCCCTTGGGATGTGGGGTTGTTTGGGTCACTGCCCCTTTTGTCATTAGTGACTGAACCTCTTTGTCTCTGAAAGACATCTCTGCAAGGGAAAAATGAAGAGGAAAAGGTTGGACGTTCTGGAGTGGGGTTGAATAAAACTCCAGACGGAACCCCTGAACTGTTTGTAAAACCCAAGGATCTTGAGATAACATTGCCCAATTGTGTAAAAACAATTGAATTTGCCCCCCTACTTTGACCTCTGAGTGAGGAAGAAGGCTCACCTGAGTAAGTGGCATCAGCGCTGTTGTCTCCGCCTCTGTAGCCTCCTCTATGACCACAACCTCTTCCACCTCGGTTTCGTGTCGGGTAAAAGTTTGATTCATTTTGAGTGGCACCTCCCACTCTGGGAACATATCCGCTTGCAGCCTGGTGAAAGCCATGGCCAGGCGCTCGGCCACGATAGCGTCCTGCCCTGATAAAAAGGCCCCTATTGAAGACCTTTTTTAGTGATGTCTGTGCCTTGTCTAAGGCTGCGAACGTTGATACATATTTTCCCAGTTCTTTGACGAACTTATCGCCAAACAGTAGGCCGTTGGCTAATGTGCCCGCTTCATTGGAGGCCAGGTCCGCCAACTGAGGGTCGATGCGCATCAATACTGATTTGCGACGTTCCGTGGATAAAGCGCAATTGGCGTTTCCTAGGAGGCACGGACCCTCTGGGCCCACTCTAGTATCTCTCCCGGATCCAGTTGGGCCTCATTGTCTTTGGCCTGTACTGCCAAGTCCAGAATTTTTGTGATGGGGCCAGAGATATCTAGTACTTTATCTTGACAGCTTTTCCATGCTCTGTCTAGACCTTTCCTGGGTCCTTGGTAAACTTTTTTAAGAAAGTGGACATGTTTGGATCGTGTTCTGGTGTGTCCGCCACCTTCCCTAGGAGCGAGGGTCGAGGACATTCGGAGTGTAGCGTGTTGCGCACCTCCTTCTCAAAGCCTTGGCGCAAGTTAGCCTGGACATAGTGCGACACCTCCATACATGGAACCCATTCTGTGGATCTGGGATGAATAATCTGCTTTGGATCGAATAGAAGATTCTTGTTGGGAGGTAAATCCGGTTGTGTATAGCGCACCTTGCGTTTACATTTGGTGGCCTGCCCAGAGCGTCTAGGAAGGTCCTTCTGTCCTGAGGAAGATTCCGACGAGAATGTGGAGGGATTCGCCATAGCGGTGGAGCTCCTAGGAAAACCAAAGGATCCTGAGTCTTCGGTGCCTCCATATTCATGGTCCAGTAGGACCGATTGCGCTAGCTGGGAAAAGACCTCCAATGAGGACCCCTTGGAAGTACTGTGGGCAAAGCCCGCCTCATGCCTAGCCAAATTGCGATGAAACATGCCCCCTGCGGTGCCCAATAACTCCTGCTGGCCATATCGTTGGAGCGGTTGCGCAAAAGGGTGTAAGGCTTTAATCAATGCTCGATTCACCGAGCATTGCACTTGGGTATCAAGTGCCTTCACAAGTCTCTCCTCCATGTCTTGCTCATAGGGGACTTCTGAGTATTCCAGATAGTCTTCCCCAATATCTTCTTGATAAGTCCTCCAATTCAGTTGCCAGTATCGAGTGTGGAGGGAGGCACCTGCTCTCCTAGGGCGAGGCCCTTATAAACGTTTAATTCGCCCCGTCGGGCGTTCACAGGGACAATTCTGGTACTGTGCCTCACTCGTGCGGCCGCGCTGTGAGCCGATCAGAGAAAGAACCCGATTTCGGTCTCACTGTGCATGCGCGACGGCCCGACAACGAGAGAGGACAGGGATCACGAAGAGCGTGTACTGCGCGACCCTCTCCCGCTCCACAGCAAACATTTAGCGGGTCGCAAAGCTCCCGAGTATCGCGCGAAGCCCAGACAGCGCGTACAATCGTTCAAAACCAGCATTTAAACCATCAATGTAATAAAGAGCAAAATTACTTAACTGAGGCCACTGCAGCAGCAACGAAAGAGGAAGTGAGATAGTTACATTGGTTTTTAGGTCTCGCTGAGCCAGCGCGCATGCGCTGCGAGACATTTAGTAAGGGGCTTTTGAAAGTGCTATCAAAGAGGCTTTTTCTGGCCACCAGCGTGCGGTTACGCCCGCGTGCACGCGCGCAGCCGCCATCTGGCATTTGTCTCGCTCTCCCATGCCTCAACGCACGCCCCTCCCCCACCACAGAGCGCGTCCAGCTCCTCCCGCTGGAACCATGTTAAAAGTAAAGCGCCGGTGCCGCGATTATAGCAAAAGTAAAGAAATAGATGTTTTTTCTATTTCTTTACTTTTGCTCAATCGCGTACTCCAGCGCTTACTTTAACATGGTTTAGGTAAAGCGCCGGTGCCGTGATTGCTGCAAAAGTAAAGAAATAGAAAAAACATCTATTTCTTTACTTTTTGCTATAATCATGACACCGGCGCTTTACTACTAACCATGTTAAAAGTAAAGCGCTGAGTGCCGCGATTGCTGCAAAAGTAAAGAAATAGATGTTTTTCTATTTCTTTACTTTTGCAGCAATCAAACACATTAGCAAAGTCAATAGCTCTGCCTAAACACTTATAAGGGCCCAAAAGCGAAACCTATTGGCTATGCCAATGCTTGTTATATATGTGTCTTGCCCCTGTGATTGGTGGATACAGGACTACTGGGGCTTATGGGAAATGTAGTTTTTTTTACTTTATTAAAATGCGATAGGCATCTGTGTTTTACGTAGTAAAGAAAAGAGAAGTATAATGTAGTGAATACTCAGGAACGCTCTTAAGGTAAGATAGTGGTTTATTGGTAACCTCGTCCAGCAGTCACGGGAAGCTGTGAACACATCCTCTGCTACACCTCATCTGATCCTAACATTCTCTACCTCTACTGGAATACAGAATTCAAGAACACTCTACATTCTACAATTACATTCTACACAGTACTATGCGCTAAACTACATTACTACACATCCCTTCTCTTCAATAAAACATGGCCACATCCCTCCCCGCAAAAGAAATGAAAAGAAGAGAAAACAAAAAATAAAAGATAATATGAATTTAAACGGAACAGACATAATCATCAAGTTTCCTAGGTTTAACAATGTTCCTCCCAAAACTACTGACTCTACCTTCATTGATATCAAATTGAATATCAGGAAGACTGACAGCACTGGCATTATTTACATGACTTTGTTCTAGATCTTGAGTAAAAACACTGGGAAGAGAAACTTGGTTACAAGTAGTATCGGAAGTGAGCCACCAATACTTATCTGGATGGATCTCAAAATCGTTATCGGGTACAGTTTCACACGTATCAAAATTTTTAGTTAACGCAAGTTTGCTCATATGATAAACAGAACCATCCGCTAACTGAACTGTATTTCTATTTACTTTAACAATTTTCTTAGGTGAACTAAACCTGTTTTTTCCTTTAGGAATTTTCCTACTGGATTTAACTCGTACCCATTGACCTTCCTGTATAGTAACGTCTTTGACGCCATGTTTTTTGTTAAAATAAGCGATGTTTTTCTGCTGAGAATTTGTAATGCGTTCTTTGATATCAGCAGCTTGCCAATTTACTTTGTTCCCCTTGTTCATCCAACCAGGGTTAACTTTTGAAAGGGGAATCCTGCCTCTCATGACACCAAAAGGACTAAAACCAGTTGAATCATGGACAGTGACTCTGTAACTCCATACCATCTTCATTAATTCAATATCCAAATTCTTTTTGTTATGCAAAGCTTGTTGTAAAGAGCCTTTAATAACTCTGTTGAATCTTTCCACAACAGCATTTCCCCTAGGATGATAAAGTGCTGTGAATTTATGTTCAATGCCAGCATAACTCAAAAAATTCTTCATTTCTAAAGATTTAAATTGAACACCATTATCGGTGAGTAAAGATTTTGGAAAACCTTCTCCAATAAAAATACTTTCAAGAAATTTAATTACAGAACATGTGTCGACTTTTGTTACTACTCTCAATTCTAACCATTTTGAAAACATATCCATTAAAACAATAATGAATTTTTGAGAACCATCGTCCCAAGAAACAGGCCCCATAATGTCCAAGGCGACAACCTCCCACGGTAAGTTGGGACAAGCAAGAGAGCTTAAAGGTGGGTTTAAAGTTTTTTGTGATTTGTCTGCTGTTACACAATCAGCACATGATCTTACAAAACGTTCAGTTTCGATATCAATTTTGGGCCACCAATATAAAGATTTGATATTGCGTTTGGTACGGGAAATACCAGGATGTCCTTCATGGCAAAGTGCGATGATTTTATTTCTTAAAACGGAAGGTGGAATAATTTTTCTCCTCTCACTAGGAACATCCCATCAAAACTCAATTCATTTCGTACCTCCGAAAATGCTTTTAACTCACCCAGAAGTTCATTTTTAAACAATCCATCCATCCATTCTCAATTTTATGTTTAACTGATTGTAAAGTTTCGTCTTTACATTGTGCATCTAACCACTCTTTTTCTTGCAATCCTTTACAATTTTCATTTACAAAAATTCCAGCGACACATACATCATTCCACGGATTTGTGTCAATCTCTGTTAAGGGCAAAGACATTCTGCTCAAAAAATCTGCAGTTGTGTTCATTTTCCCTGGAACATACTGCACTTTATAGATGAAATCTTGTAGCCTCATAGATAATCTGGCAATCCTAGCAGATGCCCTTGACAACCCCTCAGTGGTAAGTACCTTCGTCAAAGGTTTGTGGTCTGTACGTACCACAAATTCCCTTCCCCAAACAAACTTCCTAAAGTGCTCAAGAGCCCATACACAAGCTAGAGTCTCCTTTCAATAACTGAATACTTTTCTTCAGTGGGAGATAATGATCTGGAAGCAAAAGCAATAACACTTTCACCACCAGTCTCAATGACTTGAGTAAGGACTGCACCTAAACCTTTTCCACTAGCGTCGGTGGTAATGAAAGTTTTGGCAAAAGGATTAAATCCTTTTAGTGTAGGAGATTTTGCAATAGCAGATTTGATTTCAAGAAAAGAGATTTGACAGGTTAGACCAAACGAACGTACTCTTGTTCTTCAATAAAGAACGCATTTCATGTGTCTTTTCAGAGAACTTGTCTACAAATTTAGAGTAGTATTCCGTAAGGCCTAAAAAGAGCGGAGTTCATCTTTATTCTGAGGCGGTGGAGCTTTGAGAATAGCCTCAATCAATTTTTCTTTAGGTTTAATACCATCGTGACCAATTTCATGACCTAAGTAAGTAACTTTGGATTCAGCAAACTTACACTTGCTGATTTCACCTGTTAAACCCTTCTTATCGAGTACCTGCAAAACCATTCTTAAAGTGTCATCGTGAAGTTTTTCGTTTTTCCCATGATAAGAATATCATCTTGGAAAAATATTACATCACGGATGTCTCCAAACAACTGTGTCATGAGTCTTTGAAAAACAGCTGCCGCCGATGCCAATCCAAATGGCATGCGACGGAACTGATAACATCCAAATGGTGTACAAAACGCAGTTAACTGTTTGCACTCAGGGTCCAGCATTATTTGATGATATGCTGACGAGAGATCAAGCGTGGAAAACCACTTAGCATCTCTCGTCAAGGACAACATTTCATCAATGCGAGGCAACGGAAATTGATCCACTATGATGTTATTGTTCAACCCTCTTAAATCAACACATAAACGGACTTTGCCATTGGAGCGCCTAGCGACGATCAACGGAGAGATCCATTCGGAGGATTCGACGGGTTCTATTACATGAGCTTTGATTAATTTATCTAATTCAAGCTTAACTTCATCTCTTACAATGAGTGGAATATTCCGTGCTTTATGAATTTTGGGAACAGCATCACTTTTCAATCTGATGGAGTGCAAAAAACCTTTCAATTTACCAATTTTCCCACTAAAAACATTAGGAAATTCATTTAATACCCATTTCTTGGTGTCTTCTGCCTCACAAGCTACCAAAACTTGTTCTGGACTATTTGGGTCTAAAATTATATTTAATTTACGTTGGTCCTTCCACCCAAGTACGGATGGACCTTCCTTGGCCACATACAATTTACATAAGGCATGTCTACCTTTAAACCTGAAAACCAATTCTCTAAATCCTAGGATGTCAATCTTTTCACCCGTATAGCTTTCAGGATTTATGTCAGATTCTACTAACTGACATCCAATGATGGAACTAAAGTGTTGTAACCAGACATTTTCCGCAATAATCGTGTAAGGCGAACCGGAGTCCGCAGCGACTTGTACTGTAACACCACCAAAGGAAATCCAACATAAAGGTTTGTTATCTCCTTCTCCAGAAATTTTTAAAACAACCTTTTTTTTAGAGTCATACTTACTGTTATTCTCATGCTCACTATCATCAGATGAATACTCATCAATATCACTCTCTTTCACACAAGCTACATTACTCTTCCTTTTATAATTCTTGCGCCTGCATGCTCGCGCAAAATGCCCAATTAGCCCACATTCTAAACATTTTGCAGACCTAGCAGGACATTTATCATACCAGGCAGCATGAGAACTACTACCACAGCGGTAACAATTATACTTAGATTGTTTGTTCTTTACAAAGCGATCACCTTTCTTTAGGTCTTTCTTTTCATATTTGTAATCATTACTATGAGAAGTTTTGCTTTTAGTATCTGAGATTTTGTTGACTGTCTCACTACTATCTTTTTTTCTGTAGACAAAGTAGCTTTAGCGCAGCGCTCTGACAATTCAGCTTTTTTACAATAGCTATGATGTCCTTTAGACTAGACTCCCTTCCACCCACAATCTATCTTGAATGGCTTTGTTGTTGGCATACATAACTATTTGGTCTCTAACAAGTTCCTCATGTAAAGTACCAAATTTACAATTTATAGATAACTTCCTTAGGGCAGAAACGTAATCTTCAATGGACTCATGTTTCTCTTGCTTCCTCTGAAAGAAAGCATGACGCATTACGCCAACGCAAACTGCAGGAGAAAAGTGTTCGTCTAAGTCTAATAATGCGGCTTTAAATACATCCATATCACCGGATCTGTCCTTTTTTTGTAATTGACCAAAAATTCGAAGCCCTTCGGGACCAAGGCAATACATCATAACTCTCTTTTTCCTCTCAGGAGTATACGATCCACTGCAGTCCTCAAGATTAGCAATATAATTTAAAAGTACTCTTTCCATTCATTCCATTGAATGATGGGCTCTCCCGGAGATGACAAGAATTCTTTTGGAGTGCTGAGATGCAAAACAGAATCACCACGTGGGGGTGCTTCGTTGGAGGATTGGCTTCTGTGGTCATCGTTGCAGTAAAATAGAAAGAATTGTGGCAAATGTACTTACTATTTCTTTTTCCTCTTGAAAGGAATGGTCCGGTGTGTAAATTATGTGAAAATCCAAGCAGGAAATCCACCGGTGAGCTTCGAGGGTCTGAAACGCTGTGTTGCCCTGGTAACTGAAATTCAAGATGGCGCCGCGTAAGGTTATGACCTTCGTGATGACATCAATGCGCACGTTTGACTAGCGCACGTTTGACTAGCGTACGAGAACGTCATGAAGCAGAGCTCACGGACAATGCCGCTCGAGCCTCCAGAACGCTGGTATTTGAACCAATACAACTCGCAGCCAAGACAGTTAACCGTTGCAGCAACAGGCAAGCAAATACTTCAAATAATTCCTTTTTCGTATTTTTTTTTTTTGCTTACCGGAAACCGTAGTTTGTTGCTGTTTAAATGTTCAAGCTTTCTCCGAATGCTGGGTGCTTCGTTGTAGAATAATAATTAAAACAAACATGACCTCCGATTGTCCAAGTTGTAAAAATAAGCGTGGATTCACTCGAGGTTACCTCCCGCTCGTCGCCATATTCTGTAGTGAATACTGAGGAACGCTCTTAAGGTAAGATAGTGGTTTATTGGTAACCTCGTCCAGCAGTCACGGGAAGCTGTGAACACATCCTCTGCTACACCTCATCTGATCCTAACATTCTCTACCTCTACTGGAATACAGAATACAAGAACACTCTACATTCTACAATTACATTCTACACAGTACTATGCGCTAAACTACATTACTACACATAACCCAAAGCCTCCGTCTCCTGACATAGAATCACAGAATGCTGAGCCAACGCAGAGGTTCGAACCTGGTTCCCCAGCTCATCAAGGCTGCATGCTTTCCCCGAGTTCGTATTTCTTGCCCTGAACTGCACCCTCAGGGCAGCAGCGGGCATGGCAGACACTGGGAGGTCAAAATTACTATTCTAACTCCAGTCCTAGAATATTTGGGGAAAGAGCAACTCCCCCCTAATATTCCAGTAGGCTTAGTTAGTATTCCAAATCCAGTCCTAGAATATTTTGGGGAAATTTATAAATTGCCCACATATTTTTAGGAATGGTTGAAAAGTAAGTCATTTTGAATGGCATAAAGTACTGCCCTGAAAGTGCAGCTCAGGGGCAAAAAACTAGGAATATCATTCCAGCTCCCCTCTGGTTGGGCCGGTAAAACAGTCTGTTCTCTGTGTCTATTTCTGAGTTGAGCCGCTCTATCATATTTCTTGTCTCTCTGGTGTAAGCGGCTGAAGCCTCAACCTCGTCTCTATCAGCCTTGGCAACCAGAGACTCCGTTGGTTGGGACGCTCTAGCCCCCTCCTGGGCTCTATTCACTCTATGTATCCTGAGACACATCTGGTTGAGACGCTCTAGCCCCTTCGTGGGCTCTATCCGCTCGAGGATCCTCAGCCTCTATGGTTGAGCCGCTCTAGCCTCTCATGTCTATGGTTACCGGTTCCACTTATCGCTATCCCCAGCTGTGAGGCTGCCGCTCCCGGGCCACCGGGGGTCTGCTTCTACTATGGAGTCGGTGGGCGGGAACCCGCTTCACCAGGGCCTCCGAGTGTCAGATACTCTCCGGGCGCTCAGCCTCGCATTACTTCCTGGTGGCGCCTCTCCAGTGCCCGGCATGTGGTTCAAGGAGAGCAGCGCCAAGAATCTGCGGCACCGGGACTTCCTGGCACCCAGGGCGGCCCTCGGCAAGCTCTACCAGCGTGGGGAGGTACGGGGCGGCTAGACATGAAGGGAACCCCACGAGCCCTTCCACTCCCTCAACTTCCCCAAGTCTTTCATTTACTAATCAGCAGCCCTTTATCCACCAGTCCCTAGGTTCTCCCATCAACCCTTCTATCCAAGCACCAATTTATTCACCTGTTGTTTCCACCCATTAATTTATCCTCCAGTTTGCTCCATCACTTATTTACTCCTCCGTTAATCCACTTGCGTATCCACCTATGCCCTTATGTATCCATTCGTTCTTACACACATTAGGTTACCTTCTCATTAACATCACCTGTGACTCGTTGCACTGCTTGTTCTTTTGTTAATTCGCGACTCTACCATGCCTTCAGCTCATTTGTTCGCCTGGTCCCCTGTCTGTTTCCTCACTGAACCAATTCATCATCTGTGCCCTTAGTAATATAGCCACCCACTTGTAATTACGCTGTTTGTTCTCACATTAAGCCATCCAGTTCACTTTTTGATTAATTCGCCCAGTCGTTCATGTCTGCCTTTGTTTACATGCCTCTTTCCTTATCGATCTCGCCCCTGCCCTCGTTCGACCCACCTGTTCCCCCACCTCCCCCTGCACCCCCCGTTTAGCTGTACATCTCTTACATTCCCTCATTGCATCTTCATAATCCTGCTTTTAAACGTGTTCATCGATTCCCTCATTTAACCGTCTATGTACTTTGCCAAGCGCTTACTTATTCCTTCATTTGTCTGCCACTTCAGTGTCAACTATTCGTTCATACCCTCAGCAGCAATAGTAGCCATTCGTCCATGGCACGTTTTCAATGGCTTTCCTCGCAGGTTGTGTTATTGGTAGGGCAAAGCACCACACCGAATATTACAAAGTAGGCTGCTCGCACTTCCTGGAGCCACGGTGCCCTGGGGCAAAGGAAGAATACTGTTTTTGAGTCAGAGACGGGTTCACAAATTTTGTGAATTCGACCCTGATTATCGAAAACCCCGAGCACTGCATAAAAGTTACCTCTCTTTGGTTTCGGTAAGATGCTTAGCATGTTCACTGTGCGCACGTTAATTGGCACTGGTTGTATGACTGACTTCGGAAAGAGGTCCCTGTAAGCTTCAGCAGTTTCATATACATCTGGCCACTGTCTCACTTGAGTCATGAGGCATTTTCTTAGACCCAGGGGTGTTAAGAGACTCGAACAATACTACTCAGCATGTGTATGAAGGGGCAAGAATATCAGGTTTGTCACTGAAATAATGCAGGCGGCGTGGAGTGAGCAATTATGTGAATGGTCTGTTCAAGTCACTTCATGAATGACATTCATGATAGTCCAAAGTTGGGAGTGCTACTTCTGTCTAGAGTTGTGTAAAGGGATGTAAACTACATTCTAAAACTGCATACATTTTGCTGTGGGTGGCCTGCATCCAGAATTGATAGCTTTAGAAGAATTCTGGGTTTTGTGTAGGGTCCCTATTTGACAGTGGGCGTGAGAGGGGGTGAGTTGTGCACCTCAACAGATATATAGGTGACAGAAATGCGCATATTACCTTGAAGGCTCTGACCCGTGCTGGACATTTCTCTCCGGTAGCTGTAAGCCCTTGACTGCTCCACACCTACTTTGCGCGTCAGGTTGTATGCATGCCCAGTGCCAGTTAGGGTGTCGTTCTTGCACAGGAAGTCCACTATTATTAGTGGCTGGCTAGAGCTTTCCATTCAGCGAGGTCCGCATTGCCCACCTAGTATAGAGGATTGTTTATTTTATTTATTTTGGGGTTTTGCAGAGCGCCCTGTTATCCACAACGGGGCCTTCTGGTGCTAGAAATGCTCTGGTAACTAAAGGGTAAAGCCAGCTGTTGGGTGAAAAGCCGTGTTTTCAAACTTGGCTGCACAACCTCCCTGTTAGCGTGGCCCTGTCTTGATTGTGTATCTGAAATAAAGGGTTCATTGGCTTACAAACAAAACTGCTGTGCTGCACTCCCTCCTTATGGACTTGTCTCTCACCAGTGTTTCGCTAGGAGCAGCGGCAGCGTGAGTAGAAGAATTGTTGTTTACCATCTAAGACAGTGGTCGTTCTCTGTCCTCCTTGCCAACAGCCTCGAGCAGCTGTTCACCATGACAGAAATAGTTTTACAGAGCACCAATGTTCTTTTTCCACGATTGGTTCTGTTAAGGTGAAAGGTAATAATTATTGCATGCCTATGAAAGGGCCAGTTGGTAAGCCTCAATAAAGCATTCTTACCAGTGCGCCTTACTCCTTCCAGTTGTGATTTGAAAACATCACAGCCATATCCTCCCCAAAGAACAGCACAAACAACCCAGACTCTTTGAGGGCTCTCTGTCAGGCAAATAGGAATACACCAGGGCCCTCTGGCCCACAACCCAATGTACATGAGGACCCTCTGGCTTAGAACGCAATTATGTAAGTGCCCTCTGCCCAGAAACCAAACTACACCAGTGGGGCACAAACACTTTTCAGAGTGGGGCTGCTGCCATCAGGGTTATATCACTGAAGTAATAGGGACTGTCAAAAACCCAAGCATCAAACAAAGAAGTGTAGCAAGTGAGCCACACAATTCAGCAGGAGAGTGGTAAGGTTTTGGTATGTAGCCAGCGCTGCCTTTTTGGAGCACACTGTTGCAAATATATTACTAAAGCATGGTGTGGTGCATTGTCATTTTCAGACAGCACATTTTCAAAGAAATTCAGTTTTACTGATAAAACTATATATTTTCATCAAAAGTTTCATTTTCGCCTGCATCATGAACTGCCGCTGTGTACTGTACTTGAACATGAGCAATGTTAATAAAAAGAATAAAAAAAAAAAAAAAAAAAAAGTTTCATTTTCGCATCACCAAGTAGTGTCTTTATTGTATTAAAATCTTTGTTTCAATCACATTTGGAATTACAAAAATGTGCTTAATTTGTACCTCCCTTACTAATGATATATTTTGAAATACTTGTACAGTTAACTCACAGGTATTTGCATTTTGTTATGTGCTAGAAAAAAGACCTCATACAGCCTTTCCCTTCATACTACATGTACCCCAGCAAGATTGTCACATAGTTCACTTTACCAAATCCTCTCACTTTGCAGTCGAAGAAAGAAAATTAAACTCCATGTTAAAAGAAAATACATTTGTCAGAAGACGTAGCCTGACAACTTCTGTCTGAGCACACAGCACATATGACAAGATGAGCATAAAATTGAAAGGTATCTTTATTGCTGTTCACATTCTGAACTCCAGCATGGTTATTTTGGGGTGCTGCAGTTAAACCCCCCCCCCCCCGCACCTCTACGTCCAGCGCCTATGAAGTACACCATTACCCTCTGGCCCACTAGTGAATGTCTCTTCAGTGGAATTATACTGTCTGTAGACTTTGTGTGAAAAAACATTTTACATAAGGGGACGCAGGAGTCTCTCTTAATCAGTGGAAGAGTTAACATAGCTTTGTTGGCAGTTTTAGTGGTGGTGTGTGCCTAGCAGGCATATTTCTCTCTTCGTTTTTATCCATACTGTGTAGAATTCTGATAACTGAGCTGCAGTGTTAGGGCGCTCTTGAGATTAACAATGTCACTGGAAGTGAACTATAGAACCTACCAGTTCTGCCCTATCCAATATCAAAGGATCTTACTGGGATTAAAGCCTGCCACTACCGGAGATCTGGAAGTAGGTGCCTTACACCTCTTGAATGTCCTCGGTGGGATTAGAAGCGGTGTCCTGTGCATTACAGGCAGAGTTCTTCAGTAGGCCTACCACTGATCAGACTCTGGAACCACTGATCTGTCTCTGGAACCTGTGATCTGCATGTTACTTAGAACTCTCAGGAGAAGGTACCGTTACTGACTGAAGACATTCTCATTTTAACCTGTAATTGGAAGACCCTGTCAGTTATTTACAGTTCTTAGAAATGAATGAACGGAAGCATTAAGTGCTGTCTAGAAATATTATTGCTGTGAGACAAAGATGTCGACCCTTCTGATGGACTGCTCTTAAACGCTGGACTCGTGGCGCTAGTCTGTAAATCAGTAGAAAACATGAAATAGGCAGGATTTTAATTGACACCCCCCACCCCGCCCCATTTGAGCTATTGTACAGGACGACTCAGTCGTGAGATTGGAGACCTGCAGAGACCATAACAGGGTTATTTTTAGCCTCCCCTTACTTTTTGTTCTGGGAGTCAGCAAACGCATTAATGGTGTACCGACAAACCTTTTTTTATCCACTACTATGGTGTAGTAAAAATGCAAAAAATATATTTTCAATGATTATAAGAGTATTAGCTAATGCAAAAAGTAAATTAAAAAAGCAGAGAAGCAAACAAAATGCCCAACAGCTTTTAGAAAAGATGTAGCGGAATAAGGTCCTATTTTCTCTGTTTCCCCACCTAACCATTCCTGGGATGTCTTCTGTAAGTGCACCCCTTGCCTATTTTTTTCCAACTCCACTGACAGAATAATTAAATCTAGTGCACGTCCATCAGAATGCCTCATCGCCTGGTGGCTCTCCTGTCTGGCTACAAGCTAAAACACTGGATTTTTATACTGAACAGACAATACTTGTAAAAATCAGTTTGAACAGACGCAACTTGTTTCCAAAACTGTTAGAAGACTAAGGCTTGAGAATTGTAGACACAATGCTAGCAGTGAGAATTCTGGTTCCCAGGGTGCCCTGATCATGCAACTGCTAAACAAAAGGAACAATAACGATAGAATCCATATATGTGCAAACTACCAAGGGGGATCTGTAGGCACAGGGCGTTGGCCCCAGTGTTCAACGCCCCCATCGCTGCTCGGAAAACCAAATGGGATCAAAAGATAGGAGAAGAGATTTCCACCAAAGAATGGGGAAAAATATTGGAATACACAAAAAGAGTGACTAGAACCCCCAGTTTTAAATATACCCAACTTAATTATCTCCGCTGCACACATTTGTCCCCAGCCCGACTAGCCAACATTTATCCAGGGCTCCTACCGGAATGCCCTAGATGCCATACGAGAGAGGCAGACTTCTTTCACATGGTCTGGGACTGTTCCCATCATACAAATGTACTGGAAGCCTTTGGTAGACTTTTTAACAGATCTGACGGGCAGACACTTGCCCATGATGCTGGCGGGTTGCCTATTGGAAAGAATCATGAGGCCTGAAAAAGCCAAACACACATCTAGATTTCTCGACCTGGCTCTACTTCTGCGCAAGCGTAATATAGGGATGAGCTGGAAGGCCACCACAGTCCCACCGGTCTCGAAATGGCTGTAAGAGTTTATAAAATGGTGCTCCAAGGGAATACATGTTATGACCCGCATCCACCAGCAGTTAGGCCAAGGGACACCGACCACAGAGTGGGACACGCTCCTGTGGGCCCTAAGGCCCAAATCGGATGACAGACCGCCATAAACTGAGAGGCTTGACACCCACCTGTTAGGCAATACTTATATCACCTGCAACAGCCCACACCTACTTAAGGGACAATACAGATCACTAGCGGAAAAATCTGCCCATAAGGTGGGGGGGGAAACTGTCAGATCCTTAAGGACTACTAGCCGCACTAAGGCTACAAGGGAGGGGGTGCAGCTAGCTTGCATGCTCACATAATCCAATGCAAATGTATTCCTTAGAGTGGGAGCCGAGGTACTTCTGAAACCGGATGTGCAACTTTGTCTGGTGTGTACCACGATTGTTATAATGTATATTTTGATGTATCTTTATTCGGATTTATTTTATCCAGACCTCTTAACCGGTGATTAGATATCTGTGCAATGTTGCATGTTTTACCTCATTGAATAGGCAATAAAGAGCTATGGAAAAAAATGTCTGCAAACTATCAAAGAATATAAAAGTTGTCATAAACATTATAAAGAAAAAATCTGAAAAAACGTATTTTGGCAAACAAAAGGCAGAGGATAAAGGTCGTAAATCACTTACCCGAGTTCAAAATGAAACCATTCCAAATTAGTACGTTTTCAGAAATGCCCGTAACCCCACGCTGCCTGTCTCCTCTCTATTCCTCAAGTGTGTGTGTCAGTACTACTGGTTTTGTAAAATGTGGTTTCTATTGCATTTACAGAGATGTACTCTGCTCTTAGTATTATGGAAGAGAAATTCAAAAAGGTGCAGGAAACTGAAACAATTACGTTTGAAATCGCAGGCTGAATCAAAAGAGTTGCCTTATGTTTCACCCAAGGCCCATATTTGGTTTTCATCACTCCTGTGAGATGGGTCTCTGCATGATGCATTCTGTTTACCAAATGCAAACAAGACTTTCGTTCCTTTTTTAAAATGTCCTTTTAGCTATAGAGTTGGGACAGTGTTTACTTAGGCGGCTTATGGAGTTCTGGAGGGAGGAGAGTTGGAATATAGTCAGATGGTTAGGGTGGATCTAAAGTGGCCATTCTTCGATCCCTCCCATGCTAATGTTAGACTTAAGCCTGTGTGAAAAGTTTGTTTTGAAATAGTTGGTTCCATGCCACAGGGACGCTGCATTCAAGTCCTGAGGTTTCATTTAAAAAACCATCCAAGCCAAGATAGCCTTGATTCAAATCAGCTGGAGCAGTTCACCCAACACACTTAAACAATTATTTGGAGGAGAAAATGCCTAGATTGGAAAAGTTGTCTCATTGATCACTTGTTATTTCTAAGAGTGAAGAGCCAGTGGTGGCGCAATGGCTTAGCATACCTCTCTCCCACCTTTTACCTATCCCACGCAGCACATAGTCAGGAACTTATAGAAGCATTTGAAAATAAACATTATTGGAAGAAGGACTCACCAGTCAGGTGCAAATCACAGAACAGACAGCAACTACCCTTCAGCAAAACCCTCTGCTTACTCCACTTAGTTGAGCCCCACAGGCTAGAGAGTGGAAACAGTGGGGGGCCGGGGCCCCTGGATGTAGTCATGTCTTAGGGCACGATCTATATATGCTGAACTTGTCCAGTGGAAATCTACCGTTGATTGTAATGGTGACCCAGAGCTTTGCCAGTTGCTACTCTAAGGTCTGTCCTTTTAGATAAAGCAGTGCAGTTGTAAACCCTGGATCAGCCTTTTCTTTAGCTGTTGCTTAAGGTACAATTCTAGGAATGTAGAGTTGTTCTGATCTTATGGATTGATCAGTCTTCAGAACTGCTGTATCGTTAGTCTCCTTGTGCCGTGCCAGCCTAGTACCGGCTATACTTGTGTCTCACTCCTTTCTGAATACCAGCTAGAACACTACTGGTGCCCAGTCTAAATAGCACATTTTGTTGAAATGTTAATCAAGAAATTCCTCAGATCTTTAACTTTGACTGCTGGGGAGAACCATAACACACACATATAGATTTCTTCACTTTTTTAGTAACTCTGCTTTAACTTCCATATGGTGCCTGTCAGACTCTGTTTGCTGACTGCACAGTCCTTTTATGCCACTATCGCTCATAAGAAGCTGTTCTCCACCATTTTGGTTCCAGCAGCACACAGGTTAGGGTCTGATTGGCAAAGTCTTACTGTGAGCAGCTGCATCTTATGCCAAGATTTCCTGGCGTCAGACATATATACTTGTAGAAAAAAGCTCTCTAAGTTAGTTTTATCATGAGAAGCTTGGTATTACAGCTAGTTATGGAGGTCTTAAAGGTCTGTTGTACTAGGTATTGAACTCCCAGAATGCTTCTTACTGGGAGAAAGCATTCAAGAACAGCACTCTCGTTTTCTTGCGACAAGATATTTGAAAAGTAAACGTAGTTTTCTGATGACCAGGTATCTTTAGCAGTTAAGGGCCTGATTTAGGTCTTGGTGGACAGGTTACTCCGTCACAATGATGACAAATAGTCCGTCGTCCGAAATATAAATCCTATTATATCCTATGGGATTTATATTTCGGCGGACAGGATATCCGTCACTGTTGTGACTGAGTAACCCGTCCGCCAAGAGCTAAATCAGGCCTTAAGTGCCAGTTTCCATTGCTACACAAGTATGTTGTTACAGTCTGTCACATCAACCTTCCCTCTATTCTCATATTTAAAGTCAATATGATGTTGCAGGCAAGCATTCTCTTTACTTACGTTTCATCATCTTTAGAGATTTTCAGAGTAGTTCAGCTTTTCAAAGTTCCTTATCTTTGAGTGTTTCAAGTAGTAACAGTCACAAGCCTACATTCGGAGGCATGGGTGCGGTTCCTTGACATCAGACATCAGGTCACTGGAAGCTGGACCCGTCTATATTCTATGACCAAAATATTAGTTTTGGCTAGGGTAGAAAGCAATCTGTCAACAGGTGTTCAATGGTATTGTACCATCATGAACGGAATCAATATTCCTTAAAAAAGGCGGACAATCCTGATGGGAATAAAGTCCCTATATCCAATAAATGGTGCGTCAGCGCGTGTAGAGCAGGTAAAAGTAATAAAATATAAAGCCCCAGGTGAAATACCATTTACGTGGAAAAGGAACACACAACTAAAAAAGAATAACAAAAGTCCGACCATTAAGTTGGAGGCTCTTAGTGCCATTATCACAAATAAGCAAAACCTTTTAGGGAAAATTGTGGCAAGGGATGTAATATCACAACTTCTGTATGATAAACCCTGTAACAAAAAAATGATTGTCCTCGAAGTTTGGCATCAAAAGGATATTATCGGATGATCCCCAGATTTCTACTTTTGAACTTCATGAACTTGGGACAGCTCTAGAATTCCATAGTCTTAGGGTTCCACTGAGTTTATGCCCTTGATTCAAGGATCTGAGGGCCATATTAAGTGATGACTGGAAAGTTTAAGTCCTGCCTCCATGATTAGGTGCCGACATTGCTGATATTTTTTGTATTGCACACTTTTGGGTATATATAGCATTTTAAGAGACGGACTATCCTCTTTGGTTTTATTCCTAGCGGTTAGACCCAAGTATCATAAGACTACAGTAGGGCAACGTATATTGTTCTCATGCACATCGTTTTGTGTGTTCAGAAGTTAAATGATTTATCTGCAGACATATTGTAGCAACCATTTCTGAAATAAATGTGAGGAAATGGGGTGTATTATATGGTGTGGTTGTGTGACCTCACCATGTAATACACTACCAACCCCTTAAGGACCAGTTGAGTCTTGTTTGTTAACCCGTTGGAACTTCGGACGGCCCCTGGCCGTCCGACGTCACGGTGGGCGTGTGCAGAGGACGGCCGGGGGCCGTCCGAACCCCGCCCACTCATTAATTCGCTCACACAGCGGGGGAATTCGCGCAGCGCGCAAGGGGTTAAACCTTAGCTCAACCCTGGATATCTGTAGCTTTCGGCAGTCAAGCTTACTCAAAGGAACAAGTGTAAAGCATTTAGCCAGCACCAAAACAATTGAAGAAGAAAGAAACTAGATACTCAAAGAATCCAACACCAATTATAAAAATAGTATATTTTATTAATTTATGGATACCAAAACGAAAAAGATCCCTTGGAGGGTTCTGGAGTTATAGATTTCACAAGAAACTATAAATCAAGACTTTTCACTTAACCGCAAACAAGCATTGACAAATTCAAGGAATTTGACACACAACTTTTTCAAGAAAAACTTTGTCAGAGTGGAATGTGGCTACTTTGAGTTACTTTGTTCTACCAAATCCAGCAGGGAGTAAGTCAAAGGGTCCACCAAGGTCCAACAGAACAGTTACTTCCTTAGGAAAGCAGTCTTCAGTCTAGTTCGAGGGTTAGAGGATCCTTGCAATCGACTTCTGTGGAGTGGTCCTGATGCAAGGCATACAGGATGCTGAAGATGTTGTGCGGTCGATGGGGGTCTTCTTGGGGCTACTCCTCGGTCCTCGTGAGGCGATTCTGGCCACAAGGGTTGTCATCCCATGAAGTCATCTTCGGCAGAGCAGAAGTCTAGTTGCCACTGGGCTGCCAGTCGCCTGCCACAATGGTTACAGCAGTTTCCTTCTTTTGATGGAATACCTTCTCCTGGGTGACCAAGTTGCACTCTGATGACTTTCCCGGGTCCAGCAGATTCGGGTGCATCTTTTGAGCGTCGGATGCTGGTTTCTTGGGATGCACAGCAGCGATCCGGTGATCTGGGCTACCAACCTGCCCCAGCAGATTTCTTCAGCTTTTGTGACTGAGATACGACTAGGAAGTCAGCCAACTGACTCTTGGAGTTTCTGCTTCAAGATTGGGTCTCCACGAATAGGACACAGCAGGCAAAATACTTTCCTTCGCTAGCCCAAGGAGCAGCAGGTGCAGTCCAACTTCGGTGCAGCTTCTTTTGTGCTGGTTCCAAAGTCAGTAGGGCAGTCCTCCTTCGGTCCTCTTCTTCCATTTAAGTGAGACCCGAGTTCTGGGTGCCTTCTTTATGCACAGAATGTGCCCTCAGTGCAGGTCACGGTCACTAGCCAATGAGCTACTAGGTTCCCCCTCGCCTAATGACAACTTTTTGTGAAGTGTGGCATCCAGCTATCCCAGAAGGCTCCATTCTGCTCACTCTCAAGATGGCAGAACCCCTCTTTCGTCCTCAAGAGCTTGGTAGCTCGCTCTGTCTAGAGTTGTGGCTATTTGTGGGCAACACGCCGACAGGAAAAAGTTTGGCCAGTGTTTCCCCCTCTCTATCCCTGACGCTACCCTGTCTACTCAAACACAAAAAACAGCCCCTCTCGTGTGTGAATGCCATTTGCCCTTCAAATGCAGCTTCCCCTTTAAACCTCGTCTTTTGGGTAACACCTCCTCCAACGGCAGACCTCTATTGTTACCTGTCCTAGGAGCCGTTTACATGTCTCCCCAGGTGGGCAGAAGGCTATCTCATGGCCAACCTCAGCAAATGGCCACTGGTAAAATTGGGCAACAGAGTAGCAGCTTTCTAAAAGTTGCATGTTGCAACACATTACATTAATTTTGAGTTAGGCATCAAGTCGGGCTTAATGTAACATTGTTTGAAACCTTGTCGTACCAACTTTGGTAGTTCTATTCAGAAGTTATCACCGCTGAGAAGTCAGTGTGTAACTCTACTCGCCAATTTCTGTTCACTTCGCCATCTCTACCTAGCGCCTTGAGTGATTTGCTGTTCCTTTTTGTACCCAGAGCTTTGTTTGGTTGTCTCTCCTATCCCCGTTTTCATCTTACATTCAAAAACTGCCTTTTAGTCTTGTCAGTTTGCAGCTGTTAATCCTTTAATCATAGCCAGGCAGTAATCCATGTAATCTTTGTTTTTCACACGTGAACAGTTGTGTTTTACACAAACATTTCAGGGTATGTATCAAAATGACTAATGAACTGCAAATATACAATACGATCACCAAACTAAGAAGAAAGACATTGGTTTATATATTGAAAACAGGTCAAAGAAAAGTAAAGAACAGTTAATGAATTTAATTGGAAGCAATTTCATTCACTGCTCTTAACTAGACAGCAAAGCACGTAATGGCGAAGTTGTCTACACAGCCAGCTTGCAGTACAGTACAATGATGTTGCTTTAAGTGTTTTTTTGTAAACCCCTAATGTTGTGACTGTTCTAACTATGAGTTCAGACACACATGATGTGAGCATCTTCTTCCCTGCTCTGGCACCTTTCATTTTTAAACAAAATCCTAATCCATGGTCTCCTGAAATGTATGTGCAGCTACCACAGTGAAAGCCAGGAAGCAGGACAGTGCCTGCAGCCTCCTTCCTCGTGCCTGGGCCTGTAGTGAAAGCTGGTCAAAGGTAATCTTGTATTAAAGAAGCCCACATGTTATCCTTTGATGGCTCAGATGCAGAGATCTCATTCTGTGTCAGTCTTTAAGGTTCGACTGCAAATCACTGAAGGTTCCAAGTGTCCCACTTTCAGCTCCTTCTCGGGGGCAGATTTGAGCTCTACCTTCACATTTCTTCATTTGAGCAGGCCCCCCTGATATTGAGACATGAATTAGCAAATTTTGCGGCACAAATATAGAAATTTTACAGCATTTTTGCGGCATATTATTTTGCCATTTGCATGTATTTTTATTAAGTCGTGCGGAACTTGAAAAAAAAAATTGCCCCTTGGGCCCTCTGCGTACCCCGTGGGCGGCAGTCCCTAAACATTAAAAAAATGAATGCCCTGTGGACGGCGGGCCCAAACCTGATAAAGGTTAATGCCCCCCAGGTGTCCTGTGGGTGGCGGGCCCAGGGGGGCATTCATTTGTATCAAGTTTTGGGCCCACGGGGCAAGCGGCTGGCCCAGGGGGTGTTTATTTTTGTAAATGTTTAGGGCCCGCCGCCCACGGGGCATGCAGTGGGTCTAGTGGGCATTTAAAGGTGGGAGCCATCACGACCCTCGCAGGAATACAAGAAACCCTCCTTCTACTGGCCCAGTGATGAGCCGCTGGACCAATACAAGGAGGGTCTCGCATTCTGAAATTTCGCGGGCACTTTTGAAAAAAGCGTTTCCTTTTGAAAAAACTGCAGTTTTCGCAATCTTTTTGCAAATCGCGAAATGTGGAGGGTCTGATTGAGGGACAACACTCCTTTTAGACTTTCTCAGATATTAATTTATGTGCTTATCCATGCATTGATACTGTTCTTCATCCATCCAGTCATCGGTTCCCTGATCATGCCACCATCCAACTGCTTGTTGAACTACTTTGACATTAATTTCAACATATGGCCCACGTTTCTTATTGTTTATAATTTCATCTTACGTTTTCTCTAATCCGTAATCTACTGAATCAAGTAGTCATGATTAATTCATTTCTTTCTCTCAACTAGTCACACACATTTATTCTCAGAAACATTATTTAATCACGCACCATACACCCACACAATCCTTCAGTCAGTATTTTATATATCCCTGTTTTCGAGCCATTTAGTCTGTCACCCGCGTATTTACACTGAATTTATATTATCTAACCATATATATTTTAAAGCAAATGTGTTCAGTCAAAACATCACCTGTTCGCTTTAGCAGTCATTTGCACAGCCAATTAGGTCTTCATCAAGACAGTACATTTTTACATCCATTTATTCTTTTTTTTTTTTGTGGGAATTATTTTTATTGACATAAATTAAGTACTAAAAATAACAGCAAATACAGTGACATGCACGTCCAGCATGGGCCCATATTGAGATACAAATGTTGATTGTGATACATGCACCAATAACGAACAATACTAATATATAAGAAAGGGAGAAAAAAAAGAGAGGGAGGAGAAAATAAACTATAGAAAGAGGAAAGTTGCTATGATCTTTTTATTGAAGCAACTAGCTGTCCATTCCGAGCATCCCCTTTCCATTCAAATCCTTGCTTGCTTGTTCACATAACTGGCTGTTTACTCATGTAACTTTTCATGGTTTCCCCACAGGTTCCTGAAGAGGACGTAAAACGTATTTCATCCATCCAAGGTGCTGGTGTGCTACCACTTCAAAGCTGTGAGCTTTCAGACTTTGGCCTGGCAGTGCGGCTGGAAAGGAGTTTGGTGTTTGAGCAGGTGCTGGGCCACATTCCTCACTATCTAACATCTCCAGCCTCTACTTCGGTCAGCATGAAAAGTGTCATTTTGAACTGTGTCGCTCTACATGGCTGCAAGACTGTGGATGATCTAAGCCTTGGCGGCCTGAGGGCCGTCCTGGTGGCTGATCACTTGGCGGAAGTTCTTCGAGGAGATGGGTAAGAGGCATGCTTTAGGACATAAACTCGTACATGTTTTTGGTGATGGTTGGGTGTGATTGAGTGAAGGTATTTTGCATTAAAGTGAATGTGGAGCTTCCAAATGCCCCTTACCTCCCTAGGAGCTTTTCATTTTCAAGCCTTCTGTGTAGGAGTAGAAGCTCTGCTACCAGAGCTACTTGCTATAGTCTGACATTCCTGCATTAACAGTCTTGGCTGGTGTGGCAAAAAATGATGTCCATTTTGTAGAAGGCTGGCTCGGGTAATTACTGGCCAAAGGAGGGGGAAGCAAGAGGGCTAGACCCATAGCTCTGTCGGCTGAGGTCTTGGTGGACTGGGCTGGGGGTACTACCGACTGGGTGAGTTCTTTAGAGAATGGCTGGTGTTTGATGTTTGGACATCAACCACAATAAAGGGTGTGCTTGACAGAAGTTGCGGGGATAGGCCTACCTTGCAGACCTGTGATCCCAGTGAGATGGGAAGGTGCAATGGTGTGGTTTGGTGCATTTCTTGCAGACTCCTAGAGTGCCTGTGATGCCCCTTTCTGAGCATCTCATCGTTGTACAAGTAGTGCCTCCTTGACCGAGATGATGGGAAGCTTGGTTTACTCCTCTCAAGAAGGTTGAGGAAGGAAAACGAACTACATATTAGTCTTCCTTTTATTCCTATTAATTTTTAAATAAGTAGAATCAAGTGTGCGCTAGCATGATCTGTAGTAACATTGCTCAAATAATGCAAAGTGTAGTAGAAACATGGCAGCTGCTAATTGCTTTCGGGATGGTCTAGTCCTTTGGACTACACCACAGTGGCTTTACAAAGCGAAATCAAAGCCCTCAGTGAATGTTGTAATGCCAACAAATTAATTATTAATGAGCAGAAGACTAAGACGCTAATCTTTCCTTAGTGGGCAAAGAAGTTTGCCTTGTTTCTTAATGATGTTTTACAACAGGTTAGTGACTACAAATATCTAGGTCCTCACTATGCAGAAAATGTAAAATGGGATAAACATCTATCTGCATTAAAAAACATGTCTTTACTTTCCACAACTAATGCCCTCAAAAGGTTTGTGTTTTTTATATAGAACCATTAAAGCAAGCATTGGCAAAGCCAATAGGTCTCGCCTATGCAGGAGCTATTACCTTTGCTAATATGTTTTAGCCATGCTGTCCACCAGAGTGGCTCCTGTTCAGCATGACTAAAAGTTTGTGGCATAGAGGAGAGTGGTGTGGAGTCGAGTGGTGCATTGTAGAGTGCAGTGCTGCAGAGTGGAGTGGTGCAGAGTGCATTGGAGTAGAGTGGCATAGAGTAGAGTGGCGTAGAGAGTGGTGCAGAGTGCATTGGCGGAGAGTGGCATAGAGTAGAATGGTGCAGAGTAGAGTGTTGTTAGAGTGGCATAGAGTGCGGTGACGTAGTGTGGAGTGATGTAGAGTAGTGTGGCATAGAGTACAGTGGTGCAGAGTAGAATAGAATGGTGTAGAGTGCAGTGACGCAGAGTGCAATGATGTAGAGTATAGTGGCATAGAGTGCAGAGTAGAGTGGCGTAGAATGCAGTAGCATAGGCACAGTGGTGCAGACTAGAGTGCAGAGTAGAGCGTTGTAAAGTAGTTCATTGGCATAGCGTGTAGTAAAGTGCAGTGGCGTACAGTAGAATGCAGTGGTATAGATTAGAGTGATGTAGAGTGCAGTGACGTAGAGTAGAGTGGTGTAGAGTGTATTGCTGCGGAGTGCAGTGGTATATAGCTTGCAAAGTAGAGTGACATAGATTTTAGTGGTGTAGAGTGCAATGGTGTAGAGTAGTGTTAGGTAAAGTGCAGTGGCGTAGAGTATAGTGTTGTAGAGTTTAGTGGCTTAGAGTGCTGTGGTGCAGAGTAGATTGGCGTAGAGTGCAATGGCGTAGAGTGCATTGGTTTTGAGTAGATTGGTGTAGAGTGCATTGGTGCAGAGTGCAGTGGTTTAGAATGCAGTAGAGTGCAGTGCGTAGTGGAGTGGAGTGGCGCATCATTGAGTGGAGTGGGGCAGAGTGGAGTAGAGTGGATTGGTTCAGAGTAAACTGAAGTGGCGTAGTGTGGAGTGGTGCAGGGTAGAGTAGAGTGGTGTAGAGTGCAGTGTAGATTAGAGTGGTGTAGAGTGGACTGGCGTAGTGTGCAGTGGCATAAAGTAGAGTAGTACACAGTAGAGCAAAGAGGCGTGGAGGGAAGTGGTGTAGAGTGCAGTGGCTTGAGTAGAGTTGCGTAAAGTGCAGTGGTGCAGATTAGAGTGGAGTGGCCCAAAGTGGAGTATGTATGGTGTGGTAGTGCACTTCCTTTACAGACAACACATTTTCAATTGAAATAACCATTACATTTGCACAGACATACAGTTTTACTGATAAAAGTATGCAGCACACAAACGATGTGTCGAATTGTCATCACCTAGTTTATTGATCTGTTTTGATCGTATTAAAATATTTGTTTCTGCCACACTTCAGAATTACAAAAAAAATTGCTTTATTTGCTCTTTCTTAATTCTGATATTTTCTGAAATGTCTGCACAGTTCATTATAGACATTTAAACGTTGTTGTGTGCTAGAAAAAAACATTTCACAGCAAGGTTGTCACATAAATCCTCTCACTTTGAAGTCAGAGAAGCAAAAGTAGACACCAAGCTTCCTCGGAAGACGGAGCCTGACGTTTGACCTCTATCTTTGAATACACAGCGAATGTGACAAGATAAGAACAAGATTTAAAGGCCTGTTTACAGAAAGCAAGCACTCAGAAGAATATAGTAAATAAGGAATGCTCTTTTTGAAAGATGAATCCAAGCTGGGCAGCCTAAAACAAATAAAGCCAGCAAATAGAAAGCCAGCAAATGTGAGTTACAAACCACAAAGACAGTGGTAAGCAATGGGCGGAATGCATTCCCAGGGAAGCTTTGCGGATGTCCCCAAAATGTCTTTAGCAAACCAGACAGCTGTGTTCTCTGGTAGGCTTCGACCTAAAAAGGCTATTACAGGGATACTAATTCCTCAAGCTCTTTATAGTGCAGAAATATCGACCCTTGACTCCAGGAGTAAACAGGGTACATGTTAAATGCCTGTGCCTGAAAAGACTCTCTGCACTGATGGAACATGCTATGATACAGGCTGTAAGGTTAGAACTGGGCTTGTTTTCTTAGATTTCTCAGCTGGTTAATCAGGAGTGAGGACATTGATACGTTATGTTATTTGGTGGAAGGACGTATTGAATCGAATAGATGTGTCCTCACGCGAAATTTAAAATCTTGTTTCCACTTCAGCCCTAACATTTTGTTGCTACTTCAGCCATCGGGGTTGACATTTTTCAATAACTAGCATACCCTTTATGGGCAAAATAAAGAGAGCCTTGAGTGAAAGGGTTAAAGCTAAACCTATTTGCTAGGTTCTTGACACCCTCTTTTGAGGGGTTAGGAGATGAAGGCATGTTTCCTTATGTGCTTTAAATCCTGGATACATTTTTGTGGTGCTAAATGCTACCAATAAGAATCGGGGTCACTCTAATCTGGAGAATAACAACACTTCGGGGTAAAATTATCAAGAATAATATGTGTTGTGTATGTGACTTGAAAGTAAACTATAGTATAATTCAAATCATTTTAGTCTGACCGTACTTCTTGGAAGAACGAAAAATAACCATCCACCCTTTGTTTAGGAAATACAGAGTAACAAATCGATCAGAAGCACTACCCGCATTATTCAAAATGAAATACTTTATTGGAATCGACCTTGCAAGACATACTAAGCTGATACAGAAAATGTTTTATTGCTTAATGCTTCTATCTATAAAGTTTTAAGTTCATCTTGGTATGTATAGAGAGTGCTATGTGTATTTTTGTCTTTGATTTAGGATATAAAGAGCCATTGTGATTATTTTGGGGTACAGGGCAAGCCACTAGGCCTATTGTATTGTTTTATTTGTACAGAGGTTTGATATTTTAACATGTTTTTATACTTTTTGTAATATTTATTGTTTCTTATCTCTATAATATTATATATCTTGGGAATTGCCTTCTTAATAACGCCCTGAACTAGTGCACTTCAAGCTAATTCTACATGGGCCTGAGGTCATCCAGTAGTCTGGACCAAGTTTGGCAATGATGTGGGGGGGGGGTAGTGGGGTAGCTCGGTGGAAATCAAGGCACTATTTGATTGTGTACATACATCCCTCCTGTAGTCACAGTGAAATACTGCTCTGAGGAGATCCAAAACTTCACAGTGTCTAATCATATGAGGAAACCAAAATATATATATATATATATATATATATCTCAGTAACTGCACAAGCTCTTGCATGAAGAAAAAATATGAATACCTGTGTAAATTTGGATACTTACGTTGCAATGATAATGCCATTTGGGCATAAAAATTTATTTTAATGCGAAATGAATGACCACTTGGATTTGAAAAACATTGAACTGCCAAACAAATTGAATTATGGGAATTGTAGTTGTTACAATGCACAGGCACGTGACATTAGCTTGAAAAATCACATGGAGCATGGCAGAATTGTTTCACCTGTGATCAAGGCACTCCCTGCCGAAACGCTTCAGGAATAAGTGAGCAATCGACCGCTGCAGTCTGGTGTCATTCACAATAAATGCTGCGCAGTTCAGATCTGGGCTGTGGAATCTTTTTTGTTGTGTTGAGGAAACAAGTACGGGAATCTCTGTCTCCCGCATCCACGGCCGCCCTGCAGAGTTGGGGGGCCCCTGTTGACGAAATTTAGTGTGATATTGATATATATATATATATATCCACTACTCTTCAGTCCATAGGAAGGGACCAAACAGCATCCACCTCCGAGCATGTGCCGGATTTAGCACATTCAGTACATCTCGTCCCTGCAGTGAAATGTGAATTGCCATGGTGAGCCCCAGATGCCACAAAGTCCAAGAAGTGAGATCCACATTTCCCATGCGTATCTCTGTCCTTCGATAGGGTGAAGCCCATATCCAACCAATGCATCTCTAACTGGCCTGTGCTTTGGCTGGCGTACCTTTGTCTTGGCACATCTGCTGTTGTCTTTCCCACTGTTGGCTTGGTATATCTGCTGTTGCTTTTCCACTGTTGGCTTGGTATATCTGCTGTTGTCTTCCCCGCTGTTGGCTTGGCCTGTCTGCTGTTGCTTTCCCAATGTTGGCTTGGTCTATCTGCTGTTGCTTCTCACTGTTGACTTGGTATATCTGCTGTTGTCTTTCCCACTGTTGGCTTGGTATATCTGCTGTTGCTTTCCCACTGTTGGCTTGGCATATCTGCTGTTGCTTTCCCACTGTTGGCTTGGCATATCTGCTGTTGCTTTCCCACTTTTGACTTGGTATATCTGCTCTTGTCTTTCCCACTGTTGGCTTGGTATATCTGTTGTTGCCTTTCCCACTGTTGGCTTGGTATATCTGCTGTTGCTTCCCACTGTTGACTTGGTATATCTGCTGTTGCTTTCCCACTGTTGACTTGGTATATCTGCTGTTCCTTTCCCACTGTTGGCTTGGCATATCTGCTGTTGTCTTTCCCACTGGTGGCTTGGTATGTATGCTGTTGCTTTCCCACTGTTGGCTTGGTATATCTGTTGTTGCTTTCCCACTGTTGGCTTGGCATATCTGCCGTTGTCTTTTCCACTGGTGGCTTGGTATGCATGCTGTTGCTTTCCCACTGGTGGCTTGCTATATCTGCTGTTGTCTTTCCCACTGGTGGCATGGTATATCTGCTGTTGCTTTTCCCACTGTTGGCTTGGTATATCTCCTGTTGCTTTCCCACTGTTGGCTTGGTATATCTGCTGTTGCTTTCCCACTGTTGGCTTGGTATATCTGCCGTTCCTTTCCCACTGTTGGCTTGGCATATCTGCTGTTGTCTTTCCCACTGGTGGCTTAGTATGTATGCTGTTGCTTTCCCACTGTTGGCTTGGTATATCTGTTGTTGCTTTCCCACTGTTGGCTTGGCATATCTGTTGTTGCTTTCCCACTGTTGGCTTGGCATATCTGCCATTGTCTTTTCCACTGGTGGCTTGGTATGCATGCTGCTGCTTTCCCACTGGTGGCTTGTTATATCTGCTGTTGTCTTTCCCACTGGTGGCATGGTATATCTGCTGTTGCTTTTCCCACTGTTGGCTTGGTATATCTGCTGTTGCTTTTCCCACTGTTGGCTTGGTATATCTCCTGTTGCTTTCCCACTGTTGGCTTGGTATATCTGCTGTTGCTTTCCCACTGTTGGCTTGGTATATCTGCCGTTCCTTTCCCACTGTTGGCTTGGCATATCTGCTGTTGTCTTTCCCACTGGTGGCTTGGTATGTATGCTGTTGCTTTCCCACTGTTGGCTTGGTATATCTGTTGTTGCTTTCCCACTGTTGGCTTGGCATATCTGCCGTTGTCTTTTCCACTGGTGGCTTGGTATGCATGCTGTTGCTTTCCCACTGGTGGCTTGCTATATCTGCTGTTGTCTTTCCCACTGGTGGCATGGTATATCTGCTGTTGCTTTTCCCACTGTTGGCTTGGTATATCTGCTGTTGCTTTTCCCACTGTTGGCTTGGTATATCTCCTGTTGCTTTCCCACTGGTGGCTTGCTATATCTGCTGTTGTCTTTCCCACTGGTGGCATGGTATATCTGCTGTTGCTTTTCCCACTGTTGGCTTGGTATATCTGCTGTTGCTTTCCCACTGTTGGCTTGGTATATCTGCTGTTGCTTTCCCACTGTTGGCTTGGTATATCTGCTGTTGCTTTCCCACTGTTGGCTTGGTATATCTGCTGGTGGTCGAGTTACATACAGCTTTAGTTGCTGAATTAAGTTACATGACTGGTCTGTGTAGTGGCAATGTCCACTTTTTCAAAACCCTGGGTGAATAACAGCAGACTATATGTAATCTAAACTATGCAATTACCAATTTCCTGTGGATTTATATGTCAGTTTTGTGATAGCATACATGTTGTGGAAACCTTGTGACCTCGCCTTTGCTTGACAGAACTTGAGACCAACAGTTTAGAGAGATTGGAAGTGGACTTAATGTAAAATAGCAGTTCTTCACGGCACATATGCAACAGATGTTGAGAGCAATGAACAATGAGACTTGTGCGCCACAACCCTGAAAGCTGAATCACCTGTAGGTGCTTGCCTGGCCCTCGGATATCACTAGACATTGGGAAATGTCCTACTTGCCAGGGCTTGAGTTACAGGAAAGTGGCCTCGATGACATGAGGAACAGATAGTGGAGTGACATTTTGCACATAGTTCCTGCAGATGAAAGGTGGGGACATGGAGGTTCGGCGGTCCTTCCAGGAGTGCAGAGGAAGATGCCACCCAGTGAGAAGGATGGACGGAAGCCCCCAGTCACGCGGCCCCTGGCAAGTTAGTAGACAGGGGGCCAGAGAAGAAAAGAGCATGGGCCGCTTTAACACAGGAATCTTTGGGCCTGCATGGATACGGAGTTAACCCAGACTGCCATCCGCCACTAGGTGTGGCACACGTGGTTTCGTGGACCAGGCCCGGTGGCAGAATGCACAGCAAAAAACAAGATAAATTGGTAGCCCCCTCGGACACGCAGTAAACATCTGGCTCCAGACACAGCAGAACCAGAATTGCCTGGGTCGTCTTGGTAGCAGATATGGTCCTCGTGAGATGATGTGGGGAGGAATGAGGAACCCGACGGCCCAGACTCCCTAGCCACCCCATGCTTGCCGGAAGAAGCCCACGGGGCCTTCCCTGATTCCTCCCCCTGTGCTTTGAGGGGAAGGATGTGTGCATTACCCTTGGAGGCGGAGGGCTCAGCGGATCGAGACATCATGAGTAGCTAGGAGATACCAAGCCCAGCATGCTCCCCCAGTGGCCTCAACTAGAGAGCAGAGAGAACTGAAAGTGGCGAAGTTGGATGAGGCCTGACCTAGGCCTAGGGGAGTTTGCTGGGTATTCAGTGGGCAGCCCACTTTAAATTTCATCAACACCCCTCCACGAGGAGCAATATATAGAACTTTGTTACAGGTGGGTGTCATGGAGTTTCACCATGGAGCATTGTGAGCCTGAGCTTCACCCCTTGGTAGCATTCATTGGGGAGCAGGGTGTATCACTATGGGAACGACGCTTGATGTGGCACTATATCGGTGACCTGGTTGAACTTTGCAAAGCGATTGTCCTCTGGCAGCGTGGAGGGAGGCTTTCGGAGCACATCTTTGAGGACCATCTCTCACGTGCCATGACTGGTGGCAGGAATAGGAGAATCAACATCAAGGAGATGTTTCAGCAGGGAGCATCCTGCAGGTCCTGCAATGAAAGAGAAGACATGCAAACTGCTAACAGGAGTAAGGCCTCAGAAGATGTGGGAAGAAAAACACGTTTGCAACTTCCAGTGAGTGAGGTCAGAATCACCAGGGGCTTTCTGCTACAGGTCTTCCAAGGAGTGAAAGACGACGTCAAGGCAGGGAAATCATAGTTGCAACGCAACTTGAAGTCTGACAGATGGGATCTCAGTTATCTAGGGACAGCTCGAACATGCCAGAAGAGACCATGAAATCCCAACTAGATGTAGGTGAGCACTTTCAGACCCCTCACATGCAAGCATATCATCTTGTAAGGGAAGTGTGAAAATGCAATAATATTTGCATCCGAGGAGTGCCATGGGAGGCAAAGAAAGGGCCATTGAACAATACGTGCTAGACTTATTTGATGACACCTTAAAGGCCAATAATGTGAAGTACTGCTGGCGTCATCCATTCCGACTGATCTTCCAGTAGAAGGGTTGAAGTCATGGGAATGCCTCCCTGGAGGAGGCTTGATCCTATCTGGGCCTGCCATGGGAGGGAGTGGGTTGGGGGCGTGGGGGATTGGACACTCTCACCTCCCTGCCGGCCAGACCAAGTCTTCCACAGGAGAGATTGCGCAGACTTACAAGGAGGAGTGGCAGGAAAAGGCCAGACTCCGCGGGAATCACCCACAAATGGGAGGGGATGCTCCGTTACCTATGACGATCTAACAGAGTATAGGCCACAGACTACAGGATCCTTAAGGGGGTGGGTGGGAGAGACAGGAAGTCTGGGGGGGCAAATGAGGGTTGCTGGAAGGGGAATAGGGAGGGAGGATGAAGACTAACAACTTGGAGAGATGGTTTCAGTGACAGGGCGGGGTTTGGGGTGATTTGTGCCAAAAATGCTATACCCCAGAAGTTTGTTTTCAGTCACATCAGGGTAAGGACAGAGGCTCCAGCTTCGTTGAGATTAACAACAGTTAGATGGATTTCTTTATATTGTTTTGGAAAGTGCCGTTGACACAAAGTTTCGAGGGGAGAGGAAGAGGAGGGAGTACTCATTTTCCTCATACTTCTGCAAGGGGGAATTGAAAATTGAATGACTAACTACTCAATGGTAGTGGTAGATAGTGTGTAAGCAAATTAAAGAGTACATTGATTCAGGTGAGGTCAACAGGGAGTGGTCTGGAATGCCCTTAAGGCAGTACTGAGAAGTACTTTCATCAAAGAGGTATGCACTAAACTTCTTGAAGACGTAAAACCTTTAGAAACCATAGCCATCTGGCGCAAACTAATAGCACTGCATGGGCCGATACATGCAGCTGACAATGACAAGGCACACTGTATGTTGACTCGGCTGGGAACAAAGTACCAAGAGGTTCTGCAACAAGGTTGGGAGATTATTATTTTTGCCTTTATACATGAAGTGAAAGTTGAGGCAGACAACCGGAGAGGTAACACTTAGGCCTTCACAACTTTACACAGGGCTGCCCTGATAAATCTTCAGGTCTAGGAGTAATACATATTATCCACTCAATGACTTAAGGTAGATGAGGCAGACTCTAAGTGACCTGAAGAGCCTATCGCCAAGGATGAGGTGCTCAGGACAATTGGTGTCTTTAAACTTGCAAAGGTCCCAGGTCCAGATGAGTTTCTTGTCTCTTTCTTCAAGATGTTCACCCCAGCTGTTTCCTTTGTTGATAGAGGTTTTCGAGTGCTTTTGAGACACAGAAGAGGTGATCGCGACTATGGCTGAAACTGCAATATTGATGATCCAGAAAAAAGGCCATGACTCCACAATATGTGCTTCGTATCGTCTGATATTTCTTATTATATGTGAACGTGAAGGTGTTCAAAAAAGTCCTGGCTACTAGGCTGGTGGACATGTTGGCATCCCTCATTCACGCTGACCAAATGAGGTTTATTAAAGGGCAAATCCTGAGCAAAAATACCTTATAGTTGATGGATTAGGCAAGCGGAGGTGTGGGGCTTGTACCACTCTCTCTTGACGCCGAAAATGTGAATTGTTGTTTTATGACTAGTGTGCTCGGATCTGTAGGACTTGATCAGCATTTCCTCCAAAGGGTGCCAGCAGCTATCAACTGCCAATGGCAAAGAACCTTTTGAATGGGAAACAAACAACGCTTGGGAAAATACGAAGACAGGCAGCTCTCGTTCGTGGCTCGTTTGCTCTAGATATGGAACCATTCCTGCAGAGAATTCGGGTCAATCATAAGATCTGTGACATATGGTTAGGTGAGGATGTTTACAAAGTGATGGTATTTATAGATGGCGTAACAGAAGTGATAGGAGGATAAAGAGCTTCCAGTTGGCATCTGGTTTTTGTGTGAACGTCCACTAATCGGAGGAATGAGTGTGACTTGGGAGATATCGTTGTTGCAAACTCTGCAGGCGCACACGCCATTTAGATGGTCGGTGGTGGGTATCTGGGGCTCAGACTGACCATGATTCTGTAAATTTGCATCGCTGACAATTTCTCCATTTTTTTGTTCTATTAAATCAACATTGGGAGCCTAGAAGAATCAGAAGTTGTCTTGTGTTGGGAGGATTGCGGCCTGCAAAATGACCGTTTGACCTAGGATGATATATGTATTTCTGGCTCTTCCACGTGCATAACACGGAGAGACATTAGCTACCCACAGGAACCCTGCACTGCATGTATCTGGGGAGGGAAACGAACCCTGATTGAGTTTGATGCAGTGTTTGGCGCATCCAAGAATGGGTGGGTTGGGTGTACAATACTTGTTGCATTGCTTACCCGAAGGCTGCAGACCATTCAGAACTCTGCAGGCAGAATCACTCTCAACCTCCCACAGTGCATTGTCATCACACTGCACCTCAAGGAGTTCCACTGGCTCTCTATACACAAATGAGCACAATTAAAACTCCTCAACCCCCACTTTTAAGGCACTACATACCACTGGCCCAGCATACCTCAACAATTGTATCTGCTTTCACAAACCTTCCAGACACCTTCGCTCATCCACTTGCATACATCCCACACATATGGAAAACCAGATCCGGTGGTCAAGACTTCTCCTGCGTCGCCCCTGAAACGTGGAATGACGTGCCACTCCTCAGTTCTTGCATTCCACAATAAGCTGAAGACCTTATATTTTGAGTAATCCCACCAGGCCTAAGGGTTGCTTAGACTCACACGTGCTCAGCACCAGCATACCCTCCCAGATGATAGTGTGCTCTACAAATCTGCATAACATAATATAGCCAACAAGCCTTGCACCTTCAATATATGTTGACAAATTGTGGTGCTTTATTGATCAGAATCTTCACGCCCTCTGGAAAAGGTCCACTGCACTCTAAGAGATGAGGGAGGGAGAAGTGGGCTGTGTGCCTCCCCACTCATCAGGACAAGGTTCAAGCTTTGGAACTATGTGACCAATTAAAAGGGTCTAGCTGTGTTGGCATCACCATCCTCCTCCTTATTTGGACATATTGCATTTAGCTGTGGATTGGCTAAGGGTGGGTTTTCAGTATCAGAGAAAGAGGTTGCTGTAGACTGTGTGACCTGTTTAACAACTGAAAAGTTAAATCCTTTGAAGAAGTGAAAGCAGAATATGTGCCTGCCGAAGTGGAACAGTTCTCCTACCTGCAACTTCGTTACTGTGTTTCCAACTCTGAGGTCAAAAATGGAGAGATGGAGCCCTTACTCATTTTTAGAACACCCAGCTGACACTCTCCGCCAAGGCAACTGGTATCAAAGTTTTAGCCTTTGTTGAATCCACAACCCTAAATCCCCATGTCGCCAGCAATGGGAATGGGAGCTATGAGTTTCCTTAGATGCAGACCAATTGTCTGATATCTTCCTGAGGGCGATCAACACTTTGCCAGGCATGCTCAAGGCAGGGAGGGTATGTATAAGATTTTGTATAAATGGCACTACACCATCTAGGCTTTAAAAAAAATGTATCAGAATATATCTGAAGACTGTGGGAGAGGAAGTGGGTAAAGGGGGATCCCAACACACATCAGGTGGAGTTGTCCGAAAATATCGACTTACCGGATGGAAGTATTGGAGGCTGTTCGGCTGGTGGAAGGGGCACCGGTGGGATGATACTCTGAGACCGTTTTCCTTGGGTGGCTAATCCAGGAGTTTTACCCATTATGTTCCTCAATGGGCAAGACCATTTCACATCTATTATTTGCGGCAAAGCAGATGATCTTGGATTTATGGGGTAAGGATGAGATACCAAAGGAGGAGTTCTGGAATTGAGAGACTTTGGTCACTCCCAGGCAAAGGGACTTTGGTGTACGGCAATCTGCACCTGACAAATACTTTCAACAAGTCATGGGGCCTGTACTTGCCTATCGCAGTAGGAAATCTAAGAGGCCTAACCTGTCAAAAACAACTTAGAGTCCTGGGGCTTTTGAAGGCTGATTATTATAACCTGGTGAGGCAAGAGAGTGAGAAGAAAGACGAGGGCAATAGCTGATGGCCTTGGAAGGAAGGTAGAGTTGTACTTGGGTCTGCAGGTTGGTGTGGAGGTGTTGGAGAGTTAAGTGGCAGTAATACAAGTTTTAGGTGGCTATGCCACCCCTCATGATGTTATACTTCTATTTAAAAACTCAATAAAACGATTGAAACCTGAATGTTTCAAACTCCAAGTCTCTAGGGCACTGTGAAGATCAGCAATAGACAATACAAGGGTAAAGGCCTGAGAACGGCATGCCCCCTTGTAGTGTTTGCAGGAAAGTGTCTCTGAAGCCCTGTGACCCAGGCAGTTTGTGCAGCGCAGCTGGGCTGCAGGGGTCCTGTGGGTCCGAGGTGTGCTCAGCATCTTGAGTTGTCTTCCTCCTAGATCCATCACTCTCCACCTTTGTGCAAAGCTTCCATCAGTCAGGATACCTCATCTATTTACAGAGAGAGCAGGTGTCCTCGCTCCCCCAAAGGTCAGAGTACAGAGGTCTTCAAGACCCCGGGCTTGTCCACATTTTGTGCAAGAAGACCGCAAACAAGTAATCTCTGGCAAAGCTTCCTTATGTCATGAGCTAAGGCCTAGTCTCCTTGAAGCCTACACGATGTTCAAGTTTCTTCCTCAGTAGTCCTGTATTTATCTAACTTTGTTGGCCATAGTAGGACTCATCAGCCAACTCTAATTCTTCATCCTTTCAAGTTGAAAGTTCTCTCCTAATCAGTAAGAAACTAGTCCTCTGTGGTGTCTGGAACGGGGATAAACGCTCAGGTCAGTCAAAACTGGTCAAGATGTTTCATGGATCCAAGTTAGTCTCCCTGCCCGAAGACCACCATTGGTAGGTGGATCTTAGTCTAGCAGTGCAAACCTACACTAACCAAAGAAATGCGATGGACTGGTGTTGGGGAGAGATCCTGAGCACAGCAATGGCACGCCGTGATTTCCTCTATGGACAAAGTACAGCCAGCAGGGAGACATCCCTCTAGTATTTCTGTGCACATTGTGTTCCAAATGAACTCCACCACTTATTCAGTTAGCGTAAAACCGATACACACAGAACAGACACTACCCAAACTTGAAATTAGGCAGGGACCCCTTTTTTGAGGGACGGGTAGGCCGTTGGCAGCATGTGCTAGTAGGCAGTCTCGCAAAGGACTACAGGTCCCATAAAAATGCTGCTGCAACCCCTGGCAGTCATCACACAGCTAAATATGAGGGGGCAGCAGCCTACCCGAGGCTGGCTGAAGGCACACTGGTGAACCTGCTGGTGAACAGCACAGTAAGTCATGGAGCATCTCCAGTAGACTGTCAGAGGCACCGGAGGAAGTACATCAGGTTGGGCACAAACCACACATCCGGGGCAGGGAGGCCCCTCTTTAACAAGCCATGCAGACGACCTGTCTCACCAATGATCGAGAACCCTCCTTCCCCTGTTCCCTTGCTATGACGTGTAATTCCCTTCGAAGGTGTATATTTATGGAAGTCAATTCATAGACCTCCAGTTTTCACCAGATATTTTCAATCAAGTTCCTCTTCCCAGTTGCTCCATTGAAGCAGCCAAGTGGTTCGAGATATGTAAATTACATTCTCAAGACTGGTAAAGATTGTTGAGTGTAAAGTTAGATTCATTGATAGTCATTCAGTATGGTTGGCATCCCTGGGGTAGGGAGGGAAGGAGTGACCAGGCTTGACCTGCGACCACCACGGATCCCAGGCTCAGCTCCGTGTCTAGCACAGTGCTACGTGTCAGGGAGACATTATGTAGAGTTCTTGAAAGACACTTTTAGAAGCGTCTGGAATACGGGGATGATCTAGTGATGAGTGTGGTTTCATGACTATCCTACGATCGTAAAACTCAGCAGGTCGAAGCCGCTAAACTGCCTCCCTCATTCAGCCACACACTGATTGTGGGCAAGTCACTCAAGCTCTTGGGGCCACAGTTCCCTCCTCTGCCAGAATTGGAAGCCCTTTCACTCAGTTATGTTTGCAGTCGGTACGATTCCAGAATCCCATCACTTCTGTCGGCACACTTAGCATGAAATGTGTTCTTTTCTGTGCCAGAGGAGAAACCAGTTTGTGGCAGGCAGAGAGCCAGGAACATGGCCCTGCCATGCTGGGAAGGCTTGCTGCCCTCAGGGGTGTGTTGTGTGCGCCCAGCAGGATGTGGGAGGAGTCAGCCAAGGGCAGCTTACAAAAAGCACCTAGTAATACATTTCCAGACCCTACATATGCGGCCTTCACACACTGGAAAGCCACGCCTCCTCCTCCTTATTCTGCAAGGTGTAACCTGACTTCTGCTTCAGTGAGGATCAGAAAAAACTGCATTTGTGTTTTAGATTTTATTCTCTTCCAGTAGTGCGGGCATCATGAGCTCTGTAAGGCATGGCACAGGTTTGTAACGAATTTCATCTAAAAGTGAGATGTTGCCAGGGTAAATAGAACAGAAACATCTGTACAGGTCTTCAAAGTATATCCTTTTAACTTTAGTGATGTGTAACCCAAGTGCATTTTTAAGATTTAGCCAAATAGGGAGTAGTTGACAGGGTTCAGATTGTGCTATACAAATATAATGCAGAAAATAAACTCTCCTGGGCGTGTCCCGTGTTTCCTTCATCCGTCCATTTAAAGCATTTAAACCCAGAATAGGTTGCATTGCTCTCCGTTTATTAATAGCGTGTTTCTGAGCATCGCATTTCTATGAAATCGGAAGGCCAATCTTTGAAATACAATAATTCTAATATGAATGAATGAATGAATTTTTATTTGTATTGCAGTTACTTAAAACCATTTGCAATATGACTTACATACAAATTTAAAAGATGATTAGAGTAACAATTGTTTAAAAACATTCATACAAAATGGGTTTACGTACAGCATTATCAAAACCGAATAAAAAGATATGTTATATACATTAATAAAACGGCGAGAGATTGCCAGTTCAGCCTTATTTCAAATTTGATACAGGTACTAAGGTTGGTAGTTAAAACGGCTAATTGCTGGAGTCTGATTGTTTAACAAACCAGGTTGTCCCTTGTATTGCCTGGCCCCTTCCTCTTCCATAAGCATAAGGCGCAGCTCGGCCATGTATCTCCCAAATCTGGCCAAGTCTGACGGTAGGGTGCAGGAAAAGAGAACCGAGACTGCTTCCTTCGCTGTCCGGACCCCGTTACGCAGCCATATGTGTTTTGAAAGGTTCTTACGGGACAGCAACAGATCAAGTGTAGCAGAGATTCAGATTTAAAGTTGCAGATTCTACATCTGGTTTTGTGTTCGAGGGACTTCCACCCAGGGTTTAGTTCCTTAATTGGGAGGGGCACTAATCAATGTTTTTTAGTGCTTTCCTTCCCAGTGCTTGGCTGAGATAGGGCTGGATTTTATGCCCTGCATATGATGTCATCAGCCCGGGTTGGCCTCTTCCTGTTATATATTCCGCTAGGTCATTTTTATGTGACAGTTGGTAGCATTGTTTATTGATTGAGTTTGTAATGGCCAGATAGTTTATCGTCCCTTGGTCCCAGTTTTCAATGACTAAACCCAACTTTTTCACTGCTTCCTCCATGTAACATTGCCACGGGTTAATTGACCCCCCGTAGATCGGCTTCAGCTTGCTCTTTAAGCTTCCGGCTGGGGCTGTTAGTACTTGATAGTAGTATTTCGCATGCATTCCCAAACATTCTTTACTTTGTTGCTTCAGTCCAAATTCCAAACGAATTCGGCTGTTGCGAGTGTATTTAGGCAATTTGAAAATGCGTTTATAGTCCTGGCATTGTGCTTTGTCTAACATTGATTCCATTTTACCCGGGAATGCCTGCTGTGCATACCCTGCAGTTGCCCTGATTTTAGCTTGTATTACTTTTCTAATAGGAGCTGTCGTCGGACTTTGCATTAGCTCATTTAGTTTACATAAGGCATAGGTTGTTGACTGTGCTTTGGCCTTCATTTTATGTAGATGTAGCGTTGCCTTGCCCGTTTCACTTAACCAGCACCCAAGGTAATTGTAGGATTTCGCAGTAGAGATGATTTCTTTGCCCACATGCCATTTCAATAGGGCTTTTTTGAGGAAATGTCCGAAAATTACTACTTTCGTTTTTTGAGCATTTATTATAAGCTCATTTCTTTCGTTGTAATTATTAAGGGCATCTAGGCCCCTTTGTAGCCCGATTTTTGTGTGGTCCATTACCACTAAATCGTCTGCGTATTGTAATATTTGCAGTTTGTTGGTTCCAATTTTCGGAGTTACGAGACTGGCATTGTGAAGCTTCTTCCCCAGATCAGCGGTGTATAAGTTAAACAGTGTGGGGGCCAGTACACATCCCTGTTTTAAACCACGATTTGTCAAGCACTTCTTCGTTGTGGTGTTGTCTGCTAGCTTCACTTTGATCCAGGTGTTACTATACAATGAGATAATGGCGTTGAGAAGACCTGCTGGAATATGCCAGTTGCGCAATTTGTCCCAAAGCTTGTGTCGAGGCACCCCATCAAAGGCAGCTGAGTAGTCTACGAAGCATGCAAAAACTGGTTTATTATTTTTACCGTTTGCTTGCTGGCTTAGATACGACATGGCCACGATGTTATCAGTTGTGGAGCAGCCTTTACGAAATCCGGTCTGGTAGGGGGAGGATTTCTGTTCTCTTTAATCCATCTATTTAATTTATTCAATAAGGTGCTGGCGTAGGCTTTTCCTTCAATGTCCAAGAGGGCGATTAGTCTATAATTTTTTGGCCCTGTGTTGTCTCCTCTCTTGAAAATTGGATGTAAAAATGACCTCGCCATGAATCGGGCACCTTTGCTTTCAATCGACATTCGATAAACAGATTGGATAAGATTTTTCCCCAATATACTGGATCTTTTCTAAAGATAGCTCCTGGAAGACCGTTGGGCCCGGGTGCCCCGTCTTTTCTTATCTTTTTTATTACTTTTTCGACGGCGGTACAGTCTTGTTCTTTGCCCATAAATTCCACTGAGACCTCCTCGTCTGTATTTGCGCTAGCCAAGGGGCGAACCCCGGAGCTTCCAGGGTCAATGAAGCCTTCCTTTTCAATATAAATTGTAGAGACATGTCTCAGCCATGCATCTGCGTGTACAGAATTGCGCCTGTCTACTTTACCTTTCTCCAGGCTGGCTATAAATTGCCAAAGCTTACGTTGTTTGTGAGGTTTTGAGAGCTTGTGTATCGTTATCCAGTCTTTCTCTATTTTATTTTGTTTAGGAGACCATAGCAGATGTCTGCGCTTTTTGGATAGATCTTTACATTTTTCCCTTGTTTCTTGGGTTCCTGCAATCTTATGTGCTTTTTTTGCCCTCTTCAGGTTACGTATTGTTGTACTTAGTTTTGTGTTATTGTGTCTAAGTTGTGAGGTGTGCATCGTCGTTCCATGTGGGCTGACTTTGTAGTTGTTGACAAGTATGGTTTTTAGAGCACAAATCCACCTCATCCAATTATCCACACTGGGTTGGTTTCCAGGATGCTTACCTTTACACTCTTGTTTTTCTTTCCATGTGTTAAATAATGTGGCCTGATGCTTGTTCCACTTTAACCTTCTAACTAGGGTGTGTTCTTCAATCCCTGTTGAATGGGATACTACAGCTACTTGTTCCCTCTGTGTGATACTAGTATTTAGTTCAACCTGCAGCAATTTGTGATCACTAGTTTCGTGTGATTTTACTTCAAAGTTAACTATTTTCTGAGTGAGAAGGCTACATAAAAAGATGTAGTCAATTGTGGAACAGTTCTTAAATGTGGCCGTATCTGAGTGTTTGGAATCCAAACTTTTCCAGGTTTCATTGGCGGACTTTAAATCATAATTTTGCAGAAAAGAATTGAAAGTTCTCTCAGAGCTGGTTGGACACGACCTGTCACTCATATTTGTTCCCAGATAGTGTAGATTAAAGTCTCCTACAATCACTTTAGCCGATAGCGCATAAGTATGTAAAATCTCCTGTATTAAAGTTATAATGTTTTTTGTAGCTTCCAATTTCAACGGACCATGTGCGTTTAAGTATATGTTTATAACTAGGATTGAGGAACTATCATCTCTGTCCCCTTTTCCCTCCATTACGAGTGCCTGTAACACGTCTGACTCAATTTTTACCCTTTTTACTGTTATCTGCTTTGCATGTTTTACATAGATCGAGATTCCACCTGATGGTCTACCAAACTGATTGTTTAGTTGCTAGTTTGTGAAAACCGGCGTAGCCTTCAAGGTGTACATGATCTGTGGCCCAGGTCTCTTGTAGGCATACGATGTCACCTTCCTGCAGTATATTTGTTGCTGTTACGTGTTTAAGCGCTTTACGTATGCCTGCCACGTTCCAAGAGATGATTTTAAGATTGGAAAGTAATTTATTGTTACTGTACGCTGTGCTAGACACTTCTGATATTATGGGGTTTGCGGTGGACAACCCTTGTTGATTCCGTAAGGTATCAATTATGACCACTTGGTCATCAGGAATAAGGAGTGCCACATTGTAACTCTCTGCTTATCCTACTGAATTGATCATTCCTTTGAATTTCCAGTAGCCCATCGTCTTTTACTGTCCTACTTATGGTCATGCCTTCCTGTCTCCTTACTGAAATGGTTAGTTTCTTATAGTTTTTGTCTAAGTGTATTTTTGATGTGCCTCTCAATATCCCTTGTGAGTGCTCTTTGACTTTTGTTGTAGGACTTGTTATATTTGCCGGCTCCAGTAGAATTAATGGATAATTTTCTTGTTCTGGTGCGATTACAACAATACCGCAATTTAAAAAAAATATCTGTTTCTCTAAGCACTGCTTCAGACGTGCGGTGGTTTGACCAAGTCACTATAGTATCTTCTTTACAGATGTCTTCGTCTTTTGGTTCAAATTGAACCCTAAATATATCTTCACTTTTTATGTGAGACAATGAAGGTATATGTTGAAGGAGCCTTAGTAAATTCCCCCTGTTCAGTGTATCGTGTCGCCCCTTTGATTTGTACTGTGGTTGAAGAATTGTTTTACACTTGTTTCTAGTGTGGGCGGAGGTTAGTGTTGTGCCCAACACGGGTTCGGGGTGTGGTGTTCCTTTACACTGTGTCTCTCCTGGTGCATTGGCAGAATTAGTGTACACAATTTGTTGGTTTTTTGATCCGCCTCCCAATGTTTCCTTAAACAATACAAATTCAATTATGTCCCTAACAGTTTCATTTGTTGTTTGTACAATTTTCTTTACTACTCCACTTTTTTCAGTGGGCATTGAGTCCTGAAACACTGGTGGGTTTGATGTAATGTTTTCTGTATGAGAACCTTCACCCAAAGAGTTATTTTGTTTTTGGGTCTTAATGAATATCGGGTATAGTTTATTTGATAGTTGCCTTTCCTGGTTTAGAGGAGAGTTAATTATGGCCTCAGTAGAGCCATGCGTAGACTGACCCCAGCTCCTTCTGATTTGTGTGGTCTTTTGGCGCTTCAATTGTTTTTTTTGTTTTTTCTTCATACGTCGTGACAGGTTTGAATCGGTAGTGCTGGTTGGGTTTTCCTGTTTCTTTTCCTTATCTGGCTTTCCTCTAGTTACTATTGATTGAGTAATGGTTATTGGGTCCGTGTTTATGTTTGTGTTTGAATTTGTACAGTCTTTTTTGGAGTTTTTCTTTGTTGATTTGCTCTGTTGTCACAGATGTTCTATTACCTACTATTTGAGCTGATTGTGACTTTAGATCTTCGATAAGGGTAGAAAGCACTTCCGGAATTGATGCCAATTTGTCGATTGTTGGCCCACAGGCGCAATCTGTATTTAAAGTGGTTGCGTATGCTTGGGCTCGTGTTATCAGTTTGTTCAAGTTTGCCAGTTTTTGATCAATCCCTGATATTGTTGTTGCCATGATGTTGAGCAAATCCACTTGGACATCCATTTTGTTTGATTGATAGTTCAGTGCCTCAAGTGTGAGTTGAGATGTTTTGAAGAAAATATCCCATATTGTTCCTGAGTCTGTCGTTACTACTGGGTGTGATATCAATGATTTGGCCATGCTTGTCCTTTACAGGAGTTTTATTTAAAAATTCACTTTCGGCTGTTGGGTGATTTTGTGTGTTGTCTTTACTGTATGGGAACCTATATTCCGATGTTTGAACCAGCCTACTATGGGTTTCTAATATTTTATTGGTCATTTGCAACCTGCTCATGCAGTTCGAAACAGCTTCTCCAAAGTGCCTATGAAACCGCCCCAGGCGCTCAGCTCCTTGGTGATGGCAAAGGATTGCCGTTCCATATCTTGTACAGTTCCTCTGGCTGGGATTCTTAAACCAAAGTGCAAACTGTTGCACAAGTACAGTTTTAAGACACCAACAACTAAAAGTAGAGACCAAAAACAGAAGCCAACTTGCATATAAACAAAGAAACTAATGAAGTAACATATTAAAAAGGGAGAGTTAAACCTTGCACGATGAAGGGACTCCACATATTCCCCACAGAGGCTCTGATTCCGACTGTGTGGGACTTCAGGTGCCTTTTACTGCATCAGATAAATAACAATACGATGGGCTCTGTTATTTATCGGGTGCGATAAGTAGCACCTATTGCCAGTTTCTTGGGAGTAACCTGCAGATTTTGGTGGTTACTGCATTAGAATCCGTGCATGTTTCCACTGTTAAATTCCAGCAGGTTCGGCCTGCCAAAATGTAACAAAGGTTGAGGTATTTAATGCACCTGGTAATTTACTGGATGTGGTCAACAATACCACCAAAACCAGACTTCCGACCCCTTCACAATCAGGGATTCAGGAGTCGGAAAGCACTAAGTCATAATCTGGGCAATAGTAGCGTGTTTAACCTCATGCACCATAGTCTCTGGACGGCCACTGGTCAAGCATTGGATGCCAGTAGGTCTCTCCTATGTGAGGTATAGGCTTGGTCAGTGTTTTGAGCAATGTTGTACAGAAGCGTGGCTGCTATCCAGCATAGCTAAAAGCTTTAAGAAAAACAAAACTGTGATGCGGCCAGCGCTGGCCACTTCATAGCCCTTTTTTACTGCTGGATGGAGTGGAGGTATCACGGAGGAATGGTATGCATCATGGAGGATGTGGGGGAAAATCGCTATGATGCGGCCAGAGGTGTCTGCGTCATAGTGCTTTTAATTTTTTGGTGTGACAGTGTGTGGGGGCAACCAACAACAGCGTAGGGAGGGGTTGGGGGCAAGCAACGACACTGGGAGGTATTGGGCGTGGGGGGCAAGCAACAACAACAGGAGGTAAAGGGCATGGCTGAAAGTTTTTTTAACTGGTTTTTTTTTGGTGGGAGGGCGGGATGAGAGTCATCACGGAAGGAGGGAGGGAACACAGAGGGTGTGTGGTTGGAAGCGGGATGACGTGGCCATCATTGTCTGCAACATTGTTTTTTTTTTGCTCGGGTGGGTGGAAGCAAGCAACAACAATGGAGGGAGGGAGGGAAGGAATGGGGGGCAAGCAACAACGACGGAGGGGGATGGGACCAAGCAACAATATTGTAGGTGGAACAACAACAACATAGGATGGAAGGATGATTAGGGGGCAAGCAATCACAAAAGGGAAGACGGGTGCAAGCAACGAGGGAGCAACACAGAGTGGGGAGAAGTACACAAAGGAGCCAGCTGAAAAGGAAACTGTGGTAGAGTGCTTAAGGACTTTAAACACAAACAAAAATGTAGCACCTACAAATGGGACAAACACACAAAGAGGTGGAAGCCTACAGCAGCTGACCAATAAGAAGCAAGCAAATGAGGGTGATAATGAAGCCAACCCATGGTAAGCAATGGCAGGCTGTAGGCCCAGTGGAAACAAAGGGTCTTAAAGAGTCAACCCACGCGCTAACTAGGCGAGACCTAAAACAATGATTCTTTCAGCTGCTTTTTTGAACAGTTGAAAAGTGGAGCTATCCCTGAGAAGGCATATCCAGAATAGTGTGCCTGCAATTTTCAAGGTCCACCCAACTGGACCAGTGAGAACTTTGGTTGTGCAGGAGATATGTTTGGCTGTGCAGGAGAGGTGTCTGGCTGTGCAGGAGATATGTTTGGCTGTGCAAGAGATGTGTTTGGCTGTGCAAGAGATATGTTTGGCTGTGCAGGAGAGGTGTTTGGCTGTGCAGGAGAGGTGTCTGGCTGTGCAGGAGAGATGTCTGGCTGTGCAGGAGAGGTGTTTGGCTGTGCAAGAGATGTGTTTGGCTGTGCAGGAGAGGTGTCTGGCTGTGCAGGAGAGGTGTTTGGCTGTGCAAGAGATGTGTTTGGCTGTGCAGGAGATATGTTTGGCTGTGCAGGAGAGGTGTCTGGCTGTGCAGGAGAGGTGTCTGGCTGTGCAGGAGAGGTGTCTGGCTGTGCAGGAGAGGTGTTTGGCTGTGCAGGAGAGGTGTTTGGCTGTGCAGGAGATGTGTTTGGCAGGTTTGTTGTGATCCGATGGCTCTCCCAGACAGTCACTAGGCTTTATTTTCAGTCCTTTCATCTAACCAAGCACCCTTGCTTCACTCTGAAATTCAGCGCTCATCCATCCTAAACTTTTTCTTTAATCCTATAGCCATCCAAGCCAGATATAACTCTTTCTTTGGTTTTGCACGGCCTGAACCTTGTGCAGCAATGTATTTGAAAAATTGAGATTGGCTGCAGTCCTGAGGAACCCATAGGATTCGCAATCAGTACTTAATTTGTAAAAAATAAATAAGTGCCGGGGCCCTCGTCAGGAGGCACTGCAGCTTTCACTACCTATTGCCCCTGAAAGCGCTGCCGATGACAGAACCAACACAACTGCTAATCATCATACCGTACAAGTGTGACAACTCAGACTATTCCAGGCCCCCAAAGCTGGAAGAATGGCTGGGGCAGCAGGAATTGGTCATTTATAATTAGTACTCCCGGTTTTATGGTATTTGTTTTTTCGGCATTTCTGTCTGTGTTTATCCATATTTATTTTTTGCTCATTTTTTGTGTATTTACCCTTTTTTTTGTGTGTTTTCTGTATAAATGAAGCTGTATTGGGTATTTTTCCACATTTATTTGACTGATAAATGTATACTCACATTTGAATATCCTAATGGTTTCAGCAGTATACAGAGCAATGGCGTTATCTGAATACACTTGCATTGTAGAATAGCATCAATAAGCGTAGATTTGCACCTTATTAAGCTTAATTAGTAAATCCGTTGTTTTTTGTCATCTTTCCAACCTCTCAATCTGTGCACCTACTGACCTGGCACTCATGATTGACAGTAGAAAAAAATAATCTAAAGAAGGCCTATTTCCGTATTTTTCTGTATTTAAAAATAAATACAGACCGGAAAATAAATAGTTTTCTGTATGTATCTATCTGTAAAAATCAGTAAAAACGGAAAACTAGGAGCCCTCTTAATAATGTATTTTGAATGAATAAACAACTGGTGTTGTGCCAATCGCTAAACAAGCCAGACAGCGCCACCATGTGGCAGACTGTCATAAGTGCCAGTGTTGACAATTAAGTGCCGATGCCATAAACTCCGATGGTGCCGTAAATGTTGCTATTACTTTTCAGGGTGAATGTTCATCTGGTCCCAGGATTGCGCGAGGAGGCAGCCGGTCTCTTCCTGCGACAGCTGAAGGTCCCTTGGTCATCAGAAGTGGACGCCTCGTCCATAGACGCTTGTAGTCGGGCATTCAAGAAGGCGCTAGAAAACTCTGCCTATGCCGAAGCCTTTGGGGTGGAGATCACGACACAGCCCCACCAAGATGGACCACCGAAGGATGCAGTCTGCCGAGTGCGCTTGGAAGATGTACCACCGAAGGATGCTGTCTGCCCAGTGCGCGTGAAAGATGTACCACCGAAGGATGCTGTCTGCCGAGTGCGCGTGAAAGATGTACCACCAGAGGATGCTGTCTGCCGAGTGCGCTTGAAAGAGTTCCTGGAGCAGCGCCAGCTGGAGGGGTATGACCCAAACTTGGATTTGTTTACCGGTAAATGGAATCCGAAGTCCCTGTCGCTTAGTCTGCCCTGTATGTCTTGGTATATATAGGCCGTATGTGCGACCTGAGCCTACTAGTAAGACAAGCAATGCATACATTTACATTTTTGTCATTATCTTGACATCTTTATCTTATACACTGTCCCACAGTGCTTTAAATGGGAAATTAGAAGTGCCGGTACCCACTAATTAGACTGGGTAGGTAGTTAGGGGCGTGTCTAGGGGCGTGTCTGGGGGCGTGGCTGTGAGCCAGGAATTTAACAATAGCCATCATAAGAAAGTCTTTAATGCAAATGCTCTGATTGTCATGTAAAGCGCTCAAATGCCTATGGCCAAATTCGCGCAAAATCAAACTGCCTCCTTACATAAGAGACATGGCAAGCATCAGCTTCTATGTCATACGTGCAGAGCCTAATTTTTGGCAGTTTGATTTTGCGCGAATTTGGGCCATGGGCATTTAAGCGATTTACATACAAGCAGAACATCTGCATTAAAGCTTACTTTTTTAAGACCCCTGGTTAAGGGAGTTGTCCAGAATCACAGGCTGATGAGCCGACGTCGGGATTCGACCCTGGTTCTTCAGTTCAACTCTCGGCACCTCTGACCATATCCTCATTCTTGTTGCGATGCCAATGAGAACCAGAGGCGCAACTAGAGTCAAATTTCGGGGGGTTGGGGTGTTGGGGCTGATTCTTCCAGCAGTATGCAGAGTGGAGCTGCAGGGGATCTAAGAAGGGGTGAGAAACAACAAAGCCTCCTTAAAAAGCAATCGCACCATCTGAAAGGGTAATTTTCAGTTTTTACGTTGCACGTACCCGTACTTCAGGGCCTGAGCCCTGCTGCTTCATGGAGTACCGGTACTCTCCTTGTCCGCAAATAAGTTCCGGTACTCTGGGGGAGAAAACTGAGAAGTGCCGGTACTCAGTACCGGTGAGTACCGGCCCATTTAAAGCACTGCTGTCCCACACCATGTGCACAATACACAGAAATCAAGGCGTTTGTAATGATAACTTATATAGTGATGTTACTATAGCCGAATGTATGGAACTCAGAAGGATGGAAGGCTGAGTCTGCCTTGGCGGGATTCAAACTCATGACCTTCAGAACACTGCACTTCGGCTCACTGAGCCATCCTGACACCACCTACACAACACCACTACTAAAAATAGAAGAAGGCAAGGAACCGGTTTCTTGGCTCCAGCACCTTTTGACGTGCGGTCCTGTCTGGTTTGAACTTTTGAATAATTAAAGGTGTCCCCCTTAAAGCTTTTGTGTGTATGAACAAATTAATGTTTTTTTTGTAATTTTGAGAATGTTGAGTTCGTTTGAAGACAGTGATGCTTCATAGAATCTGCCATCAGTCATTTGGTCTCGAAAACTCATTTGCTAAGGGTCAGTCCTTGCCCCCAGAGATGCCACATCGAGTGGAGCTGGCCTATCGAAGTGAGGGCAGAGATGAGGAAGCCCTTATTAATTAGCCTGGTTTATTGTGTTTTTAATTGGTGTGACAGCTCAGAGTCTGACAAACTACCTTTCTCAGCAGAGCCGTCTCAACCCTTCATCTTCCCCAGGTCAATAAAGTACATATAGTGCTCGACTTTGGTAAACGTCCCCTTCTCTGCCTGATTTATTATCTTTTACCTTGAGAATGCAGTATGCCCCATGACACCCCGATGCCTTATGCCGAATGCTTAAATTGTTTTCTAATTTAGTTTTTTTCATTTTTTAAAGTTCTAGAAGGGAACCTCAGACACCTAGCAGAGCTACATCAAGCTGTACTACAGCGCCAAGTAAGTGTGCATGCTCATTCATTTGTAAGGAGCTAGACTCTGAGCGCTGCTTTGTAGAATCTATCTTACATTTCACTGCAGAAGGCATCCACCGATGCCATGAGTGGTGAAGATCTGCGTTGCCCTTTTAAATGAAATATCATACCCCTGTTCAGGGGGCATAAACCTTTATACATATTAAAATGGGGTACGCAGACAACACGCGGGGGTCACCAAACTGTAATGATGCAAGCATTGTTTAGAAGAAAGGTGCTTATTGTCACAATCCTCCTCTGTCTCACAGAAATTACATCCTTAATATGATACCAGCATCCAATGCTCAGAATCTGCACACACACTCATCACACACACCTTGTCTTCTAAGACCACAACACAATCATACAAAGGAAAGGATAAGGTACAGCAGGAAGTTAAACGGAATTGTGAGAAGCGAAGAAACCGAACAGGAAAAACCAACAAAAGGACAGAAGTGAAAACGAGCATGATGACAACTGAACAAACCTAATGCAAAAGCAACCAGGGGAGAGCTAACAAGCAGTGAACCCAACACCAACATCCACTTGTGGTACCCCCAGACTAATGCACTCACTCCTCCACCTCATCGAATCCCTTCCCTCATCTCTCATTCGTTGGACTGTCCCTGCTGCCCGCTAGACTGTTCTCCTTGAGTCACCTAGCTCTGGCAATTTTCCCATGGTGTGAGGTCGTTCTTTCCCCCCTGCCGTCACTGTGCTTTCAATCTTTATAGACGCCCCTCCCCCTTCTTTCCAGGACTTGTACAACTTCTCTTCAGTCACTACTCCTCTTGAGGCCAAGCGAGGTCTAAACTAGCCAGTTAGTTTCTAACTCTGCATTGTCTCTCCAACTCGAACTCACTCCTCTTCAGAATACTCACACAAGGACCCTTCACCTTAATAGATTTTCCACCATAGTCTTGGATCTTGGTGTCTAGAAAAAGGATGAGCAATGACCCAGTGCCCGCAAGAAATTTGATTTTTCTTCTCCAGCGAAATTTGAGATAATCAGTTTGAGTTCAGAGCCCCGGGAGCAGCTGGTTCCAGCAGGTACAGTTCCAGATAGACAAGTACGCGCCTTCCTTTGGGGGGTGGTAGAACCATGGAACCCGCAAGAGAAAAAGAATTGCTGAGAGGAATGTTTTTGCTGGTTTACAGGCGGTAAACCTGTTATTGATGGAAAATAGGCTTTTGAGGGATCTTGTAGAACCCAAACAGCTTTAAGTGCACTCTTGTGGGGGAAGACATTCAGTGGAGGGCTCCAATGCTGGAGAGATGTGTTCAATCTAGGAGGCTCTTCAGAGATTCTTGGACCCACATTCTGCATGCCCTGGGTGCTTGCCAGTGCCCACTGAGGCCAGTCCAGGAAGAGATTGTAAGCGTTGAACACTGGTTGTACCCGAGCTGCACCTGCAGGGGTATTCAGATAGTCTTTGGGGGCATCTTAGGTGAAAGAAGCCTGGTTTAATGACACTGGAAATATGTTCTGTCTGAGACAATTCATCATTTACAAGGCCTGCTAGCCTTAGATTTCAGAAGCAGGATGTTTGTCCATCCAGCCTTGGAGAGACCGTACTCCATTGTAAACATTAAAGCATCTTTGCTGAAAATGTTCGACATTGTGAGCTCTGCACCATGCATATCTCCTACTTACCAGGTCGGTCAGTGAGCACAAGTACAAACAGAGAAAGGGCAGAAAATTAAAGTTTTTGTAGATGGCAGATGATAAAACTGAAACTCGTCTTAGATCAGCATCATGGGTCAAATACTTTCAGTTTTAGCTCTTCCCTTTTGTTGTTTGCAACATGGTCTAAGGCACAAACGACACAGATGTACGAGGCAGAAACGTATCGACTATCGGAGCTCTTTTTGTGTGTCCTAATCTGGTGTAATTGATAAAGAAATGAGGGGATTTCTGGGAAGAGGGGTTTGGACAAACATCACGGGGCCTTGTGTCCTACACCATACTTTAGTAAATGGGATAGAGAAGTTTGAGGAAGAGACGCGGCCTGGCTCAAGACGAAGTGCTCCATTTCATGTACTATCCTTACGTGGTGCAGAAAAGTACGAGAGGTGGCATCGCACGAGTGTATCCCTGTAGATTTAACAAATGCAATGGTACAGTCACCAGTGACACATTTCATGTACTAAACTTACTATGTACAGAAGTGTTTAAAGTTCGAGAGGTGGGATCGCATGAGTTTATCCCTGTAGATTTAACAAATGCAATAGTACTGTCACCAGTGACACATTTCATGTACTAAACGTACTCTGGTACAGAAGTGTTTAAAGTACGAGAGGTGGCGCAGCGCGAGTTTAGTCCAGTAGAAGTGATAAATGCAATAGTACAGTCACCAGTGACACATTTCATGTACTAAACGTACCTGGTACAGAAGTGTTTAAAGTACGAGAGGTGGCGCAGCGCGAGTTTAGTCCAGTAGAAGTGATAAATGCAATAGTACAGTCACCAGTGACACATTTCATGTACTAAACTTACTATGTACAGAAGTGTTTAAAGTACGAGAGGTGGCGCAGCGCGAGTTTAGTCCAGTAGAAGTGATAAATGCAATAGTACAGTCACCAGTGACACATTTCATGTACTAAACTTACTATGTACAGAAGTGTTTAAAGTACGAGAGGTGGCGCAGCGCGAGTTTAGTCCAGTAGAAGTGATAAATGCAATAGTACAGTCACCAGTGACACATTTCATGTACTAAACTTACTATGTACAGAAGTGTTTAAAGTACGAGAGGTGGCGCAGCGCGAGTTTAGTCCAGTAGAAGTGATAAATGCAATGGTACAGTCACCAGTGACACATTTCATGTACTAAACTTACTATGTACAGAAGTGTTTAAAGTTCGAGAGGTAGGATCGCATGAGTTTATCCCTGTAGATTTAACAAATGCAATAGTACAGTCACCAGTGACACATTTCATGTACTAAACTTACTATGTACAGAAGTGTTTAAAGTTCGAGAGGTAGGATCGCATGAGTTTATCCCTGTAGATTTAACAAATGCAATGGTACAGTCACCAGTGACACATTTCATGTACTAAACTTACTATGTACAGAAGTGTTTAAAGTTCGAGAGGTGGGATCGCATGAGTTTATCCCTGTAGATTTAACAAATGCAATAGTACTGTCACCAGTGACACATTTCATGTACTAAACGTACCTGGTACAGAAGTGTTTAAAGTACGAGAGGTGGCGCAGCGCGAGTTTAGTCCAGTAGAAGTGATAAATGCAATAGTACAGTCACCAGTGACACATTTCATGTACTAAACTTACTATGTACAGAAGTGTTTAAAGTACGAGAGGTGGCGCAGCGCGAGTTTAGTCCAGTAGAAGTGATAAATGCAATAGTACAGTCACCAGTGACACATTTCATGTACTAAACTTACTATGTACAGAAGTGTTTAAAGTACGAGAGGTGGCGCAGCGCGAGTTTAGTCCAGTAGAAGTGATAAATGCAATGGTACAGTCACCAGTGACACATTTCATGTACTAAACTTACTATGTACAGAAGTGTTTAAAGTTCTGAGAGGTAGGATCGCATGAGTTTATCCCTGTAGATTTAACAAATGCAATAGTACAGTCACCAGTGACACATTTCATGTACTAAACTTACTATGTACAGAAGTGTTTAAAGTTCGAGAGGTAGGATCGCATGAGTTTATCCCTGTAGATTTAACAAATGCAATGGTACAGTCACCAGTGACACATTTCATGTACTAAACTTACTATGTACAGAAGTGTTTAAAGTTCGAGAGGTGGGATCGCATGAGTTTATCCCTGTAGATTTAACAAATGCAATAGTACAGTCACCAGTGACACATTTCATGTACTAAACTTACTATGTACAGAAGTGTTTAAAGTTCGAGAGGTAGGATCGCATGAGTTTATCCCTGTAGATTTAACAAATGCAATAGTACAGTCACCAGTGACACATTTCATGTACTAAACTTACTATGTACAGAAGTGTTTAAAGTTCGAGAGGTAGGATCGCATGAGTTTATCCCTGTAGATTTAACAAATGCAATAGTACAGTCACCAGTGACACATTTCATGTATTAAACGTACCTGGTACAGAAGTGTTTAAAGTACGAGAGGTGGCGCAGCGCGAGTTTAGTCCAGTAGAAGTGATAAATGCAATAGTACAGTCACCAGTGACACATTTCATGTACTAAACTTACTATGTACAGAAGTGTTTAAAGTTCGAGAGGTAGGATCGCATGAGTTTATCCCTGTAGATTTAACAAATGCAATAGTACAGTCACCAGTGACACATTTCATGTACTAAACGTACCTGGTACAGAAGTGTTTAAAGTACGAGAGGTGGCGCAGCGCGAGTTTAGTCCAGTAGAAGTGATAAATGCAATAGTACAGTCACCAGTGACACATTTCATGTACTAAACGTACCTGGTACAGAAGTGTTTAAAGTACGAGAGGTGGCGCAGCGCGAGTTTAGTCCAGTAGAAGTGATAAATGCAATAGTACAGTCACCAGTGACACATTTCATGTACTTTGTGCGGTATAAAAAATGAGTGAGAAGTGACCTAGCATGGGACAGGACCAGTGGTACTTTTCATCTATCAAATCTCGGTTGGTGGTACAGAAAAATGTAATCATGAGTATGATGGGATGGGGCGCTGTATTGGTACACACACGTGTGTGACCTGAAATGTGTGTAAATGTTACAGAGTATAAATGTGAAAGGCGATGCAGCATGATACAGGTTTACGTGGCGCGTTTCATGTACTATGTACAGCTGGTGCATATATGTATGCAGATGAGTGCACAGTGTGGTATTTTATGACATAATTGTGAAAATGGTGCAAAAAAGCTTGAGGGTTAGAAGTAAAATGACAATGAAATGCAAAAATACTGACCTAAGTGGAACATTTCATATACCATGCTTAATTAAGCGTTACAGAAATGCAGGATTGAACACACCTTAGTGAAATATTTCATGTACCATACGTGAGCGGCAAAGCAATGTGTGAGGAAGAGATGCAATCCTGTAGAAATGACATTGAATGTCAGCAAACCAAGTGGTGGTAGAATAGATCATTTTGTGTTATGCAACAGTCTGGCGGGTTACATGAGAAATACTTGTGTGTAGGTGGGACAGAGGTAGAGGGCAGTGCGCTGATACCAAAAGTGTGTTCACTGTGTTAAAAAAGTAAAGATAATTAAGAAACTAAGGTATTGGGGCAGGGCCAGTTGTATGAGTAGGGCGCTTCCTCTCTACATTAACCCATTGCGTCCTGCTCTTAGGACGTGCCCGGCGGCTGCACAGTCATCCATGTCGTGAACTGTGAGGATGAATTTCAGCAGCAGAAGATGGACCTGCTCTGGCAGCTGTTGGGCAGCAGATCACACATGGTCACACAGGTACGCCAGTGCCAGATTATACTGCTGCTTAATGTATTTTAATACCAGTATCTATTTATTTCAAATGCCTCTCAGGAGGCTTTATTTATCCTGTGCTTTCGAAAGGAAAGCCCTGGCCCTAATGTTGCATTTACACTTGAGGCTCATAGTAGACACCGATGCAGATAAGTATTTTACTCCTTACTTTTGTAAGTAAAATGATTTTTAAGAGTAAAAATTATTTCTTATTCTTGCTGGGAGAATTTTTTTCCAAGCATTTTTATTGATTTTTATTTGGTCTAGGTAAAGTCACATCAGCACTTCAGACATTACAGTTCTTACCGCCTCATATGTGAGAAATTTAAAGTGAGTAATAAATGCTAAATCTAGTTATAATTTTAAATGGAGGTATTTCCGTTTTTTAAATAAAAGCCACAATTTATAGCCCTAAATTCACTTGAATGAATTTTGTTTTCACCTTAAAGACCCCCCTCCCCCTTTCAGGTCGGTCAGAATGACCAATAAAGTGACGTCTTGTTGTGGTATGTATCTGCTGGTGTCCCTGACTTGGACACATTTCTAGTGTGGTGTAGTGGAAGCTCAGATACAGTCCTGTATTTTCATTGTTACATTTTCTCCTGGGTTTTGGCACATACCTGATCATGGCGAGTAAAACGGAAGTAGGCTGGTCAGCTGATAGGACTCCTGAAAACACTTCCATTGGCTCAGTGAGTTGAAAGCCTGATACCGATAGGTTGTGCAGCAAGCAGGGCAGTAGTTGAACTAGAGGAAGGACTAACCTCAGCTGTTCACCCTTCATTGGTCACGACAGTAGGCTGTCTGCCCCGTGTTAGCTGGGACAGACTAACACCTTCACATATTCAAGGGGGGAATTTCTGGTGACTCATCCAGAATGGTACTTCCTGCCCATTATGTCATTTACTGGGTTCGTTCCCAATGTAGGGCCCTCACCTGCCCAATGAACGAAACCAGATGGATACACTCAGTATGTGGGAACTGATCTTTACTGTGCGGTTAATTAAAACCTATAATAAAAAGAATTTCAAATATCAAGTAATAGGAAAACATACTAGTTAAAAAAAAGCAAATAACGGAATGTAAACAGCGATGTTGAGGTCAGACTGACCGACTAGACTAACAACATATCCTAGCAGAAAGAGAAGTCCATGATAGTGGATAAGTGATGATATATCCCGATGGGGAGAGACGACCATGACCATGCTAATGCTTTCAAGCAAGTAATAGATTCTACTAGAGGATGACGTACCTAAGTCACCATCAAAGTGCTTGTGCATAACCAATTAATAAAACAGTTCACTAGGTAAAAAAGTGCTGTCTAGCATAGCATAAAAACAATCCTGGTTAAACGATGGCATGCCTTTAATCGCCAACCAAGTGCTTGTGTATAACAAATAGTACAGCGCTTGCGCTTCCCAGGCCCCACTCTTTGATAGAAACGGTTTGATGTACCCACTGGGCGCTTCAACCTTGGCAGGGCGCCCAGTCTTCACAGTTTTGTATTCCCCGAGATGCCACTGCTAAACAACCAGCACTGGCTCCTGCCATGGAAAGGCTGGTGCAGCTTTCATGATGTGACTGGTGCTCGCTGAGCTGGGACAGATATTTGATGCAGCCACAGTCATCTCACCAGCTTCATTCTGAACTCTTGAGTGACGTTAGTGTCCTGGTTGTATTTATATACTTTAGGGTGCAACACGTGGCTTCAGGGTGTTGGGAGGGATTCCCTCGTGAGCCTGTGGAGTATCCACCCAAATGTACCTGCTCGCCAATACAAGAGGGTGGGTTGCTAAGTTATATCATCATGGCGACGAGGCTACGACAGCTGCAGATGTCAAACTTCAGGGGAAGAGGGAATGGGGCCTGAGTGTTTGCCTCGCTCTGTAAACTTGGCGATATTCCTGCGGACAAACTGGGTCGATAAACCGCAGACAGCGACTCATACACTTTAATTTGCTGAATAAAGTTTATTGTACCCCCAAGAGGCTACCCCTTATGGACACTACTTGCACCTCAGGACGCCCTGCTGACCCCGTGGATTTTTATGATCCTGGCATGCCTCTGCCCCCCAATACAGTCCTTTTGCTCTGACCTGATTCTTACTGAGATTGCGAGGACCCCTCTCCACATCATGCCGCTGATGCTAGGTTTTGTTGCAGAAATACCTCGATTGATCGCATTACTTTTGCTACTTGCCTGGCACTGAATAGCACAGCCTGGATGAGAGGGCCCGTTCTGCGAGGTCCGGATTGGCTCCGAGACACCGTATTTTGTAATGAGCGCCCTGAATTATACACAACTTTGCAGGCCCTGAGATCCTGGCTGAGAGACATATGTGCTCTCTTAAGACACTATCTGTGTGGTAGGTCATAGGTGGTAACTGACACCGACGCAGGCATATTGACCCCAGGTTCTGATTGCAATACTTGAAAGATGTGTTGTGTCCAAACTGGGCTCTTAGATGGGATGTGGTCCCTGAGACACTGTGCTGCTCGACTGAACCCAAAGCCTGGCCCAGCGGACATGCCGCTCTTTGTAATATCAACCTGTACTCTTGCATTACTCTTTTCTTTCCATTCTTCTTCCATTATCTGCCTTCAAATCTCGAGAGAGGCTGTTGCCTGTAATGTGGGTCAACTTTGCCTTTTATCCTTTGCTTCTTTTTCCGTTATGATTATAAAGATTGTTTTGTTTATAAATCTCAGTAAAAAGACTTTGAAATAAAAATGCTCCTCTCTTATGCTCATTCACAGAAACATCTTGTATGTGGGCCGGTGAAGGTTTCGGGCTCCCCTTCTGCTACCAGTGCTGGTCATTTCTTTCAGTAAGTACTCACTTGAAATGCTGATCGTTTGCGTGGGCCTTGTGTTTTGGCGAAGAAAGGCACTTGTGTCCTGCTGCCATGATTCTCTGTGAAATAGTTTTCTTGACATCATTCCTCATCACACAGCCCCCTGTTTTCTGTGAGCATATTTTCTGGTAGATATGATTGCTTGTTCGAGGACACCTTTATCACTGAAAGTGATGTCACTAAGGACAAATCTCTGATGCGATGTGCTCTTTGTGTTGTTAGTCAGCTCTCCCGCTGCAATGGCGGTGGTGTCCAGTATCCCTAAACCCATACGCCTGTCCTCCCTCATTCCCCATGACAAGTCCCGTTCAAACCCCATCTTCTTAGTGTTAGTTTGATTGCACTCTTTGTCCTGGTGCTCCTCTAATATCTTCTTACAGCACTTCTTGGGGCAGTTCCAACAACCCCTCACCTCAATAACTCTTCTCCGCCACAGGTACTCAAGGTGTGGACTGGACTGGAAGCCCCTCCTTTGGAAGCCATGTGGATTTCCATGCACTTCTTTGGGTACAGGGTTGGTGCTCTCATAAGTCTCTAAGACAGCAACCCTTGGGTGCTACTGAATTAGTGCCCAAGTTTACTGGAAAACCCCCAAAAATGTCCTGTAAGCCTTTGCGGAGTGCTCCAAAAATCCCGTTACTCCTTTCCCTGGAGCACTGAACATCTGTGCAATGTTCCTGTCCCTGGAGTAATCTGATCCCATGACTGCACCCCAGGCAATGCTTTGCAGGAGGTAGATGGATGGTAAAGTCTCCTTTAAAAAGCCAATCTTTTGTAGTCCACTTGTTGCATGGCCGCTACTGCCAAGAACTCAGTTCCAACAATGGCGAGGTGGCTTTGACCTCAGAATGCGATAGACTTGACTGGGTTTGAAGTGTCCATTGAAAACGAGAGGTTTTCTGACCTCCTGCCAAAACCCCAAGCCAAGCCTTCATCTGCTGCTCCTGTTCTCACATGCGCCTTTCGGGCTCATAGTTTTGAATTTTTAGCATAAAATTGTGATCAGCTAATGCAAAGATCCATCTTATTTTAATTGTTGGTTAAGGACAAACAAGAATGTGAATTTGTGAGTCTTTTAGGTTTTTGTTCAGACAATCTGCTTTGGTTGGACTTTGGTGCATGGCAGTGCTAGCAGAGAGAGGTTTTCTTTGTGATTGATGCTTTCCTGGACTCTCTGTGCAGGCTTCGAAGATCTCAGATGCGCAGTGCCTCGGTCATGAAATATGGAGACCTTGTTCAGGGTGAGTATGAATTCCTGTTGCCCCTCTTTAATTTACTTTACTTTGATATCTGCAAAGACCACATGGGACACCCTTTATGTGATCATTGTATTTCAGTGAAAACTACCCCTCTGCAAATTCTGTACAGTAAAAAGATCTCCACAACCTGTCTTTTACCAGGGATACTTCTGCCCCAGTGTGTCACATGACCCTTGCCGGAACAACATCCTAGTTCATACATAGCACAGAGGTGCCGGGATGCTTGAGTCAATGTTACCTTTAATATGCAGTATCAATACCACACAGCCCCATTTGTAGGCCCTTTACAACGCAGGACTTTACCACGCAGATAAGTTCTTTTTTTAAATGACATAAACACTTGTTTTATCAAAATGAACTCCAGATGTTTTCCTCACATTTACATGTGCACTGTGAATGTGCATTGAGTGCAACAAATTGGTGGTCTCCCTCTGTCCACGTGCTTAGTTTGCTGTAACTACCAGATACAATCAGTCAAGTAGTACTTGTAAAGTGCGGCTTATTACCCGAAAGGGTATCCAGGTGCTTGCTGTGGGTCTCAGTCGAAGAGCCAGGTCTTGAGCCCCTTCCTGAAGTGGGTAAGCGAGGGTGCGGTGCGGAGGGGGATGGTGTTCCAGGCTTTGGCAGGGAGATAGGAGAAGGAGCGTCCTCCGGCGCGGCAGCGGTGTATGCAAGGAGTCTGTGCGAGGGCGAGGTGTGCAGAGCTGAGGTTCCTGGGCGGGGTCAATAGAAGTACAGTCGGTGGTTCATGTAGGTGGGTCCTTAGTCGTGGGGGACTTTGTAGGAGTGGGTCAGGAGCTTTAAGTGGCATCTCTTCTGGACCGGGAGCCAGTGGAGGTCTTTCAGGAGTTGGGGAATGTGAGTTCTCTTGGGCAGGTTGCGGATCAGTCTGGTGGCTGTGTAATGGATTGTCTGAAGTCTTTGCATGAGTTTGGTGGTGGTGCCTGCATAGAGTGCGTTGCCGTAGTCCAGTCGGCTGGTGATGAGGGCCTGGGTCACCATCTTCCTGGTGTTGATGGGATCCTCTTGAAAAAAAATTGGGAGCGTGTGGAAGCAGGCTGAGGAGACGGCGTTGACCTGACGTCTCATGGTGAGTTCGCAGTCGAGGACGATGCCCAGGTTGCGGGCACGGTCTTTCGGCGTGGGTACGTGTCCGAGTTCCACCGGCCACCAGGAGCTGTTCTAGAGGGCAGTGTGTCTGCCAAAGATCAGAACTTCACTTTTATCCATGTTGAGCTTCAGGCAGTTGTCCTTCATCCAGGTTGAGACGTTCTTCATGCAGTTGTGGAAGTTGGTCTTCATCGAGGTGGGGTCGGCTCGGCTGTGAGCGAGAGGACGAGCTGAGTCATCGGCGTAAGAGATTATGTTGATGTTGTGTGATCTGATGAGATCTGCAAGTGGAGACATGTAGACGTTGAAGAGGGATGAGCCTTGTGGGGCACCGCAAATGGTGTACTTGGTTTGCGATGTGAAGGGAGGGAGGCGGACTCTCTGGGTGCATCCCATGGGAAAGGTTGCCATCCATCTGTGTACATCGTCTGTGATACCAATCTGGTGTAGATGGTTGATGAGTGTGTGGTGGGAAACGGTGTTGAAGGCTGCAGAGATGTCAAGGAGGATCAGAGCGGCTGATTCTCCTCTGTCGAAGAGGGTGTAGATGTTGTCTGTTGCGGCAATCAGGGCTGTCTCGGAGCTGTGGTTTGCTCTGAAACCGGATTGGGAAGGGTCCAGAAGGTTGTTTCTCTACATGTGTTCAGTGTGTTGGAGGTTGATGGCCTTCTCCAGGACTTTGGTGGCGAAAGGGAGCAGTGAGATGGGACGGTAGTTCTGGGGATCGCTGGGGTCTGCTGAGCGTTTCTTGAGGAGGGGTCTGGCCTCCGTGTCTTTCCAGGCATCAGGAAAGTTGGCTGTGGTTATCAAGGTGTTGAGGATGGTGGTGAGTTGGCAGTTGATCTCGTCCCTTCCGAGGTTGAAAAGTCGGTGGGGGCTCCCAAGTAGATGTAGTTCATAAGACTGGTTGTGTTTGGTGTGCTGAGTTGTTCCTATGCGGTGAGCGGGTGGTCGGCGGTGGTGGTGGTCGATGGGAGGCTGAGGAGGTTGGAGGGTTGGGGGATCAAAGTTTTTGTAGATGGTAGCTATCTTGTTGTGGAAGTGGTCGGCGAAGGCGTTACAGAGTTCCTGTGGGGAGGGTATATAGTTTTCTGTGGCTGATTGCGCTGATCTCGATCCGGTGGGTCAGGGCTTCCTTTTTTGCAGCCTTGATCTGGCAGTGGTAGTTGTTGAGGCCTGATTTGAAATTGGCTTGATCGTTATGGTTTCTGCTGGTGTGCCATCTTCTTTCTAGTTATTTGCACCTGCATTTTGAAGTGCTTAGTTCCGGGGTTTACCATCTGGCTTGTTTGGAGGGTCTGTGCGTTTTGGCTGGTTTGGTTGGGGCGACTCTACCGGCAGCATAGGTGATCCAGTCGTTGAAATACTGTACCTCTTGATCAGCGTTGGTGGTGTCTTTGGGCTGTGAGGTGCTGAGGGCTTCGGTCCATTGTTGCTGAGTGACCTTGGACCAGCTGCGGAAGGGGGCGCTGTGGCCTGTGGGGGCAGTGTGGGCGGGTCCGGCGATGGTAAAGTGTACGATGGAGTGGTCCGACCAGGTGATTTCTGAGATGTGGCTGTATCTGATTCTGTTGCTGGATGTGAAGATGGGGTCCAGCGTATGTCCTGCTTTGTGTGTGGTCACTGACCAGCTGCTTGAGTCCAGTGTTGTCCATATCAGTTTTGGCTCTACGTTCATCGCTCTTAAGACAGTGTTTCTGGTATAAATAACTTTTGGTCTGGAGAATGAGGGGATTGCAGGCTTTACTAACTGATCTGTATGCCACTGTTTTCATAGATTAAAGTGACCTTGAGGATGGAACCATTGTTTCTACCTAAAGGTGGTGACATGGTTTCTCCTGAACCTGTGATAGCAACTGCCTCCTTTCTGTCCACCCCATAAAATAGAATGCCTAGGCTAGATCCGGAAAATTGGTCTAACAGATCTAAAGCACCTTTGAACACTGAATGAATGCACCACTATTTACTTGAAGAGACTCCATGGACAGCAATATCTAAGCAGAGACCTATGATAGATTATTGAAACATACCGCATCCTCCTGGATTTTTACCTATAACACAGTGACATCAAATACATTTCTCCACCTGGTTTCTTTGTGTTCCCTGGAAAAGGAAAAGCTGCAGCTGCTTCCTTCTTCAGGGGCTGTCTCTACAGATTTACAAGGCAGCTACTTGGTGGTCTTTATATTTCCATTTAGTAATATTTCCAATTTAGAATATATGCAGATGTGCAGTGTGTGATATGCTATTTATTACCATTGTTTAGTGTAGGGATGGGTCATGGCTCATCGGCAATATTAATAAATTGGATTTTAACCTTTTCACTGTAGTAATGAATGTGTCGGTGTGCATTTATTAGTAGAGTTGCTCTAAATAAAGTATTTATTATCGGGCCAAATGTATGTTCGCTGCAGTGGCATAAACGTAGATACTAGAGGAGGGAACAAAGTGTCTACCAGAGCCAGTGTTACTGAAGGTACTTACCCTTCTGCTCTGGCTTTCTCTTACTCTGATAAAAAAAGAAAACCTTAACATTGCATCAGTTATATGGCACCTGAACGTTTTGTTTAGCCTTATTTAATTGGAATTCTGACTCTGTTTTCCACGTGTTCAACCCGTGTTTCTCATCGCAGGTGCCTCCTGGGATGAGATTGTTGACTCCCTTACGTCAGCTGCTATCCGCTTTGAGATGTTAGCCACACCACACAGGAGCCAGGTAAGCGCCCGTCTTGGTCTTGTGACGACTTTATAGTCCACACTCCTCCCATACATCAAGACTCTAAAGGCACCTAAGTTCTACATTAGCACTTTGTAAATCCTAGACTCAGGAGGAGCAGCAACGTTAGAACTGTTCACTGTTACCAGTTTACTCCCCTTTCCTGCTATGAGCCTCTGTCCATCACTGATCCTTCTCCAACTCACTGCTTGTTCCGCTGAGGAGTAGCCTCCATATTGATCCTTTTATGCATTGGCCGACGTCAAACCAACTGTTTGACTGTGAAAAACACTGGGACGTCTTGAGCTGTTTTGAATTCATCCGCCGTTGACTTATGTCAATCCTAACCTTTAATACTGAGATATTCAATATTTGTATTCTCTAGCCTTGCTGATTGCACATAGTGCGGTTCCAAACCCCCTAATGCTTATCTAAAGTGTCAAAAACTATTCCTGAGTAGAGAGCAGGTGAGTGGCGGTGAGCCCACCACAGTTCATTCTGTGGTTCAGCACACTAATGCCTTCTATTGAACTTGTTTAGTAGAGCCTGCAGTTTTTTCGCTGGTCTTTGTCTCCATTGTTCTTGGCTGCCATTTTTTTCTGGCCAGTTGCATTTTCCTCTCCTTTTCGGATACAAGGTGTCATGCTTGTGACGGTGACCACATCCTTTGCTGACGGCTTTGCCCAAGATGCTTGATGAAAGTAGGTGCATGGCTGGTAAAAGCAAACAAATTGTGTATTACTAGTGATGACAACAGCGTTAATATAACCCTGGTATTGTGTTAAATTGCTCGGCCCTAATAAGCGGCTGATATTAGGGACACCCTTATGATGGTGCCGTGGTTCCCCATAAATGAGTTGGAGTCATTCTAGCCTTGGAAATACTTATCCGGCAGGGGAGTTTCCCATTTGGATAAATAGACACAGATAGAGGAAAGTGTAGCGTACTCTGTGATTTGACAAACGCACAATAAAAGCTGGTAGAGCAGCATTTCTATTCAAGTTGTTTGTACGTAGGTCACACAAATGTGCAAAGAGCATCTGAGATGAGAAATCTGAAAATTGTAGACACTATTTGTCGTCAGCCACAGTGACCAGGTGCTTAAGTCATTTAGTCAGTCTGTCAAAATATCTTTCTTCGGCTGACTTTCAGCCATATAAGAGTGCATCATAAAAACATATTTAAAACATGAATTAAAAAGTAATACAGACAATGAGTGATGTATTTCGCAGCAGTGATGATTCATAATCAGATTGTGATAGTAATAATCAATGAATTAACATTTCTACAATATAGCAGCATGAACCAGGGACAGGGTATAATAAATTCATACAATCCCCTGTCCCGTGAGCAATAGGGCCCAGAGATAAATCGTTAAAACAAATAAAATCATTTCCCAACAATATCACGCAAACGAACAGCCGAAGCGATGTATCTATAAATCATTAAACAAGTGAATTCATCATTTAAAAGCTGGAGATGATCTAAAGCTGCCCAACACTTCCTGATGTTTAAAAACTTTAGGAGAGGGATAATAAAATCACGCCTTGGCTTGATATAAAGTTGACAAAAGAAAAGGAAATGGAGCGTGCTCTGGGTGGACTTGGAATCGCAAGGGCACAGATCCAGTTTGGCGTCAAAATAAACTTTGCGGGGATAAGAAACCAAAAGATGCGAAATGCCAAACCTGAATCTAATTAGGTTAAACAATTTGGAGAGATAAGGCTCAACACCTGAAGAGCGTACTAAAAGCGAGTGTTCTAAGACACTCCTTTTTGCCATCTCTAAGTTTCCTCTAGTTGATTTTAGGCAGGTTAGGAGATCCTTTTTCAGTTTTGCTTTTGGGATCTTAGCAATATTAGCTGGATTATAAAAACAATCCGCCAACCCCAGTAACTCTAACTGTTTTTTTTATATAGCTGAGCCAAGGTATCTTCGACATGTAATCCAGTTTAAAACAGTCTAAGATAATTGCACGGTTAAGGGCTGGTTCTTCCTTCGCCCAGATGGAATGCCACAGTAAAGTCGGTGCTATTTGTATGCGGAAGGACAAAGGGATCAAGCCAAGTTCGCTATGACAGACAGTAGCAGGAAGACTATTGGGGACTGTCAACAAGCGTCTCATGAAGGTGTTCTCAGCTCTTTGTAGTCCCACCGGGTTACAGGAACCCCATACTCCAGCCCCATACAATATGACCGAACAAGAGCGAGCCTTATAGATGTTAATTATTGTATTAATCGGTCTTGAGCCTAGCTTTTTCGTAAATCTGAATACCGCCTCCAGGTTTTGGTTGAAACTACTGATCCTTGTTTCAACTAGGTGGTGCCAGTTGCTTTTGTGGTCAAACGGGATTCCCAAGTAAGAAAAAGTAGGGACATAGGACAACTTTTCATTTTGGATAAAACATGATTTTGAAACGGTGGGGGATTTGCCCACCACCATGGTATAAGATTGACCTATATTGGTCTTTAGACCCAGTCCGTTCATAAAATCATTAAACCTGGCCACAAGCTTCTGCAAACCCACACTAGTTCTAGACATTAAGACACAATCATCTGCGTAAAGTATTGCCGGGAGGTTTCTGGTGCCTATCTTGGGGGCATCCACATTCCCATGATTAATGTAACTTTCTAAATCATTGATGTATAAACAAAATAAAAAGGGGCAAGGACGCAGCCTTGACGAACCCCACGATTCATTTTTATGGGAGCAGAGAGTTCCCCGCCCACTCCATAGCTGACCCTCCCAGTCACATCTTGATGCATTTTGGCTAAAAAATGGACAATAGATGGTTCAATACCCAGGTTCAACATCTTTTCCCATAGTCTCCCTCTCTGCACCCAGTCAAAAGCCGACGTAAGGTCCATGAACCCGAGATAGAGAGAATCCGGGCTTAGCTATTGTGAACTTGCTTAAGGCCAGGTGCAGATTAAGACATTGTTCAATGGTTCCCAGGCCCCTCCTAAGTCATTTAGTTTTCGGGATGAATTGCTGATTAACAGATTCAGATTCTTTTGTTTCATAGAGGGGTTCCGTCACTTCATTGTGCAAACGTCAGTGATGTTCATGAGCTCTGTAGATTGGTCTTTTTTCAGAATGAAAGTTTACAATTGAGGCAGAGACCCTATTTACATTAGGTTTTTAAAGAGAAAAGCCCTCATTTAGTGCAGGTCTGCAGGAGAGACTTATCCCACCAGCCAGTTAGATGCCTTATTGGCAAAGCCAGCAGCACCAGCAAAAGCAGAGTAACAGAGATCTAGGATTACAGTAGACTTCAGGTACATTGGGCAAACCCCGCCAGCAATCATTCCCTTCATTTGCCTCACTTTAACCACCCACGCGGGAGAAGCATCTCTTGCGTCCACCTACCATAGCATTGCAAAACAAGAGGCGTATTGGTGCTTGAGGTGTCTCCACCAGTCGATCGCGAGCTCCCAGTAGCTCCCAAACACCTTCAGAGTAGCTCACAGTCTTGAGTTTATTTCTAAATAAGCACAGGGTCACATTTTCCTTTTAAAATTATTGGAAGGCTGTTTTTATTTTACATTATTATCTTCAGGCTGCAGATAGCAGGGCTGATAATGAGCAGCGCTGGAGTCCGATTTATGACCCAAAGCACAGAGGTGAAGAGCTGAAGCACTGAGGGATTTAACTCTGAAATAAAAGTCCTTCTCAACTTAATATTGGATCATGAGAGCAAAATGTTTCCGAATGCTTTTGAATTTGAGAAAATTAAAATAAAGAGTTAACTTAATGACTAAACAAACTCTTCATTGTAATTTTATTCACTTCAAAGTGTTGGATTTACAAACAGCAGGCCTCTTGCTCCCAGTGGCCATATTTATAACTGAAAGATACTTTTATTTTCCCCAAATGAGAGAAATTTAAAGTGGATAAAATATTTCTATGAAACATTGAGTCAATGTTTTTCTCCTCTTTCAATTAAGCCAATCACATCTTATTATTTTACGTAGCATATTTCTTCACTTTAAATTCCTCCTATTTAAACAAATAGCTGTGTTTTTCTGCCATAAACATGGCACTGTGTCCACAGGCCGCTTGGTCAAGATGCCTGCTGTTTGTAAACGCAACACCTCCAAATGGGAGAAAATTTAAGTGATGAGTTTTATGGAATCCATATAACAAAGTTAACTCTTCAGTTTAATATTCTCCCATTTCAGGGTGTCGCATGTACACACAGCAGGCATCTTGCTCCCAATGATTTGTATACACAGTATCATATTTATAACTGAAAACTACAGCCATTTTTTTAAAGTGCAGAAAAATGTTACATATTATGAAAATTTTTTTGCAGAACACTTTTCTGCACTTTAAATTTCTCCCATTTAAAAATAATGATTGTATGTTTAATACATGTAGCTGTGCCACATATGGTGAAAGACATGTCCTTTGCCACAAGTACTTACGACACAGGCTCTCAGTCACCCATACACTAATATCCCATTCATACACACACATTTTCGTACATCCCCAAAGACCACCCTCTCACTGACACACATGGCAGTCCTGTCATGGTGCCCGCAGTCAGAGTATTTTGTTCAAACCCTAGTCTTTTGCTCTATGGACATTAGACTTAAATTTAATGAAATTGGGCGTGGCGGTCTCTGGTAACACTGCACAAGTAACTTGGCCTTCAGTAGCTCACAATCAGTTTCAGTGTTCAGTAGTAGCTCTCACTACAGACAAGGTTGGAGACACTCAGCTAGACATCATCCTGAACTGTTACACACTTAGATTCTGCTTTTCCCCTCCCAAGATTCCACACAAAATCGCACACCATTGCGGCTGGACCTCCTGGTTTTGGAGCGTCAAACTTTAATTAAGAAATAGCAATCAGGATGGCTTGATCTTTTAACATTTGGCAATGGCATCTGCAGTGATCTAAAAGTCACTAGTTTGAATTCTGGCAATGCAACCGAGCCTTCCATTGTTCAATACTATCATTCATTTAGGTGACAATAACTTTTGGTGGATACTTCCTCACTGTAGAGGCGTAGACTATTCCTCAGCAGTTCTCCCACATGCCGCTAGGTGGCTCTGTGCTGGCTCCATGCCTCTCCGGAAGTGACAGAGGGGAGCCCCATATAAGCACCACCTCATGCACGCTGATGCCAATTCATTTCCTTCAGCGCCTTCTGATGTGGATTTAGAGCTTCGTTTCGAACATTGTCGGTCTTCCGACAACTTCCTAACTTCAATACAGTATGCTAGGGAATGATGTGCCCAGGGGAAACAGCAGGGATTCTAGCTGCGCCACAAATGCAGGAAGCAAATGTCCAGCTCTTAAGTTGTGTGATAAGTACACCCTCATGTATCCAAAGGCAATGTGAGCTGTGTCTCGCCGACCTTCACATAGGTCCCACTCCCGCTCCAAGTTAAGGGCCTGGGCTCGGTCCCACTCATAGGGATATTTCCGCTCAAAGGTCTCCACTAAGTCCAAGTTCAAATACAAGCATAAAAACAAAGCTGAACTTAACCCTATCACACTACTTCAGCTCCAAGGAGAAGGTGTGAGGGCATCAAGGAGTAAGTCGCACTCAGAGTTCGCTGGTCACAGATCCGATTCCTCAACTGATCCCAATGCACGAAGAGATTTCTGGACCATTGCGGACCCACAACAGATCGATGCATTCAAGTAGGCCATGTTGCAGATATTCAATGGACTTCAGAATTTCTCTGGTGTGCCTGTGGGCCCCAAGGAACCGCAGGGCCTTCCAATCAGGTTTTTCCCTAGGGTCCCGTTATTGGACCGTACCGACTCTGGTACAGACTTCCACCCACGCCCCACAATCCACCCGGGTTCCCACCACCCCGATGCCAGCACTAAGCCCACCATCACCGGAAGATGATTCTGAATCGACATCGGCCCAAGCTCAACCAATAGTGCAACAGGAAATTACTGAAGCACAGCAGATTGTCCCAAACCTGGTGCCTCCACCACGTCATAGCTATGAGCGGAGGCTCCATTATGTTTTTGGTTCGGTCTCTGACCTTGTACCAGAGCAAGGTGCAGCCCAAGATATTGATGATGGTGATGGTGGTGAAGGGGTTGGCTTGCTCCCACCTCCTTACACTGATGATGCCTTATACCTTGATTTACAAAATGCCTGTTGGCTTCACACCGCCTCTGGGACAGAGCTGGACTATCCACATGCTCCGCCTAAGAGGAGAATGTCTCGTTCACTGTAGTGGTTCAGAGTGCAGCTGAGGCGCTAGAGTTCCAGCTGCCGTCAAATGAGACAAAAACAGATGTTTTAACCGAATTCTACAGCGAGGGCCAGCAACACCTGAACCCTTACTTTTATGTAATGATGCTCACAGATACTCTGATTATCAAGTTGAAACCATGGTCTTGCCTAAATAGGCAGGTGGCAAGGCATCATAGACCGGCACCTGGTGACCAGAGTTTCCCACCAAGCAGTCTAGTGAGCCTTTTTGTACAGGCCTTGACCAGAAAGGTGCATCCTAATTAATTTTCCAGTGCCCCTCTGGATACGGAATCTAAACTGACCGATGCCTTTGGCAAACGTACTTTTTCTTCAGCCCGTTTGGCATTGCATCTGTAAACACATTCCCTTTGAGACCTTTCCAGCAGAATCTTGCCAGCAGTCCCGGAAAATCTTGGGGGCTCCTTGGCCCAGATGTTACAAGATGGGCAAGACATTGCAAAATATGTTGTCTGCTTAGGTTTTGATTCCACAAGTTGCCTTGGCAGGACAGATGGTCCCTGTGTGGTCCTTCATCAACATGCCTGGTGATGTGAAGGCTTCCCTGATAGACATGCCCTTTGATGGGCCTCGCCTCTTTAGTGGGAAGGCAGACTCTGCTTTGGAACGCTTTAAAGACAGCAAAGCGACAGCGCCTTCCTTGGGGCAGTTGGCCTCTGTAAAGCTATTTGTGCATCACTATCAGAAATAGGGGCTACTCCAGAAGTCCGGTGAGTAGGCATAAACAGCCTTCCCAATCAGGGATGGAATGGACAGCCCAGTCCTTTTGGACCACAGCAAAAAAATCTGCGGTCCAGCAGGGGCACGAGTCGCCAACTCCTCCTTCTCTGCTGCATCGGCCAACAAACCACTTTGCCCTTATCTCATCAGCAGATGAGTCTTGCAAATTATTCAAAACAGTTATGCCCTACCTTTTCATTCCTCTGACAGCAAAACAGAAGAGTATCTGTCCATCCTGCCACAGAAGATATGCCTCTTGCTCACAAAAGGTGCCATAGAGTGGGTACCAGACTCCGATAAAGATATTGATACTCTCACTATTTCTGCATTCCATGAAAGAATGAGAGCCTCAGGCCAATCTTGGACCTGCGTCCCCTCCACTCTTTTCTACAAAAGGACAGATTGGCCCAGATCCCATCTGTGAGCATTTCCAATCTGCTCTGGACTCTTGACAACTGGATAGTGTCCTTGGACTTGCAGGGCACCTATTTTCAGACACCTGTCCTTCAGTCCTCCTGGCGTTACTTGCGCTTCAAATTGTATCAGGAGCATTTTCAGTTTGACGTGTTTCCATTTGGCCTCACCGGCGCTCCTTGGGTTTTTATGAAAGTACTGGCAGTGGTCGCTGCCCTTCTTTGGAGGTTGAGAGTTGATGTATTCCTGTACCTTGATGGCTGGCTGCTGAAGCAGGTTCGTCAGTCAGTCGTGGACCACCTCCAGACAGCGGCAGAACTTTAACATCTTTGGGTTTCAACATAAACGCACTGAAGTCCCCGCAGCTTCCATTCATTGGGGCGATCATGAATACGGCGAAGAACTCGACTTTCCCCCGGCAACAATGAGCTCGAGACATTCGGGTTATGATCAGATGTTTCAGGCCCGCTCCTAGATCCAGCTGATGGTGTGTCTGAGGCTTTTTAGTTTTGTGCATCCTCCTTGCCAATCATGCTGGTTGGCACATATGAGCTCTACAGTGGAGCTTGAGGTGTCAGTGGGCTCCACATCAGGGCCGCCTCTCTGACACTATTCAGATCTAACAGGTAATAGTTCAAGATCTGTAGTGATGATTGACTCCCAGCAGCTTGTCCTAGGAGCGAGACCACTCTCCTGGAGCTGACAGTGTTGACAGATGCATCACTTTTGGGTTGGGGGGAGGAGGTGATTTAACCTGGGGAATCCAGAGATCTGTTTCCTGTGGAGGACCTGACGTATATCTGTTGTCTGGAGCTACAGACCATTCTTGTGGCCCTGAAGGCCTTCCTGTCTTCCATCAAAGGGAGGCTGGTGCAGGTTCTCACAGACAACACCACAACTATATTGGGGACTGCAACGAACAGGCTGAGGTGGGGTCTTGGATACTGTGCCAGGAGGCTTTACGCCTTTGGAGGTGCCTTGATTTCTAGGGCATCTTTGTGGTTGCCAACCACCTGGCACAGTCCCTGAACGCCAAAACAGACTAAGTGAGCAGGAATCATTTGGTGGACCTCGAGTGGTGCTTTTCTTCCAAACTGGTGCAGCGTGTCTTCCACCAGTGGGGGAAACCTTGCTAGAACTTTTTGGTAGTCTAAAACACACTGTTCTTTGGGCATTAGAGTTTCCACAAGAACAATTGTTTGGAGATACATTCTGGCTGGAATGGAATCCCGCATGCCTTCTTGCCTCTTTCTATCCTGCCCCGAGTTCTGAAAAAATCAAGAACAAACGGACCCAAGTCATCCTTGTAGCCCCGTTTTGGACCTGAGGCAGTGTGGTACTCCCAACATCCTGAGCATCTGTCCACCATCAGACTTCCACTTCGGGAGGACATCCTGTTGCAGCAACAGGGCAAGGTTCTTCACCCTGAATCATGCGATTGATGTCGTTCTCACCTCTCAGCGCCCTTCTACAAAATCCATTAATGCAGGGTGCTGGAACAAATTTGTGAACTAGCGCGGTGCCCTAAATACAGACACCTTACAGGCAAAGCTGTCGGATGTCCTTTTGTTTGTTTTATCTTGAGCCCTGCAAGACCTTACAGTGGGCACTGTAAAAAGTTATTTGTCGGCCCTTTCGGCCTTTCACCTGACCAACCATCCTTTTTTAAATCTCCTGTTGTGATGAAGTTTACTAGAGGTTTGACTGATGTTTCTTCCCAAGCCCTTGGTCATGCCAGAGTGAGGACCCATAAATGCGCTGAAGTCTCACCTGTTTCTCTCTTAGCAGCTTCCATTCACTGGGGAAATCATGAATACGATGAAAACTCAGCGTTCCCCGGGCAGCAATGAGCTCAAGACATTTGGGGTATGATCCAGATGTTTCAGTCACATGCTCCTAGATCCAGGTGAGGGTGTGTCTGAGGCTTTTTAGCTTTGGTCATCCTACTTGGTCTCGACTTTCCTCATGATTACGCCTTTCAAGCCTATGCGTAGCTTCATCTCCTGACCTTGAAGAATGAAGCCTGTCTTCCTCATGGGGATTACGTCAGCTCATCATCAGTGAATTGCAGGCACACTTCCTGCAACTCACTATACCATCTTTTTCCCAGACAAATTAGTGCTGAGGACAAGGGCAGCCTTCTGACAGAAATGTATGACTCCATTCCATATTGGGCAATCCATCAGCGTTCTTTGCTCCCCTTACCTCTCTAAAGAGCAAGATAGACTCCATCGGTTGGACCCCAAAATAGTTTTTGGGGATTTTATAAAGATCGTACAAGGATCCCCAAATGGACAATCAGCTTTTTGTGGGGGTGTAAAAGAGGGCCTTGTTGAGGTGGATGGTCCTCTGCATTAAGATCTGCTACGCACTGAGCAAGAAGCAGCTCCTGGAAGGTCCGAGAGCCCATCCCTCCAGGCCCAGGGCTGCTACTACTGCTTTGGCACAAGGGATGCCTGTCCTTGACATCAGGCGGGTGCGACATGAGCGTCTGTGCAAACATACACAAAGTACTACTGCCATGACAGCCAGGTCTGGTAGGAAGGTCACTTTGCCCACTCTGTTCTGGAGGACGTTTTGCTTTGAGTTCACTCCACAGACCACCCCGCACCTTCAGGGAGGTACTGCTTTGGTATCTATTCTAAGAGGAGTAATCTGCGTTTAGAAGTATCCATCAGAATAACAAGTTACTTACCTTCGGTATCACTCTTTCTGGAGCTTTTCCTATTTAGCCGAAGTTCCCTTATTGATCTCCCACCTTCCTGTCCTGTGGAGCGGCCTCTTTTTAACATATTAGTACTGAGCACACTGTACCAACAATTGTTTGTGCTCCACATCTTAGGGGGCAGAAGACAAGAAACTGACGTCAGCACACAGCGGTGGTGCTTAAATTAGCTCTGCTCCATTACTTACAGGGTGGCAAGGAGCCAGCAGGGAGCGTGACAATGCCACCTAGTGGCACATAGTAGCACTGCTCTCAAAATCGCTGGTTCTAGTCTGGTGCCTAGAGAATATTCTAAATTAAGGAATCTGTAGTTAGTTAGGAGTGTCCCCCATCTGTTATTCACAGTGATTAGAAACAGCAGAAGTATTGTATAGAGTGCTCTATCAGATAGTTCTTATAGAAACAAGTTATTAAAAAGATGGTAGATTTACAAATCCTCAAACAAAAAAGGGTATATACCCCTCTTGCATTCTTGTCCAGAACAAGGGCCTCAGACAGCATTCAGGCCCATTTTATACAGTCAACAGAAGAGTTAAAAAGAGACGCTCAGAATATTGTCGCTAGAACAGATCTTTCCCCAGCTGTGACAAGGAGATTGCGATAAGTCTCAGTTCTTCAAAGCACTTCATCAGCACTATCCGTTAATTGCCTTTATTCTACTTCTTCTGCAGCCATGGTTCTAATCATAGTGAATGAGTAATATACATGAATATTGTCTTAGGCTCAGAGGCACTTTGCCAGTGATTGTTTCCATATGTTCGCCTGTTGGATTCTGTGTATGCACAGACCAGCTCTCTTACGCAGGTTGAACAGTAAAATACAGCACCCGAACAAAACGACCTTCCATAATAGGTCTGTCAGAAATGTTTTTTATGCCTTTTTATTTATTCGTTGTGATGTTAACCACAAGTATTTCCTTTTTTAAATGCATTTTGTTAGGTATGGCCATCAGTTATTTTCTGTGTACTATATTTTGCAAAGCAAGATCCTCTTTTCTCCTCTTCTTCATTTTGTTGCTATTACAGCTCACAGAAAATATCCTTGTCATGCATCCTTTTCCGTTGATCTAATGGACAAAGATTACCTTTATGTACTTATAAAAGTGATCCCTTAATAAGGAAGCCACACATCTATTGGAACTTATTATAGTTTTGTCTTCTGGTCAAAGCTTAGGGTAGATCGACAGCCGCGGTCTTGAAAAGTTGCTTCAGTGGTGCCCAGTTTGTCTTCTAGGAGAGTCGTTGAGATGGAGTCACTATGCTTTTAAATGTCCTGCCTCTCTTCTTTATCGCAAGTGATTTGTGAAGTTTGTTTGAATTGGACCATTTCTCTTGTTTCTTCCCAGATTCCTTCATCCCAGGAGGGCTTCATGAAAAGAGCATTGAGGCATTATCTAGAGAAGACGGCGCTTTGTCCACTGTGGAGCTATCCGTTGAGCTAGCACGAGGGATAGTATCCTGTAGTTACATTTGGATGAGAAAGCAGTTTGTCCCCGGGCATTCCTTGGTCTTGCGTGACTCTTCATCGTCCCATTAGCAGGGATTATAAAGTAGCTACTGGATCTTTGGTGTTCAATTTTCAAAGGCATAATCATCTTGACTTTCAATCTAGTTCTGATATTCAAGTTGTAAAGCCTTTCTCAGAAAGCTCTTTACAAGACGTGTTCATATCTATTAGCTTCCATCCTAATTTTAGGTCCCTGGTTTCTCTTCCTGTTTTGTGGGTTGTTCTTATTTGTATTTTCAATGCATGGATATCAATGAGGTTCTCTTGAAAAAGGAGAAAAGATACTGCTGCTGCTGTTATCCCAGTTTCCCCTTTGGATTTCTTCATTGAATTCAGTCACTACCCGTCCTCCTCCCTTTGGAACAGATGTGCTATTTTTAGATGGAAAGCATGTAGGACCATTCCTGGGGTTCGCTTACAGATATATTGTGGTGTTTGTTAATCCACTGCTTTCTATACTGTACAGGACTTCTGGCTTATCTAAAATGACGCTCCTCGGACATCAGTTTAGGGTTACATGCTTACCCGTTTCGCTGCTTTGATTTGTTCTTGCTTGTAAAATGGGTCTGATTAATATATCGATAGGTGCAATGATTACTTATGTCGGTATTGGCATGGCTATTCATAAACGAATGAGATGAAGCCAGATAGTCTGTTCGAAGATCCTGCTTGTGGATTCAGTGAATAGAACTAGAGTACTTGGACTATGAATAACAGTTCCTGTAGTTTATTTTTATTCAAAATACTTTGTGATATTTTATATGTAAATGTGCCTCCACATTAAAGGTGCCTTTCATTTATGGACCTTGAAATGTTCAATGTTTTAAGCAACTTGCCAAAAGTAGACCTCTGGACTTTGATCTTTTTTATGTCCTTAATACCCCCCGCTCCCCTCATCCCCCCAAAAGTGGTCTCAAAGAGTGCCTTGCACGCGAATCACTAAGTCACTTTCGGGAAGCTCAAACGTTTAGGCAAAACAATTCTAGTTATGTTTTAGTGTCCTGCTACATGCATACATAGCGCTTCTAACATAAGATAACTCACAAAACAAGTGAAGATGCTTTTTTTCACCCCTGTCCTACTGTAGATCACTGTGGTCTTGGATGATGCCAGCATCTCTACAAAAGGAACGAAGAGTGGAGCCTTTGTGATGTATAACTGTGCCCGTCTAGCCACGCTCTTCGAAAGTTACCACAGCGCTGTTCGTCAGGGTCTGTATCTAGTAGTCAGCAGCACATATATTAACTTAAATGGTAATATGACTTGTACATATATATCCAGAGGAGGCTCTTCTGACATGTGCATGGCCTTGTTAAAGCTACTGTTAAGCCCCTGTAGTTATCATCACTCTCCCTCAGCACACAGGTTTGAGGGGCAGGAAATGTTGAAATGACAGATGGGTTTTTTGTGTGCATTTTTTAAGGTTCTATTTTACATTTTTGATTTGTTGGAAGCATGCATACCTGAAAGTGATGTTGACCACAGATCCCTGAGTTTAGAGTGAGTGGGTATCAGTTGCTTCAGATTGGAAAAAGGCAAATAAAAACATGCCCATGGGTAGGCCGCATGGGTCAGTGTTAGAGCTGATGTGCTTGTGGCAAACAGACACTAATGGCATTCATACACACATCCCACCTTCACAAAAGCTTCTAAAGAGTAATCTACATTTAGATACACTTAGGGCAGCGACTTTCATATACAGAGACACCCACCCTCCTTCATACGCAGCACATAGACAGATCCCTTTTCTGGCACTTTTGCCTCAAAACACACAGAATAATTGTGTTAAGGGCGGCAACACGCTGTGTCGGTGGTAAAGGCATAAGCAGAACGCGCCAGACCAAAATAAACCCATGCAGAAACACACAGCACACCTCAGTAAATGGAAGGGTCCCGAATACTTTGCATTTCTGTCTGAAAGTGACTGGTGATGTGGCTGTATTCTGCAAACAGGTTTGATCCCCATAAAATGTCAAATGTAATGGGTGATAGTGTCAAATTCTCTGAGTGGTGTGTGAGACCAGAGAGCTGTACCCAGTCACTGGTGCACATGCCTATTGCCCTGCCTGCAGAAGTGCATGTGGGTACGACAATGGGTGGTTTCTAGTGTGCTGCTATGAAAAGCTGGCTCTTTATATAGTTTACCAAAAAGAGGTGCACTGAGCAGAACGTCCAGGTATCACTTACGAGTGTACAGGGGCTTGCTTTAACAATCCCTAGGCACTCTGTTTGTGGTGGTGTGGTCTGCAGCCGTAGGCTTATCAGAGGGGAGTGTTAGGCATTTGTTGCACAAAAAGAGGTGCACTGAGCAGAAAGTCCAGGTATCACTTACGAGTGTACAGGGGCTTGCTTTAACAATCCCTAGGCACTCTATTTGTGGTAGTGTGGTCTGCAGCCGTAGGCTTATCAGAGGGAGCGTTAGGCATTTGTTGCACAAAAAGAGGTGCACTGAGCAGAAAGTCCAGGTATCACTTACGAGTGTACAGGGGCTTGCTTTAACAATCCCTAGGCACTCTATTTGTGGTAGTGTGGTCTGCAGCCGTAGGCTTATCAGAGGGGAGTGTTAGGCATTTGTTGCACAAAAAGAGGTGCACTGAGCAGAAAGTCCAGGTATCACTTACTAGTGTACAGGGGCTTGCTTTAACAATCCCTAGGCACTCTATTTGTGGTAGTGTGGTCTGCAGCCGTAGGCTTATCAGAGGGGAGTGTTAGGCATTTGTTGCACAAAAAGGTGCACTGAGCAGAAAGTCCAGGTATCACTTACTAGTGTACAGGGGCTTGCTTTAACAGTCCCTAGGCACTCTATTTGTGGTAGTGTGGTCTGCAGCCGTAGGCTTATCAGAGGGGAGTGTTAGGCATTTGTTGCACAAAAAGAGTCAATAAATGGGACACACACTCAATAAGGAAATCCAACACCAATTTAGAAAAAACATTGATTTTTATATATTTAGACACCAAGATCGACGAGATTAGGCAAGTACTTTTCAAATTAGCGATTTTCAGAAACACAGAAAATACAGCTGTCAGATTTAAGGCATGAGCGCCAAACGCGGTAATGTTATCCAATGGGAGAGACATACACTGCATAGGGGTACTTGCAATCGAGTTACAGGGTTGTTCTTCTGGACTTAAGGTAAGTAGGGGCGAAGGTCCTTAGAACCACCAGCAGTTTCGGTCTACCTGCCCTGGTGTGTCCGGGTGCAGAGGTGCTGGTCACAAGGGTAGCCTTGAACACTACCGCTGAAGTCAATGGGGAAAACCTTTAACAAGAAAAAAGGCTGCAAGTGGGGACTGGGGGACCAGTCCGTCAGAACCCAAAGGGGTGCTCGGCTCTTGAGAGTCTCTGGAGCAAGGGGGCACCGTCAGTAGGCTCAGGCTCGGGGGCTCAGGTGCAGAGGTGTTTTGTCCAGCGGGTCGCATGCGTTGGAGGCTCTCACTTTTTAGGTCGACCTGGAGATGGGTACAAAACAGGACAACAGGGCCACTCTCGTCTGGCCTCTCTGATGCTGACATCCCACATCGATAGGTCTGTCTTGGCGGTGTTGGTGTCCGGGCTAGACACTAAACAAGCTGCTGCAAGGGCTCCTGTACCCCGGGTATTGGTGCAGGGCGGCTCCTCGGGGTCCTAGCGGATCCAAACTTGTTAGGGAGACGGATATGACCTCCTGGAGCACCAAGACCTCCTCCTGGGATGCTGCTTCCTTGGTGGACCTGGGTGTCAGCGGAACAGTATACCGGGTCGATGCGGTCGGTGCCTGCAGGGAAGTGGCTCCTCCACTTCAAGGGGGATACTGGCTGGTTGGCGACGTGCTGGCAGCCCTCCGAGGGTTTTGGAGGATGCATAGCTGTAGGACAAGTCAGGTCTTTGCCATTGCCGGAACAGGAGCAGGCAGGCAGGGTTTGGCACCAAGCCCAAAAGTAGTCCACAGTTCTTGCATTCTTCGGCTCTTCTTTGTCCTCCTTCTTCTTTAGTCGGGCGAATCTGAGATCCTGGTGTCAGGGAGGGCACCTAAATACTGAATTTAGGGGTATTAAGAGGAGTGAAGGGTAGTAGCCAATGGGCTACTTACCCTTGGGGCTCACTACACCCCCTATATGACCACTTCCTGTGGGGAGTGGCATAACCCTGTCCCAGAGTTCCTAATTCCACCAAAACCAAGATGGTGGATTCCTTCTTTTGTGGAGCACATCAGGCAGCCCACCTTAGTGGTGTGACTAGCCTGGTGGTGCAACACGCCTACTTACATAGCTAATTTCCCACCTGTCCTGGTGCCCCATAGGTCTCAGGACAGGGGGTGGCATATCCTAGGTCTGGGGTAAGCCAGGGTCGCATATCAAAGGCGGAAGGGGCTTTGAAGCCCTTGGCCTTGATATGCTAAATCACTAGCCATCCTGCTGGAGGAGGTGTGAAGACCTTCCTCCGAGGCAGGCATTGCTTCTGGCCTCAGAAAGCGTGGGCTCTCACCTGCAGATGGTCAGAAACATGTCTGTGTTGGCAGGCTGTTCGATACCAGTTAGCCAGCACACTAGATAGTGGCAGGTTTTTCAGGGGGCATCTCTAAGGTGCCCTCTGGGTGCATGTCATAATAAATCTTGTACTGGCAATAGTACAAATTTATTAAGACAAGGTGTTTGATACCAAACATCATAGGTTTTAGTAAAGCCATCATGTAGCTGGGGAACTTGCAATGACCAGTGCCCAGTACATATACTTAAGATGGCTTCCCTGTTCATTTGTACCATCTAGTAATTGAACTAGACAGCACAGGGGCACATCTGCTCATGCAGAAATGCCCTCACATGTAATATAATGCACCCTGCCATAGGGCTACAAGGCCTGCTGTAGGGGTGACTTGCACGCATTACTTACAGTGACTTTGGCATGGCACATAGTGAGGGTTCCATGTCATGTTTTTACTCATGGCTTGCACCATGACACGCAGTCTGCAATGTCAGGGTGCATGCAATTTGTATGGGAGTCCCTTAGGGTGGGTTAATACATGCTGCAGTCCTAAAGGACCCTCTTAGGTACCTATGCCCTAGGTACCAGGGGTACCACTTACTAGGCACTTAGAGGGGTCCCAAAATATGTATGGCAGTTGTGTTGCAATTAGACCATTTTACCTTGTTTTAGGGAAAGAGCACTGGCACTGGGGTCTCGTTAGCAGGGACCCTGTGCACATCATTCGCAAACATCAGTACCAGTGGCAAAAAAGTGGGGGTGACCATGACAAAAAGGGGCACTTTCCTCTAGCTGGCTATTGTAATAGCAAATTAATGGTGTCATTTGTTTATGGCAGATGTACATTATGAATTAAGTCTTAATATATTTTGTTTTCTGATAGTGTGTTATGTGTCCTGGTGAAGAGTACTGTTGTGCACCCATTAATACATTAATATAGGTTCCGTCTGTTTGCGCTGTGTGGATGTGCAGTGTTCTGTCATGTGTGAGTGGAATTTGCTAAGAAATAAATGCTGTTGTGAGCACAGTTGTCTTGTATAGGTTATGTGTTTGTGTTAATTTTCTTAAGTGTTGCAGGCAAAGAAAGGAGATTTTTAAGGTGTTCAACAATCTTGAGTCTGAGGGAGTCATTGAAGACAGGGAAAGCTGCCTATGGCTATCTCCACTTGAGATAGCACAAAAAAGAAATAAAGAATTGAGAGTGTGTGTGGATCTGACGTGCTCTGAACCAGTCCATTTGGTTGATGATCATCCGTTATCTAAAATAGATGAACTGTTGACCATGTAGTATAGAGCTCAATTATTTTCGAACCCTGATCTATGCTCTGGGTACCATAATGTGATTCTTTCCCCAGCGTAGCAACATCTCACTGCTTTTGTCACCCGGGATGTGATTTGTCTCATTGGTTATGTGTCTGTCTTCCTTTTCATATGAGACTTGTGACATTGTCTTGAAACAAGTGATGTGTGAGAATTCTGTTGCAACTTGAATCACAAGGTTCTCACATGATCAGTTGGTGAGAGGCTCTTCAAAGCAACTCTGTCCCTGCCTGTTTCCATGGGTCTCCTTAAAGACTCCTATTTCTCCAAAGTGAGCTGGTGTCTCTTTGCAGCAGATACCCAACTGTATTGTATCTCTGTACTCTGTTGGATGCATGTGCATCATTACAATGTGTCTGGCTGAACGTTTATGTGCGCTGTCCAGAATGGTTCTATGAAAGCAGGACTAAAGCTGGAGACCAACCTAACCAATAAATGGAAGGGTGGAATGGCCAATAACGACAGAAAGGAGGCTGGCAAGGGGGAAGCATGTAGCACTAAGGAAAGCATGTGGAGTTCCTGGACGTTTGGAGAATGGATGGGGGAGGTGTAGCTTGTCTTTTACGCTCTTTTGAGTCTCATCGGTCGCAGAAATGTAGACAGGGCGGAGGATTGTAGGGGTAAAAAGTTGAACATTCGGTGTGTAAGACTGCATTTTATTCTGGCATCAAGGGGAAGCGAATCTGGTTGTACCAATAGTGGACTAATGTGCTCAAATTTCTTAAAACAGACAAGTGTCTGTTTCCCCGCTAAATACGTGTACGCTCGGCACTTCACTGGCAGAACCTCTTTTAGCACTGGAAAGCCCTAGGGCAGCCATGCGCTCTACAAATCCCTTACAATTACAAGTGTTTCTAGTCATGAACTGAGAACAAGAGAGTTATCCTACAAAAGGGTGCCCGTTATACTATGCTTATCCCTACACCCGGGCATATTCTGCCTTCTGTCGAATCTGTTTTTAATGGCTAAAGCAGTGGCAAGAAAAGCATTCCATGTTTGTGCCAACTGAATAAAGAATTTGACTTACTAAAGACAAATCGGAGGAATGTTAACATGTATCGCAGGTTTGAGTAAACAAGAGAAGATAGCACGTCAAAAAGTTGCCTTCGGAAATTAAATTGGAGGCAGTATTCAAATTGGCATCGTATACAATCATATCCATCCACATTACGCATTTCGGAAACACAACACAAGCACTACTACTTGCAGTACAATCACTTCACGTAAGTTGTTACAGTCGCACATGGAACCATTCAAGGGGGGTCTCTCTTCGGGAGGGCACACCAAGTTTCTGGACAGGGACTTTAAGGTGTCTAAATCATCTTATAACTTTTCGTCATTTCTTACAAATTTCTTTCATATTTTCCCCACTAATCACCACTCTGAGACATCCTTTATCCATCTTTCAACTCTTGGTTTCTTGGGTGTTAGCCAGTGTATTGCAATGTTCCCTTTTAGCTAATAACAAAATTAATTGAACACATCTGGACTTGGTTTTATTTTTCTAGCAAATTGCATTAATGCCTAATAGGAAAGTCTGTGGGAGCAACAGTATATAGTGAGGTGCAAGTGATTGACACATTGTTCTACAACCTGCTTCGAGCAGCCATTTATTTCTATTCAATCACATACTAAATAATAGTAGGTGGCCTCTTGGTCATTGCAATTACAGCAACCCAGTGCCTTACTCAGATCCAGTCTGTTGCATTGGTGGGGCTCACATAAGTTCTGTGTATGAGGTTCAAATGCAGAAGGCAGAACCTAGCATTGCATAAGTGTAAGTGCACTCTGTCAGTGGGTCCATGAACGGCATCTAATAGTCTACTGCCCATGTTTCTCTAATCTTCAGTTCCTGTTTGAGTGTATCTTCTCTGATAGCCATATAAAAACGTGTCATACACCCTGGTTCCTGATCCGCTCCCACCAATAAGTCCAGCGTATAGACTCACGCGGAGTGGTTTGAGTGTCCACCCTCAGAGCTGTTGTGCTGCCCCACGCACAGCGTGAAGGAGGTGGCCTCTGTCCACTCCAAATGCTTCTTTTGTACACTCTTGTGAATTCCTTGCACACGATTGAAAAAAAATCACCTGCTGTCTTACAACCTCCCTACTTATATTGCAGTTAAATTAGAATGGAAATTCTGAAGCGGCGATTGGCAGAAGTTGAAGTTGAAAATGTTTTTTTGTTTTTCTCCAGCAAAACCATTATGCCAATCCACGTGTGAGAACACTTAATTGAGGTATTTTGAGTAAATAAATGTATGTTCATGCACTACAGTTATTCGGCTGTATACAAAGAAGCACTTACATTTTTATTGACATAAATTGGCTGGGAATAAAGATTTTAATAGATCGTATGGCCTTAAGGGTAGCAGAAATCACTCAAATTAATAGTTTTAAATTATGTCAATACAAAAAGACAAAGTCTCAAATTTCCGCTGAATTTGAGATTACGATTATTTCTGGTAAATCTGCACTTTTGGGTTTTTCACTTGATATATTTTGTCAGTTAAAACCATCAGAATATATCCTGGTACATGTCCTTGAGATGAAATGCTGCACCTGGTAATTACTGCGCCCTGCGGTATAGGTGATTCCGGCTGCTGTATTGTGGGACTCACTTATTTTTTGGAAAAAAACGTACCTTGATTTGGTGGATTGGATAGAAGTACAGAGGTTCAGAGGCTGCATTCTATCCATTGAAAGAAAATCTGGATCAGTCCTTGTGAATTTTAGTATCTCTGCTGCAAAGAAACGAGGGTCTGTTTCGCCTAAGTAGGCTTGTCAACTGAGAGGGGGAAGTTGGCACGAGGCTTGAAATTGGTAGAGAATTTGCATATAAAATGTAAAAATTGATAAGTAAGTATTTCTAAACGTATGAAGACTTGGGAGCACCCATCTTCATTCAGGATGCAGAAACATTGAAGATTTGTATGCAAGACACAGCCTAATTTTGTGTAGCTGTAGATAAAGCTGTTGGAGTGATTGGTAAATGAAAAGGGGTTGAATCCGATGGGAGAATTGGGTTTGATGTTTTATCATATTCTTTATCTGGACATATATCTGAGCCCGAATAAAAAGGGTTTTGCTCTCCATGAATTCCTTCTCCTCCTTAACGTCTTTGAGGGATCTAGCGTATTTAGTTTGAGATATTTAGGCGTCCTAGATTGAGACAAAGAAGGTGAATTAGGCATTCTAGATTCACCCAGGATATGTTACATTCATCCAGATAGGCCATTAGTGGGGTCTGAGCACATGGAGTGATAGAGCTGCAGTTTTACCAACAACTCCACCAAACTTTGCCATCTTTGATTGAGTGGCGTTTTACCAGCTTAAGGTGAATGACGAGCATGAAAAAAGCAAGGGAGCTTCAAAAAGTACTTTAAAAAACAATCATTGTGACTTTTTAAGCTAGGTTATTTGTTGGCCATTGTGTAAAACATAATGTCCAGTACTACGTTTTTCCAAATACAACTTTCATAACTAATGTTTTCCAGAATCGAAAATTGAAACGGTGATGTTTGTTTTGCAAGAACATTTCAGCGCATAGACCTCAATGTCTATCTTCTACTCGGACGAATAGTTATTTGAGGAAAGAAATAGAAGGCCCTTATTTTTTGGACCTTCACCTTTGTCTTGTGTGATTCTATTCCATCATCTAGACCGTTGTCGCAGCCCTGAAGTGACAGGTCATCGACGGGCCAAATGGGGAAAGAGAGAAGTCTATCTTGACGCTTTTACCAACCTCCAACCTGGCCACTGTCCGGGCGCTGTGTAGCTGTGCACATGTCTGGGACTGAAAGCAAATTCTGCTTGAGGTTGGTCGTCCGGGACCCGAAGTACTCCAACCCTGGAGACATGTTCTGTGCTATGCCTATCCCTTCATAACAAGGGAACAAGACGTATGTTCTGGATAACATATCATAAAAACAACCAACTAGCAACTGGAAAAGCAAATGGGGTGGACGGGTCATATTCACGTATAAACAGTACCAGATCAAAAGTATTTTAGAAAACAATTGTCACAAAAAGACTCTAAAGCAACCAGAAAACAGTCATCAGGCTGAATAGACTAGCAGTTCTGGTCGCCAGGACAATCAGGATTTTCAGATTCCCTTTTATCTTGATCAGGCAAGAGGTTGTACGAAGGGCTGGTGGAAGGGGGTTCTGTGGAGAAGACATTTAGGTTCTAATATCGTTCTTTGTGAGGTTCTGTACACTGTCTCGGTTTGCCGTCTGTAAATAGTACACGATGTTTGAGTGTGCAGAACTATTCATGGTAAAATATTGGTGTAGTGATACCCCTGTCTGGGGCTCTGCACCATCTCTTCTAGAGTGTGAAGGGGGTTCAGTCAAGCCCGATGGCACCACCCACTGGGGCGGGATTCCGGACAATCTGGAAGACTTGTGGGGGGGGGGATGGGGAAGCATGGTTGTCCTGGCAGGAGAGAGCAGTCTGAGTGTGCCCTGTAAACTGGGTATGGAAGACACTTTATTTTGTATTTTTGTATCACTTGCAGGGCTTTGTCCCATGTGGAATTTGCATTCTGTGACTTTGATCTTTGCTGGTTCAGTAGACACAATTCCACAGATCAAATGCCACTGTACAGGCTCTTCAAAGCCAGGCTTCTCTGCGCTGTAGTCATTGCAAAATACTGTAAAATGATTGCTGCTCTTCCGATAAACTGCTTATTGCAACTTGTACACAAACAGGTTCCCAATAGGTAGACGACTGACAGAGCCTTTCTTTTGTAAAAGGAGGGTGAGCGGAAGCTCATCAGTGGGTTAGCATATGAGAATGTATCCATCCTTCTCACTGTTGTTTATGTCACCATCAGTATGTTTTCATTACGTTTACAACTCCTTCACTGTCTGATGCTTTTTAGAGTATTCCTCATTAAATCTGTATTTTTTTTGTGCCTCCTAGTGTAATTTTAGCGTGCTCTGTGTTTCTTTCAGTGTCCATGTATGCGGGATCCTTTCACTATGCCTCAATTAACGTTTTGTCTCTTAAATGAAGCTTTGCATTTCCTCAAGCATTTTTTTTTTTACAAAATGTCCTTTTAGTTGTTCTGTACATGATGTTCTCTCTTTCATGGTGAGATGATTCACTTTCCATGGCCAGTTTGTGGTGTTTTCACTTCCAAAATGTCCTTTTCGGGCTGCTCCAGCCACAGTCTCTGTGCAGTGATACTCCTCGAAGCAGGGTATTCTCGGGCCTGGAACACCCACAGCAGAGTAGTGCATTGGCTGACATCACCGAAAGTGTGACAGAGGGGGACAAATGACCTTAGCTAAGGGGGTCCCACTTCACCACGTGCAACTGGATCTGCAGGGCGCTCCTCATCCCTACCATCTACCGGGAGGCTGTGCTCCAGGAAGTCCAATCAGCAACACTTTCTGGCAGGGTCTTCATTGAATTGCAGTGTCGCCGCTGGAGTGCAGGAGCTGCACTTACACTGTCTGGGGAGCCTAACCTCACCCTCCGTCTTATGCCATGCTGGGACGGGGACATCCAACATGGATCCCGCTTTGCTTGAGAAGGCAAATTTGCCAAACTTGAGAAGACATCTGCTCTAGCATTTCCACAACCTCCTTTCAAGGTTTGCGCCCAGCCATTATTTTAAACTTCCAACCCCTGGACTGATCATGTGCCCTTGCAGAAGCAGCGGAGTAGCGGTAGCCTAGCACCGCACAGACTGTTCACCTGATTCTAGGGCCTGTCAAAAGTACCGAACATAGCACTATCTTCCCATACAAAGTACGTTGCTTCTATCTAGGACCTAGCATCCTCAAATTGCAAGCTGTCTCAATATGCATCCTCTAGGTTCATAATATACAACATGAAAAACTGATCTTTATCTCCGATTGTCGCCTCTCCGTTTTCTTTTCAAATGACACTCTTCTCCCCTTCACATCCTCTGCATGCCTCGTCTCTCTGGGCACAACCTTCTCTTACTCACTTGCATGTTTGCCTTACTCTCTATTAATGTACTTCTGCAAATCCTTTTTTAAAGCCATACCCCTGCTACCTAACAATACCTCACCTGCTCTAGCTCATCTGTTAATCCCACCAAACATCTGCATGATGTCACATAGCACTCCCAGCATCCCCCAGTAGTGATAGCACCCAACAATTGTTAATTTAATCCACCACAAAGAAACTGGAGTCAATGCTTCGAATGGTTTTCTTGTGTGCACAAGAATAATCCCTAGGCTAATCCCTAAGCTTGGGTTCCGCAGCAGCGTGCTGCCTGTCGAAAAGTGGTTCAGCGCATCATCAGGGGTAGTAAGCACCATTTAAATGCAATTACAATACAATGTTTGATGTTCTGCTCTAACACACCAAAACTAATTGCAGTTCTATGGTTTGAGTGCAAGTCTGTGTCAGCAGCTTGTACCCACAGGCCTGGAGAGTTAGGTGTTTGTAGGCCGGGTGTAGAAAGACTAGACTCCAGCAGGAGTCCAACATCTCTCTGGGGTCCTCTTAGTGTAAACTTCAAAAACCCCAGTGTGATTGAAATGGAGATCTTTCCTTGGCTTTGTCCATCTGTGTACAGAAGAGGAGCTTGTGAAGCTGCAAAGGTTCCTGACCTGGCGTTATACCCAGAACCAAAGAGTCCTAACTAACCTGGTACTCCTTAATCTTAAGCGAATGACCATGGCGCTAAACCTTAAGGGTTTCACTGTTCACTGCGGGACTGTAGGACAGTTCCTCAGGGGTGGTTTACTTTCAGCAGGAGTTTATTCCTCATTCTTACTGCAGATGATCTCTGAACCCACGAATCAGGTTATTACACAGCTGAAAGTAAGACCTGACAGTGTCCAGGCTATTATTATTAATTGGACTTATAAAGCGCTGTTTTCACCTAAAAGATGTCTTGGCGCTGACCACATAAACCCTTTCAGAATACTTATATCAACTGCTAGAAAAGACATCTTTCAAACCCATCCCCTGTTCCTATTTCCCTCATGCATACCTAACTATTTAGGAAAGAGACAGAATTTCAAGTCCTTCCTAAATTGCAGGAGGCTGTTGCAGGCTCTCAATGGGGCAGGCAGCGTCTTCCACAGCTGAGCTGCACACACTGAGACTGCCAGACCTCCTTGTCTCACTTTCCCAATTTTCGGAATGCATGGAAGATTGGCTGAGGGGGACCGTAGATTCCTTCTTGGGTTGTAGTGTTTACATTTTCTTTGTAGCACTTTGGGTCCTGTTTTCCTTAGTGCCTTGCATAGAATACACATTGACTTAAAAACATTCCCCTCTGGAAGTCAGTGTAGATCCTTAATGGTGCCAGAGGAGGAGGCATGTCCAGATTGATCTAGTGCAAGTTTTGCTACTGCTGCCTGTACTCTATACAACCTTTTCATCAGATAACCTGGGGCTCCAACATGCAGCGCATTACACTAGTCTGTTCTGCTTAGAACTGTACTTTGCTCTACTAACTTGCTTGCTGGCTGTGACAGTAGTGGTACAGGTTTCCGTAGATTCCAGTCCATAGTAGGTAGCTGCTATCTTGTACACGTGTCTCCATTGAAAGTTTATCATCAAAATGTGCTCCTAAGTTACGGACTGACCGTGAAGTCTCTAAACTGCCTGTCGATGTCCAGGGCCAGAAATTATTTCAGGGTAGGAGGGTTTTTTGATGGTGAGCAGCATAAGAAGTCTGTCTTCTCACTTTTGAATTTTAGTGGGTTACTGTTCAGCGAATCTACTACCTCTCGTAGGCAGTTATGAAATGCTTCTAATGAAGTACGTCTATGGCTGTCCAGCGAAAGAACCCATTGCCTATCGACTGCACCGTTCACAAAAGTAATGTCCTACGATTGAATGATTTTCATTTTCCTTGGTGTTTTCACCTAATAACTACACACACAAGGTGGAGAGGTGTGGTGCAGCGGCCAGGGCAGCTGACTTCGGAGCCCAGGGTTCACGGTTCGATCCCCGGCTCCGGCGGCAGCTCAGCTCAGCACCATGTGACTCTGGGCAATAGCTCACTTAATTTCCACTACGGCCCCCAGCGCCTTGAGACCCGTAAGGGTGAGTAGCTGCGCTATATAAAAACGGACTTAGACACTGTAAGCAGGCCACGCTTTGTCTATCTAAACCCTAACAAACTCGCAGATAAAATGGAAAAACGTAAGTGGTATTTCATTTGCCAATTAAACCATCATTGAGTCTCACAAGATCAATGAGCAACACTTAATGCATTGCAAAATCTGGAAACGGTTCTGAAATAGTCGATGTTTAAAAAAAACAAATAACGTTTTGGCTTTAAAAACATTGTTTGTAAAACGTAAGGCGAATCGCGCGGAGAGGAGAGGAGAGACGAGCCATTACCATGCAGGTTTGAACAAAAAGGCAGGAATCTAGACACTTCTATTGCTTCCCTGTAACTCAATTTAAGATGTGAAGACCGAGAGCCCCCTGGTTCGATTGGAGGGTGAGATACATTGTAGAGTGATCAGTGTTGCTTTGGAGTCTACCTTGTGGTACTTTGAGTGAGTGAAGAAGGAAAGGTTCCGAGCTGCGGAGAATGTGAAGCAAGATTTGATGCTGCGGGGAGGCCGCCTTCTGTCAGGTTGTTAAAATAGAAGTCCCCTATCCACAAATAGCATATCCTGAGGTTAGTATTTTTAGACTTTGGTGTACTATGGGAGCACATTGCGCTGTTGTGTTATAGTGAATTATATGCTGCTGAGGTGTCAATCAGGGCCAGAAGAGCTGGATCGAGGCCAGTCTTTCGGGATAACTTCTTAGTATCTAAGTGTGGACCACTTCGATTCTTTCTAAATAAGCTCCCCGCATGTGGCTGTCCTGAAAATCTGATGTGGGTCTTCTGGTCCTGTACTGCTCACCTCTTGTTGAGTTACCGCTTGGCAACGTAAATGAGCGTTGGACCCTTCAAGTGGATCCCCCCTGAGTCAAGGAAGACAGTCACCCACGCACTCATCACCAGCAGACTGGACTATGGAAACGCACTCTACGCCGGCATCAACAAGTCCCTACTCCGCAAACTCCAAACAATACAGAACACCGCCGCCAGAATCATCCTCGGCATCCCCCGACACGAACACATCAGCCAACACCTACGAAGTCTCCACTGGCTCCCCGTGGAGAAAAGAGTCACTTTCAAAATCCTCACTCACGCCTACAAATGCCTACACAACAACGGACCCAAATACCTCAACGACAGAATCAACTTCCACGTACCCAAAAGAAACCTCCGATCTTCCAACCTCGCACTGCCCAAAACCCCGCGCATCCACAGAGCCAGAGCAGGCGGAAGATCCTTCTCTCACATTGCAGCCAAGACCTGGAACGAGCTACCGGCAGACATCAGACGCGCCCCCTCCCTGAACACCTTCAGGAAGACCCTCAAGACCTGGCTCTTCGACTAAACAGATCTGCGGACCTCCCCCCCCCCTCAGCGCCTTGAGACCCTCACGGGTGAGTAGCGCGCTTACAATTCCCTGATTGATTGACCCTAGGAAGACGCTGTCGTTTTAGGCACTTGAGGTGAATTAGAAGGTTTTAAAGCTTATTTTTCCACATATAAGACACCAATGAGGACCTTTGAATATGAGCAGCCAGAGACCTACCTAATGCCATGTACATAGCAAATTACTAAATTACAGTATTTCTTTTGGGCCATTAATCCTACCTGGATTTCTAACCAAACCTTAACTGCTAGGAAAGAAGGATCAAAGGGTTGTAAGGCAAGTTATTCCTATGTGGAAGGGCTATGTGAATTTGAGAGTACGCCTACTCTTTGGAACTCGCAGAGAGGGTTCTCTTGGTGTGCCTGCAGTAAATGTGGTGTTAGGCCTACAAACAAAGAACTCCAAAAGGGGATGATTTGGGGGTTCCACACTTTGGAACCCCCTCCACTTTGGATCAGACTTCAGTATGACATTCATTGTTTACAAGAGACAGCTTAAGACTATTTGCTATCTGGCCTTCCATTCCAGCAGTGCTGGAGGGTTACTTCGACCCATATTATGGACCGTATAAATCGTGGCAGTGACGATCATTTACCAACATGCACGTTTTCCCCTGAAACTGTATCAATTGGAATTTGGCACTACTTTTACTTCTAAAATAAACAAGCATTGGCATAGCCAATAGGTCTCGCCTTTGGGACCTTATAAGTGTTTAGTTATCCAGCACAGTATCCTTGGTGCAACAACATCAAGTGTTGCATGGCTAAACACTTATAAGGTCCCAAAGGCGAGACCTATTGGCTATGCCAATGCTTGTTTTGAGTGAGTGGCTCGTGCAGGTATGCCACTGTGAGGTAGAGATGCTGCGAGTGCTTTTACAGAGGCCCCTGTGACATTGCGCCTCTTCAAAATGTATCTTGGGTCTGGTGTAATACTTCTAGCCCCTATTTCCGTCTTCTCGCACCCAATGCATCCTTAAATGTCCCATGTACAGCCGGGGTTGACACTCCTATTACCCCTGCCCTCCAGTGACACTTTACCTGTCACAGGTGGTGGTGGTGGTGGTGGTGGACGTGGTGGTGGTGGTGGTGGACGTGGTGGTGGTGGTGGACGTGGTGGTGGTGGTGGTGGACGTGGTGGTGGTGGACGTAGTGGTGGTGGTGGACGTGGTGGTGGTGGTGGATGTGGTGGTGGTGGTGGATGTGGTGGTGGACGTGGTGGTGGACATGGTGGTGGCTGTGGTGGTGGTGGACATGGTGGTGGTGGTGGTGGTGGTGAATGTGGTGAACATGGTGGTGGTGGTGGAGGACGTGGTGGTGGAGGACGTGGTGGTGGTGGACATGGTGATGGTGGACGTGGTGGATGTGGTGGTGGTGGTGGACGTGGTGGTGGTGGACGTGGTGGTGGTGGACATGGTGGATGTGGTGGTGGTGGACGTGGTGGTGGTGGTGGTGGACGTGGTGGTGGTGGTGGACGTGGTGGTGGTGGACGTGGTGGTGGTGGTGGATGTGGTGGTGGAGGACGTGGTGGTGGTGGATGTGCTGGTGGTGGTGGACATGGTGGAGGTGGACGTGGTGGTGGTGGACGTGGTGGTGGTGGACGTGGTGGTGGTGGACGTGGTGGTGGTGGACGTGGTGGTGGATGTGGTGGTGGTGGACGTGGTGGTGGTGGAGGACGTAGTGGTGGTGGTGGTGGACGTGGTCGTGGTGGTGGACGTGGTGGACATGGTCGTGGTGGTGGACGTGGTGGTGGTGGATGTGGTGGTGGATGTGGTGGTGGTGGTGGTAGTGGTGGTGGCGGACGTGGTGGTGGTGGACGTGGCGGATGTGGTTGTGGCGAATGTGGTTGTGGTGGTGGTGGACGTGGTGGTGGTCAACGTGGTGGTGGACGTGGTGGTGGTGGACGTGGTGGTGGTGGACGTGGTGGTGGACGTGGTGGTGGACGTGGTGGTGGTGGAGGACGTAGTGGTGGTGGTGGTGGACGTGGTCGTGGTGGTGGACGTGGTGGTGGTGGACGTGGTCGTGGTGGTGGATGTGGTGGTGGTGGATGTGGTGGTGGATGTGGTGGTGGTGGTGGTAGTGGTGGTGGCGGACGTGGTGGTGGTGGACGTGGCGGATGTGGTTGTGGCGGATGTGGTTGTGGTGGTGGTGGACGTGGTGGTGGTCAACGTGGTGGTGGTGGACGTGGTGGTAGTGGACGTGGTGGTAGTGGACGTGGTGGTAGTGGACGTGGTGGACGTGGTGGTGGTGGATGTGGTGGTGGTGGTGGATGTGTTGGCGGTGGACGTGGTGGTGGTGTTGGCGGTGGACGTGGTGGACGTGGTGGTGGTGGACGTTGTGGTGGTGGTGGTGGTGGACATGGTGGTGGTGGATGTGGTGGTGGTGGATGTGGTGGTGGTGGATGTGGTGGTGGTGGATGTGGTGGTAGTGGACGTGGTGGTGGTGGATGTGGTGGATGTGGTGGTGGTGGATGTGGTGGTGGTGGTGGTGGTGGACGTGGTGGTGGTGCTGGTGGACGTGGTGGTGGTGGACGTGGTGGTGGATGTGGTGGTGGTGGTGGACGTGGTGGTGGTGGACGTTGTGGTGGTGGTGGACGTGGTGTTGGTGGTGGTGGTGGATGTGGTGGTGGACGTGGTGGATGTGGTGGTGGACGTAGTGGTGGTGGACGTAGTGGTGGTGGTGGTGGTGGTGGATGTGGTGGACGTAGTGGTGGTGGTGGTGGTGGACGTTGTGGTGGTGGTGGACGTGGTGTTGGTGGATGTGGTGGTGGTGGATGTGGTGGTGGACGTGGTGGATGTGGTGGTGGACGTAGTGGTGGTGGACGTAGTGGTGGTGGTGGTGGTGGTGGATGTGGTGGACGTGGTGGTGGTGGACGTGGTGGTGGTGGACGTGGCGGTGGACGTGGTGGTGGTGGTGGACGTGGTGGTGGTGGACGTGGTGGTGGTGGACGTGGTGGTGGTGGACGTAGTGGTGGTGGACGTAGTGGTGGTGGACGTAGTGATGGTGGACATGGTGGTGGTGGACATGGTGGTGGTGGTGGACGTGGTGGTGGTGGTGGACGTGGTGGTGGTGGATGTGGTGGTGGTGGTGGACGTGGTGGTGGTGGACGTGGTGGTGATGGATGTGGTGGTGATGGATGTGGTGGTGGACGTGGTGGTGGTGGTGGACGTGGTGGTGGTGGACATGGTGGTGGTGTTGGCGGTGCATGTGGTGGTGGTGGTGGACATGGTGGTGGTGGACGTGGTGGTGGTGGTGGATGTGGTGGTGGTGGTGGACGTGGTGGTGGTGGACGTGGTGGTGGTGGTGGACGTGGTGGTGGTGGACGTGGTGGTGTTGGCAGTGGATGTTGTGGACGTGGTGGTGGTGGACGTGGTGGTGGTGGATGTGGTGGTGGTGGACGTGGTGGTGGTGGACGTGGTGGTGGTGGACGTGGTGGTGGTGGCCGTGGTGGTGGTGGACGTGGTGGTGGTGGCCGTGGTGGTGGACGTGGTGGTGGTGGACGTGGTGGTGGTGGATGTGGTGGACGTGGTGGTGGTGGACGTGGTGGTGGTGGACGTGGTTAGTGGTGGATGTGGTGGACGGTGTGGTGGTGGTGGTGGACGTGGTGGTGGACTTGGTGGTGGTGGTGGACGTGGTGGTGGTGGACATGGTGGTGGTGGTGGACGTGGTGGTGGTGGTGGTGGTGGTGGTGGACGTGGTGGACGTGGTGGTGGTGGACATGGTGGTGGACGTGGTGGTGGTGGTGGACGATTATTGGGTAGGAGGGTGCTGGCAGAATGCGGATGGAGAGGAGGATCTCGAAGGGGGCACATGGGAGAGCAGAAAGAGGCCGATTATTAGATACAATAAAATTTAAAGCGCATTAAAGCCAATGCTCCTTTAATAAAAAAAACACGTCGTGCCTGCAGTGAGAGTGGCTCACAAAGTGTTCAGTCGGTTTAAGCTCCTTTTATCTAGACGCCCAGTTTGTTCAGGTGCGTGTGCCTCCGTGAAATCTTGTGTACTGACTTGTCTTGTGAAACCTGGCTGTATTTCTCAGCTCCCCGCGTGTGCCAGTCAGCAGCTTGAATTAACTTCAGCCTTGCGCGAGAACAAGCAGCAGCTGTTTGAAGCACTCGTGCTTGTGCTGGCCTCCGCCTTGCGGGAGAGAGCAGCAGCGGCGGCGCGAGAGCCATATGGTTTCAATTAGCACGCGCGCCGCTGCTCGCTCCCGCAAGGAGGATGCCAGCACAAGCACGAGTGTGCAAAGGAGCAGACCGATTTCTAAAGGTCATCTCCTAGAGCAGCGCATGCGCGCTGCCTAGGCGAGACCTAAAAATGTAATAAGGTTTTATAGATTCTCTGGCTCTGGTACCGAAAATATTTTAGTGTTCTATGGTCTTTTCCTTTGACGACTGCAGATATTTAAGGTGTATAGCAGAGGCCATCGACACTGAATATCTGTTAATGCCGGTCCTTTGGGTCTACCAGCCAAATCAAATTCTTCATGATTTTCTCTTGCTCATTCCACAGGTAAACACAGTCATCAAAGGGATCAGTTACCAGCTACCACTAGTTTTAAGAACTCTCCCATTCCTCAAGGCTGACTCTCGGCTGGAAGCGATCGAACACTAGTCATGTCCCTACCGGACGATTGTTACGTCATCTACACTGGCCTCCCCAAATCTCATATCCGGGCTTCAGAACTAAGCTGCCTAATTGTGTTGTAACATGAAGTTGGGACCACATCAAGCCTGCCCTTTAAAAGCACTACACTGGCTACCATTCGAAGCTTAGGTTGCACTCTTGCACCATCCACAAAGCCTTCTGGGAAAAAGTTCCTATATATATACTGCTGCAGATCTTAGCTCCACGCTATTGCCAAGCTAGAAACATCTGCCATTCATGCGCATAAAACTCGGAGGCGGATCCCTGTGTCTACAAGATCCAAGACTGTGCTGCGCCTTCAAAACTCTCTTGAGATCTGAGCTCAAGATCTGAGCCCAACCATGTGCGTCAGGAAACTGAACTATTCAGTCTCACTTTCTAGTGGACCTTTTGATCGCTCCCCCACTTCGCTTTCTCGTAAGAGTGACCGCGTCCTATCCCCTCTGGTGCTCTGTTGTAACCAAAATGTGAAATGTAGCTCATTAAAATCTCTTAAATATAAAAATGAATGGTTTATCAAATGTTTCTATATTCCAGTCAATGTATTATTGTTTAGATAAAACAGTCACAGCTAGAATTCCATTTCTCAACGTTGCATTTAATTTCTATTGTAGGTTTGTACCCAGAGTTCCCTACACCAGGTGAACTGGACTTTAAGTCTCTGCGGGAGGAGGTATGTCATGAATGTTAACATGTGCAGAATTTTTGTATTTGCATAATAAATTCAGAGCGTCCTTGGTGAGCCAAAGGAAAAATTCTGAACATTAACAGAATCGATACTGCCACATTTCTTGTGACCGGGACAATACTATTATTATTTTTCTAGAACTTGGAACGTTTAGTAATATTTGGATAAAAGTCATATTTAGAAAGCGGTTGCTTATGGAAGGCACCATGGGTCATTTCTCTCACTTTTTACATGCTGCCTAAATTGGTTCAGCGGCTCATAGGTTTAACTTGCTCACCCCAGGTTAATATTTAAAAGTGGCTGATGCATTTTTATGTGTGCGTAATAAACTATGTGTCAAGACAGTCACTCTGTGTTTCATCTAAAATGTTATAACACGGGAAATTAGAAGTGTTAAAAAAAAAAAAATGAGACCTTATTCTGGCAATCATACATGTCCCTGATTACGCTATCAGGATCAGAGTATTTCAAAATGCCAAAGAATCCTAAATTTAGAGGGCAAGATAGAAAGTGGCACTGCTGAGTCAAGGGATAGTGGTAAAAACAAATGACCATATTTAGTTGAAACATAACTGCACATTGATGCAGGGAGGGAATTCATGTTTTTCTATTGAAGAACATTTCAAATCCTGATGTACTGTATTAAAAGGCATATGTTATGCGGCACATGTCAGTATCCATCTGGTGACCCCTATTACAGCCATAAATGCAGTTTAACTGGGATACAACCAGCACTGCTTGTTGACTTCAGTCATGATCAGTGGCTCTGGAATGTTTGTGCTTGAGAGACTTCACTCCAAGCCAGAACCCTTTAACTCACTCCCCATACTCCCTCGCTAGAAAAAGTCGTCCTAGTGCAATTCATTAGGCTGGAGATGTGTTCCTAATTGTTTTTGTTTCTTAAAGTCCTACTCACAGTTAAAGTGGGAAGATGCTTTCCCATTGTTTTTTAAATAATATGCATTTTCTGTTTAAAATGCGGGCCTGTTATTCCACATGAGCAACCAAAACAATTGAGACACTTGTCAGGGCACGCCCAAACGTGGAGCGTGTGCGGACTCTCCCAGAGGTGCAGTGTCTGTGGAAGTGTCCTTCCCACCGGACTGGGCTGTCAAGGCAGTAGTGCTTTGTGAACGTGTGTATGGTCGACCATGTCGGAGTCTGCAGATATCAAGGATTCGCACCCCTTGTGTCAATGCAGTGATAGTGACCTCGGCCTGTATTCATGAGTTCTCAGACCCTCGGGGTCAGTGCACCGCAGATCTTGATGCAGGGGACTGTCCACTTCGACAGGGTTCTTTTTAGGTCTCGCCTGAGCCAGCGCATGCGCTGCTCTGCGAGACATTTAGAAATCGGGTTTTCAAAATGCTACCACAGGCATTTTGGTGGCCTCAAGCTTGCGTGCACGCAAGCGTGCACGCGCGCAGCCGCCATCTGTCTTTCCTCCTGTCACGGGTCATTAAGTGGATCGCGATCGCGATGCACTTTCACTTTCGCGGCGCGCGCGCGCGCAGACAACTCCTGGTTTCCTTTTGCCGTCACGCGCGCCTCGCTTCAATGCCCCTCCCCCTCCCTCTCCCTCACCACAGAGTACGTCTCGCAGCTTTTTTTTTTTTTTTTTACTTTGAGCTTATCCCGCTTCTGCAACCCACCCTGCAGTTTAACTGCACGGTGATGCTGCACACGACCCAGCATCTGTAAATTTAAATTCTTTTTATCTTTGTTTCATCATGTTTCTGCCTTCAACTCTAACACTGACCATCCTGACCCTAGTTATTTTCTTTTTCATTGGCTTATTTATGAATCTATCACCACCACCTGTAGCACTATCCTGTTCTTTTCTCTCAGAAGCCATTGTTCTCTAGATTACTAGATTGCTCTCTGCCCAGGAGAGTGCACTTGCTTTTCTCCAAGGAAGGATAAAGAAACCCATACTAATAGTTCTGCTGTCATTCCAAAGGTGGTCTGTTTATGTAAATGTATGTCCTAAAGCATTTCAGCAATTCCTTTACCTTCTTTTGTCTCCCACTACGTAGAACCTTCCTTTGCATATGTTCAATTTACATTTGCTCTTCCTAGCCCCTTTTCACATTTTCCTTTTCCCCTCATCACTTTATATTCCTGTATTTTTTCTTTTCCATTTCTGCATCCCCCAGCTGGAAGGAGAGAATGAAGAACCAGGGCTTCCTGCCCACAACCATTGTGAACGTTGTTCATGGATCTGGGCTTATTTTCTCTTCTCCACGTACAATGACGTTTCACTAGTGACAATGAAGGCACAGGGTGACTAGAGGTGGATTCTTTTCCATGTTGCAAATCCTCTGCTGGATCCACTGCACCGTCTTTTAAAGCCACCACGTTTGTTGGCTGCCTTTAGCGGCACCACCTGCTCCATCATCAGCTTCTGCTCCTGCAGCCACATAGAACTAGAAGAAAGAATACCTGATTTCAAAGACTTTGGGATTACTTGTGTACAGTGCATCCTGTGGAAAATAGATCCAGTGGAACGCAGATAGTTGCTGTCCATGAATGGGCTCACACCTATGATATTTTATACTTTTTTATTAGACATGCCTGTTGCTGTATCGTCCACTTTTTTACACTTTATATATTTCACTTTAAATTCTTTTTCAAATTTTAGTCTATCAAGGTATCTTTCTTTCCTTTTTTTTATTTTGAGTTCACATCATTCATCTTTCCTGAAAACCAACGTGACTTATAAGAGCAACCACAAATGCCTTGTAGAAGAGTTTCACTTCATTGGTTCAATTTGTTGCACTTTTACATTACTTTCTTATGCTTCGGTTTTCAGTCTTCTTTACTAATTTCTTCTATTACTTTGCTTTTTCCTTTTTCACTTTAATTTATTTTTTCGATTTTCAACTCTTTATATTTATCTGTTAGAATGTGCATATGTCTATGCACACACATGTCTGTGTCTGTCTCTGCTCTGTATGTGTGTGTGTTAGGCGGAGTCTGTGAGTTTGTGTGTATCTGTTTGTGTGCGCATGTGTATTCATGTGTGTGTATGTGTGTCTTCCTGCACATGTATCAGTATGCCACTGTATGTTGTAGTTGTTTATTGATATATTATAACGCTGTTTTCCAAAGCTCCTAACGGAGAATGCAAAACGGTACAAACAAGCATTGGCATAGCCAATAGGTCTCGCCTTTGGGACCTTATAAGTGTTTAGCCATGCAGCAGTGGATGTTGTTGCACCAAGGATATTGTGCTGCATAACTAAATACTTATAAGGTCCCAAAAGCGAGACCTATTGGCTATGCCAATGCTTGTTTACTTAGCCTTTGCTCCAGAAAACCCCACAAGGAGCTGATGAGCCGGAGTTCGCTCACGCGGCGAGCTGACGTAATCACAATGAGGAAGACAGTTTTTAGAGTCAGGAGATGCAACTATGCTTAGTGTGAGGAAAATGGTGTATTATATGGTGTGCTTGTGCGACCTCACCTTGTAATACACTCACAATACCATCTTGGTGTCCCACCTCACCATCTTCATCAGTGTCCTAGGGTGCACTCTATTCTGGCATGGGATCAGAGTCTGAACCAAACAAGAATGGAGCCTCTGCTGATACTTGGAAAAGGTTGAGGCACCGGGTTAGTGTCAGGCTGCATAAGAACTGGTTGCGCTTTTGTGATTTCGTAGCCCGACATTGGTTGCACTCGAGGTGATGTCGGTTTGGGGTCTGACTTGGGTGTCTGTGCCGATGGAGTCCGTATCTGCTTCAGGGCGGCAGGAACCGTTGTTAATCTTGGGCCTGATGTGTAAGTCTGGTTGGAGTCAGATGGCGTCCGAGGAGAGCCCGTAGGCGATATCCTGACTAGAGGCTTCTGTGGTTCCATGGGGCCTGACGGCTCACAAAGCGGGAGCTGGAAATGCATTAAAGATTTGCAGCATGGCCGCTTGAAGGCCTTGATTTGCTTTGGCCTCTGGCGGCGTCAGGACCAGCTGAGTCCATGGCTGGTGACCTCAATGGAGTGCTACGCAGATCTTGACATCCTCGCACCTTCTCTTTAGAGCCAGAATGGCGGGATGGGGTAGAGACGCTTTTTTGTGCTTGTGTTTTTACTTTAACTTAGACTTTGAGCTGCAAGTGAAGTGGTCACGGGAACGGTGTTTGGGCCGGGCCTGTAAATTTAGCGCTTGACCTGTGTGAGAACTGTGGCTTATTCTTTTGCTTGCCGATGTACAGCTTTGTCTCCAGGTCTCGATGCGCCTCTCAGGGAATGAGCATATAGCAAAATAATGGTTCCCTTCGGGGGGAAGTCCAGAACCTAGACTCCCTAGGCTGAAAAATTCAAGGTAAATCATATGAATTTCGACAGTGTCTTTAATTTGAGTCTAGCAATAATAAAGATAATTACGCAGGTGCTCCAGAACTGACGAAGTGCAAGTGTGAAATGACATCAGTGAGGTAAGTGTGCATAAGTGCTGTACAGAAAGAATAAATATTACTATTGATAAGCACATTAGCTGCTAGGGACTGCAACACTTAATCCAGGTAAGGATCCAACTAGGAGTACATAGTGATTAATACAATCAATGGATGTAGTCCACTAGCGAAATTGTCAACGTTTCGACCCTGTGATTCCGAAGGGAACCATTGTTTTGTTATAGGATCATGAACCCAGAGTCCCAGGGTTATAGGGTTGCCCTATAATGTTTTGTTCCTGGTGCATCAGGGCACATTGCGCACATGGCTTAGTTGTGGCCGAAGCTCAGGCACCGGAAGCACTTGAGTGGGTCTGTGACTGACATCTGCTTCCTGCAATCTAAGCAAAGTTTGAATCCTGTTGTTTTCAGTAGGGACATCATTCTCTAGCACACTGAAGAGTTTTTGGACTCTTCGAAAGACCAACAAAGATGAAAGCGAAGCACTGGGACACATCAGAAGGGGCGGCAACAAAGGAACTGACGTCAGTGCGCAGCGATGGCGCACATGTGCAGCTCTGCTCAGTTACTTCTGGGGCTGATTGGAGTCAGTGGGGAGTGCAGGATGCCACCTACAGCCATGTAGGATCATTGCTAAGACAAATTCTCTGGTCTCGTCTTGCACATCGGGGTACTATAAGTATGAGAAATCTGCAGTTAGAAGTGTCCCTCAGAACTGAGAATTCTGTTTGGTACAAGGGCATAGACTAATAACATCTATTCAAAGGCTGACCATACATGCTGTTGAGGTACAATTTGGGCTTTTGTCTGGGCAATACTTTCTCTGTGGCATGTCAAATAGTGTTTATCATCCCTCCAACAACTGATGTTTCGTACATTAACATGCTTTAATTATTCCTCTTTTCCAGGCTGAGAATTCCCGGTGGTAAGGTTAAATCGTATTGACCGACTGCCCACTTTTGATATATTGCTTAAAGCTACCTTTTCACCTCATTGTTTGTTCTGTTAGGCACCAATGATGTTTGGAGGCTGTGAGCTCTGCTTCCTCTAGAGTCCACCGTGGGTCAGATTTTCTGCTGCATTTTAAGTAAAGAAATACCTCCTAGTCCTCTCCACTTTTAAAATTGTATCTATATCTATCTATATAAATACAATTTTAAAAGTGCAGAGAACTGAGGTATTTTATTTACTTAAAATGCAGCAGAAAATATATATATTTTCTTCTGCAACATATATATATATATATATATATATATATATATATATATATATATATATATATATATATATATATATATATATATATATATATATATTGTTGAATCTTTGATGAAGAGTTCTACACAACCATCTTTTTTACAGGGAAATAAGATTTCCTCAGTACATCATCATTGGCTCATCAGTTGATTACTGGCTTGACTCTCACAATATTTTGTATCTGGTTGTTCCAAAAACCTCAGTAAGAAACTTCAGTTGCCCAAAGCATGGGGTTTAACTGCATGCAGAATTTTATGAAAGGGACCACATATTCAGTTGCAAGAGTAATGGGACTCAGCACCCCTCTACTTGTAGTGAAAACCTTTCCTAAATCAAGCCACGCGAACATTTAGATGCAAGGGTTTTCTTGTTCCTACATCAATGCTGCTCGTTAGTATGAGTGGTCGATAATTTGCCACCCTCCTCTTGTTCTCTTAGTCTGTCTAGCTAGAGCTATCTAATGCCAATTGTTGTTCTTCTTGTCTCCATCTGGACCCTGGGGTACCTTTGTTTTCCTACTATCCAGGCAATCGGAGACATCCTTGAACTTAATCTGTGTGTTTTCTCTCACTCAAGAAGTATGTAAACCCTTCACACTGCTTGGTCATGGTCTACACCAGGCAACCAACACCGTTTATTTTCAGAGTGCCTACTGTGCGGTATCGAGCTACCAAATTATCATGTCTGAGCATCAAAATTGTGATAGCGGTTTTGAAATGAGTTATTTTACAGCCAAAGGAGTCAGGATTACATTCAATAGTGTATGCAGCATAGAGACCCTTCTGGTGCAGAGGCAACATATCAAAACTTGAAGCCAAGCCAGAGCTCTTAGTTCAGCCACCTCTAACCAGATACAGCAACAAGCTTTATGATGTTTAGCGCATAAGGGCTGTTCTTTCTATGGTCATCTCCCACATTGATTATGCAAACTCGCTCTACTTCGGCCTTCCAATACATTTAACAAGAAGATTGCAAATGGTGCAAAACCAGGCAGCTAGACTGATCTACCATCAGCCGAGATGGTGTCACATCACTCCCCTAATGAGGAAGCTGCACTGGCTACCAGTAACACAACACAGTGCATTTAAGATTGGATGCCTTATCTTTAAATCCCTGCACGGCACCTGCCCGTAATTTGTCTCTACCCTCACCCAGAGGTATATCCCTGCTCGGAACCTGAGGTCACCCAACCTTAACCTTCTGGTTATCCCCACCTTGAAAAAGAAGAGATTAGGCGGATCTAGATTCGCTGTTCTGGCCCCTCGTTTTTGGAACTCACTCCCTTCAAACATCAGATTGTTACCGTGTTACCCTCAATTCAGAAGACTCCTAAAAACTTGGCAGTTCTCCCAAGCTTATTAATGAATCAACGAGCTGCAGGCTATTGTCTATAACCAGCGCCAAGAAACCGTATGGTGTACGTGCGATTTACAAATATTTTTAACATAACAAAGGCAGGTGCCTGGGAGTCAGAGAAACCACATTTAATAAATGTTTTAATCCACACCTTGAGGCTAGTACCAGCCACCTGGACATCAGGAAACCTTTGGAAACAGGTGTTGAGACTGGCCTTGCTTTGTCTAAGAGCCAGAGATGGGGCCAGTCTTCACTTTCACTTAGACTTTTCCTTGAACCTTGCTGTAAACCCAGCACTCTGAAGCGATCCAAAGTGGCATTGTAGCGCTAGACAAAACTCCAGGGGAATACTTGTGTCGCTTTGAGTTTTTGGTAAAAAGTTACATCAACTCCTGTTGCAGCTCTGCAAACAAACGGACTAGTGGAATCCCAAACTTCTCCCAGCTTCAGTATCCCACCACTGCTCCAGCGACAAAACCTTTTCAGTTTTTGAAGACACGTCCAATATTGACTTTAGAAGCTAACGTTTTATTAACTCTGTTTGCTCAGGCTGATGTAGTTCTGTTACCAAGTAGTTGTGGGACTGGTTTGTGTTGACACAGCAGAGTTTAATGTTCCTGTAGCCCAGGCTGGGCCGGAGGCAGGTTGGCAGTGTGTGAACAGCCAGTTCTGATCCTCTTACACTGGCTGGAGACTGACTCTACACTGGGCCCTTCATCTGCCTTCAGTGTAGAGGCGTCAGTTAAGGTAGGAGGGTGAGAACACAAGTCACATGCTGTAGCTTTAACGTTACATCAGGGGGGTATGTAAATAACGCTGCAGGGAAGCTGGCATGACATATGATTTTTAACAGAATATTTTGAAGTATGTTCCTAGTCTTTGTCCTAATGTGTTTGTTGGACAAAGCAGAGGCGAAATCTGGAGTGGACAAGCCGTAGTGTAAGCCCCTGCAGCCCTACACGTGTGGAACCCCTTGTCCCGCCTCAACATTCAGGGGACCCCTGGCATCGTAGGGCCCTGGAATATCTGTGAGATATGTGAATATGAGGGCCCCCTCACCACATTCTGCAGGGGGCCCCAACATTACATGTTGCACTGCTGGTAGTAGAGTCGGATGCGTGAGCTCATCTAACTAGCAGTAGAGTAGGATGCATGAGCACATCTCACCAGGAGTAGAGTCGGACTCGTGAGCTCATCTCACCGGGAGTAGTGTCAGACCCACGAGCTCATCTAACTAGGAGTGGAGTTGGATATATGAGCTCATCTCACCGGGAGTAGAGTTGGATGAGTGCGCTTATCTCACCGGGAGTAGAGTCAGATGCACAAGCTGATCTCACTGGGATAGAGTAGGATGCGTGAGCTCATCTCAGCAGGAGTAGAGTAGGATGCACGAGCTCAACTCACTGGGAGTTGTCTGATGCGTGCGCTCATCTCACCGGGAGTAGAGTCGGATGCGTGTGCTCATCTCACCGGGAGTAGAGTAGGATGCATGAGCACATTTAACCAGGAGTAGAGTCGGACGCGGTAGCGCATCTCACCGGGAGTAGTGTCGGACCCACAAGCTCATCTAACTAGGAGTAGAGTTGGATGTATGAGCACATCTAACCGGGAGTAGAGTCGGATGCGTGAGCTCATCTCACCGGGAGTAGAGTTGGATGAGTGTGCTTATCTCACTGGGAGTAGAGTAGGATGCATGAGCACATCTCACCAGCAGTAGAGTCAGATGCGTGAGCTCATCTCAGCGGGAGTAGAGTAGGGTGCACGAGCTCATCTCACTGGGAGTAGAGTAGGGTGCACGAGCACATCTAACCTGGAGTAGAGTCGGACGCGTGAGCTCACTGGGAGTAGAGTTGGATGAGTGCACTTATCTCACCGGGAGTAGAGTCGGATGCACAAGCTGATCTCACTGGGATAGAGTAGGATGCTTGAGCACATCTCACCAGGAGTAGAGTCAGATGCGTGAGCTCATCTCAGCGGGAGTAGAGTCGGATGCGTGAGCTCATCTCAGCGGGAGTAGAGTCAGATGCGTGAGCTCATCTCACCGGGGGTAGAGTCGGACACACAAGCTCATTTCACTGTGAGTAGAGTCGGACGCGTGAGCTCTTCTCTCTGGGAGTAGAGTCGGACGCGTGAGCTCTTCTCTCTGGGAGTAGAGTCGGACGCGTGAGCTCTTCTCTCTGGGAGTAGAGTCGAACGCGTGAGCTCTTCTCTCTGGGAGTAGAGTCGGACGCGTGAGCTCTTCTCTCTGGGTGTAGAGTCGGACGCGTGAGCTCTTCTCTCTGGGAGTAGAGTCGGACGCGTGAGCTCTTCTCTCTGGGAGTAGAGTCGGACGCGTGAGCTCTTCTCTCTGGGAGTAGAGTCAGACGCGTGAGCTCATCTCACAGTAAGTAGAGTCTGACGCACTGGCTCATCTCACAGTAAGTAGAGTCTGACGCACTGGCTCATCTCACCGGGAGTAGCGTTGGAGCGCAGTCATACGCATGAGCTCATCTCACTGGGAGTAGAGTCGGACGCATGAGCTCTTCTCTCTGGTAGTAGAGTCGGACACGTGAGCTCATCTCTCTGGGAGTAGAGTCGGACGCACGGGCTCGTCTCACCGTGAGTAGAGTCGGACGCGCGGGCTCGTCTCACCGTGAGTAGAGTCGGACGCGCGGGCTCGTCTCACCGTGAGTAGAGTCGGACGCACGGGCTCGTCTCACCGTGAGTAGAGTCGGACGCGCGGGCTCGTCTCACCGTGAGTAGAGTCGGACGCGCGGGCTCGTCTCACCGTGAGTAGAGTCGGACGCACGGGCTCGTCTCACCGTGAGTAGAGTCGGACGCGCGGGCTCGTCTCACCGTGAGTAGAGTCGGACGCGCGGGCTCGTCTCACCGTGAGTAGAGTCGGACGCGCGGGCTCGTCTCACCGTGAGTATAGTCGGACGCGCGGGCTCGTCTCACCGTGAGTAGAGTCGGACGCGCGGGCTCGTCTCACCGTGAGTAGAGTGGGACGCGCGGGCTCGTCTCACCGTGAGTAGAGTCGGACGCGCGGGCTCGTCTCACCGTGAGTAGAGTCGGACGCGCGGGCTCGTCTCACCGTGAGTAGAGTCGGACGCGCGGGCTCATCTCACCGTGAGTAGAGTCGGACGCGCGGGCTCATCTCACCGTGAGTAGAGTCGGACGCGCGGGCTCATCTCACCGTGAGTAGAGTCGGACGCGCGGGCTCATCTCACCGTGAGTAGAGTCGGACGCGCGGGCTCATCTCACCGTGAGTAGAGTCGGACGCGCGGGCTCATCTCACCGTGAGTAGAGTCGGACGCGCGGGCTCATCTCACCATGAGTAGAGTCGGACGCGCGAGCTCATCTCACCGGGAGTAGAGTCGGACGCTCGAGCTCATCTCACCCGGAGTAGAGTCGGACGCGCGGGCTCATCTCACCCGGAGTAGAGTCGGACGCGTGAGCTCATCTCACCCGGAGTAGAGTCGGACGCGCGGGCTCATCTCACCCGGAGAAGAGACGGACGCGTGAGCTCATCTCACCCGGAGTAGAGTTGGACACACAAGCTCATTTCACTGTGAGTAGAGTCGGACGCGTGAGCTCTTCTCTCTGGAAGTAGAGTCGGACGCGTGAGCTCTTCTCTCTGGAAGTAGAGTCGGACGCGTGAGCTCTTCTCTCTGGAAGTAGAGTCGGACGCGTGAGCTCTTCTCTCTGGAAGTAGAGTCGGACGCGTGAGCTCTTCTCTCTGGGAGTAGAGTCGGACGCGTGAGCTCTTCTCTCTGGGAGTAGAGTCGGACGCGTGAGCTCTTCTCTCTGGGAGTAGAGTCGGACGCGTGAGCTCTTCTCTCTGGGAGTAGAGTCGGACGCGTGAGCTCTTCTCTCTGGGAGTAGAGTCGGACGCGTGAGCTCTTCTCTCTGGGAGTAGAGTCGGACGCGTGAGCTCTTCTCTCTGGGAGTAGAGTCGGACGCGTGAACTCTTCTCTCTGGGAGTAGAGTCGGACGCGTGAGCTCTTCTCTCTGGGAGTAGAGTCGGACGCGTGAGCTCTTCTCTCTGGGAGTAGAGTCGGACGCGTGAGCTCTTCTCTCTGGGAGTAGAGTCGGACGCGTGAGCTCTTCTCTCTGGGAGTAGAGTCGGACGCGTGAGCTCTTCTCTCTGGGAGTAGAGTCGGACGCGTGAGCTCTTCTCTCTGGGAGTAGAGTCGGACGCGTGAACTCTTCTCTCTGGGAGTAGAGTCGGACGCGTGAACTCTTCTCTCTGGGAGTAGAGTCGGACGCGTGAGCTCTTCTCTCTGGGAGTAGAGTCGGACGCGTGAGCTCTTCTCTCTGAGTAGAGTCGGACGCACAAGCTCATCTCACTGGGAGTAGAGTCGGACGCACAAGCTCATCTCACTGGAAGTAGAGTCGGACGCACTGGCTCATCTCACCGGGAGTAGCGTTGGAGCACAGTCATACGCGTCAGCTCATCTCACTGGGAGTAGAGTCGGATGCGTGAGCTCATCTCACTGGGAGTAGAGTCGGATGCGTGAGCTCATCTCACTGGGAATAGAGTCGGATGCGTGAGCTCATCTCACTGGGAGTAGAGTCGGATGCGTGAGCTCATCTCACTGGGAGTAGAGTCGGATGCGTGAGCTCATCTCACTGGGAGTAGAGTCGGATGCGTGAGCTCATCTCACTGGGAGTAGAGTCGGATGCGTGAGCTCATCTCACCGGGAGTAGAGTCGGATGCGTGAGCTCATCTCACCGGGAGTAGAGTCGGACGCGTGAGCTCATCTCACCGGGAGTAGAGTCTGACGCACGAGCTCATCTCACCGGGAGTAGAGTAGGACGCACGAGCTCATCTCACCGGGAGTAGAGTCGGACGTACGAGCTCAGCTCACCGGGAGTAGAGTCGGACGCACAAGCTCAGCTCACCAGGAGTATAGTGGGACGCACGAGCTCAGCTCACCTTTAGTAGAGTTGGACGCACGAGCTCAGCTCACCTGGAGTAGAGTCGGACGTATGAGCACATCTCACCGGGAGTAGAGTCGGATGCACAAGCTCATCTCAGGACAAATAGATGCTGGCATTTGAGTGCTGCTTTGGTCATTACCTGCCCTGCCCCTAAATAATAGTCCCCCGAGCCTCAGGGGAGGGACTGTATCCGGAGAGAGGACATCTTGTGATAGGACTAGCCAGAGGCAAAGAACATCACACCCACTGACAGCAAGAGGTTCCAACTCAAACAGAGATGAACGGCAAGAGAAGCATTGTACTGTTGGACCAGAAGGGCTGTGACAGACATTATTTACCCACTGTCTCCTTCAGGATCACAGCATTCTAATGTTCTAACAAAGAATAAGCATACATGCAAGGCCTTCCTGGGCCGGGCTCAGAGGAGCTGCTCCCTGCTCACTCCAGCCAGCATGCCGGCATGGACTCCTGCTCTGACAATCTGCCAACTGTGGGTCAAGTTGATCAAACATGGAGGTCCTTTGCAGAGTCTGGTCTTTAACTCTTGTACAGTCAGCCCTACAAGCACAACCCTCCTCCTGATCTTTAGGAAGCACCCAGAACGTGTCCTAGTTAGACAAGTCTTCAACATCCAGTAAGCCACACCATGCTCAGCTATTGGAGATGGCCATCTCGGGGTCCGGGCAACTCTCTCATGGAATTCGAGCAGTCGTAATCCCCATTTCTAAATGTCTTAGGTCCACTTAATACCAGCTTCACTTAACTGCGTCTGTCCTCTTGGCTAGCGGAAAGCGGAACACCTTCCTGCTGCCTCTGCCATGGAATCCTGGATGGAAGACTCTCTACCGTTGCCTTGGTGTAGCCCCATTGGAGACTAGCGTCCTCTTCTTTCCTGCCTCTTCCATTTCTTCCCTTCCATCTGTGATATTTTCTGCTATTAGGATTCTTTGTTCTTCCTTAGCCTTTCCCTACTGCTTGTTTTATATTCTTGTTCCTCCTGCTCTTAATCCAGTCTCTTTTGTGATGCTTACATATTAACATCAGGTTTCATGCTCTACTTCCCAGTTCATTCCTGAAGCTCCTTGTTCAGATGCGTGGTACTTACTGTTCCTCCGTATGTTATTCTTCACTTCCAATCACCCCTTTCCCACTCCCTGCATCTTTCCTTATTTCTTTCTTTCATCTTACCTTCTTGCACATCCATGCTTTTGCAGCAGCTCACTTGGCTGTCAGTTATGAATAGTTTTTAGTATATTCCAGTGTGTTCGTTCCCTTGTACCTCCCTGTTGGCTATCTCCTGTATTCTCTCTCCCCCTTCTGATGGTTTTATTCTGCATGTCGTTGTCTCTGTTACTCCTCGCCCACCTTGTGCTCCTCCAGATTCCGCTTTTATGTCGAGGAGCTACGCACAGATACGTTGCGGTGGGATTACGCAAGCCTTCATCTCTAATGTGCTTAGAAAGAAACCTCAGCCTTCAAGCTAGCCAGGCTGATGAGGGTAAAACCCCGAAACCGACCCAGGATGCTTGTTTCCGATCCAGTGAGGACCCGGCTTGGCAGTTCAGGCTGGACTGTTCCCATAAGAAGCAGGGTTAAGAATGATTTGCATTTGGCTGGGGCCAAACTGGGGTGGCTTAGTGAGCAGAAGAACGATGGATTTAACCCAGATCTCTTGACTGGTGGTGAATGTTTGATTTACTCAGCATTCCGTCCATCATTTGTTGCTGTAGCTCTAGAAAGAAACCAAAGCATTCACTGCACTTTAGGTCCTTCCCAAAGTTTGTGAGTTTTTTTTTTTTGTAAATCATAGTTTCGGTACCATGTAATTTCCTTGTAATATGTTTTGTAAGAAGAAACTAGAAATAAAATAATGAAAATAAAATTCTACTTGAAAGCGATAGGAAGGTCTGCCCAGTGTTGTGCCACTTAACACAGGCTTGTTGCATGGTGTGCTGTGATGGCCAATGTGTACAATCAAGAGGGAAGATTGTGACAAATGACTGTGATGAAGGAAAGGATTGTGGGTTTCGTGGACGAGTTCAGGAGTCTTCTTTAAATATCCAGAATGTTTGCTTCCTGCCTAATATCTTGAATTTTCTTGAACAGGGTGAATGGCTGCTGTTGTTCAACTATATCCTTCCATTCCCAGAACTGCTCAGCCAGTCTGCACAGCTGCAGTTTTCTTCAACAGGAATCCGGATCACAGCGCACACAGAAGCGGTGAGAACACTCCTTTGCAATACGTAGCCTCCCCCCTCATCATTCCAGGAGACCCTCATGAAATGGATTCATGGTTTTTGTACATCAGTCTTTTAGCTGCTCCCTGATGCTTTATATCAGGTCATGCATTCTTTAGATAATTCTATATTTGTCAATCCGGTATGATGTCTTACAAAAAGAATTTTCATTACGTGCCACCAGGTGGATGTGATTTACTGGCTAAGCTGGTGGCTTTCTGTTCCAAGATTTCCTCACTCGTATTGTAATCCTGACCACAGCACATTCTGACTCTGTGCCTCAGTTTTCGAGCTTGCCAACATTTGGGGAGCTTGGAAAAACCCTAAAGATTTAAGCACTGACATAAAGCAGTGTATTTGGCTGATCACTATCATTATCAAAGGTGATTGCCTTCAAGATAAATTAGGTTCCTTCTAGCGGGGGCTACATGCTTTACCTTATGGTCCATCTACGATTCAGACGCCTCCCTAAAACTATGTCCGTAGATCCATATGCTGAACCTGCTTGTATCTGGAATAATGTCCCTCTTGTCTTTCAGGTCTGCAAATTCCTGGTGAACCTTAGCATGGATTTCAGCTCCTACTATAACCGGGTCCACATTCTCGGGGTAAGTTGTGTTCAATCAGGTGCCACCTCTCAGATTTCCTTATCCCGTATTCAAGACACAGACCGAACACGCATCTCTCACCCACTTACAAATACCGCATGTAGGAGGCTGGCTTAGTATATGGTGCACACTTATTTAGGTGAAGCACCTTGCACTAATATAGACAACACTTATGGTGATTTTGGTGGTCTTAGACAACCTTAGAAAGCTCTCTAAGTGGTAGCTGTGGAGAGCAGCCTTCAGGCTGATCTTGAAGGAGTGTTAAGCAGCTTGTATTACCAGAACAAATCATGTAGTATAGGTTAAACGAAAAAGAACCACACAGTGTATATATAAAATATGTCTATTTATTACACAACACTCACTAACCCATTGGTATATCTCCTAACCGGCGGTATCAACACAAATACACAAGAAATGTCCATCTCACAGGATAAGGCCATTGCCAGCTAGATGCCACACAGATGTGTTCAATCCCTGGTAACGTGACACAAAGCAGAAAGGCTTAAATTAAAAGCAATATGTAAATTATTTAAGCAGTGCATCCACAGTAGAAAAGGTGAAACAAAACACAATAAAATTCCACATTCAATTTTAAAAGGAGAGAAAACATTTATGAGTTAAATAAGATCAAAACAACAAAAATCATATTAGGGGAAGCGGAAATATGATTTTTAAAAGATGCAAGTGAAAATAGTGCCAAAAAGCACAACATGCCAATGTTGATAAATGGTCGTGGTAGACCGGTACCTAGTTACGATTTGAGTAGGACTGCGATGGAGCCTTGGCCAGGTACGACAAGTGGACTAGTACCAATAAAAGTTTAGAAGTCCAAAGGTTTGAAAAATCTTGTAAGTCCTAATCCAAAAAGAGACTTTGCAATTATTTTGAAGAAAAAGTTGTCACCCCTCGGTATAAATCTGAAATTGTAGCCTCCACAGTGGAACTGTTGGTCGGATTCCTGCTGTAGGTTGGTCCAGATGAGGCTCCAAAGCTTTTGAAGTTTCTGCTTGAAAAAGTTTCCAAGTCCCAAAACAGAAAGGGACTTGGTAATTTTTCAGAGTTGCTGGAGTCTTTCATGGGGACGAATCTGAAATTCAATCCAACATCATGGAACTGCTAGTCAGGTACCTTTCGCAGTAGTTCCCTTTGACTCTGGAGCAAAAGTCCAAATGTTTTCTTGGTGCAACTACAGGACTACACTTCTAAGCCCCAAAGAACCTCTGGGGGGCACCTAGAGACTCAGGGTGCCAGGCAGAGACCGCCAGCAAGGTCCAGTCCAAGTCCAGTCCAAGTTCCAGTTACCACTGGTCAGCTGGAATTGTAGGGAAAAGGCCTCATGCAGCTTTGTGTCCCTGTAGCCACACAGTAGGTCAGCCAGCTCACCTTGGAGTCAACTTTTGTCATGGGAAGACAGAGCAGGTACAGTCCTTCAGGGTTCCTCTCAGGTCACAGACCGCAGGTCCAGTCCTCTTCTGTGCAGGTTCAGAAAGTGTTCTGAGGAATGCTGTGTGCGTGTCCAGCTTTGTATCGTTCACCAGCCTGTTGGCGGGGAAAACTCCTAGGCACTCCATAACCAATAAGGTGGGGTAAAAGTCCCCAGCAGCAACCCTACTCACTTTCCTGTACTTCTTGTTTGCCTTACTGCAAACAACCCCACAGTGCCCATCACTGTGAGAATCCCAGATGGGGAGCACTTCTCCACTTTATGCCTTTTAGATTTCTTTTCAGATTTTTTGTGCAATATTGAATGTTTTTCATCAGTGGACTATGTGCACTCCAGTTTTATTGAATTAGAAGAAGGGCTCTTTTCCAAAGAAGTCCCAGAGGTATATTAGTCATGCTGGCCCTCAAAAATGCCACCATTGTGGCTAAAACTGTCCACCGATATGTCTTGTGCTCCTCGACCTTCAGGTGTACCAGGCACCCAGAGGTGTGGCCAGGGTAATGAGCATCCCCACCTCTGTGGTCACTCAAAACCGGTTCTGGCGGTAGCTTTCCTCCCACCGGGTTTGGTGCCTGCCTGACTAGGGGGTTAAAAGCTGGGGCCTTTCCAAGTGTCACTTAACATTTACTTGTGACAGTGAAGGCCCCTTTGAAGTAAATTAAGTTGCTGGGACCACCTCAAAGGGTCTTCCTGCTAGGGGAAGAAAACACCTCCCCATTCCCAGGCCATTGTCTCTTCTCTGGGGTAGAGGTTTCACACCTAATTCAGGTCAAGCACCGTATGCGCAGTTGCTGAAGAGCTAGTGGAAATTAGCCTCCAGCAGCTTCAGCTACGGTGAAAGTCACTTTATAAAACTAACATTTCCCATATATAAAATGAAAATCCAACTTACCCATTAGATTGGATTGTTATTAAATATAACAATAATTCTTTGAATGGAGTCTGTACAGGTCAAAGGTTATAGATTAACGTGTATAATCTATACCTTGAAATTTGCTGTGTGCCAGCTGCAGCCTGACAGGTGACAATTTTGTTTTGGGCCTAGTCATGGGGGGGAAACATGTGTAGAGGTGTAATGACATCAGTAGAACGTGGAATAGTGAAGTTAGAATGTGAGCTATTACAGTTGGAGAAATCTGTTCCTTAGGATCGCTTAGTTGTGTAAGAAAGGAACTTATTTAACTTCCATTTGTGTAGCGTGTTACTACAGCACCATTTCTAATATCACATATTCTGCTCTTAAATATTTTGCACTCTTCCTTGATGAGTGTATTCCTCTTTTCTGGAGCAGAGGCAAGTTTTCTTAGAGCGGTTTCAAACTCCATTAATTAAATGGCCAACCATTATCCAGCTATGCTGGGTAACTGCAGTCCCACAATACTCAGCGGTCATTGGCCGTCCAAGTTTATTGAAAAAGTGGTTTCACAGTTCAAGGACATTCCTAAAGGGTGCAGATATACTAGATATAAACCATTCGAGTTTCTGATCAGAACATGAGTCTGAAATGTTATATGTTACGCTGGTTGTGGGGCTCACACGCAAGGGATTTTATCAGTCCTTAAAAGTATATAAGAAGATTGTGGAGACAGGAGATTCTTCATTCAGGATCCAAGGCTATGGAACCTGTTCTCATGGAGAGTCAGTCTCTTAATTCTCAATCAGTTTTGGAAAGTGCTAACAACCACATCCATGTTTGACTGATTTTGAATCTACGTCACCTCTTTCATCTGTCTGCAAGGTTTAAATAACAACTAAAGAAACTCCATACCTTTTCCTTCACACTTGCCTACTGCTGGAGCAGTAAGCAAAGGCTCTGCCTCTTGATAGCAAAGGTTTTAATAGTGGTTCCTGGCACTGATAATTGGATAATTTGTGGGGTGGCATTATTGATTAGTGAAAACCAGCGTATATAAATGTTTACTCAGCAAAGTTAAAGTATGCATTTGTCCCATTGCAGGAGCCGTTGTCACACCTGTTCAGTCAGATGTTTGCTCGACTGCAGCTGATAAAAGGAGTACAAGAAGTTCTACACCGTGCACTGGCCACACTCCACATTCCACCACTCGACCAGCTCTGAGCACTGCTCGGAACCTGAGGACCCTGAGGCGGAAAGATACCAATGGGCCACCATGAGGCAGAATGCGTTGGACCACAGGACCCAGTGATCCTGGCACTGTTTCAACATTGATCTCTGGGTGCATCGCCTTTGGTTGTGGGACCAGAACAATCTAGTGAGACTCAAGGGAACGAGAAGACTATGAAGAGATCAGGTCACGGAAAACTATGCATGAACCGTGTTCCCATCCAAGCGACTGTGACCTAGAACTTTCAGAATTCTGACCAAATACTAGCCAGGAAGACCGTACCCTAAAAACCGCAATATTCATCCGGGTCAAAATCCATCCCTAAACCAGAATTCTGCAGGTCAGAATACCACCAAGGAGGCCTCACCATACCTAGGACAAGGAGATCTCACCACACCTAGGACAAGGAGATCTCACCACACCTAAGACAAGGAGATCTCACCATAGCTAAGACAAGGAGATCTCACCACACCCAGGACAAGTAGATCTCACCACACCCAGGACAAGTAGATCTCACCACACCTAGGACAAGGAGATCTCACCACACCTAAGACAAGGGGATCTCACCATAGCTAAGACAAGGAGATCTCACCACACCCAGGACAAGTAGATCTCACCACACCTAGGACAAGGAGATCTCACCATAGCTAGAACCAGCTCCCCTCCTAGCTTTCAACAGTACTGCGGTTGGTTTTAAGTTAACATGATTTATTGTATGGGATCTTTGCTGATTGTTTTAGCGCAGAGTCAGCCTGTCACAGTACAAGTATTATTGGCTTTCCTCATAAGAGATGCACGACTAGCTGGATAATGGCAAAAATATCAAGAGTGGTGATCACTCTCAAATTAATTAGCAGACCTACAATGAAAAAAAAAAAAAAAATCAATGACATTGAGTAAGTGTTCAGGTTGTCTTTTTATTCCTGCTAAAAACGGCTTTGCCTATGGTTAGCTGACCTTTTGAGTATTTAATCATATTTTACCTGCTTTGTTCTGTCTTTGGATGTTGGGTGTACCTTAATGAGAAAATTGTGCCATGCTTAGCATTAAGGTGTAAGGTCTCAGAAGTACTGAAACTCACCAGTTGAGGTGTTTAAAAAAAACATTTCACAGCACTGTACAAAATCCCATATTGCCCTCATTAATGCGCGGTGACATGTTGCGGTTTGTAGTGCACAGGAGAGTATTCTGGGTCAGCCAAGAGTTTTAAAAACCATTATTATAGGTTTTTTTTTAAAAGCACCTTACCTAACGCATTTCAGTACTTTTGAGATTTAGGCGTTGTAGTCTGCACATCTAGTACCCTTTGCTCCTTTTGAATATCTAGGGGCCATTGTTGTTTGCCACTGAGACTAGCCAGATGGGGAAAATAAGCAACTCCACTCTGGACTTGCTTGTGTTCCTACCTGAAGGAGATTTGTCCTACATAATCTCAGCTGAAGACAAGTCTGAAAGTTCACTTTACGGAAATGTTCTTAACTTCATGCGGTTGGGTTCCGTTCATTTACGGGTTGGTAGACTCGGGCCCAACTCATTTAGGGATGGAGGAGCAGCCACGATTCCAACAGCAGACCTCAGCGGACTCCACTGTCATCAGTGCTTAATTTGTTAAAGAATAAGTGCCGGTGCTCACGGTTTTGTTCAGAAGTTCCGCAGCCATCAAAAGATCGGAGTTCCGAATGCCAAAGCAGCCTACTCTTGATTCCACTTCATGCCTCTTTCATCCACCACCAAACACACCCTGCCTCTTTATTTCAGTTTTTCAGGTTCTTCTTCATCCCTGCTTTCTCCCTTTGTTCATCTGCTCCCTTTTTTTCCCCTTTTGTGTGTTTTTTTTCTCTCTCTTGCTCTGGATCAAAGTTTTAAGTCCCCAACAATGAGTGCCGGTGGGCCCCACCTGCACCCACCGGCTCATCTTAAGCACCGCTTGTCAGAAATCCTTGATCCTGTGGCCCGTCCACCACAGGGCTGCCATGCCACATTGAAAGTGCCAGAGCCTTGTTAGTTCACCTCTTGACTTGCTTTCCCCTGCCTGGGAGTGACATTCTGAACTTGACTTTCCCGGGCAGGAAAAGACCGAAATGTCCTGATGCACAAGGAGAAATGTTTTTGTTATTTGAAATTCTTTTTTGATTTTCAGCAACACACCTACTTTTTTGGGGAAGAGTAGAGGTTCCTACAAAAACAAATGCCACGCTAGCAACAGTAACATGGCGTTGAAACTGCATTCAGCTTTACAAAAAAGAGCGTCCATCGTACTGGTGGATGCAGTTTCAGTAAAGAGCTTCCTGCTTACATGGTGGGGAGCTCTAAATTTGGCAGTGGTGGCTGTGGGGGGGGGCTTGTGGAGGTGGGGTGTTCGACGAACCAGCAGACTGCGGGTTCTCAACTGACTTCTAAATGACAGAGACTGAGAATCTAGTTATGTGATATTGTATTTTTTCTGGATGTACATGGCTTCTTTTATTGCCCATTCACAACTCGTTTCACCAGTGAATGTGGAGTGTGCATACAGTATGAATGCACTTCCTTAGTCTTGAATGTACACTCGTGGCTTTGATGCAAGCACATTGTTTAGACTTATGTTCATGTGTTCCAGATAGGTCATGAAGTGGACTTCATACATGGTAAGGAGTATAGATTACATCCTGTTTTTTGGATACTCACCAAAATTGGCTTTGTTTTAAAGGTAGTAATGAATTATGACATTTCTGTAGCACGATTATACAAATAACATCTAGGTGATGCACAAGCCTAAATTAATAACAACACCTAAATATATTTAGTTTTTTTTATCATCTGAAGGCTGAATTGCACCAATTTGTTAACATACATGTATTTCAGACATTGCATTTGTGCACTTCAGATCTGGTGAAATTTGTCATCTGATAGAGACTTTTAGCCACAGATTCCTTACCATAGAATTATCCCCTGGCATCAGACTGGATCCTAAATTTTTTCGTGAGCAGTACCCCTGCACGCCGTTAGGTGGTGTCATTCAGCATCCGCAAGTACATGCGCGGTGCCTATATAGGCTCCACTTGAGCACGCTAATATCAGTTCATTTTTTTCCACACCAGTCAGCATAGATCCGGAGAGAGCTACCTCCAGTCATTATTTGACTTTCCTTCTTCGATTTTTTGTTGAAGTTTTTTGAGATTTTTCTCCTGGTGTGGCAAGATATCCAATGGAAGGGTGGTTTCAAGCCCTGCAGTGGCTGTCACCGACAGATGTTGGTAACAGACCCGCATCTTGTCTGCCTCTGGAGTCTTGAGTGTGACCACGACGTGAAAACCTGGATCGACTTCCACACCATGCACCCCTAGGCCTTGAGAGAACGGTCCCTCAAGCTCCTTGCCACTGGACATGCGATACAGCAACGGTCTCAATCCCGGTCGAGAGGAAGACCCTGGGATCAGTAACAGAGCCATCAATCCTCGTCAAAGTCATCTGGGCGTTTTGGTAAGTCCCACAAAAAGAAGAAGAGTAAGATGTCAAGACGTCTTCGACTTCACCTTGTCTGTTGAAGTCATCTGACGAGGCAAAGGAGCGTTGTCATTCAAGGCCTGACTCTGTGGTTGAGCCTGCACCTGGGCTGGCCGGCTCTGCGCCGCCCCGAGTTCCCAGAAGCCAGATCGACCCCACCCAACTCCGCCTCATATTTGGGCAGCCCGTCCCCGCTGGCATGCCTTTGGACCCTGTAGGTTCGTGAGGGGCCCCAACTGGTTCTCCGTCAACGGGTCCTCCTTCGGCGCCAGTTGGGCCCCTTGGATAGACCTGCGCCCTCTCAATTTCTTCCTAAAAAAGGAGAAATTCAAAATGCTCACACTTGCTCAAGTCCTGTCTGCCCTGGAACCGGTAGACTAGATGGTGCCGTTTGACTTGCAGGACGCATACTTCCATATCCCCGTCCTGCCTGCCCGAAGAAGTTACCTGTGGTTCACGGTAGATTGAGCACTTTAAATTCACTGTGTTTCCCTTTCTCTTACCAGCACCACTCAGGTGTTCATCAAGGTGATGGTGGTGGTTGCAGCTCATTTGCGGAGATCATGCTTCCTGCATCCTTGGTGACACATGCCCACTGTCATATTCGGGTTCTGCAGTGGGACCTGAAGTTCCAGTGGTCGCAGCATTAGGGCCGTCTCTCCGACATGGTCCAGATCTCAGAAGGAACTGCAAAAGATTTGCAGTGGTGGTTAACAAACCACGATTGGGTCAGCGGCAGACCCCTCTTCCTTCCACAACCAGAGCGGATAGTAGTGACAGATGTCACTCCTGGGATGGGGCGGTCATCTGGGGGAGGTGGAGATCAGAGGACTCTGGTCTCCTGCGGAATCAGGACACGACGTAAACCTACTGGAGCTCCTGGCAATCTGGCTGGCATTTACCCACAGTACCCTACTAATAAAGAATCCTTTTGGGTATACTGCAAGGTATTTTTAATCTTTCCTTCTATTTTTCATCTGGATCCCTGCAATATCCAGTCAGATATTATGTAAGAACTCCCAAACCCCCCCCCTTTTTTTTTTTTTTGGGTGAGTCCTCCCTGGTGGAATCACCCTGCCAGGGTGTGAATAGGCGCCGATGATGAAGCATGTCACAATAAAGTGAGTGAGGCGCCTACCCCAATATCTTTGGATACCCCCTTTGGGACAGCAAAGTAGCGGCCTCATTGGACCCTGCCCCCCGCCCAGTTGCTCTTATGTGAGATAGTGATTATGTGGGAGAATGCGACTGAGTAGGTAATCTCCCGCTCTCTTCTCATGAGAACATTGTTATATATTTGCCCACTACATCTGCACTGTAGTTTAGCTCCTTCTGTTCGGACGAGATGTGTTTCATGGAGAAACACAGTTTGACCGCCCATCTCTTGAGAGGAACGTATGCAATATCTTTTGACCACCGCATTCAGTCCGCTCACATCTCATGTTATAATCCTATATTTGGGAGTGGATTGTAGTGTGCTTTGGAAATATCTAGTGTGGTGATGGTTGACTTGTTGACCCTGCTTTCTCCATTGGTTCAGTCGTTTAAAGAGTTGCCAAGTGACTATGAGGTGCTTTATTCGCTATGTGCTACCCTTCACCAGGTCCATAAAACTGTTTAACCAAAACAATCTGCATATAACTCTCTTCGTTTTCTTAGGAAGGAAACATTATAGGGGGGGAGGCTGCTACTTTCGTGTCCAGAGCAACATCTGCCTATTTATTACTAAGGAAAGCGTCTTTATTAGGACAAACTACATGGGGCGACTCGATTGCCCCAATTGATATAGACTGCCATGTCTCCTGTAATCAGTTGGAGGAGAGTCAGCTGGCATACACACAGTTAAATATTTTTTGCAGGCGCTTGATCCTTCATTTAAGATTGCGGCTAACTGGTGTCTGCCATCTATACCTCTGGAATCATGTTGTCTGTGGAGTCACCATTGGCGGATGGCGGGTCCACCGTGTCATGCACCGAGTAGTCGTCTTCTAAGTCACAGGACCCATTGTATTCCTTTTGGTTGACCACTAGTCTACGTTTTCCTGAAAACGATAAAGTGTATTTTAGACTATACAGACTCAATTTTTTCTTGACTTGTATAAAAGAGACTCTTTTATGCTTGACTGCAAGGGTATAATCAGGGAATATCATGATCTTTGCGATGTCAATGCTGAAATAGCAGAGTTGAGCGAATTGCAGAGTTGTGTTTCTGTCTCTAAAATTAAGGGTCTTGGGGGGCGTGGCTAAGATGGCGGACCGGTAGGACGTGCTATTCTGTCCCTCCGGCTCCGCCGTTCCTTTGCTTTGTTATTGCCCCATCCCCTGGTCTTCTTCTGGCGAGCACGAGCAGTAAGCTGCCTGTGTACCCTCCGGTGCAGCCGAGGAGGTGTTATTTAGCCGCGTTGGTGCTCCGGACGGGGTGATCACCGGAGCCGTGCCGGAGCGGAGAGAGGAGACGCGGCGGACGCAGCTGAGCTCCTGGCGGGTCTGATGCGGGGTCGGCGGCGGCGCTGCACCTACGCGCCGATGGGCTGCCTTTGGTCTTGAGAACAGCCCTGGGACCAGATTGCGCCTTACTGGGGGCTCGGCGGCGGACAGGCCGCGTGGACACGGTAGCGGCCCAGAGCAAGGTATGTGAGCGCCCGCCATTTTACTTGCTGGCCTGCCGTGGCGGAGTCTCCTTCTTGCCGACAGCCCTGAACAGCGCTTTGGGGCCCCTTCACCTGAATCTTGGTGCACACGCGACTGTTCTTCCTGCTTGGCCCGGAGTGAAAGCACTACCCTCGCTCACGCTACGAGCGCTGCACCCTCCTGGGGCAAGCCTGCTGTTCATCCGCCATTTTGTGAGTGGGCCTATAATCCCTGGCCATCAACAACTCAGCCTGGGAATCGCGCCCGTCAGCGCTGCGACCTGCGGACTGCCGTACCCTCCAGCTAACCCCCCGATAGAAGCTGCCGCTTACGGCCCTGTGGGGCTCTGCCTGGCACCTGATGGACAGCGTGGTGGTGGCTCTGGGGGCCTGTCGTACCGCTCCTTTCCTTCAGGCCTCTGATACCAACCTGGTTTACTAACGGCAGAGCGACGACTGTTCATGCTGCAGGACTGGCACCTCACAGCTTCTTCAGATGCCCCAGATGCCTGCTTGAGACGTCTTGCCTGGATTGCGGCCTAGCTTGTCTCTGAGCCAGCCCTAGTGTCCACCGGGGTAGGGATCGCCTGGCCCCCTCAGCGCAGCTTCCCCAGCGAAGGCCGCACGCGGCTCCCTGACGGCCTCGTCCGTGGACATATATCCTTACTGGGGGGAGACCAGCAAGATTCCTGGGCACCACTGCACGTGCGGACCCCTATAGACGCTAGAGTCCACTCCTCCCAATGGACTGAAGACTAGGACCACCAACGTGGGGTCGAAGACATCGATAACCCAGGGGCTAGCTTGACCACTACTGGGGCGCGGAGAAGCTAACCTGCGTGCTGCCCCCCTGCATCTTCCAGCTCCAGCGAGATAGAGGGTCAGTCTCTTGGCACGGGTAGGAGAGCTGCCACTTCGGCCTGGGAACCAGTGTGATACTGAGCACTCTACGCCTACGGAGCTACCGACCTGCGGCCCTCCCCTGTCCTACACCTCGGCCTCATTGAAAAGATATGGTGGCGGCCCGAGCGAGAAGGGAGAAGACCCTCAAGGATCTCCTGCTGAAACAATCTGGCACCTCCGATACAGCCCAGGCAGGCTCCCAAGCTCCGGGTCATCCCGAATCACTGGAGGGCGCGAATGAACCGGCCACGAAAGTCTTTATGATGGCGCTGTTTGCCTCCATAAAAGAGGATATCCTCGACCTTAAAGGGCAGCTCACGGCAGATCTCAAAGATGTCCGGCGGGAGGTTGACGAAGTGGGCGAAAGGGTGGCTGTTCTTGAAGAACATGAACTAACGCGGGAGGAAGATCTTCATCAACTGCAGCAGGAAGTGCAGAGGCTGCAGGACCAAAACTTAGATCTACAGGCGCATGCAGAAGATCTAGAAAACCGCTTGCGGAGGAATAATATCCGCATTCGTCCCTGGAAAGCGGAAGGAGACAATTTGCGATCCTACATCTTGGCCCTCTTTAGACATGTGCTAGGAGACGACAGCCAGCAGGAAATCCAGATGGACCGCGTTCATCGTGTGGGCCTTCCTAGGGGAGAGAAAGCGCCCCCGCCGGACATCCTCCTGTGTGTGCACGATTTTCAGCTCAAAGAGCAGATTCTACGCAAAGCCCGAACAATGCAGCAGATACAGTTCCAAGGGCATTCTCCAGCCCTCTTCCAGGACCTTGCAGCCTCCACTTTGGCCAAGCGACGGGAGTTTCGTGTGGTCACCTCCTATCTGCGTGACAAAGGAATCCCGTATTCATGGGGCCACCCCTTCCGCATCATCTTTAAATACCAGGGGAAGCTACGACAAATACGCTAGCTGCGGGAGGCTCTGGCCCTGTTGGGATTAGACAATGCTGAAGATTCGACAAAGGGGGACGACTCCAGGGTCCGGTCCCCGCGGCGACCACCCTGTTGGCAGACTGTTGGGAAGACCTCGATCTATCTGAAGCCAGATCCGGAGGAAGTGGCGAAAGAACGTGAGGCGGTGCTCTCTTCCCTCTCCCAGTCCCAAGACCGCTCATGTTCCCCTTGAACATTCCAGCATAGACCATGGGGATGGATGTCAGAGCGCAGCCGGAGGGGCACATGGGCTGACCACCTCTCCTGATCTAACGGGTTGCCTCTCCGCGGCTCTTGGTTCTCCAGGTCTCCTACACTGTGGTTTTCCTCAGGACCATGTTCCCTTTAGGCTATGCCTTGCAGACGAACTTTTGTCTACTGTTTCTTCTTGGGGTTGAGTTTTTGCGGGTTGTTTTCTTTTATGTATCTGTTGCCTTTCCTATAAGGGTCCCCCGTACCAGTCTCTGCATTACCACCCTTCACTTGCAGGCCCACGCTCCCTTCCGCCCACATATCGTGCTTCGCACCCTTTCTCCACGATGGGTCCTCCCAGGCTGACTCCCACCCGTTATGACTAGACACCTAAAGATCGTCAGCCTCAATGTGAGGGGCCTTAATCACCCTACAATACGTGCAGCGATTCTCTCCCTATTGGACCAGTCGGACGGAGACGTATGTCTCCTCCAGGAGACCCATCTGCTTGCCAAAGACACTCCCCGTATGCGCACACGGCGCTTCCCCCGTCAGTATTGGTCCTCTGATTCAACGAAGAAGAATGGGGTAGCTATCCTGCTTGGGGCTAAGTTTGAGGGTAAGGTGCTGTCTACTCTGTATGAGCTCAAAGGTAGGGTCCTGGCGCTTCGCATTCAATGGGGGTCTACTGTTTTCACACTACTCAACATTTATGCACCTAATACCCACCAGGAGGCTTTCCTTCGCTGTCATATATCAGAGGGTCTTTCCTCCCCAGACGCTACTCTAGTGATAGGCGGCGATCTAAATTTGGTCATGGATAGCGACTGGGACCGATCAGGCCAATGATACTCTCAGGTGGGAGCCCTCTCTCCAGAAGGCAAACAATGGATGGCTGATAATGGCCTTCATGATATATGGCGCATCCAACATATAGGCCTCCGTGATTACACATACTTTTCTACAGCACATAAATCCTATGCACGCTTAGACATGTTTTGGGTCTCTCCTGCGCTCCTCCAGAGGGTCAGCGATACCACAATAGCCCCACGCTCTCTTTCAGATCATTCACACATCTCCATTTCCCTGAGTCCTGAAGAGGTTGAGCGTATTCCTGCCCGCTGGCGACTGCGCGTAGGCCTCTTACATTCCCCACACATTGTAGAAGGCGTGCGCACCAAGCTTTTAGAATATCTCCAACACAATGATAATGGGGAGGCGTCCCTGGCTACCGTTTGGGAAACCCTCAAAGCGGTGATCCGCGGGGAATTTCTTGCCATCTCTTCTGCTGATAATCGGAAACGTCGGGAGGCCCGCTCAGACCTTGAGAAGGAAGTAGCAGAGCTAGAGGCGATACATAAACGCACAGGGGCTCAGAGGGTGTGGCGATCCCTGGAAAAGAAGCGGTTGCTTCTCAAACGCTTGGACCTGGATAAAGCGGAGTTTGCACTGCTGCACCTCCGACACAGATTCTACTTGGGAAGTGACAAGTGTGGGAAAATGTTAGCCCAAAACTACGTGCCAGGGCAATTGCGGGGAATATCTCCTCTCTGACACGGTCTAATGGTGAGGAAGTCCACTTGGATTCCCAGATTGTAGAGGAATTCCGCCGCTTCTACCAAACACTCTACAGCGCAGAGTTTCACGAACCCCCTGATGCACAGGCATACCTAGACTCCAGCAACTTCACTCGCCTCCCTCCCGCGCAGGCAGAGCAGCTGGAAGACCCCATCAGATTGGACGAAGTGATTTCCACTATCTCCCGGCTGAAGCCTGACAAATGGCCAGGCCCTGACGGCTTCCCTGACCTGTTTTATAAAACATTTTGTCATGAAGTAGCAGCCCTCTTAACCCGCCTTTACAATTCCTTCTTAGACTATGGGGCTGTGACGGATTCTATGTCGGAGGCGGCGATTTCCGTAATCCTCAAGCCTAATAAAGACCCTGGGCAATGCAGCTCCTATCGGCCGATTTCACTGCTCAATGTTGACGTGAAGCTTTTTACAGGAATACTTGCCGCCCGTTTGAACCCCCTGATGGCAGGTCTGATAGACCCAGACCAGGCGGGATTCATCCCCACGCGCCAAGGCAGTGACAACACCAAGCGCCTCCTCCACCTAATTGATAGTATCCACCGCTCCCAAAAGGCAGCGATACTCTTTGCGGTAGATGCCGAAAAGGCGTTCGATAGAGTATGCTGGACATATCTCTTCGCCATCCTGCGAGGTTTCGGATTTGGCCCCCGTTTTCTCCAATGGTTGCAGAGCATCTACCGTGCCCCCCCGGGCATTTGTTCGTGTTAATGGAATATCCTCATCTTCTTTTGCGATAGCCCGGGGCACGAGGCAAGGGTGCCCACTCTCGCCTCTTTTATTTGCACTTTATATGGAGCCCCTCGCACAGAAAATCCGCGATCATCCTAACATCCCTGGCATCAGGTTTGGAGGTGATATCCATAAAATAAGCCTCTACGCGGATGACGTCATCCTTTCCCTCGCTCAGCCTCTCACCTCGCTCCCTGCTCTAGTAGACGAACTCAAATCATTTGGGCAGCTCTCAGGCTTTAAGGTTAACCTTGGCAAGTCCCAGGTACTTAATCTATCTCTCCCACAAGCCCAAGCGGAGGCCCTTCAGCAGTCCCTCCCTTTACATTGGTCCAACGACCCTGTGCCCTACTTAGGCATCCTTTTGACCCCCTCAATTCCACGCATATTAGAACTAAACTACTCGTCCTTGGTGACACAGACGAGAAAGGAACTGGAGGGGTGGACTAAGCATAATCTATCATGGTTCGGGCGCATAGCAGCGGTCAAAATGACAATTTTACCGCGCATACTCTACTTCTTTCAGACCCTCCCGCTGACACCACCGCCTAAATCCCTGCGCAACATTCAGCTCGCTCTAAACAAATTCATTTGGGGTAATAAGAAAGCACGTCTATCTATAGCACAATTATCACGTCCCAAAAATGATGGTGGGGTAAAGCTACCGATGGTCCTCAGATACCTCCAGGCTGCACATCTACGCTACGTGCTTGAGTGGAATCGCCCCCTTTCTGAGAAGCACTGGACCTTCATGGACCAGGCCATAGCTGGGGCGAATGTATGGCGTGAACTTTGGCTCTCCCGCCGCGCCCGTTCTTGGGGCCTGTATTCTTCTCCAGTCACGGCAGCAACGATGAAAGTTTGGGATGCGGTGGCACTGACGAGGGGCCTGACGACCTTTCCCTCTCCTATGACGCCGCTGGTGGACAACCCGGATTTCCCTCCGGGGTGTAAGACTGCCATTGCTCCGCGCTGGAGAGAGGCTGGATGTAAGCGCTTAGGCCACCTGTTTGATCTTGAGGGTATTATCCCATTTGACCGGGTTCGCCGGGACCTCTCCCTACCCCAGACAGATGAGTTCTTCTACCTCCAGCTCCGACATTGGGCTACTTCCCCGGCCCTCCTTCCACACGTTTCTCGTAGGCTCACCCCCTTCGAGAAATGGATAGCGCACAAGACAGACGACAAGCACCTCATCTCAGAACTCTACACCTTCCTTGCCCCACGCGCAACAGGGAAGCGCTCCCGCGGACAGGCTAGATGGGAAGCAGAATTGGGTCGGGTCTTTACAGACAAGGAGTGGGACAACATTTACTATAGGGCTCACCACACGGCTTACAACACCGCGGGGACTGAATCTGCATTCAAGGTGGCATCCTACTGGTATCTCACGCCAGCGAGGATACACCAATGGGACAAGAACCACACTGAGGAGTGCTGGCGGGGCTGTGGCCTGACGGGCTCCCTTTCACACCTTCTATGGCACTGCCCGCGGTTGGAGAGGTATTGGGACCAGGTGCTTAACGATATTGACGCTGCATTCGAAACTGAAACTCCCCGCTTCCCAGCTTACACTTTGCTAGGGCTGTCCAATCCAATCACCTTTCCACTACGGTCACTTAGAGGCAGACAGATGGCACCGGCTTTGCTTGTGGCGCGCCAGGCGATCCTAATTCACTGGGGTACTGCCACGGTGCCGGACCACTCGGCCTGGTTACATAGGCTTTGGATGATTCTGGCCATGGAACGGCTAACAATGAGTCACGATCACAAGTATAAGAAATATGCCGAACTCTGGCCCCCCTTTATAACATTGCTCTTGAAGGACCTACACGAGGTCACCTGCCCCAAACTCCTCCAAGTGCTGCGACTCATACCTCCTTCTCCGGATTTAGCAACCCCTACATGAGGGAGTAGTAAGGTTTGGGTGGGATTCAACGGGCTCTGCAGGACATCGCACATCTTTTTAGTGTATTTGGTACGGTTCCCCTTTTCTTCCCTTTTTCTTTCATGTTTTATTGCGGGGGTGGGAGGGAGGGTGGGTCTTTCTTATCTACTGTTTGTTTATTATGGTGGGACAGCAAACTATAGCTTATACTGTTTGACGGTTATGTTCTTCCTGCCTGATATGCCTCACCTTAAGTATCGCCAGCCTACCGAATGTTGGACTACAAGCAGTAATGAGATACATATTTACATTGCATTGTCCTTTAGCCGCCGGCCCCTGTGGTTGTAGGCGAATGGCTGTGTTCAGGTGTAACAGCACCTTCTGACTAAATCAATAAAAAGATTTGTTCCATAAAATTAAGGGTCTTGGTGCATTGCCAGAGAGGACCTGGTCCATACTCTGTGGGTGTGTCATACTGTGAAAAGCTGTGACAACCCCCTGTGGACAAACTCTGTTTGAAGCCATGTCTCATTTAATAGTGCGGGGACGCAACCTTCTATTACTTCTGGCATCACAACTATGCACAAATCGTTCCACCTTGCTCTCCCCTATGCATCCTCTGCTTTGCCTTCCAAGAACATCACACATTCTGTTAGTTCGCGAAGTTGTCCTGTGTGGTCGGTTGTCTAAGGCTGCAACGTTTGCAATAGTGTCTCGTTGCGTACCTTGTCAGTGAGTTTGCAATGGCTCTCCTGTAGGGTGCCCATATCTACCTCCACTGCTTCTACTTTATTTTCAAGGGCAGTGCAAGTATCCGATATCTTTCTTATAATCAGGTCCCATTTGTCCTGATTGATGGTGCCAGCTGCCAGCATTATGCCTGGATTGGCTTATTCCAGCATGTTGCCACGGTCTGAGTCTGGACGGAGCTACACAGTCTTCCCATTCAGTTGTCAGCAGGGCCACTGGAATTATGCAGCGGGGAGGGTCCAAATTATGCAGCAGGGTTGAGTTAATTATGAGGCAAGAAAAGGCACATTATGCAGCACATTTTGTGATTGTATTACTTCATTATTACACGTGTTCGCACTATCTGGACATTAGTTGCACCTCATTAATACCAGTTGAACATCCAAATATAGCAATAAGCTACAGAAGGTGACTAATCAACCTTTCCAAAGGGCCTTCCACTATGCAGCAACATGTTTCGCTGTGTTTTTACTAACTTGAACCGGTTGAGCAGAAAGAAAATTAACATCTGCAGATTATGCAGCAGATGATGGAATATGTAGCAAATCTCTTAACTATGCGAAAATTGCTGTGACTGCACAATCGCATAATGCCAGCGCCCCTGGCTTATCAGCAAGATATCACTTTGCTGAGTGGCCTGACGTATTGTGATAAGTTGTTTAATGTGGGGGATCCATTGGCCACAGTCCCCCCTCCTATTTATGTCACCAAGCAGAGCTAGATGGATGTCCTCAAGTTCTTAATTCAGCATCTCCAACTTATGTTGTGTGTTGGCCCGTCTCACTCACCCCATAGACGCCGTCCAACTGCCAGTGTGTGGTGGAGCACGTCAACATACCATAATATTTTCACACAAGCAACATCGTAGGCCACTGCACAAACTTTTAAATGATCATAACCCACAATCATAAGCAACCACATAAAATCCTATGTCCTTTTAGCCATCAGCACCCCGTCATCATTTGTCAACATGTCCACCATCCTACACATCTAGCATCATACACCCAGACAGTTCCATCGAATGCCTACACACCAACCACAATACACCCACAAATCATTCAGCAGTGCCCTTCCTATCATATGTCCAAGCAACCAATATCTTATGCCAACACTCGGACCAATATATACTCACACACCCACAATCTGACATCTGCACAGCCACCAATATACTTCCCACACCCTAAGTTCATATAAGCAGGCAGCTATAATCATGTGTCCATATTCCCACCATCAGGCTTTGGCAGCCACCATCATTCATCAACCGCCATATAGCCGCACACCAATTATATGTGCACACAACTATCATATGCCAACACACCCACCAAATGACCACACCCACTATAATAAGTTCGCAACCAGTATATATTGGATGATCATACACCGGTACCCACCATCATAAGCCAACACGTCCATCGTAATGCACCCACAGCACTGCCATTATAAGCCCACACATCTATAGTACTCCCACATACTGAGCAACACAGTCACTATATATTAATGGCCAGCAATCAATATATATGCTCACACACCCACAGTTATACAGCCACCATCATTCACCAACACATCCACCATCCTATGTCCACCCAGTTAATATCGTATGCCTAAACGCCCACCATCATATAGCCACTCACCCATCCATCAGACATTCAAACACCCACAATCGGAAATTTGCAAAACCACTAGAATAGTCCCACACCCCATCTTAAAATATTCATACATCCACAATCATACACCCATCATTATACATCCACACTTCAATCATGCACTATCACATGGTAACACACCCACAATCAAATGCCCACACACCACCATGAACCTATAGAGCAACCAGTAGATGCCCATAAACCACTATCATACAGCCGGTATCATGTGCCATCCAATACCTTAACATCCACCATCATATATCCACACAACAAACCTATGCCAACACACCCACAATTATACATCTACCCATCATATACCTACACAGCCACCATCAAATGGCTGTACAACCACACAGCCCACATCATACCCACACAGCTGTCCTATACCTACACATCCACCAACCATCAAACTCAAACACAGCACCATCACATGCCAAAACAAAATTCATCATATGTCCACAAAACCACCAGTATATTTCTCGAAATACCCATACAGCTGGTATTATACGCCATCATATCCACCATTGTACAGCTGCATCCCACCATCAAATGCCCTCACATCCCATTTTCAGATACCCCCACTATAATACGGCAACAATCAATGTACAACTTCACAAATTGCATGTTTAATAAGGACACATGGATGGAATCTACATTTTAGCAATACAGTACCCCAAATAGTGTGACACACTGCAATCTAAAGAGCAAGTCAAGACATTCCATACCTTCCCCCTAACATGCACTTTCAACAACATCAAGTACACCAAAAACACCACTATACAAAATATAACATCTCTGGATTTCAGCTGTACTCATTTCGTGTGGATTAAACGAAGGTGTAAGCCACAAAAGCCTGTAAATACAATACACAAATAACTAACATATGCTGACATGTACAGAGTAAAATAAAAACAGTGATAACACCTCATCATAATTTCTCTAATGCAACACCATTTAATAAAACATATAAAAAAATCTGCTATTTCAGCGTATGTTCAGTGTCGCTTCAGCTATCTGACCACACAATCGGGCAAAGTTCTATATATTTAGAAATAACGCCTCTATTCACACCTCATTTCCACATTTAAGTAGGGCTGTGTGAAATTTAAATTCTGCCAGCGTAATTTGTGTAATTTCAGTAATTTTGCATTACGCTTATCATGCAAAATTACCGAAATGGCATCACGTTGTGTAATTACGTGCCGTTTGATGCAAACATTTACCATGCTCGTGCGTAGGAATTACGCTAATGGGTATAACGCAAGCGGCAGTTGTTCACACTGGTTTTTTTTTAACCTCAAAATGTGTCCTCACAACAAAAAGTGATTAAAGAGCGCCTTTTGCGCTAAAATATAGTGCTAAGTGATGGATTGGTATTTCGCATAATTTTCCCAATATTTCACATAATTATGCACATGCAAACTATGCAAATTGCACTCAGGGAGATTCCGAAAAGGTAGTTTCTTAACTTTTGAATTTCATATCTCTTTATTGTTCCTGGTAAAGCCACTTTCAATGTATTAGTCATCTTTAGCTCCCTTTTCACTTTAGGTAACATTAGTTTAGTTAGTGTATGTAAAAGTGTATGTATATATCTTTATATTCACTGGAACAACCAAAGGTTAAAGTAAAGTTATAGTTAGGTGAATATGTCAGTGACAACATTAACGTTTCGAATTATAAATAGAACACAGAAATTCACCAGTTATAGTTAGCAGAGCTAACTGCAACTCCCATCCCCACAATGCACTGCTTATGACCTCACATATTACATCACCCATGACATGTTCTATGACATAATTTATGACATCACTGGTGACATCTCAAATTACATAATTGATGACATTACTGATGACATCATCCAATGTGTGCGCTAGTTTGTTTTACAGTTTACATAGTGACGGGTAGCTACCATATTACTTTTCTACCTAATTTTGTACAGCCTGTGACCAGCTGATGGGTGTAAGGTTTTACAAACACATCTGCTTCTAATGCATCATAGGTGTGTAGAGGTATTGAAAACGTTATAAATGTTTGCACTGAAGAGTAACTCTGTGTGCAGGTGACAGTTTAAAACTTGTGTCCAGCATATTCCACACTAGTTTAAGCTCTGCAGAAAAAGTTTGCAACGGGGCAAAGATTTCACATACAACATACTAAGGGGGAGATTTACTAAGATTTTGCGCCGTGTTTGCGTGACATAAATGACGCGAATCGGCGCAAAATCTTTTTAGCGCTGGAAATAACGGAAAAGTAATGCAAAGCTGCGCATGGCGCTGCTTTACATTATTTAGCGTCATGGGGGCGTGCCAAGGGTGGAGCATGGGCGTTCCCATGCAACCACCCAAGATTTCTCACGCTAAACCCAATTTACTAAATAAAGTAAATTGAGTTTAGCGTGAGAAAACTGCGCCCTTTTCAACTAGGCGCAAGGAAGGAGAAATGCTTTCATGTCTCCTTCCTTTTCCGACTGCTGCACGTATGCAAAGTGGGAAAAGCTTTGCATGTTGTCTAGGCATAGTATTTTGAACAGGAAGGGTACCTTTATGTACAAAACCTATGCTAGACTCACACACACACCATGGCGCTAAGGTGTGTGCGTGGTGCACGGCAGCTGTAATCAGCGCCGGCGCCAGGGTAAGGGGAGGAGAGAGCCATATCTTTGAAGATATGAGGCTCTCCTGCTCCCGCCTTGTCGCGCAACACAGCGCAGCCTCGCTGGGGGCTCCACTGCGTTGGAAGGAGTTTTTGTAAATCTCCCCCTGAGTATTGTAAGCTGCCTGGAGTTATTAGAATCGTCTCAGCATGACAATTTTTACGTAACATAAAAAGACCATATGCACCAGGTACTAACCCATGTACATGTGTTTGTTTTGCTTCAAAAGATGGGCTAGCTGTAAAGTTTTCACCACAGTTTGAAGGCTGCAGGTAGTATAATCTTTAGCACCTTCAGGTGTTGCTTATTTTAAGCGAATAGTGTCTTTTATGCCAAGTGTTGCATAGAGTATACACTGTTTTTACTAGATAGTGTATTTCTCATGAGAGTTTCACTGTCTGCAAACAGTCTGATAAAAGGTAAACTCTCTTCATAGAGTAAAACAGAAACCTAGGCACACATAAATGTTAAGTTAACACAGTATGTAAAAGTAAGTATTACAGTACAAAATACATAAAACGGAAAGGAAATCTCTTCAAAGTTGTCGATTAAAATTCAGCTTTTTAATTATTTCTTAGGTTTCTTTGATAGGTAGAAAAACCAGCCGACACGTGTTTTGTCGCGTGTGGAAATTACTTCCGCGACTTCCTCAGGGCTGGGAAGGGATACAAGGGATATGAGTGATGTATACATAATGGTACTCCATTTGAAAGATTTTCTTTAAAAAAGCAATTTCTTGAACTAGACGCTCGTGTGTCAAACAAAAGTGGAAACCCACAACACCCATAGGTGAGATAATAATATCCTTTACTGGATATTAAATAACATTGTAAAACTCAAAGGTGATAACGACCAGTGTTAAGATGGTGGACGTGCATATCAAAAGTGTGAAAGAGTCCTAACTCAATGTCGCATTTGTACATCCTAAGAAGTGAATCTTAAGTTAGTGGACGTGCATATCCAAGATATGAAAGAGTCTTTACCGTGAGTATGGGACTAATCCCACACGAAATAACGAAGATATGTAAAGAAAATGCGATCAAAAAACCATAATACGTTATATTGATTGAATTAAACATGGTGTGTATTTAGTACCTGAATCCAATTGAAGAGTAATCGGATTGTCTGTGAAGAGGTTCATTGTATCTCTCCATAGAGTGATTACTGTTTACAGTACTCACTTCTCTACTTATATCAACTTCATTTCTCAATGTAGGCTCGGTGACTGTCAGGGTTTTGATACAGATAAAAGCTGTCCGTAGTAGGGCATTCCTTTTGGAACAGACGTTTTATTATTTTTATTATTTTTAGGAACTTGGCTTTCTCTGAACAGTTGTATACAGATTGAACACTGTATGAAATGAGGGTTTCCCATATATTTGTGGTTGATTGTTAATGTGAACCACGCTACCCGTGAAGTGTATGGTATAGGGTCAATGTGGCACATAATTAAAGCTTTCTACACCTCGGGGAGTTGTTTCTGTGTTGGAATTAATGATGCCTCATATTCTTCTGAGCTATTTTGTACTTGCATTGAGAGCTCTAATACTATACCTGTTTTTAGAGCAATGTGTTTAAAAGAAGCTTGGATGATGTCATCAATGATGTCTTAAGTGATATTAAAAATGATGTCATAAGCAGTGCATGGCGGGCGCAGGTTATAGTTAGCTCTGCTAACTATAACTAGTGGATTTCAGTTTTTAAAGTTCAAAACATTAATGTTGCACTGACATATTCATCTAACTATAACGTTATTTTAACCTTTGTTTTTTCAGTGAATTCCTAAGGTTTTTTTAAAATTAAAACAAAAAAATCTTTTTATCACACCTAACTATAACGTTAAATTAACCTTTGTTTTTTCCCAGTGAAATTCTAGGTTTTTTTAAAATGTAAAGTAATATTTAATTACCATACGTAAATGCAACCCCTGCTGCTAACCCCACACTGTCCACGAACTTCAGCCGTGTGCAGGGGGGGGTTGGCCACAGTGGCCCTGCGGCAGACCCACCCCCCGCATGCACCCAACCACATGCTGCGGTGGGGGGGGTTTGGCCACAAGGCCTGACCTGTGACCAACCCCCCAAAGGCAGCCAACCCCACACTGCACATGGCCTATGGCCATGTGCGGCGGGGGTTGGCCAAAGGGCCTGGCTCTGGGGACCCCATAACATAGGGCCTTTTTTTATTATTAAAGGGGAGGGGGGGGCACATGACTCCCATCCCAAGACTGTTAAGCCCTTGGGGAACCACATCCGCCTCGGGCCCTACATATATGTTAAAAGGGGGCCGTGCATCCTCACTCACCGAGCCTCTTTCTGCCATGGGGACCCCATAACCAGGTCCATTTCTAAAAATAAAGGGAGGGGGCTGTGGCTCCTCCTCCCTGAGCCGTTATCGACCCCGGGAACCCCCATCCCCCAGGGCCACTTATTTGAATAAACGGGAATGTGGCCCCTTTCCCCGAGCCTCTTTAGGCCCTGGGGACCCCATCTCCCAGTAGGCCCCCTCTGCCCGAGCATTTATCGGCCCCAGAGACCCCATCCCCTGGGTCTCAGGGCACCCACCATAATCTCGCTGGGGGCTGTGGGGGTAGCCGCAATGCCCCCGCCAGCTCCCCCGCATACAGCGAGAGCCGGCATTGCTCTCACCCCGAGGGAGCAGTTGCTAATGCTGCTCCGTCCGGGTGGGAGCAATATTTTGATCTGTTTCCCTGCCTGCTTCAGTGTGGGCAGTGATACAGATCAAAGGTCTTCTCCCAGCAGGCAGGAGCATTTTCAAAGCTCCAGCCTGCTGGTAGCAGACTTGGTTTTTACTCATGCTTGGCGGGAAATTTAACAAATGCTCTCCGGGACATAGCTATTAAGCCGACCCCAGGGAAGGGGGTCAGCGAGGTCATCAATGGCTTAGGGAGGGATTTGTACGTCACCCCTCCCTTAAAGTAATCGGCCCCGGGGAGGGCTCCCCCGGGCCTTTATTTGCTCGGGGAAGGGGGATGCATGCCCACCCCTCCCCATTTTGTTAAATTTTGTCTCCGGGGGTGGGCATCCCGGGCCTTATGATGCTTGGGGAGGGGGGAGGCCGAGTAGCCCCCTTCCCATTTGCTTAAATTTCGGCCCGGGGGCCTAGGGGGTTTAGGGTATCCCTACTCTGCCCACTTATACTATTTTTCTTTCATGTGTAAATTACTTGGTGTACTGCTGCAATCTTGTGTATATTTTATTAGTATTTTTATGTTTCACTAAAAGGTATGCTGTGCCCGCTTTGTAAGGATTATTTTGATATTTCATGGAAAGTTATGGTGTGGCAGCCTTTAACTATCATTTCTTTTACTGTTCTAATTCATAGAAAGGCGTAATGTGCCTTCTCAACCACTATAATTGTTTTATTTCCTAGAATTGTGGTGTGCCACAAGCAACTATCTTTTGTTATTTGTATTTATGTTTAACAGAAATGTATGATCTGCCTGTTATTTTTGTAAACAATTCTAATATACAAGAATGGGCAGTGTGCAAGCAACAAAGCACATCATAAGCAGTAATGAATGAGCTTATATTGCGCTTGGCTACTCAGACTGTCCCGGTGCTTAGAAGCTGGGTAGCAGGAAAACTCATAGTGGAGTAAATAGAAATGTTTTCAAGACTTTCCTGAACTGGAGCTCATTCTGGGCATCACAAAGCTTGAATTGAAGTCGATTCCAGGCTTGCAAAGCCGAAAAGAAGGACCCATCCCTCCTTACTTTCTGGGGCCCTGCATATGGCTGAAACTCTAATATCCTTGAACTGGCCTTGATCTCAGCATGATGACCTAGAAGATATGGGGCATATTTACAAGGAGCTAGAGCCACCGCAGCGTCATTTATTTTGATGCAGCAGCGGCGCAATCAGTGCTCCACACAGCTCCATATTTACAAACTGACGTATTGGGCACAATGCGTCAGTTGGTAGAGGCCTGCGTTACATTATACCTGCACCAGGTATAATGTATGCAGGGCAGGCATTCTCACGTTAGAAGCCACATAGAACTGACGCAGTGAAATTTACAACATTTCACTGCATCACTCTACAACTTGACTGCATCAATATCTCAATTCCTTCTCAAACCAGGCGTAAGGATTGACGCAGGACTTTTATCTTGGGACTCGCCTCTGTGTTCTGACGCATTGCTGGAGTTGCGTCAGTCTAACGACCAACTCCAGCAATGCGTCACTTTAGCGCCAACAGATGCATCAGAATTTGACGTATCCGTGGATCATTGCGCTGTGGAGCTCTGTATTGCAAATACTGCGCACCCATGGCATCGGTAGGGCATTTGCTGCAGGCGCAAGCAATCTGACGCATCGATGCCGATGCGTCAGTTTTTGTAAATATGCCCCTTAGTGACAAGCGCCTGCTGTAAATCTTTACTCCAATTTTCCAACCAGGTGCAAGCAGCCCATTCGGAGCCCATGTCAGCCTCTAAGGCCAACACTTATTGATATTTCATTCAATACAGCATCCAAATGTGTTGCACAAACGGAAAACACAGTGCAGCACCAGTACAATAAAGACTGGCCTGCTGCTGCTGTCATAATAATAATAATACTGAAGCTTGTATAGCGCGAACAGCTACCTCACAACAGAGGTGTCCCGGTGCTCACCTCAATGTCATCCTTTGTGCTAGTACTCAAACAGGCTACGAAGCACAGCCTTGCTCCATGGCGCAGAGCAAGGTGAGTGCGCATTCTCTTTATATGTTGTACTGGAGGCAAACGCTTCTAGCGTAAACTACTACGCGCTGAAAACCACAGGAGGGTCTGACACATCAGCTGTGTTCTGCGCACTGCAGCACACAAGCAATGCTTTGGTTTCTCGGGGAATCAACAAAATTGATGCATTGCACCTCATTTCCGCTTGTTTCCATTAGTTGCCAGTTTTTGATGCAAAGCCCAGTCTGGCTTGCTAAGCTGAGCATGCTTTGCGTCAAAACCTATGGGTGTTTGCGCCAGTCTGCTGTCATTATACCCCCGAGTCAAACAGGCACAGAACCGATTTGGTATTGTAAAAAAAAAAAAAAAGGGCACATTTCCCGCGCAAAACACCTTTTGCATTGGGAAATAACTTTCGCATCGTGTTAATACCAAAAAAGCCTTGGTAAGTCTGGATCGAAGTCTTACAGCTTGCCAGTTGACAGAGAGGCACACAGAATCTTTTTTCAGTTCCACGTTGTGAAGTGAGGTTTGTAGTAGGTGCAGAACAGCTGCAGTGAGAAATTTAATGCAGTTGTTTCATCAGCACCTGTATCATGCGCTGCCGACTCTGGTGATCCAACAGCTCAAAGAGCGAGAAGGTGAAATTCCTGCTGAAGCTGAGGTTGGTGACATTCGGGACAGGCGGCAGCTTTACCACGCGGACCTTCCCACCACCATACCGCTGAGAACCACCTCCCCTGCGCCTAGCCTTCGCTTCCCTTAAGATCTTGCTGTTCTCTGGCTTTTCAAAATGGCTGCCCTGTTCCACAGTGACGACACTGGGATGCATCTCTCGTGGATCTCGAAGGCCTGCCACAGTTTTGAGGTGGTCGGTGCAGGAAGCTGGCAAAGGGATGCTGTGGAACAGGGTGGTGAAAGAGGACTCGGACAAGGAGGGTCGCACCCAGGGTGCAACGTCACCCTTGGAGCTTGCGTGGCTCTTCCCTTTGATGCGTGGAGCGGCATTGTGAAAAGTCTTCATTGGAGCTGAACAGTCAGGACAGCCGGCTTGCATTTGAGTCCTGTAGTCTAAAGTTATAAAGAAAAGCAGAACACGTTTAGCATACGAGTCATTTTAATTTGGTCATATTTGAAACGGGTTCTTCCTAATGGAGCACAACTTGAACATGAAAAGAAAAATAGAGATAGGGGATTATTTATGAAGATTTTGCATAATGCAACACAAAACACTGTGGCCCAGATTTTAAAAGATTTAGCGTCTGAGTTATGGCACTTTTTTGTGACACAAAATCCTTTTTGATATTTACAAAGTCACTCAAATGATGATTTGCGTGGCTTTGGAGGAAAAAGTAACACAATGCAGCAGATTGTGCTGGCCTTGCATTACTTTGCTACAGGGAGGCGTTCTCGTGCATCCACCCATGGATTTTGACGCAAACCCATATTTACAAAGAGGTGTCGACATACGTTTGCACCAAAGTGGTGCGCCTGCCTGATGCTAGTGCAACGAGGAAATTATATTTATTTCTTCTCTTTATTTCAGCTTTGTTTGTGTGCTGTAGTCTGCAGCACACATGCAAAGAGAAAAAAGCTTCCAAGCATCATTTTTGTGCAGGAAGGTACTCCTCCTTGTGCAAAAACTATCTTGACCATAACGCAGGCACATTTGCACTATGGCACAAGGGTGCCTGCATTGGGGATAGGCAACACAAAGTGCGCCAGCGCAAGTAAAGAGCAGAACTGTGCCATTTCTTTAAAGCAATTCTGCTCTCTCCCTTTCATGCAACACAGCAGAGCAACTTCACTCGCTGTGCAGCATTGCATGAATTCTTTTTTTAAATATGCCCCTGTATCCATTTGCCAGCCTGTAAGGGCATATGGATGCAGAGCAAAACTGCACAGTGTCACATGAACCCCCGGACAACCCATAGTAAATAATACACAAAATCTGATCTATAAAATTGTATTCACTTTTGCTAGAGTGAGAAGGAGCACGCATTCGAGGGAATTACCAATATAATAATGTCTACTGCATCATTTTTATCTTGGTTCCTTTTGAGGGTAGTCACGGACTCCACACTAGGAAAACAGTAAATTAGTATGAAAGCATAAATCATTTCGAAAAGGGTCAAAACATTGCATATCCGTAATGTCCACAAGAACAAAACTCACCTGAAAAGGTGAGCCTTTTTAGATCTTGCGGGTGACGTGCATTTTGAGTTCCGCTGGCACAATGAGCTACAAGACCCATGTCTAAACAAGCCACACAAATGGTAAATCGATGAAAAAAGCTATAAATGATAGAATGCTGGAATTAATCTTAACCACTGCTACATTCTGTCCCATTTTTTGGCTCACTCTGCCATTACAGATGCAAATCAGTTTAGACTCTTCCCCCAAAAGGCAGTTTGCCCGGATGCTTGGCTACATCCCCTCTGAACAAGAAAACAAGCACCCCCTGACGTACCTCGAAGGTAAAGGATTATGTTACATACCCTGTAAGCATCTGTTCGTCATATGTAGCGCTGTAGATTCATATGCTCGGCATACTCCTGCCATGTAGTGTTTGGCTCAGACTCTTGCAACTTGTTTTTCTTTGAAGAAGTCTTTTGAATCATAAGGTATCGATGACTCTTTCTCTGGAATGAGCGCGCATGGGTACTGACCCCATTGTTAGATTGTTTTTCACAAAGCGGGTGAGTATAGGTATGGAGTAGTGAGTAGGCTAGTATAGTGACCATGCGTGCTGTATAAATATTAATGTAGGTTGAAGATATCTACAGCAAACACTGGCTTCCGGGCGCATGTGAGTCTACAGCACTACATGCGACAAACAGATGCTTACAGGGTAAGTCACATAATCCGTTCTTAGCAAGTGTGGCTGTAGATACACATGTTCTTCCTCAACTGTAAAGCATTATTCTCCTAAGCAGTAGCTTGACAGTAGATGGCGAAGAAGTCTGAAATAGAGTGCTTAGGGCATTTTAACCAGCTCTAGCTTGTTGCCTTGCAAGAATGACCACACAATAGTTTTTTGTGAATGAGTGTGGAATTGACCATGTGGCAGCTTTCCAGATGTCATCTATGGGGATGCTCCCAAGAAAGGCCATAGTTGTGCCTTATTTGCGGGTGAAGTGAGGTCTGGGGACGATGGGTTGGGTCCTTTTGGGTTTAAGGTAGCAGGGTTGGATGTATTTGACAAGCCACCTGGCTATCCTTGCCTTTGATATGAAATTACCTTTATGAGGCTGTGCAAAGGCAACAAAAAGAAGTTGTGCTTTACAGAAGGACTTAGTCCTATCTATGCAATACATAAGAGCAGACTTGGCGTCAAGTGTGTGTAGTTCGCCCTCTGCTACCGAGTCAGGCTGGGGCAAGGCTGGGAACTCAAATGTATACCTAAGGTGAAAGGCGGAGACCACCTTAGGTAGAAATTTGGGGTTCGTTCTAAGAACAAACCTGTCATTGTGGATCTGGAAAAAAAGTAGAGAAAAATGTTCTTGCAGTGTTAGGGCCTGTAACTCACTAATACGCCTAGGGCCGTTATGGCTACCAGGAATGCGACCTTCCAGGAGTGGAAATGTTAAGGGCAAGAGGGTTATGGTTCCAAAGGAGGACCCATGAGTCTGGTAAGGACAACACTGAGATTCCAGACTGGGGCAGATGGCATCATTGGTGAGATGACACGTTTAAGGCCTTCCATAAAAGCTTTAATGATGGGGATCTTGATCAGTGAGGAATGTTCCCTGTTCTGCCTATGAGCAGCGACAGAGGGTAGATGTATCCGAATTGAGGTATGGTCTAGTCCTGAAGGTAACAAATGATGCATTGGACCATTGGTGTAAGAGGGTTTAGGCGGTTTAAAGTACAGTAGTGCATGAACCTCTTCCAGTTGACAGCATAGCAAGTGCCATGGTGGGTCTACGGGCTTCCTTTAATACGTCCATACACTCTTGAGGCAAGATAAGCAAACTCTAGGACCACAGGAGACAAATTGCTCGGTTAAGCTGACTGGGGTCTGGGTGTTTGAATCTGCCTTGGTTCTGTGTGAGAAGGTCCAGCCAGTTTGGGGAGTTTCTCATGCAGAGAAATAGACATCTCTTGAAGGGCTGAGAACCATGGTTATCTGGCCCATGTGGAAACCACCAGGATGAGGGTGAGGGATGTTTGCCACAGTTTCTTCAATTCGTATAGTGAAAGTGGAACAGAAGAAAAAGCATATGCAAAGATCCCTGACCAGTTTATTCACATCTTTCATACAGACACTCCAGTTCCTAGTTCTGTCCAAATATTTAAGGTGCTCCAGTTCCTGGAGAACGGCAAAACATTAGGGATTGAAACAGGTCAATACATCCCCTCCCTCCCTCAACAGGGGTACTGGGCCTGAAGAATCCTGAAGAACCCTAATAAAGAAGGAATGCATTAAATGACTGAGGTTTCCTAATGACTTGTGCCTCAGCCCCCTGTTGTTTTGTATTTCTCTGTGGTAGAGCAGAGAGAGCATGGCTCCAAAAAACGTGCTTTTATGGACAATGACCGTGCACTCAAAAGTGGGACTGGATATTTTAAATTGAAATTAGTATTTGGATTAAGGGTTTTACATTTACACATAAACTTTGGTGATGGGTGCCGACTCTTTGCACTGGTTTTTTTCTTGTGCCTACCTTCACTATAGCACTACCTGTATATTGTCTGTATATTTTAGCCTTCGCGACACCATCTTGCAATCTGGACGCCATTTTGTATGATGATCGAAACTGCTGCTTAGTTATTTTCGAGGAACGGTCCTTGGTAAGTTTTGTTTCCCAAGGTTGAGCTCTTTCTATTATAATTTCAAGTATCCTCGTTAGTACATACCTTTCTTGTTAGATGGAGCCTTTCTCCCACCCGTCTGGTAGGGAGGATAGGCCAGACGACCTTGGGCAGTAGATAGCCTGTGCCCAGCTGCAGAATCGAAACTTATGCTCTGTACCCCCATTGTATTACGACACCTGCTAGTGTTTTTCCAAGGAAGGCGGGTTTTTGTGGACTTTGCAAACGTACATAATGTAATTGTATGCTTACGGGGTTCAGTCCCTCGACAGCCATCCCAAGAGGCTGGTCAGACTGGGCTCCACTGCAGTGTAATCGCAATAAACATTTGGTTTGTATTCTCTACTGTCTGACCGACTCTTCATTTGTAGGAAGGCAGAGAAGGTGGTCGTGAGTGACCCGGGTGGCCCTTTTCGGGTCACTTCCTTCAGTTGGCGCCCGAACAGGGACTCCACCAGGTGACCCATCCCCGCCCGCGACTGGGTGTGGAGGTCTGGGTTGTGTCCGGTCGGATGGGCGGATCGGGGTACCCCACACGATCGAGCCTGGTTCTCGCAGCTGCCCTGCCTGTCTGATCGGGCGGTGCCTCGCCCAGAGGTCGTCCTGGCTGGGGTCCTGAATGGCGAAACCTTTGGATTTGACCGTTTGTTCCGAAGAGTCGGCAGTGGAGAATAAATTAGTTTGACCTGTGTGCACCAGGTGAGCTTGTTTGGTTCTTTGTTGTCATGACGTTTGTTTAACGGATCTTTTGGTTGGTTTAAGAATCAGTTTTTGACAAGCGCTTGTATTTGATTTTGAAGATTCTTTAAAAAAAAAAAAAAGATATGGTACCATTTTGTTAATTTCTGATTGATGAAGCCCGCGGAAAGGATTTCTTTATTTTTGGTAAAGCTATGAGTATATTTTAGTGTGATTGTATGGCGAATGTGTTTCTTGGTGTGACAGAATGCCTTGTAGGAGTAAGTTGTGTTGTGTGAGGTGTCGTTGTTGTTCTGCTGATGCTCGATTGGAGGAACGACAGCCCGCACCTGCGGAAGGTACTCCAAATTATGACATGTATATCAAATACGGTCTTGGCCCTATTATATTTAGAACATTATGGCACAAATATACCAGGGGCAATGCTGAATTACAGTGGCTGTCCACTGGGCACCTTTGATGAGCAGAAATTGAATTATTTGGAAGAGAAGTTGTTTGCTAAACGTAGCAGGCAGTCGATGTTTGATTATCTTCAGGTGTGGTGGAAGGAAGCTAAACAGAGATGGCTGAGAGCGGAAAGGGAGGCACGAAGAGAGAGAACACAGACACTGACTCAGAAAGCGGTGGCACATGATAAGGAGAAAGTGGAGAAGGGTATAGAATGTGCAGATAGGAGGTTTCGATTGCAATGTGATAAGTCTTACGTTACTAGAGAGGAAGCAGACACTTTTATGGCAGAGCTGTTGGAAGACAGACCGCCTCCCCCTTATGCCCCGAATAGAATATACCCTGTTGTTCCACAGCCCTTGTCATCTGCCTCTGCCCCCCCCCCTGTTCCCGTTGTATCTGGTATTGATCGAAGTGCTTTGGTCCCGGCATCACCAACTTCTTCTGTGGCTCCGTCCCCCACAGTCACTGCGACTGCTGATCCTCCTGCCACCCCTGTTGTTACGATGTCACTTTCTCCTTCACAGACACCCACTACTCAGCCGATGTTGACCTTGATGCCCCCCTCCCCGACCAGTATGTTGGCTCCTGTTCTTACTCCTACCCCTTTGTTAGATGCAGAGACACCGGTGCGTGGTCAGGATGATGGAGCTGGGGCAGTTGCAAAGGAGCGATTGGGACGGGTGTTGATTCAGTCGGATGTGGGAGATACGAAGAAAAATATGGTAGCCAATCAGGCTGCCCAGTGGGCCCGTAGTCCTATTTATGGTGTTGAGGATGTTTGGATGGGTTAAAGGATTATGAGCCATTTGTTCAGCAGCATGCCCTTAAACATGTCGGCCATTTTGATTGGACTATGGGAACAGTGTTTTAAAGGTGTTGCACCTCAGGCTGTTTACGATATTAGGGACCAAGTATATGCCGCGGGCATGGCTCCCAATGAGGTTTTTACTAGTGTTGCCACACTGATTGGGTATCGCGGTAGATTGCATGAAAAATCCCCGACGACAATATCGCAGTTCCCGATGAGGGAAGTTCACCCCATTTTTCACCCGGAAATACCAGACTTACGTGATCAACATGATCACGTGACTAGACAACGAGTAGAGGCCCGTTTTCAAGAACAATAGGGTTTATACTCCGTGGAAGAGGAGTGAAGTCCTCGCAATTAAGGCTCAGTTGCCTGACCCCAGGAAAAATCCTACTGCTTACTATAAGGAATTGACAGAGGCTGCTGCATCGACGGTAATGACGTTGGCAAATATTGAAATGTTTTTTGGTTTATTGGTACCAGTGGATGTCTGGAGACAGGTGCATACTCAGAACCATGCCTTAGAATTGGGTGGTACATGGGATGAGATTAAGGCGTGGGATAAGGAGAGGAAGCCTGGTGAAAAGCCTAAGGCTGAGATCTTGGCTTTGCCAGATCGCATCATTACTTATATGCATTCTCTTATTCCACCCCGGAAGGTGGATTGGGACAAGCTAGCCGCATGTCGTCAGAAGAAAGATGAGAGTGTGTCTGATTTTTTCACTCGGTTTGAAGGTGTGTTTTGAGATTTTAGTGGCCAGGATTTGTCCTTGGAAAGGGGGTATCAGATTATTTGTTAAAAGATTTGTCACGAACTTGTTACCAGAGATGGCAACACGGTTGCAGGCTGCCAAGAGCATGTGGACTACTTCTACCCCTTCGGTGATCCTGAGTATGGCTCAGTATTATGAACATAGAGAGAATGAGGAGAAAGAGAGGGTGGAAAAGAAAACAAAGGAGTTGAAGACTAAGGTACTGATGCAGCAGGCAACCAGGGGGCAGGGAAGGGGTTGAGGCATTGGACCGGCTAGGCAGCTTCCTCGAACGAGCCGGAGCGCTGTGCCTGTGGGCCCAAATCAATGTGCGTATTGCAAGGAGAAGGGGCACTGGTGCAGAAAATGCCCGGTTTTGCTGAAAAAGGTTGCAGCTCCGAGAGGCTGGGGAGAGAGGGCGAGGACGGGGAACAGCCAGTCAGGATGGGGATCAGGCTACTGGAACACCATCGGGCCTTACTGATCAGAATTATTTTGATGACGTTCAGAGCCGACAGTATTATCATGATGATTATGATTTGGATGAGGTGACTGGGATGTCTTACAGCTAGGACAGCCAAGGACAGGGTAAGGGGCCAGTTCCGATACCTGTAGATCAGCATGGACCTTATATTAGTGTGGATTTGCAGGGCTCGGAGAAGAAATTTTTAGTGGATACAGGAGCAATGAATAGTTCAGTTGCGAGGTCACTGGTCCCTGGGGCAGCCCTGTCTGGCCCTAATAATGTTTCGGTTGGTTTTTCTGGTGTGCCTGTAGTAAGCCCCATCTCCAAACCCCTTGCCTTGACTATAGGTCCCTTTACCGTCAATTCGCCATTTTTACTAACATCAAATTGTGGAGAGAACCTGTTGGGATTAGATCTGTTAAAAAGGTTACATGCTACTATTTACTGTTCCCCGGATGGTGTCCATTTGACAATGGGTCAGAGTGTGGTTAGTACTATACAATGCTTGTCTAAAGATGCCCCCCTCCCGGTTGAGTTTAAAGATGTCCCATCTACACTGTGGGCTACAAGTGATACAGATGTGGGACTTTTGCAAATACCTCCAATTTCTATTCAGGTTAAAGAAAATGCGATATTGCCTCGTATCCCTCAGTATAAGATTTTGCATGCAGGAGAACAGGCGTTGTTACATATAATACATGATTCGATTCAGTCGGGAGTTGTTGAGGAGACAGCGGCAAATGTGTGCAATAGCCCCATCCTTCCTGTTCTTAAGAGACCGCCTCCAGGTTCTCCTGATAATGTTGCTGATGTCTATCGCTTTGTGATTGATTTGCACGAGGTTAACAAAATAGTAGTCCCTCAGTTCCCTAGCGTCCCTGTTCATCCAAATAGCAGGCACCTGTTCGGGTTCTCCCTAGCAGGTCGTAGTTTTAGATTTTGTCGGGTTCCTCAGGGCTATACTGAGAGTCCTAGTATATATAGTCAGGCTCTGAAGGGTCAATTGGCCTCCCTTACCCTTCCTCCAGGTAATGTATTGCTGCAGTATGTGGACGATCTTTTGATTGCGTCCGATACTGAAGAAGGATGTAAAGCAGCTACAGTCAAATTGTTGCTGCATTTGGCTCAACATGGACATAAAGTGTTCCTTTACAAATTCCAATATTGTCGACAGGAGGTCACCTATTTAGGTCACCTACTGTCGAAGGAGGGTCGGAAACTAACTCCTGAGCGTATTAATGCTGTGATTAACATGCCTGTTCCAAGTACCCAAAGGGATGAGGCGAGCCTTTATTGGTATCACTTCCTATTGTCGTCATTGGATACCCAATTTTGCTTTATTAACAAAGCCTCTACTTTACCCAACAACTAAAGATGTACATGAGCCTTTGCCTTGGACGCCTGAATGTCAAAAAGCTTTTGAGCAATTGAAGGTTGCGCTTTGTTCGGCTCCTGTGCTTGGCACGCCTGATTATAACAAGCCGTTCGTGTTGTATGTACACGAGTCGGCCGGTTGTGCGCTTTCTGTCTTAACACAGGCCTTTGGAGGTAAGCAGAGGCCCTTTGCGTATTTTTCTGCTGTTTTTGACCCTGTCGCGAAAGCCCTCCCGAACTGTTTAAGAGCGATCGCGGCAGTGGCCGTCTCTATTCGACAATTGGCAGGGCTTGTTCTTGACACTGATCTCACAGTTATGGTACCTCATGCTGTGGATACGCTTTTGAACAGAACAAAGACACAGCACCTTACTAGTGCACGTCTGACTGGCTATGAGCTAACTCTTTTTGCACCACATATTACGATCAAACGATGTGCCACTCTAAATCCTGCCACGTTATTACCCCTCCCTTCGGAGAGTGAGGAGATAGACATACATGATTGTATGTTTCGTACGGAGGAGGAGACAAAGGGACGGGTAGACTTGACTGATGTTCCCTTATCTGACCCCCAAGGGGAACTATATGTCGATGGCTCTTGTTTTAAATTACCAGATGGCACTACAACTGCTGCTTATGCGGTCACAACACTGCACACAATAGTTGAGACATCACGAGTTCCCTATCAGTCGGCCCAAGCTGCAGAGCTAGTAGCTCTAATTCTGGCTTGTGAGTTAAGTCAGGGACTGGCGGTGAATATTTACACCGACAGTCAGTATGCCTTTGGAGTCGCTCATAATTTTGGGCGGCTCTGGGCGGAGAGGGGATTCCTTACCTCCCATGGTTCCAAGATTCAGCATGGCCCTTTGATAAATAGACTTTTGTCTGCGTTGACCCTGCCCAAGAAACTGGCAATAGTGAAGTGTAGCGCTCATAAAGCAATTACTGACGATGTGGGGAGGGGGGAATGCTTTTGCGGATCAAACAGCTAAAGAGACAGCCCGATCTAAGATGAAAAAAAAGTTTGTAGCAGGTCCTGCTAGATGGGTGCCGGAGGTCACGATGTTTGAGGGCACACTAGATAGTGTGAAAGAAATCCAGAGTGAGGCGACGGTTGAGGAATTAGCAATATGGCAAGAAAGTACAGCGCAATTGGATGATGATGGGTGTTGGATAGACAAATCAGGGAAACAGAGATGGATGTTGCCAGATGCATATGTTCTCCCTGTAGTTACTATGGCTCATGGACCAACGCACATTAGTGCTAGGGGTATCTGCAAGTTGCTTGACCCGGTGTGGCAGAATGATAATAGTCCAAAGATGGCTGCCCATTTGGTTAAGCATTGCATGGTGTGCATGCTGTTCAACCCAGGGAAGGGGACCCCTATGCCTCTGGGTAATTTTGCACCCCTTCTTTCCCTTTCGAAGTCCTGCAAATGGACTTCATTGAGATGGAACGGGTGAACAATCTGAAGTATGTGTTGGTGGTGGTTTGTGCATTCAGTAAATGGGTTGAGGCTTATCCTACCAAGGAGAATACAGCTCTAGCGACCGCGAAAGCTCTTTTGAAGGAGTTATTCCCTCGCTTAGGTTTGCCCCGTTTGATTTGGAGTGACAACGGCAGTCATTTTAATTCTAAAGTCATCCAGCTAGTGTGCGATGGCCTGCACATTATGAAAAAGTTTCATGCTGCGAATCACCCCCGTCAGCAGGTTTAGTTGAGAAGTACAATGGTACTCTCAAACTAAAGATGGCCAAAATTCAGGAGAGTACAGGGTTGAGTGGCCAGATGCTTTACCATTGGCTTTGTTGTCGGCTGAAAGTTACAGCTCATACTAGAACAGGGTTGTCCCCCTATGAGATTGTCTTTGGTAGGCCCGCAAATGTCTGGGGAGTTCCAAGACCCCGTCACTTTTCCGAGATAGAGCACCCCTTGTTGCTAGATTATTTGTATGACCTTACTAAAAATTTGCGTTCTATTCATCAGCAGATTCAAGAGGCCTTGCCAGCCGCTACAGAGGGACCCGGCCACGCCCTTCGGCCTGGTGATTTCGTGTTGGTTCGGCACTTTCAGCGGAAAAGCAGCTTGGAGCCCCGATGGAAGGGGCCTTATCAAGTGCTTCTCGCCACCCGCACTGCAGTCAAGGTAGACGGCCGGAAGAATTGGATACACTCAACCCATACTAAGAAGGTGCCACTTCCCCTGCCGTATGACCAGTGGAGAATAGACGGCATTGGGGACTCTGAGATGAAAAAGGTTCCTAGTTTCATCCCTTTCTCCGATGCCAGAATAACGTGGGCACCTTCTGAGGAGGAGAGTGATGCAGTCCTGAATGAGGCAGTGCCACCTGAGGTTAAGGCCAGCCGGAGCTCAAGTCAGCTGGCCCGTCTGTGTTTGAATCTGAACCAGTTCATACCGCTGAAAGTGAATGTTTGTTTCTTGATCCCTCTGTTCCTGGACTTGTTAAGTATAATTTGCGTCCTCGACGAAGGAACAGTGCACCAAAGGAAAAGTCAGATTAGTAGGGATGGACTTCATGGATGAAGATTAGGGACAATAGAGCAGGGATAGAGAGATTGGTGCATTGTTCGAGACACTGGACAGGATAAGTTTGGGGCGCTTTCCCAGGAGGGAGGGTACCCTATCCTGAAAGAAGTGGATTTTCCTCGTCAAGGGCTGCAATTGTGCAGCTCTAACGAAAAAGTGCTCAATAGCACCACCGTGGATGAACAATAGGAGCTTACCAGCAAGGCTCAAGAGAGAAGAAAAACAGACGCTGGAAAGAAGATTGTTTGCTTAGTTTCATTAAGGTCATATTAATGGTACCTTTTCATTCTGCTATCATGCATCTTTTTGGCAGGCCAATGATTGATGAGGAACAGCCATTGGGTTTTGTTGTATTGCCCCGATCATCAGCAGCGGAGAGTGCTATTCCTTCTTTTCGCTATTCTGCTGATGATTATTCTTTGTGGAGTTCTCTGGGCGTTAGAGAATGCAAGTAATTCGCCTACTTCTGATAATGATATCTTTTTCACACCAAGACGGAAAAGAATGCTTTCTAATAATGTCTTTCTAGATACTCACAAGAGATTTTTGGGTAATGGTGTTGCTTGTTATCCTACTGAATCTGTAACTAGTCTATGGACCGCTTACCCTCTGTCTTTGATAAATTATACATATTCGAAACCGACAAATTTTGTTGAGGTAAAAGAGGAGTTTGGTTTTGGCTACCCAGGGCCATGTTTGTATCATCGTCAACCCACAGGGGCAGGGTACCCCGGTTGTGGCAATAATACATACTGTGATAACTTCTATCTGGAAGAGCAAAACATTACGTTGGTGGGTTGGCATTAAAAAGAAGTGACGGTTCCCCGAAAAGCTTGCTATTACCCTGCTTGTTGCCCCATCATAAATAGTACTGATACTATTTTGTATATAAATTGTTCAGGAGTGATAATATCCAAACAGACATTCCCTTTGAAAGGTTTGAAAGGTTCTGATACCATTACAGGTAACTCTCGTTATTCAGCTGTGAATTATGACAGGCCAATATATGCCCATCCCGGGTTCTTCTTTCTAACCAATGGAACGTACGCAAATGTTCATAATGGCACCAATGATGTAGCTCTTGGAATGGTGCTGCCCCTGGGGGTCCCTTGCAAATATGCTCACAGACAAATAAAATGGGTAAAGAGAACACTTACAAAGGAATTTTGCGAAGGAGTAACAGATATTGAGATAAACAGTTATAATAATGGTATTACTTTTGAGTTATATCCTGTCTGCCATTTTCACATTAGGGGAATGGCTATGAGTAGGACTGAAAAGGCACGGGAATATTTCGGCTGTAAATTGCAGTTATTGTCAAATACCACAGTAGCAGCATTACGTGACATCACCATTCAATTAGAAAGTATGAGAATTTATTCTGAACAGACTAGATATGCAGTGGATTTTATTTTAGCAAAGAATGGTGGTGCATGCGCAGTTATTGGTGATCAGTGTGTAGTGGGCATAACAAATATGGAAACAAATATCACCAAGCATATCTTGGATATTATCGAGAATGTCAAAGGTATGGAACCAGGTAATTGGAGTTGGTCCCTTTTTGGAACATGGGGGTGGCTAATAGAAAAAGCAATATATTTCATTGTTATATTGATACTTTGCTGTGTCCTTATTCAATGTCTTCCAATGTGCTGCACATATTGTATCTCTGTATTGGCTCCGAAGAGGAAAATATTGATTCATGACACTAATGCTGCAATAATGTTACAGAAAGAAATTGATGACATTATGGCCATAGATGAGGGTGTCTTGAAACATCTTCTCTTGGAATATGCTCCCACTGTTGACGACATACCATGTGTATAACAAGCTATGTGCTGCATTATATCCTCTATGTTTTTTTGTCTGTAGATGGTTAGCTCATGCTAACAGGAGGGTTTGTTAATATTGAGAGGCCCTTCTGTCTGTATATTTTAGCATTCGCGACACCATCTTGCAATCTGGACGCCATTTTGTATGATGATCGAAACTGCTGCTTAGTTATTTTCGAGGAACGATCCTTGGTAAGTTTTGTTTCCCAAGGTTGAGCTCTTTCTATTATAATTGCAAGTATCCTCGTTAGTACATACCTTTCTTGTTAGATGGAGCCCTTCTCTCACCTGTCTGGTAGGGAGGATAGGCCAGACAACCTTGGGCAGTAGATAGCCTGTGCCCAGCTGCAGAATCGAAACTTATGCTCTGTACCCCCATTGTATTACGACACCTGCTAGTGTTTTTCCATCATAGGCGGGTTTTTGTGGACTTTACAAACGTACATAATGTAATTGTATGCTTACGGGGTTCAGTCTCTCGACAGCCATCCCAAGAGGCTGGTCTGACTGGGCTCCACTGCAGTGTAATCTCAATAAACATTTGGTTTGTATTCTCTACTGTCTGACCGACTCTTCATTTGTAGGAAAGCAGAGAAGGTGGTCGTGAGTGACCCGGGTGGCCCTTTTCAGGTCACTTCCTTCATAGTGACAATCCATCTGTGACCATTGTGCCAAGAGGCACTTACTTGGAGTGAACCCATATAGAGCCTTGCATGTGGAACGAGGCCATCATACTTACGAGGTGCATCACTGTTCATACTGTAAGAGGACGGAGTGGCTGAAAAAGAAGCAGTAGCTGCTAAAATGCCACCACCCTTTAATCGCATGGGTAAGCCAATGCTGTGGTTAAGTCTAACCCCCAGGGAGGGTTGGATCTGAAATGGCTGAAGATGGGACTTGGTGGCTTCGGCTGCGACCCCCAAGCTGTGGCGCAGGGAGGTGGATACTTGGTTGTGTGCTAGGCAGTCCTGCCTGCTTGCAATGTTGATCAGGTGTCTTGTAAGAGGTAGTAAGTAGGGGAAAATGTGAGTCGTCCCCTTCTGAGGAGGGCGGCTACCATTGCTAAACATATGGTGAAGACCTTGGGGCTGTGGTGACCCCAAAGGGCAACACTTTGGATTGGTAGTGCTGGCCACTTACCATGAAGCGTAGGTAGCGCTGATGGGCCAGATGGATGTGGAAGCAGGTGTCCTTCAGGTCTAGTGTGGCTATGACATTGCCTTGCTGCAGCAGGCGGATGATATCCTGTACTGTGACCATTTGGAAAAGTTCAGAGAGGATGATTCTGTTGAGTGGCCTCAGAGGGAGGATTGGCATGAGAGATCCGGTCTTTTGGGGGAGGAAGTAGTACAGGGAGTAGACGCCTTAGCCCTGGTTCTGTCGAGTGTTTGAGTAGGAGAACCAGCATCTCCTTCTGTAGTAGGACAAGGTGTTGTTGGCTGAGTGTGTGTGGGGCGGTATGTTTGGTGGGTTTGAGGTGAGCTTTAGGCAGTAGCCATGCTCGATAATAAATAGAACCCACCAATCTGTGGTAATTTCCTCCTAGATTGGAGGTCAGTCCATGGATACTTCGAGTGGCACTAAGGCATCACTTCAAGGGTGTCCATTCCTTCACCCTCTACATGTCTTTATTCTCTAGATTCAATATGGAAGGTACAGGGCCCGAAAGGGTGGGGGTGCCCTATGGGCCAGGAGGCCGAGTCTTCGATGACGATGTCCGGAGCAGGTCAAGCGAAAAAGAGGAAACAGAACAAACGCTAGAGTAGAACTCTTCTCGGTGACAGGAAAGAAAACAATGGGTCCCGGTACCATGACGTTCAGCAACGAACAAGTCAAGACCGGGAGCAAAGTTGATTCACGTCTGAACCCACTGACAGAGAAAAACAATGCAGCCTAAGAACATGTGCGTTCACTACCAGGTAAGGAGTCATTTCTTGAAGGGCGTCCGCTCCATCACCCTCTACGCCTCTTCATTCTCAGGAGTTGATATGGAAGGAGTGGGCCCCCAAAGGGAGGAATGCCCCAAAAGCTGGGAGGCCCAGACTTCGAGGATGAAATCCAGAGATGGTAAAGTGAAAGAGAGGAAACAGAACTAATGACGGAGCAGAACTCTTCTCGATGACATAAAGGTAAGCAATGGTTCCTTTACCACACATTCAGCATCGAATGTGTCCAGACCAGGAGCAACATCATACATGTCCAAACCCGATGGCGGAAAAAACTATTTAAAAATGGAGTCAGTGCCCATGCGCATTCACTATCAAAGGAGGCGTGTCTGATACCTCTTGATTTGAATAATGGCTTCGAAGAAAAGCAAGCTGCAACAGTCTGAGCCCAACACTAGATGGCAGGAGTATGTAGACCATCTGTATCTACAGCCACACATGCTACGAACATTTCTTTTCAATGATGTTCCTTGGGTCCCTTTGGTGCGGTGCCTTTGACGACTCTGTCGAAAAAAACGTTAAATGATGGCACGCTTGCATTATTCTCAACCACTGGTAATTGCTATGCTTGCATTCCATTCCATCATTTACTTTCCTGTTGTCTGTACTTGGCTAACCATTGCATTACAAATAAAGAATAGACATATGAAAATCAGTCTTATCTGCACCCCAGAAAGGAACACTCCAGCTCCAAATATTAGACACACCGCCTAAGAAGGGGAACAGAAGCACCCCATATTTGTTTCAGCCTTGTTGAGTCTCACGGGTGGGGGGTGCAGCTTGAGCCTCTATGGCACAGTGAGCTTTGAAACCCACATCTGAGCACACCTCAGATATGGGCATAACTCACCGAAAACATGACATGCAATGTAAACACTTGCAAGTACCCTGCATGCATGCCATACATTTTTGCTCACTGTGCCATTAAAGACAGAGATGAATTACATACAGGTCAGTCTTAAGTGTACCCTAAAAACCGGAAAGTCAGCTTTGCCACATCTTCTCTGAACACGAGCACCCCTGACACACTTTGGTCTTGTTGGACCTCTAGAAGGTGATGATGCTTGGGTTCCTAATGTACTGTGATTTTCAGACCCCATCTGGTCAAACAGATACCACGTAGGGCAACTCACTGATTAAAACAAAGCGTGAAGATACTTCACTGTCAATGACCCTTAACTGTTAGTGCTCACATAGCTACCAGTCCAGAGACAGAAGCATCCACCGCTAGTGGTTCATCCTTTGGTGGCATCAAGGAGAGCATATCTAACAGACTGCAAGCTTCTCTCCACCGATGAAGCAACAGCTAAAACACACAACCCTTCTCTGTCTCCTAATGCTTGCTACCATTGTCTGTCCAGCTTCTCTTGAAGCAGACACATCCTTAGACGATAGTGGCATAGAGGAGGGAGTAAGGATGAAAATGCGCCTGACATGGCCATGTACCATTAAACTATCACAGAGGTTCAACTGTAAGGCCTAATTTCAAGTGCCTCTTGTTTCTGTGATCTCTATGCAAACCCCTGTTTGCAGGGGTTTGCTTTTAATAGAGGTGTGGAGTTTACTACACCAGGTAATTACAGAGTGCGATAAAGTCTACATCCTTGGAGATGTCCCCTGTTAAATGTCCACAGGTCAAACCAGTTGCACAATGCTATGTGAAAAAATGTAAAATGTGCGATTTATTGCACCCGATGAAATTCCGATCCCCAAGGCCCGCTACCTTCCAGGGCAACAAAGAGATTAAGGCATTTATCCTGTTTGCTGAGAAACCCCAATGCTGCCAACAGAAACTTTGTGCTCAAACCAGCCAGTAATTTAGGTAAAGGGAAGAGATGAACTTCCTCCATCCTAAGTTAGGGTGTCTCCAGAGTCATGAGGTTAGGGGTCTAAGGAATAATCCTTCATTTCTGAATGTTCTCCTTTAGAATCCATTCAGAGTGGGGCATGTTTGTCCCCCGCCACGTCTCGCGCGCCTCCTGTGTTGCACGTGGATGGCCATATGGAAGCAGGCATATCCCAAGTCCACTGCACAGAGAAGATCCTGCTGTACATGGAGGAGAATGATACCCTAGACCTTGAGAATTTACAGCTTTGGTTGTCTTCGTTCAATAGCCCAATGTGTAGGATCAGGAGCCACTCCAAGGCTTTTCATGTACCACCAAGTAGAAGGAATAAATACCATGGTATGGTTCCCCCTTTGGCACTGTTTCCACAGCTTATCAGAAGAGGAGCTGTTGAAGCACCTACTTGATGCATTGAATTTCTTTCTGGCATCTTCAGACAGGGGCTTTTGCTGCACTTTAAGAGTGTCTTGTGGGTATGATAATGAGCACTCACTTGTCTGCAGTTACCTCCTGAGGAACCTAACCACCCCCTACTTATGGGAAAAGGTCATGCTGACTTTATTCACTGGGCTCTTGGGTCTCCTGAACTTGGTCACCCTTGGTTGTAAGGTGTGCAGTGCTGCTGCTGTCCTCTCTGATGATAATAAGAGGGTATCAGACCTGAACCCTTGCATCTCTGAAATAAAGCAGGAACATCTGCGCTTGTCAAAAAATGACATTCTGATGCCCTTTTACTACTGCCATAGCCCTGGCAAGACCTTTGTCAGTTTTCATGGACTGTACCAACTCATGTGATCTGACATAGGCCTGCTCCTGGATGTGCATGTCTAAGACGCAACAATCAGCTGTGCCTAAAGTGCTTCCTCCTCACTAGCAGAAACGTTTTTGGCAAAACGCTCCTCATTAGCCAGGGCCGGGTTCAGTGAATATGGCTGGAGCTCCACTGATGATGGGGGTGGTGGTGGATACGATACAGATCAAAGGCCTCAATGATGCCCTTAAGTCTGTATTCACCGCCACTCCAGATGATTCACCCCCCAAGGCTTATATCTGTGCTGCTTAGCTATGAATGGACAGGAAATGCATGGGAGTTGGGACAGGTCAGGGATAAAAAATGAAATATATTTTATCTGGGATTGAATGTGATTCAGTTCGCAGACCTCGTGCCAGACTTTTTACACAAGTTCTTTCAGTGATGCGCCATCTAGGTCACCACTTATTGAAAGTTACCTCGAAGTGGAGTGGTGGTCCATTCTACCCTACACAGTGTTCTGGACCCTGCATGACTTAGCGATATACACACATATGTATATATTTGTCCTTTCCACTCTCTCTTAACTTGCTGCGCATAAGGGTTTTCCACCAGGGTCTCGACTTTCCATCTCCAGAAAGGATTCAATCCATCAATGATTAGATCCTTTTGGAAAATACAAGTTTGCATCCTCCGGGTGGAAGCAAAGGGCACTGGATCACATGGGCTTGTGTGTTCAGTGCACCTGCATGGGCTCATCTTTACATGTGGTTATGCCGATTTAACTAACTAACCACTGATGGACAAGAGTTAACCTCACTCCAAGAGATGCCAATATCCAAAGCTCAGAACCAAATAGTAGGTCAACCCAATCCCCAGGGAACTGGGTACAGATATATGTCAACACAAATTGCCTCCTGAAGGAGAACATTTTCCTTATTTCATTATTCTTTTTTTTGGTATAGTATTTTATCAAGTTATCGCAACATCATATTTCAACGGTGCAACTTTACATAGCCCCGTCGCTATGTTCCACTTCTCCCCCTCCCCTGGGGTCACCCCTTCCTAGTGCAGTGTCCAGGGAGCAGTTTCTGGCTGTTATGTCGGTGTTCTGATAACTGGCACTGGCCCCTGTTGTCTTGCTTAGAGCCATTATCTGTCGCCTTAGAAATGTTGGTGGTTAACAACATCCAATCCACAGATCACGTCTTGTTAATGGGATAATTTCTTCTGTGATCATTGTGTGGCATAGGGCTTGTGCTGTTAATCTGACCCTATATAGACATTGTGTCATATTTGGAGTATCACTAATTAAAAAAGAGATATGTTCATACTGAAGCATGCCTAATAATATCATTGACATATCCATCCAATATTGATGTATTAATTAATGTATTTTTCTCTTTGAATTAGTTTGTGTGTGGACTGGATGTTGTTGAACACCAAAATCCTTATCAAGAATAATCAAATCATAAGAAAGATTTTCTCCTTTACTGGGCAATTTGTGTTGACAAATATCCAGAGCTCTTCTCCCCTGTCTGGTTTAATGAACTACGCAAGAAATGCATCTAAGAAGCCGCCTATTCCTGGTCAAGAACCCTCAGATCACATCACAATAGTGACTCATCACATATGGTGCCAGAGCCAATGCTGGCTATCAGAGGGCAAGAGGATTCATGCCAAGGTATTGAGACCTTCCTGACTCGCCCCGTGCTGGTAACAAAAAATATAACAGACTTACTACAGATTAATAACAAATTCTCACAGACCACTGCAACAAAAACAAAAGATTCTCAGCGTAGTGAGCCTTACCCACGTCTTTTCTTGCTTCCCTTCTGATCAGTGGCAAAGCTGAACTCTTCGGGCTGTCAATAAACACAGTGCGGCCAATCACTCCTCTTTCGGCGCAGTATCTGCACATAGTTGTTGGCTGCACAAAAAACACAATATTTTTCAAGAGGAAAGTGTGTTCTTCAGGCATATGATGCTAAATATTAGTTGATATTTCATGTTTTAATCTTGCTCAACATATATAAACACGGTAATGTGTGGGAACAAATTAAAGGATCACTCTAATAGAGAAAACATAAATAAATCTCTATTACTGAATGTCACTATCCAAACCATCATTGCTTATATGATTCAAAGTCACAAGCAAACACAAATTCCAAGTATCAGATGTTATTTATCAGGCAAACAAACACTTAATACATTCACAAAACACAACAAAACATATACATGTAGAAGACCAGATAAATATACTTATATTCTCTTCCCCAACAAATCGTTTTTTATATATATGGCTGCAATATTCAATAGTCCATAGCAGTCCATAAAGAAGGTAGTCCAGTACAGATACACACAGGAGGGAACCACAGAACCCTCAAACATCCGTGATGTGTATTCCAATTTTAAGCACACTGTAATGATTATTCGGACTCCTCCAATCCAAAGAGTCGACGCGTTTCGGCCCATCTGTTTGGGCCTCTTCAGGACAGGGGAAGAAAAAAAAGAACATATACCGTCACACAATGCAGCTTCCGCCGTGGGGAAGACTGATTGTGGTGACCAAGTCGCCATAACACAGGGCGCACGTATAAATCGGTGTGCGATAGTACTCTGGAACCAAGAGGTGCCAAAAGGTCTGCCTCTGGAATAGGACTCAGGCCGTCCGCTGAACGTTAATCAGCCGACCCTTACACGCAAAGCTTGAACGTGGTCTTAACTGAAGAAACCAGCCTCATCACAGTCCTGCCTGTCCATTTGATCGGGGGGGGGTGCTCTCTGCGGTGAACGAATCACGCCGCGTATTTTGCTTAAGGCAGATACATTTTTGATAAAAAGTAATACTTATTGGATTTTGTAATTTTGAAGGTAATTGTGTTTTTTGGATATTTATCTCAGATTATTTTACAAATAATATGTACTGATACTGGAGGCCTATCCCAGATATCAGGAACAGACGTCCAATCAAAATCCAGAGTTGCCATCATATTGTTGTCAAAGGAGAGCTTCAGCCATAGGGACCCTACGCATTTGGGCTCTTACCATCCGTTGGCGTTATTGAACGTAAACTACAAAATACTGGCTAGGGTATTAGCAGAGAGGCTGACTCCACTGATGCCCTCCCTGATACACACAGATCAGAATGTGTTTGTCTCGGAACGCACCACCTCTTTCAATTGACGCCGCCTTTTCCAATTAATGTGGTACGCCCTCGGTGTCTGGCTGCAATCGGGCTGTCTCGTCCTCGATCTAGAGAAGGCGTTTGACACTATTGAGTGGCCGTATCTGTTCGAGGTCCTTCCGAGATATGGCACTGGTTCCAACTTTATATGCCTGGTGAAACTCCTTAACGATAACCCGATCCTGAGGGTCCGAACGGGTAGCCTCGTCTCGGCTCCATTGAGAGTTTGCAGGGGCACGAGACAGGGCTGCCCTCTTTCTCGCCTCCTTTTCTCTTTAGCTATAGAACCCCTAGCCCTTGCTGTGTGCGCTTCGGCTGGACCGTGGAACATTCAACTGGGCAGTGAATCACATGCGATATCATTATATGCGGACGATCTGCTACTATATGTCAGAGATACCTGCTCTGTCCCTGATACCTGACCTCCTTACTCAATTTGCGTGTCTGTCCAGACTGAATGTCAACTGGGGAAAGTCCTGCTTGTTTCTATTCATCCCTATCACGCCAGACCTTGCAGTCGTTATTAATGGAGCTCTTGTTACTTACCAACCGACTATGTTCCGTTATTTGGGCATTCGAATCTATCATACTGATCGGGAATTACTCTATGGTAATCTGACTTGGGCACTCACTTCCTTAACGGCACAGATATCCTTTTGGAAGACCCTCCCTCTCTCGGTTGCCAGTAGAGTCGCTCTCACAAAGAAGGTGCTACTCCCATGTCTTCTTCACTTTTTCACTAATCTGCCGCTGTACCTCCCCCATCCATTTTCCACCCACCCGAACGCATGATGAGAGATCTCATATGGAATAAAACTCACTGCAGGGTGATGTTTTCGAAAATGGTATCTGCCGTTGACGCAAGGAGGATTAGCAGTACCTAACCTAGAACAATATTACCTGGCATCTCAGATGCAATGGATTGCCCGTTGGATGGCTGGACTGAATCTCTCGGACACGACGGCAGATGGTCCGCCCTACCGATTGGACGCTGTCCTACACTTGTTTCATCCCTGCTCAAAGGCATCTCGGCCTCGACCTCTACTACTACAGGTGGCCTATTGCTGCTTCTGCCGCGGCCTATATCTTACCAAACATATTATGCCCTATGCCCCCGCAACTCCACGGTTAGGTATGCCTACGGGCAATGGGATAACATCACTGACTGAGCTCTCGGTGTGGCATACAGCGGGCCTACAAACACTGGGGGACTTGTACCATGACCATGCACTCATACCATAAGAGACACTGATGCAGGAGGAGGGGATACCGCCGGGGCATTTCATTAGTCAGCCCTCTTGGATTGGCACACTGCGGAGGCACTGGGGGGATATCACACAGGAACCATGACACACCTCACACTTTAATATTTACATGTCATGGGAGAGGGGAGGCACCTCACCCGGTGGCTGGAGGACGCACTCTGGACACAAACTGCCACAACGTTGTCCTCACTGCAGCATCAATGGGAGATGGACATGTCCCGTCCATGCACTACTAAGGAATGGGGCATGGTTTTAGTGGGCTCCACATATATGCCTCGCAATGCCCAGTTTAGGCTGATACAGCTTTATATACACAGGGCATATCTAAACCCCGAGAAGATCAATCGTTATTTTCATAGATTGGATGCAACCTGTCCCCGCTGCAGCCACCCTGACGTAGATATATTACACATGTTGCGGTCATGTCCCTTGTTGCAGCGGTACTGGGAGGGTGTCACACGACAGCTTTTGACAGGTACCGACCGACAGTTCGAGTGCAGATGGCTGGTCTGTATACTGGGCATCCTCCCGGGAAATAAGAAACATAGGGCCACCACACGCTTCCTAGACCTTGGTTTCATAGTGGCCAAACGCCTCAATACAAAATGATGGAAGTCCAGTGAACCGCCGCCAATAACGGCCTGGTCACATTCCAGCCTTACATGGGTCGGGGCAGAAGGGGTCTCTCTTCGCAGAGAGGACACTCTGGGACGACGAAAATATCCCATCTCCACCAATTGGGATGCAATACTGACTACCTTCCAGGATGTATTAAGTCCTGAGGAGGACACTTGTGCCACTACTGTAATTTAAATCATACCTGAACAAATACATCCATGTAGTCTATGATAACGTTGTCAATGATGCTCCACAGTATATATAATGAGATGGATATCAATAGACATGGGACTTTTGCGGAGGAGATGGCAATTCGTCCAAGACAAACTCGGAACTGCATTGATCCTGTTCTGTTTTCCCCCCACCCCTGATCCAATTACCCACAATGTACATCTTTGTTTTATAGCTTTAACATGTTTGATGTAATTCTCATGAAAAGTAGTGGGCAATGTGAATTCACACTGATTGCTTACCTTGGAGGGCGCCCTCTGGCCTCGTGCGGTGCTGTATACATCAGTATCTTTCAGACCCGCGGGGGGCATGCACAAGAAGGGACATAAAATGTATCATCACAGGTCTCCTGACCTGACGATCAGTCAGACATTAACACCCTTGCACTATTATTGTGCTTACAATTGTAATGTAACTCTACCATGAAAACTTAATAAACAGATCAAACAAAAAAAGAGCGCTTCAGCCAAAACAATGTTTGGTCCCCTTCCTCCTGTCTGCACCCAGACGTGCTTTTTTGGAATTACTTGTCGATTAAAAAAGCCACTGATGCCAGGTCAGGAAACCAGCATATCTTGATAGGGTGCACAATGCTTTTGACCCCTCTCCAGCACAAGCTGTGTTTTTTTTTGTCCAAACATGGGTTGACTCGTGTTAAACAAGGATTAATGCTGAAGACCAAAGGTGCCGCACAGTTCTGTAATTGTAGGTGTTCAGTCAACACAAAGCTCATGCACGCCCCTTGTATGGTGCCTCACCAAGGTACCAATCTGCAGGAGAGGAGAGGAGGAACCCCAGAAAATATTCTGTCTTCATCCCACTCTCATGCAACCCCTACAGTGCTTAATCTATCTCCTCTAACGATGACAAAATCTCAGTGGCGGCTGGTCTATTCGGGGGCCAGGTCATGTGCCACCACACCATTTATTCCAGCCATTTGTCACCGAGAGTAACTAAAGCGCCTTTGTGAACCATGCCAGGTTATCATTTTAGTTCTCACAGCACTGCTTCCGCAATTGTGTGCGTTTTGTTATCATAGTATGGTTCTCCACAAAACATAACAGAGTAAAGTGCCTCTCTTCCACTTGATACATGGAAGAGAATAGTACGTCGGGAGAAAGATGGTGGCTGCCAATTGCTAACTTTCAGCTGGCAAAGTTGAAAAAACTGACAAAAGTAGCATTGGAAAAAAACAAATGACTATTATTCTGGGAGTTTGGGTTGTGTATCATTCAATGCACAAAAAACGTTTATGGTGCAGCTTCCCATTTAACTCAATGAAACTCCTCGCCAGGAGGAAAGTGTGGAATTTTGGGTTGGTGGGTGAGACAATAGATAAGATATACAAGTAAAGTAAGGTAGATTATACATATGTGCATTTAAGATACATCCATGTTGGATGGAGGAAGAACAGCAACTTTGTTAGGTCTGTCCATGTTGGACATGTTCCAAATTGAGGACCCAAGTATGGTGAGCGATCTTGAAAAACAGCCAGGAAATTCATTGTCCCCAGTTATAATGGGGAACTTTACAGAGTAGTGGGTCTATTAGCTGGCATCAGTAGTAGCAAAACTGTGTACATGGGGATTTAGGAACAGTAAACAGAGGAATGTTGGCGGATTGGAGTGTCGGGTGGCATGCCCAGTCTAGTACATTAACCCAAAGGAGTATTCCGGATGTTGTAACACCCATTTTTTGATTCTCTGAGGTGGTTTGAACTTTGAACCTTGGAACAAAGGCACCAGTGGCTTGTGATCTGTGCGCACCCGGAAAGTCCTGCCATCGAAATACAAATGAAAATATCTTCAGCCCAAGAGAACTGCAATCACCTCCTTCTCTATCTGGGAGTATCTCTTCTCTGTGACAGTCAAAACTCTACTTGCATATGCTCAGTTTGTTTGGCAGGTCATAGTATTTCATTTCGGCATCGCAGAAAACGCAGCTTTGGTCCTGTCAAATGCTTATTGTTGGCTTTTCTGCCAAGCCCACAACGTGCTAGCCTTCAGCAGGTCTTGCAAAGGCTTCGTTAGGGCCGTCTGATTTTGGATGAACTGGCCACAGTATGTGACCATGCCCCAAAAACTGCATACGTCAGGTAACTGGATGGGAGGGAGGGCGGGCTGGTAGGATATCCTGTAACTTCTTAGGGTCAGGGGAGACACCAGCTGCGGAAAAATGTTATTCAAAGAATTCAATGCTGTTTGTAAGGAACTCACACTTTACACAGTGAATAGTTAGTCCACTACTTTCGATCCGTCTCAGTAGTGCCCGATGGTGGACATGGAGTTGTCCAACTGAAGTGGCAGAGATTGATTCTGGTTGGTGGGTCGCCTTCATGGTGACGACTCCAGCTGGCGCAATGGGCGTTGCACTCCCGTATGCATATATCCGTGTGGAGTGTAGACTTAGGCTGGGTGAAGTTTGTTATGGTCTTTTTCGACAACACACACGGTGGACCCAGTGCCTATCAGGCTAGTCATGAGTTGGGAGAGAAGGCGCACTTCAAGAGGCTCACAGATTTTTACACCAGTCTAACTCTCCACTTACAAGGGAGTATTTATGAAGGTCTTAAGAGGTTTTTTACTAAGAGTTGCGCGGATGCTCATGTCGCGCTGCCACATTTTGTGCTTCACCCATGGGTTTTAATAATCGTAAGTAAATAGACGCAATGCTTTGCACTACGTGAGGGCCCACACAAGACCATAGTAAACAGCTCCCCAAGTGTTGTGAAATAGAAAGTGTGGCACATTTTCCTAGTGTTGTGTAGCTGATATCTGGCTGTGTCGAAAAAACAGTTTTTTTTGTAGGGTGGAGTATGCATGTCAGTAGAAATCGAAATTAGTGGATTCAAGCAAGATAGGTGGAGGCAATAAAAAGCCATTCAGTGCTGACAGTAGTTAGACAGAGGTAAATGCGTACAGGATGAGAATCTACAGGTAACCAGGTGACGGAGGGTTGAGGAAGCTGAGGGCGAAGTCGCAAGTGTGGTCCAGATATTGTGCATCGTGGAATGGAAGTCTTTGCAAACCCACACTAATTATGAGACGCTCTCTGATGTTCAGTCCCACATTCATTTGTTCAATGACATATATATGGTAAGTGATACTACTCTACATATTGAAAAAGATGTTTAAAACATTTTTGATAATTGATAGTGTTTACTATAATTCAAAAAATCAATAGAATTGTTTTTTAATTATGAATTTAAAGAAAGGTTTCTTCCAGACTTAAGAAACAACCAAAACGATATATGGAATTGTAGATCATGAGTACTAATCCCCCCTGATGCAGTTTGCTTGAGTGTCCATATACTTGAGGGTAATTTGAAATATCACAAATACACACACAAAGTCCATACGCTAATTAGAAGCAAAATGAGTGACTAATTACGAGTTAATGCACAGATTTTCTCTTCACTGATAATAATATATATTTGAAATTGAAGAATTTAAATAAATCTAAAGAAGGAATGCTATGTGCAGTGGTGAATAGTTGCTTTTTGTCTGTTGCCTCCACGACGGTGACGTTGATTTGCACAATATAAAGATTTGTGATGTGCAACATCTGCCATTTTCATCATCTCTTGGAGCGACACCTGTCAAAAGAATATCATGTTTGCTGTGACTGATGTAGGAATTCAGAAAATGGGTCTGGTATTACAGAACGGAAGAGCTGTCCCAAGCTTGGAATTTACCAGACCTTTAAGGAAGGTCTTCAGCAGGACTTTGCAGGTGAGAAAGCTGAACATCAAAAGACAGTGTAAGTTAGGAACAAAGAAAGGAACTCTGTCAGTTGTTTGTAAAAGTTTTTGGTCTACTGATTGGGATCTGCTGGAAAAGATGAAGACCACGCGGGGAGAGAAGTTATCTTTTGGGAAGCCACCAGACGACTGGTCCTGTATAACAAAAGCTTCAGGATGTTTGTACCAGATGTAGGTACCACCAGAAACAATGTTTAGGGGTTAATAACATTTGCTGAAACTGCAGGAAGATGGTTGGGAAATGGAGTCATATGTTATGGAGCTGCGATATTGTATTACATTTCTTCTAAATGGTATTTAAGAGAAGTGTATCATGTTTAAAAACATCAGTACCCAAATCGTATGAGATAGCTATTATAGGGTAAGTAACTATTCCCAAGATGTTGGGCAGATGGGACACTCCGTCACGAACATGACAGATTTCCTGTCAGCCGCATTACAAGTGCCACAGGATATATTGCACTTGTAATACAGTGGATGGGATACCCTTCACGCTTGTGACGGGGTATCCCATTCATCAAATTCTGAATCAAGCCCTTTGTCTTTACTCAATTGTTGTTTGTGTTTTTTTCTAAGTGTAGCATTTGCACCTCAGTAGATACTGAAGAATTCCACAGCACCTCAAGAGTTGAACACTGACGTATCTACGAGGACCTTAGCAGGCTCGACTCCATGAAAAGTCTCCTTCAAGATATGAAATCCTAACGACCGGTTCAGTCAAATCTGAAGTTCGTTCCTAGAGTCGTTACTCAGAGATTCAAGAAAACATATATAGCGGTGCACCAACAAAAAGTAACCAACTTGATGCAATAGAATACGTGCTGGTTTCAGCCACATCTTGTGCCGACACAGGGATTATGATAAGCATCATGTTTGTGCCGTTTTCTGTGATCGAAAAGAGTATTATCTTTTAACTTGTTTTTAATCTCTCCTTTTTGGTTATGTAATATTTATATGTTGGTGTATTATGGATATCACTTTTGGGAATTATTGTATATGTTTTGTATCACTATTTATGTATGCCCTGTTTTGTTATATTATGTCCCTGAAGAAGTTTACAGTGGTAAACTAAATGTGTTAGCTTTATCTTTGGCTGTAACATTTGGATTTACGAAACCATATGACAATAAAATAAAGAAGATATGGAACAGTTGATACTTTGATTGGACTTAAGTTCTCTTACTTTTTGTTGGTGCATCACTATATATGTTTTCTTCAATCGGCTGTATGGCCACCCTGGAGCAGCGGGTGTTCACAGTGTGTGCACATCATTTCTTACATCTGTTGTTGCTAGGATAAAGAGGAGGTCAGCCGCGGCCCGTGCAGGTAAGAGTGGTGAGGCGGTGGGGCCGGCTGGGGGGGGGATTTCGACGAACGATGACGAGGGAAAATTAAATAAATCATTAATTTTCCCTCATCATCGTCTGTCGAAATCCTCCCTACCTGGCCCCACCGCCCCTACTTGCACCTGCCGCGGCTGGAGGAGGTGCTGTTCATTTAGGCTCGCTGCTCAGTACATGCAATTGTAACTCATTACACAAAGATGGTCCATTCTAATGGTATATACCTTTGCAAAACGGTGCCATAATTAAGCATTTTATAAGTCATTTTATGTTGCAATTGTTTGATAAATCATGCCGTAAATCACCACGAGGCCTTGTGGGTATCACGACCTATGCTAGGGTCAGTTTGTCCCTCTCTCCCTGTCCTGTGCTGCCTAGCAGAGCTGGTCCTTCCCCTTTCTGGGGTACCTCCATTGGAGCTTTACACAACGTGACAGCAACCTCCTCACACATTGAATTCAAGACTCCACTCAAAGCACACCTTCTCCTCCTCAAAACCAATGGCTAGCAACCTTCCGTCTCTCCTAACTCCCTCTTGTGACCCACCTCTTCCTAGCAAATATATTATTCTAATTATGCATAATATATAAAATGCCACGTATATGTCTTGTCATGTTTTCTTTACCTCCCCACCACCAAACCAGACACCCCATCTATATTTGGGTATTCCGGTTTGAGATAAGTTAGGGTTAAGCCATGTTTTGGGATTAAGGTACCTTGATGGCCACCATTCTCTACTAGTAAGTATGTTCTAAATTTGATTCTTGTGGTTAGGGTGATGTGTGGGATCAGTTGTTGTGTGGGATCAGTTGTTGTGTGGGATCAGTTGTTGTGTGGGATCAGTTGTTGTGTGGGCTGTGTCCCTGTGTCTAAAGCTCGTGAGGTTACTAGATTTCAACTATGAGGTGCAGCATGTACCTGGAGTGAAGACTAGAGCTTCAGCCTCCTTACGGTGCATGCCCTGAACCATCACGGATATGACGAAGAATGAGATGGAGGATTCTTGTGTGGCAGAACTGTGGTGTAAGAGGAGCATGGGATCAGGGAAAGAGAACGGAAGGAAGGTATGAAGGAGGATTAATACATTTCGGAGGTTTGGGAGGATGGACAGCAAAGAAGGATCTTAATGAAGTGTTGCATGTCTTCTGGGAGGTGAGAAATGACGTAGGTGTGGAAAATGAACTTTTGAAGAGGGGGAAAGAGGAAAATAACCCCGAGAAATGAGGAAAAGAATTTTGGATATACATCAGAAGGGGCACCCAGGCATCAAAGACTAAATGTAGGGTGAAAATCGTTATTCGTGGTCAGGGGTGGATAAAGACATAGGGGCAGATTTACAAACCCCTTGCGCCACTTTTGCATCACTTTTCCCATGTTAAAAATGACGCAAAAGTGGCGCAAGGGCCTTGTAAATAAGCCCCATAGAGAGGAAAGTCTGCGATTGTGTTGAGTGCAATAATTCTGATAAAACTGCAGGAAAATGATAATTTCCCTGGAAGCATCTGTTTGTAACTTATACTGCTGTAGATTCACTTGCTCTGCATACTCATTTAGTGTCAGGCTCACACGTTGCAAGTTGTTTTTGTTCGAAGTATTCTTTTTGAGCCATTAGGCAGTATGTGACATCTCACTTAGTTGGCAATGTGCATGGGCACCGACTCCATTGTTAGACTGTTTTTTGCAGAGCGGGCAGTGGTGATGAGTCAGAATAAGGTGGCAATGTGAATCAGGTATAGTGAATGATACTGTTACAGATGTCACTGACTCTGGAGAGGAGGGTAGACGCATGTGAATGTGCAGCAGTACAAGCTTCGGATCGATGCTTGCAAGGTAATGTTTACCATTGATAGGGTGCAGATACACATGCTCTGCATAGACTGCAAAGCAAATCTCTCCTAAGCAGTTGCTAGTCAGTGGATGATGCAGATGTCTGAAACAAAGTTCGTAGTACAGTTTGGCCAGACCTAGTATGTTGATGGGCAAGAATATCTATACAGTAATGCTTTGTAAATGTGTGTGGGGTTGAGTTGAACATGTAGCTATGTCAGCTATGAGAATAGTCCATAAAAAAGCCATGGGTGCTCCCTTTTTCCTAGTAGAGTGAGGCATAGGGTGAGTGTGTAAGACCCTTTTGGCTTTAAGGTAGCATGACTGGATACATTTAGAGAACCATCGAGCTATGCCAGCTTTTAATATTGCATATCTTTCATGAGGTTTGGCAAAAGCGTCAAAAAGCTGTTGGGTTTTAAAAAAGGGTTTGGTTCTATCAATTTAGTACATTAGGGCTTTTTAATGTCTAAGGTGTGAAGGGATCTTTTCCCAACAGAGACTGGGTGAAGAAAAAGACTGGTAGCTCAAATGTCTGGTTATGGTGGAAAGGAGAAACCACCTTAGGAAGGAATTTAGATACTTGGTACTGTGTTGCATGCTGTGATGCTGTGTTGTATTCTCTGTAATAAGCATAGGTGATGTTTGGTAATTCTACTGTGTAGTGGACTATACTTAATAAAGAAATACAGGAAAAAGGGAATGACTATAATGGAAGGTTTGCGTAAAGGTGTAGACGTATGGAGGTATATGCTACCCTTGATTTCTGTAGATGAAGCAAATAACGTCAATGTCTTGAACAGCTGGCTTGGTAGGTGGCAAACTTTTAGAATTACAGTTATCGACAAAATGTTTCCACTTTGCTGCATAATAGGGTCTCGTAGTAGGCCAGTGAGCTTCTTTAAGAATCTTCATTCACTTCAACGGGAGCTTTAGATAGCCGAACCCGAAGCCCTCTACTGCCAAATTGCTAGACTGAGTGGCCTTGGGTCAGGGTGCCTACTCTTGCCCTGTTCCTACGTGAAAAGGTCCGGCCTGTTGGAGAGCTTCTCATGAGGAGAAACAGACATCTCAAGAAGAGTGGAGAACTGTGGCTGTCTGGTCCAGGTGGGAGCCACCAGGATGATGGTGAGAGATTTATGCCAGGGCTTGGTTACCACGTACGGAAGGAGTTGGAGAGAAGGAGAGTGATAGAGGAGGAAAAGCACAGGCAAATATCCCTTACTAGTTCATCCATAGAACATTGCCCATGGACTGTGGGTGTAGAAACCTGGAGGAAAAGTTTTGGCATTTTGTGTTTGTGTGGCGAACAGGTCTATCTGCGGGACCCCCAGCACTGGAAGTAAGGGAATGTGGATGGAGTTCCCACTCGTGGACTTGTTGATGCATCCTGCTGAGCAGGTCGGCAAATTTGTTGTCCACTCCCAGTGGGTACCCTGCAAGGTGAATGTGGTGATGAACTGCCCAATGACAAATCCTTTCTGCAAGTGTTTAAAGCTGAGGTGAGTGAGTGAGTGCCGCCTTATTTCTGCAGGTAACACATGGTGCCCATGTTGACTGTCTTTTACCAGTAATACCTTGCCCTAAATGTTCTGGAAGTAGGCTTTTAGGGCTAGGTAGATAGCAAGAAGGTCTAGGTCGCTGATATGGAAACCTGCTGCTGGGGTGACCAGTGACCCCGAGCGGTCAAGCTGCAGAGATGCGCTCCACATCCAACTAGAGATGAGTCTGTGGTGTCACTAGTGGAATTGGTTCCTTGAAGGGTGTTGCTGTTCCACCACTACAGAGAGCGACGAATACTGGTTCTTAACAGCACTAAGGCATGTATATGACCCTTTGCTTGTGACCATTGTGTCAAGAGGCATTCCTGCAATGGGTACATATGTAGCCTAGGCAACTATGGCAGTGCAGAAGGCCTTCATCCCTGGCAGCGCATCACTGATATGACTGGAAGGTGACGATCTAGCTGGAAAGCTAGCATCCTTTGAGGATTTGGATAGATCTTGCCAGCGACTACATTGATACTTGAGCCCAGAAAGGGTTGAATTTGTAGGGGCTAACGATGGGAATGGCAGGGTGGGATTGGTGGTGTTTATTCTGATTCCCAAACTGTGGAACAAAGGAAATAATGATCTCAGTGTGTGCTAGACACTGCTGCCTGACGCACTCTTCATCAACCAATCGTTGAGATATGGCAAAACATGTGTGCCCCCTCTTCTGAGCTGGGCAACCATGACCGCTAGGCATTTGGCAAATACCCTTGGGGCCATGGTGAGATAAGGGGAGAACCTTGAATTGGTAGTGTTGTCCACTTACCACAAAGCGAAGGTAGCGCTGATGGCTAGGATGGGTGGGTATGTGGAAGGAGACATCCTTCAGATCCAGGACGGTCATGAAGTCACCTTGCTGCAGCAGGGAAATACCATCCTGGAGTGTTGTCATATGAAAATGTTCTGAGAGGATGTATCTGTTGAGGTGCCTAAGGTAGAGGATTGGTCTGAGAGAGCCAAACTTTTTGGCAATTAGAAAATATAGGGAGTAAACCACTTTGCCCTGGTGTTGTAAGAGCACTGGCACTGTGGTCCATTTGAGTAGGAGGGTGAGTACCTCTTCTTGGAGGAGACAGAGGTGTTCCGTGCTTAAGGTGTGTGCATGAGGTAGAATGTTTGGAGGGTTGAGAGAAGCCCCAGTCAATACCCGTGCTGGATGATGTCTTGAACCCAGCGGTCTGAGGTGATTTCTTCCCTGGGACAAACACCTATAATACCTCCCCCCAGTGCCCAAGGCAGGTGATGTGTGATCGGGGGGATGCGTGGCAAGTCAATGCTCTGAGGTAGAAGCACCCTTGGTGGAGGTGCCTCTGCCTCTTGTTTCCTTTGTCTAGCCCCCACCTCTTTGTTGATGGTACGGCTACTGCAGGCGGTGATATGACCAGGGCTGTCCTGGGGAAGTAGCCTTTGGTGAGCCCTTGTACTGCTGCCTATGAAAGGAGCCGCTGGTGGGCGGTGTTTGAAGGGCCCCCATGCTTTCGGCTATTTCTGTATCTTCCTTCATTTTTTATAACATTTGATCCACTTGTGGACCAAAGAGATGCTCACCATCAAAGGGTAGATTAACGAGGCTTTGCTGCACTTCTGACAAAAAACTGAGATACGGAGTCATTAGAGCCTACATAGGGTTATAGAGGTGTTAACATCTCTGGCTGCTGTATCAGCAGCATCCAATGCACACCGAATGGTGGCATTGGAAATAATCTTGTCTTTGCCAGCAATTTCTTCCCCGCTTCCTAAATTCTTCTCGGAGGTGTTGGAGCAAACCCTCCATCTTTTCCCACTTTGCCCTGTCGTACCAAGAGGAGAGCAAACACAACAAGACGATGGACGAAGTACTGACATTTTCAACCACTAACCCCAGTCAAGAGATCTGGGTTGAATCCATCTTTCTTTTGCTCACTATACCCAGCCATATGCAAATCAGCCTCGACCCTGCTCCTCATGGGAACAGTCCAGCCCGAACTGCCAGGCCAGGTCCTCCCTGGACCAGAAACAAGCATCCTGGGATTGGTTTTGGGGATTCACCCCTCATCAGCCATGCTAGCTTGAATTCAGTGGCACAGAAAGAAAAGGGACACACATCTGGGCATACCCTTGGCCGCATATGGCGAACATAGCAAACACAAGATGATGGACGGAGTGCTGAAACTTTTCAACCTCTCACACCCAGTCAAGCGATCTGGGCTGAATCCATTATTCTTTTGCTCACTATGCCACCCCAGTTTGGGCCAAGCCATATGCAAATCAGTCTTGACCCTGCTCTTCATGGGAACAGTACAGCCCGAACTACCAGGCCAGGTCCTCTCTCGAGCGGAAACAAGCATCATGGGACTGGGTGACCCATGGAGTTAGTGTTCTACCAATGTGTGGCAGCTACCACTGCTACCCTCTTTCCGGCAGCGTCAATTTGCTTGCTTTCCTTATCTGGCAGGGGATCGTCCCCTGTGGCATGTGCAGTGGTCATTTTAATGTATGATGTAAGTAGGGTCTGAGGGGGATTTGAACTTTTTCATCACTCTTGGAGTATCTGCCTGGGTCCTGACAGTCTCTTTGAAGGTGTCTGTGGCAGTCTTCAGCATCCCCTTAAGCATGGGAAGGAATTGCATAGAGCGTTCTGACTTTGGTAGTGTTTCCATGAGGAAGTCCTCATAGTGTGCAAATCTAACTTGCAGTACGATGCAGCTCTCTGTATGACCTCATGGTATGCAACTGTGTCATCTGTGGGAGAGGCCCCGAGTGATCATGGCTCAAGGTTTGGATCTCCTGGAAGATCTGCGTCCTAATCAGTCCACGTGTCGTCTGTACGTTTAATATAAAACTGTGGTTCATACTCCTCCGGGGCAGTATATAGATTGGGGCTTCCCATGGATTGTGTAGACCATGGTGGGGAATGTGATGGGAGTAATGGCGGAGGTGGAGACCGATCTTGAGGGGATGCTGGTGGATGTGAAGCTGTGTGAGAAGGGGGGATAGGTGGTTGCATTAATGAACCTCTTGGGTAGTGGTGGAGGGTAAACATCGTTTACCACAAATACTTTTCCCCGCAGGGAATTATAATGCGGTCGTTACAACGACCGCATTGTAACAACGCATACCATTACTCCGCAAGTCGGAACAACAACTTGCGGAGGGGGCAAAAGGTGTTGGATTTAAAATCCAACACCTTCCCTACTGTTGCACATACTGGAGTTGGAATAGTAAATTATATTATTCCAACATCCAGCGCACCCCCTCCGCAAGTTGTTGTTACGACTTGTGGGGTAATGGTATGCGTTGTTACAACGCGGTCATTGTAACAACCACGTTGTAATTCCCTGCGGGGAAAAAGCATGCGGAAAAAAGAGGTATATTCGTGGTGGAGGCTCTGGAGGAGTGTCCGGCAAAGTCTCATCCTCGAATGTTATCGCCTCTTCTTTGGTAAAGGCTCCAGGGCGTTTGGCTCCTTGGCATCGATTTCCCTGTTTGAGGATGGATGAAAATGCACTTCTGCCTTTCATCAATAGCTTCCTTCAGTCTCTACAGGATTGGCCTCTGGGAGTCGATGGGGCAGCAGCAGAGGATAGTCTCGGCTCCGATGGAGGCTTGAGCACTGTTTTCGGGGCGATGATGGTTTGGGCGTTGAAGGTTGCATCTGTGCAATAGAGCCCTGTCCTTTGTTGAGTGTTTTGACATTTTGGCGCCATTTGTCAAAGGGACTCAGGACTCTTGTCCTAGTCCTGGTTCGGCTATAATTCATCACCCCGGTGCCAACTGGAGCCCGAAGGCTGGGGAGGCACTGAGGGTGGCAGACTTGTGCCCTGGCTGGGTGCCCATCACCCTGAGGGTTGGTGCTCTGCCTCGATGAGGCATCTGGTGCTTCAGTTCAGCTGTACTTACGAACCTCAGCATTGATTTCATTTAAGGGCCGGTAGAGGTTAAGAGGGCATCTTCTTCCTCCTGCCTTGGATGTGCCGGAGTCGATTACCTCTGGGAAGGTCTGAAATGCATGCAGGCCTTGTGATTTGACATCACCACCCTCTTCTTCCTCGGCACAGAGTGGGTCCGTGTCACCAAAGATGTTGAGTGTGAAGTCTGTGGATTGCTACTGCATGGTGATGTGCACCCAGCACCAATCCCTTTGCTGACGGAGTGTTTTCTTGTAGCGAAAAGCTAAATAGAAGGTACACTTGGTGTCCATGTGGTCTGGAGAAAGATACCAATGAACCATGATGTGCAGATTGGTACAGGGGAATTTTGCGTCACACTGAGGGGGCACTTTTAACACAGCGTAAGTTCCATTACCTTGAATGCATCTCATTCTTTGGAGTCAATAGAAAGATGGGAACCGGAGCTCCAAAGGGGCGAGGGCACCCCAATAATCGGGGACCTGGTCTTCTCCTGTTGGCTCAGAGGCGTGGACAAAAAACAGAGGAAAACAATTAGTGATGCATATAAAGTGTTTCTCTCAAGGCTAGAACCTTGCCTGGCATCAGGTGCCGCGGACGCTGTGTCGGAGTAACAGCACTTATGTCCTGGCTGTTAATAAGGTAGCATCTTTAACTAGTGCCTTCAACGTAAGAGAGGGCTTGGCTTAAAATTATAGATGTGACAGGGTGATCATTATGGTTACAGAGTGGAGGTGGTCAGTGACATTATTGCCAATAGTTAGGGTGACTGCTACTTCCATTAGAAAGCAATAACAATAACATTTGCTATTAAAGAAAAGAATTTTTTTTGAACTTTTGTCTTTCAAACTGAATGCAAATTACATAGGAATGCATTACATTTGACAGTACAAATTTCAAACGTTCAACCTAAAATCCTGTATTTGTTAATTCTCGTCTGGCTCTGACCCATGGGCCACAGTTTTCCTTTTGCAATGTATGCGTTTCTTGCAGGAATGCTCGTTTTGCTCAAATAAATAAAAATTGGCGCCAAGTGTGCCTGTGGTGATATGTGGTCTGTGCTGGGAAACCTTAAAGCCTGCAGTAGTCAGAACTGTCCAGATGGTGGCATCAGAGTACTACACAGAAGTATTTTGGTGACTGGTGCGGATTCTGAGACTCCTAACCTAGGGTTACCTGGTCTCTCCCCTCAGACCTGCTGGGGTACCTCCTTAGAAGCAGCGGCCTAGGACAGATGGCGGGGGTCCTCGAGGCACAAACGAGCCCCTGAAGTGAAATTCATGGAGGCAGATAACATGCCGGAGGGGTGTGTCACAATTAATGTCAAATGTTGACAATTTAAAAGAGACGGAATAAACTGATATCTCGAGGTACTTTTCAATGTTTCATAATAAATGAGTGCAGTGTAAAACATCGCAACTGCAGAAGTATGCATCGTGAAGGAAAAGCCCAAAAACCATGCTCTGCGTTGCCATTTCTCATAAAATACACCCAGAATTTAAAATTATGATTATATTGTAAAGCAAAGAGGCCTAAACGTCAAAAAGACTTTGGGAGTAAGGATATCCAATGGCAAAGAAACTCCAACAAAAACAATGCGCATCGCTTTTTTTGTTTAAATTAGTATATTTAACATTTCAACCACTGCACTGCTCAGTTACCACTTTGACAAGCATTGGCAAAGCCAATAAGTCTGGCGCCAACTGACAACCTTTGGGCTCTGCCAATGCTTATTTAGTTTTATTGTGGTTTTTGTAAAACTTTGCTGTTTGGGATCTGCCGATCCCAAGCAAACAAATATTTTAAAAAATGGCTAAAGCAAAAATATTTTTGTCTCAAAAGGCACAAATTGTCCTAGTTCGCGGCACGGAAGGGAACAACTACTTTTTGTCCGGATATGTAATTGTGAAAGAGCAGACTGCTGTCACTCAGAGTGAAGTTAGCCAGTGGCTGAAGTGGGCTTACCCCCCCCCCCCATGCTGTAGTGGGTGAAAAATTTGAATGACGCCAAAAACAGACCAATAGATGGAAATATATATATCTATATATATAAATAAATACATATATAGATATAGATATATATATGGTAAGTCTTTTGACAAGATGTTGTTGCTATTCAGAATTCAGAGACACTTGTGAAGTGGCCGAGGAAGTTTCAGTCAACATTCTCGCCCCTGCTTTTCTCCTTCATCGACATCCCTTTGCTTACAGACAGGGTGGGCTCTCTCACAATCTTAAAATCACTGAACTCTGGAGACGGTCCGCCAGACTTGCGGGGGCGCAGTGGTGGCGGTGTTCCGACTGCCCCATTACAATCAGGGAGGTCGGGCCACCCTAGGACCACCGCAACTGCCAGGTTGTTGCGGCGCCGCCAAGCATATTACGAGTTTCCTCACCGCCACACTTTTCATGGCGGTGGGACTGCCATGAAAAGTGTGGTGTGAGGAAACAAAGCGGGCCCGACAGGGCCCCCTGGTGCCTCACGCCATGTGGATGCACACAGGGGGGCACACCTGTATCTGCACGGCATGGACTGCAGCAGTCCATGCCGTGCAAGTACTGCCTTTGACACTCCCATTTCGGAGCCTATTTCATAGGCTCCGCCCCGGGAACGCCAAAGAACCGCCTGCCAGACAGGAAGTAAGCGGAGCGGTCCCGCTTGTGCACCGCCAAACTCATAATAAGGCCCTAAGTCTAGTGGGTCATATCTTGGTAATGGAACTAGATGATCGCAATTCTACTCCCGGCTTTCCTACTTCACCGCACTGTGTGACCCTTGTCAGATTCCCTCATCTCCTTCTGCCCCATTGGTGGAAAGCACAACCTAAGATGGACAGGGAAAGGGTGCATTTGTAGTAGTTAGGGCTGAAGGGCAGATTCTCTTTTTGAGAGGGAGAGGAGCTCACACCCCATCCTTTCCATGATTATTTCGGTTTCTTAAACAGATTACCGCGTGCTCATGCTCCTGCCTGCATCAGAAGGTGGCAAGGTGTATTTGGGATTTTCACTGCGTCCGCGCTCAAGGGCGGCTGGTGTTTTTATGAAGTAGCCTCTTCACCCAATATTAAAATCTGAGAAAGGGATGCCTTGAAACTTCTTGATACCCAATACTGCTTCAGTTCTACTCGTGCATGCACTGATTCAAGAAGTTCCCATATTGTCATTCATGCCCAGTCTGAGGAAGTGAGGTCATGGGACTGGGATCAGAGCTCCATTTACCAAGCATGGCGATTCTACTTTTTTATGAAAAGGGGCTGCATGGTCGCCCCCAAGCACAAGGGCAGAGTGGAGGCACTGACACAGAAGGAATAACCCTGGCAGGAGAAGGTCTGGAACTCTGGCTAGGGGGCTGCTTTTAAAGAGGTCTGGGCTGCCATCACCCCACCATGCCCCCGGGCCCCATTCTAGTCACAGGGTCCTGTGGTGTGGGGCCGATTTAAACTGTTTTTACCAGGGTGATCCTGGTTTCCAGTGAAGCCCTGAACATAGGCTGTCTGACCATGGAGGTCAAACAGGCGAAGCCAGCGGTAACATCTGCCCCTCCTGGTTTTCCCTTTGGAGCCCCTGATGAAGCCATCACTTCTTCTGGTCGTAGGGGTCATGAAGGCAGCTGCAGGAACACAATGTCAGCAGGGCTACAATACACATATTTACTGATATAGCTCCCAACATCTGCCCCTCCCTTATCCTACTAGGAGCGAATAGGAAACTGAAGTGGGACAAAGGGTCAACACTTTCATGGTACCAGAAGGTCGAATCGTTCATGATGTCACTTCTACTACCACTGGCATTTTATTTAAATGATATCCCCGGCATCCCCTGCCCTCTGCAGGGGCGCTAAATTAAAAGTCCCATCTCTGTATAAATATCTGTTCTTTCTGCTCGCTCCCACATGAAGAGACACTTAGTGCTGCCCCCTGTTGGAGAACAGAGACCACATGCACAATTTCACAAAACTGACTGCTAATGTTCTGTACATTTTGTACATTTTTGACTGGGTTTATCGCGTCCTTTTTGCAAAAACAGATGTACTCTAATAACAGGAAAGATTTTTTTTTAACAAAAGAATCACACTATTCATTTAAATACCTTGTTAGGTCTGATGGTTCCGAAGCTAACACCCCAATCCCAGGGGACGTCCAGTCCAGCTGCCTCACTCCGCTTTACCGAATGCCTGGTTCCCAGCCGGCGCCGCGACACCGGCATCCCAATGTTGTTGGTGGCAGCAGTGCCAACACCACTGGGTAATACCACTGTCACTTGCTTCTGCTCCAGACTGACCGGCCTGCATCTGGCCTTTCGCGCTGCACCCGGTGGGCGAGGGGTCTGCTGCTTTTTCCTGATGTCCAACACAGCATCACCCAACTTTTCCAGTGAAACATCCATGACTGTGACGACTGCTGTCCACACCAACTTCAACAATGGTTTTCCACAGCTGTGCCCACCTCCAAAGAGACTACCAAGCAATCTTCAACCAATCAAATTAGGACTTTATAAGATAGGATGGCCATATCCTTTTCTGATGGTTCACTCCATAACAAGACCACAACACATGAAGTGGGATAGCGCAGTATCGAAAGAGCGACAAATTCCTACATGGCTACTAACAGGACTTACTCTATACTGCTGCAGTGCAGGAGGCATTTGGTGCACTTACACAGCCCTCCACCCCTAACCGGTGCATCTGCCAATCCAGAGTTCACCCAAAGTCCAGTATCTTAGAAGTACATTCTGAAAGCATGATGAACCACCGGTGCATAACAAAGAGTCACTCAGGCTAAGCCGCCAGAGAGAAGACAACCCCATTGTCTCAAAGAGCACAAATATAGGGCGTAAAATATTCATGGGGATCAGAGAGCGTAACCTCAGCCCGTCCGGGGTGGCAATGACTGCATTATTTTTCCAGGTGATGGAACCGAGCCTTTGGTACACCACTGTCAAGTTACAGGCATGGCAGGGCAAGGCAGCCAGGCAGGGTGTTTGTTTTTGCCACCTGTAATTCCCCCCAGCAGAGACATTAGTATTAACATAGCTTCTTTGGGGCGAAGAGCATCAAAGCTCTTTTCTAGATGAGAAGAAGAAACAGGCATTGATGCACTAGCTGAAACAGGAGCTCTCACAATATTTCACTTACTTTATTATCGGATTGTGGTGTACTGTGCAATGAAATGAACTCACTACGGGAGCAACACTTGGACACATTCGCAAAAACAATAATAAAATGACAACTTATGCTCAACTGAGGTCTGACACTGACAATTTAAGTCTGACCAATACAAGTTTGGATGAAGGTTGAGTTTGGAACAAATAGATTTCTAAACATCGATCTTGTGAAACATTTTTTTCTATCACTTTCCTGACTTTTTGGTGAGTGGGTGTCCCTTCCCAGCATGCCTGCTTTTGTCAGTTTCACTCTCATTCCAACTCCCTTCTCCTTTCTCCCTCCTACTCCCAACCTCACAATTCCCTCCATCACTGCTCGATACATGCCTTGAGCCCTTATCCGCTAAGTTGCGTTTTTCATGATTGTGCGTCTAGCACTGCGAAACGCTGGTCCCCGAGGTGGCCTCTGTTCTACTTACCTCCCTAGTTGTTCAATACCAAAAACACTTTTCTGTGAGTCTGTTGCCAAATTACACTCATTTTGGCACAAAAACAATACTATTGATCGATACTAGCTTAGCTTTGGTAATTTTTTTAATCGATACACTGGTTGTTTCATTTGTTTTCTAACGAAGACATCCCAATAGTTACATTTGCTTATACGTAGATCAGTATGACAAAGGGTATCATTTTTCTCTGGTAGGAGAAGATTGACTTTATCACAGACCGGTAAGATGACAGTGATATGAGGACACAATATTAAGTTGTAAATAGAGTCAAAGGGAAACTGTAAGCAAGATAGAGAGTTACAAAAATTAAGTTACAAAAACTTTATTAAAATATTTTATATTTAATACAAAATATTTATTTACATTTTAAATACCTTTACATACACTGAAGAATTAAGTTGTTAATACAAAAAACAAATGTAACAATAAAGTTGAAGGCATGGGAGGTGGGCAAACGATGGAGGGGAGAGGTGATCCTGGGGAGTTTCCTCTACCAGTGTTCAAAAGTTGTTTTATGTGTACCGGGGAATGATGAGAAAGAGAACAGAATGAGGTTTCCCCTCAGTGACAATTAGTGGCAGGATTATCCGTTTGGATACAAGTGTTTGAGCCACAGATAAGGTAGAGGTTTTTTAGGTTAAAATAGTTGGGAGATTTTTTGATAAGAGAGCAATTTACATATGAAACATGATGCGAAGATGTTTAAGGACTGTAATTTTTGAAGGACACATTATTGGCTTCTTGTTGGTAAAGTATTCTCAGCAGTGTTGTAGTAGATGTTTTGCCTTGCTATTTCTGTGGGTCAGAGTTTTTTATTAATTTAAAGAAGTGTCCATAAAAAGGGTCATTACCAGCTTCTACTTGCAGACATGTTTGCTTAAAACGGGGCATCTTGGGAAACACATATTACGTGTAAATCTGACACTGATTACCCTGAAACTTGCCCCATCACGTACCAACAAGAAACACAAACAATAGACAATACAACAAAATACAACACAATTTACAGCCAAAAACGGATGGGGAAGACACACCAGACATAAAGCAGTAATGCTGCGATTACTTATCGGTAATAGCATTACTTTGAGTCCGTCTCTCACCGTGCTGACTCACACAGTGAGGCACCGGTTATAGCATTACTTTGAGTCCGTCTCTCGCCGTGCTGACTCACACAGTGACAAATGCAAAAACAACAATTGATGGACAGAATGCAGAACAATGTCATACATTCACCCCAGTACAAAGATCTGGGCCTAAATCCATCGTTTTTTTGCTCACCATGCCATTCCAGTTTGGACCCAGCCATATGCAAATCAGTCTTGACCCTGCGCCCAATGGGAACAGTCCAGCCCGAACTGCCAGGCCAGGTCCTCCCTGGACTGGAAATAAGCATCCTAGGACCGGTTTCGGGCTTTCAGCCCTCATCAGCCAGGATAGCTTGACTCCAGTGGCATGGAGAGCACAGGACCCACGTCTGGGCATACCCGTCCCACTCGGGGAGACAAATGCAAAAACAACAATTGATGGACAGAATGCAGAACAATGTCATACATTCACCCCAGTACAGAGATCTGGGCCTAAATCCATCGTTTTTTTGCTCACCATGCCCATTCCAGTTTGGAGCCAGCCATATGCAAATCAGTCTTGACCCTGCGCCCAATGGGAACAGTCCAGCCCGAACTGCCAGGCCAGGTCCTCCCTGGACTGGAAACAAGCATCCTAGGACCGATTTCGGGCTTTCAGCCCTCATCAGCCAGGATAGCTTGACTCCAGTGGCAAGGAGAGCATGGGACCCACGTCTGGGCATGCCCGTCCCACTCGGGGTGACAAATGCAAAAACAATTGATGGGCAGAATGCAGAACAATGTCATACATTCACCCCAGTACAAAGATCTGGGCCTAAATCCATCGTTTTTTTGCTCACCATGCCATTCCAGTTTGGAGCCAGCCATATGCAAATCAGTCTTGACCCTGCGCCCAATGGGAACAGTCCAGCCCGAACTGCCAGGCCAGGTCCTCTCTGGACTGGAAACAAGCATCCTAGGACCGGTTTCGGGCTTTCAGGATGCTTGTTTCCGGTCCAGGGAGGACCTGGCTTGGCAGTTCGGGCTGGACTGTTCCCACAAGGAACAGGGTCAAGACTGATTTGCATATGGCTGGGTCCAAACTGGGGTGGTGTGGTGAGCAAAGAATGATGGATTTAACCCAGATCCTTGTGACTGGCGGTGAATGTTTGCATTGTCCAGCATTCCGTCTATCAATTGTTTCTTTTGCATTTGTCGCCCTAAGTGGGAAGGGTATGCCCAGACGTGGGTCCCGTGCTCACTACACCACTGGATTCAGGCTAGCCTGGCTGATGAAGGGTGATGCCCTGAAACCGGTCCCAGGATGCTAGTTTCTGGTCCAGGGAGGACCTGGCTTGGCAGTTCGGGCTGGACTGTTCCCACAAGGAACAGGGTCAAGACTGATTTGCATATGGCTGGGTCCAAACTGGGGTGGTGTGGTGAGCAAAAGAATGATGGATTTAACCCAGATCCTTGTGACTGGCAGTGAATGTTTGCATTGTCCAGCATTCCGTCTATCAATTGTTTCTTTTGCATATGACTCACACAGTGAGGCACCGGTAATAGCATTACTCTGAGTCCGTCTCTCGCCGTGCTGACTCACACAGTGAGGCCCCTGTGCCTCCAATCACACACCTTTCCAACTTATAAAATTCCCTCCTCCCCTCCATACCTCTTGTTCCGTACCAAGTCCAAACACCACACAGCTGGACTGGGCCAAAAAAGGGCGGGAGGGAGGGCCTGAATCAGCACGGCGAGAGAGACGGACGTAGAGCAATGCTATTACCGGTAAGTAATGGCAGCATTACGCCTTGGTCCGTCACCGTGCTGACTCACACAGTGAGATGTACCCATGCCAACAAACGGACAAGGACAACAACACAGAATGCAAACATCAGTTTAATCCAAAGGCAAAAAACAGTTTACAATATGGAAGACAGCACCTGAGAACCCAACAAATCCGGGACTTTGGGACCCTAGATCACCCTGTGATGGGACACAAAAAATGGATGGAAACGCCCATGTGGCAGCCAGACAGATCTTCTGCAAAGAAGCACCCTGCACCTCAGCCACGGAAGCAGACATGCCCCTAGTTGACCTCACCTGGATCCCCGGAGGAGAAGGCAGATCAAACTGCTTGTAGGCCAATAAAATCACAGACCTGATACACCTGCTCAAGGTCTGAGTCGAAGGCTTAGCCCCCTTCCAGGAGGGACCAAAGTTGACAAACAAAGAGGAAGAGACTCGGAATCCCTTCACCCGGTCCAGGTAAATCAGAACCGCCCTACGCACATCCAGCAAATGAAGAGCCACCTCCTCAGGGGACCGAGGGTCTGGACAAAACACCAAAAGAATAACTTCCTGTTGACGATAGAACAAAGAATTCACTTTGGGCACAAAACCTGTCCCCTAACGAAGAACAAGCCTGTCTCCAAACACATGAAAGAAAGGAGATAAACATGACAACAAGCCCAACTCCCCCAGCCTGCGAGCAGACGTGCCCGCTACCAGAAAAAACACCTTCAAAGTCAGAAAGTGGAACCCCACAGATTTCAGCGGCTCAAAAGGGGGTTACTGGAGAGCCCGCAACACTAGCGGCAAATCCCAAGACGGACACACCAACTGGGGTCACCGGACAGAGATTGGAAAACCCCTTAAAGATCCTGTAAACTAGACCCTGATCGTCCACCCCCCCTCCATGGAGCCCAAAAAGTATTAATCGCAGCCCATTGCACCTTAAGAGTGGAAGGGCTCAGACCCAGCTGGAAACCATCCTGGAGAAAATCCAGCACCTGAAGCAGAGGAACGGACAGAGTTAGTAACTGCCGTGGAGCACACCAAGGCTGAAACATCTTCCAGTGCCTAGCATAAGATGACCGGGTAGACAACTGCCAGGAAGCCTGCACAGGAGAGGAAACAGAAGCTAAGAGACCCTGCGACATCAACCCTCCCCTTTCACCTGCCAAGCAGTCAACTTGAGTCTCGCCAGGGAGGACACCAGGAGACATGGAAACTTCAAGGGAGACGGAACCAACGGAAACCTCCATTCCAGACCCACCTTCACCTTCAGCAACAGAGGAAACCAGACAGAGAGAGGCCATGCTGGAGCCACCAGAACAACCTGAGCCTTCTCCCTCCGAACCCAAACCAGAAATCTCTGGATCAAAGGAAACAGAGGGAAAGCAAACAGTAGGCCCACTGGCCACACATGTCAGGGCAACCACCCTGGAAGCCGACTACCTCCTCTCTTGGGAAAAGAACCGGGGAAGAAGCGCATTGCCAGGGCTCGCAAACAGGTCCACCTGGGGCTGACCCCACAGCTGACACACTTTGTTAAATATCGGGGGAGAAAGACAAAAGTCCTGAGAGGACGGAATCTCCCTGCTCAGGCGAACGAGCCTGACAATTCGGAGCCCCCTGAATAAACACAGCCCTCAACAAACCCACATTGGACTGAGCCCAGAGGGACAGATAATCCGAAATTGCAGACAACAGGGCCCTCGTCCCTCCCCGACGATTGACATATGATTTGGCCATCGTGTTTTCCGTCTGGACAACAGCCCTGTCCTGCAGAAGAGGAGAAAAATGAAGGAGAGCCAGCCAAATCGCCTCCAACTCTCTACTGTTGGAAGAACGGGAACTCTGGCCTGCATGCCACAGATCCTGGACCATGAGAGACCCCGAGCAGGCCGCCCAGCCACTCTCACTGGCATCCGTTGTGATGACGATCGACTCAGCTCGAGCCACCACCTCAGTTCCTCCAGGATCACCTGCATCACAGGAAGAAGACATGTCAAATCCTACACATTGGGCAACCAGCAGCCCAGGATAATTTTCATAAAAATAGCGAGGTGCCACCGAGCCCAGGGTACTAAAAACACTGAGACAGCCAGATCGCCCTGCACCCTCATCCAAAGGTAAACCTGCTGAGTGGAAGCAGACAGCAGGGTCAGCGGATGAGAATGAATCTTTTAAACCCTGGCATCCAGCAAGGTGACAATGCCCAGATCAGTCCGGAACCGGGCACCAATGAAGATGTGATCCTGAGAGGGAATCAGCTGGGACTTCCTGGCATTCACCAAGAACCCATGGGCCGACATGCAATCCAGAACCATCTGAACATGTAAAAAGGTTAGGTGAAGAGAAGCCCCTTGACCAAACAGTCGTCGAGATTCGGGAAGATGGCAATCCACTGGAGATAAAGAATCGCCATCATAGGGGAAAACCCCTTGGCAAATACAAAGCGAGCAGATTTCAGACCAAACGGCAACATCTGGAATTGGTAATGCGCCGCCCCCACCGCAAACCTCAGAAACTGCTGATGGCTCGGATGCATGGGAACATGGAGGTACGCATCCTGCAGATCGATGGTCGCCAAGTAATCCCCCAGAGACACCAGGGGAAGGAGCTGCTGGAGAGGCAGCATCTTGAACGGAATGGTAGCCACCCACTCATTGAGGAGTTTTAAATCCGAGACTGGCCGAAAATCTCCTGACACCTTCCGTACAAGGAACAGGATCGAGTACACCCGCTGGCTAACCTGATCCACCGGTACTGGTCAGATCGCATGTTTCTCCACCAAGGATCTGGTCACTTCCAAAAGTGCAACCCTCTTGACTTGAGACCTGGGGACAGGCGTAGGGATGCACCCGTACTTGGAGGAATTGAGACAAATTCTATAAGATAGCCTCTCTGAACTACATTCCTCACCCACTTGTCGGTGACTGACAGCAGCCACGCAGGAAGGAACGCCGCAATCTGAGCATCCCACTGGAAGAGAGGCCGTGGGGGACCCATAGTCCGGAGCACTGACTGGATGGCCCGGCCTTGTGTGTGACATCCTGCTGTTTTGCCCTCTGGGGCTGGACCCTCTTTCGGCGAAAGGGATAAGAACGGTTGTCCTTGCGAGGGACATCTCTGCTTTCATGAGACTCCGAGCGATTCTAAGATTTAGATGTCACGTCAGAAGACTACCTGTAGGACCAAGTGTGCTTCTTGTCCTTACATGATTTCCGTATCAGACCATCCAATCAATCCCCAAACAGCTTGCCACTCTCAAAGGGAAGCATAAGAAACAAAGCCCTCTCCGCCAGATCCGTCTTCCAGTCTCTCAACCACCGGTTGCGCCTGGTCATGATAGGAACAGAGGAAGCCACAGAAGCCGTTTTGATGACAACAGCTGACAAATCTGCCAGGAACTTAGCCTGTTGCTTCACTTGAACCAGAACATCAGGCACAGTGGCCTCGAAGTCCTTCACTAATGACTGAGCAGCCAACGCCCATACGATGCTGCCCAGAGCACGAGGTTGGAAGACGAGAAAGATTTCTTAAGACCACTATCCACCTTGCGGTCAACATGATCAGATGGCAGGCCGTCATCTGGATTCAAAGAAGAATGCCCAATGAGAGGAGCCAGGATGGAATCCACATTGACAGAATGTGGCAACACTTAATCCCAGTCCTCCAATACGTAGAATTTCTGGAGGAACCGCAGAACCTGGCAATGTTCAGGCTCCTTCCAGGACTTCAAAATCACCTCCTTGATTTTCGGATACAAAGGCAAAGCCAGTGCCGCAGGCTTAGCGAATTGCGGGAACAGAATTTCCGAGGTCCCCTCCACTGGAGGCGATGGCAGGCCCAGACTGTCTCTAATATGGTCCAGAATGTCCGACAGCTCAACCCGGGAGATGAACTTCCCACCAGGAACCACATGTCTCTCAGGACCAGACATCTCAGAGTCAGAAGAGTCACACCATCATCATCAAGCCGGGCAGATGGAAGGCAGACCCTACGTTTGGCAGACAGAGCTCTCGTGAAACCGGCATCAATCATAGCCTGAACCTCCAAGGCAGTCAGGGATACCGAAGCCCCAGTCGGGACAACACCGGTACCCCTATCCGGGACATCCAAACGGGAACCACTGACTTCCGAATTCAGGAAACAAGACCTTCTCTTCTTTGCCCCACGCTTCTCCATTGCATTCACCAACTAAACAGACCCCCAGAAATCTCAGAAGAAATAGGATTCCAGAAGTCCTTTCTTAGGAGCAAGAACCAGTAATAATACAATACGCATGCAGGGCTCGAAAAATCCACTCGCCCGCTCGCATTTGCGAGTCAGATTCAATAAGGACGAGCTATTTTTAGGTCCTACTCACCCTTTCTGGCGAGTAAGAAGACAAACTGACTTTTGACCTCTGCCTCTGAAAGCAGAGCAAACGTGACAAGATAGCAAGATTTAAAGGCACCTTTATTGCTCAAAAAGTGAATGAGCAATAAAAATGCTTTTAAATCTTGTTAACATGTCACATTTGCTCAGCTTTCATAGTCAGTTAGGTTGAGTAGATGTTTCACGTTACTAGACCTGCAGGTCTAGTGCAATTTTTATGATTTTTCGAGCCCTGGCATGTACCGGCCTCTCACAAGGCCATGAAAAGCCCTTAGCCAATCCTGAGCACACCAGGTCCCTAGAAATAATGGGCCAAAACCTACACGCTGTAAGCCCGCAAGCAGCGCCACAGAGCCGGAGGCTCACCTTGTCAATGTCACAAGCTCCAGGGGCGGTCCAAGCCGGAAGACAGCATTCCCAGGAGACACCGTCACCCCGGTAACAAGCACACAGCGGTAATAAGCACCGCCTGGCCGTAGGAAAGACAAGCCGGCAAGAGCACCGGCCGCTGAACAGCAGGCAGCATGCCCCACGGACTCACCTGAAGTTCGCCATCAAGCCGCCTCGCTGCATGCCCCCGAAGGCGGTCGAAATCAGCATGGTGCAATCCGGTACTCGCAAGCTCCCCAACCCTGCCTGCATCACGTGGCCAGGGACGGAGCCGCACTGAAACGCTGGAGCACGCTTACTGCGCATGCCCATAGTGTAATGTGTAATGGACACAAAAAAGGAACAGGAGGTATTGAGGGGGGAAGGAATTTTATTAGTTGGAAAAGTGTGTGATTGGAGTTACCGGGGCGTCACTGCATAAGTCAGCACAGCGTGAGGGATGAAGGGGTAATAGAGGTGAGGGCAAAGACAGAGTTGGAAACTGTAGGAGAATCAAGGGTGTTGTAGCAGTAAGGCAATGAGCAGGCTCGACCTGTTAGTTGGGTCTCTTCCAACGTCTTTGCACGTATGAACATAACTTACTCTAAATTAAAGGTGGAGAAATTAAATATGTCAACCTCTTGCATGCTTTATAAAATTAATCAGTTAAACAAAGAATTATTTATTTATGCACAAAAGTGTTCTTTCACTTTCTAAGTTAAAACTGGCATGTTCCATACAATACCTCTTCTTGCAATTTCCGAATCTTGATAACGATCACAAATAGTAGTCTTTACTCCTAATCTCATGCGATCATATCCTCTCACCACACATGCGACCACTTCTGAATGTTGGCCACAGAAGATGCAGTAAAAATACACCTCGCCATGTTCTTCCCAAGCGTTCAACTCAGCAAAATCGGCAATGTGGCAGAACACGAATCATACCCTTCTACCAGATACGGTGTGATCACACTTTGGCTCACCAAACAAGCACCCACTTTTGGACCACGGGCATAGAATACACAGTAAAACTGCAGTTCTCGTTCCCAACAATCCAGCTCAGTTAAATCAGTGAAGTAGCAGAACACATGAATCATAGCCTTATCCCTGATCCGGTGTGATTATATCTTCGCTCACTGAACAGCGACCCTTTTAAGGCCTTAGCCACACAAGGCCCAATAGTAGGGCAGCTCTCCATCTCCTTCCCAATAGTCCAACTCCACGACATCAGTGAAGTAGCAAAACACATAAATCATCACCTTATCCCTGATCCGGTGAGATCATATCTTGGCTCACTGCACAAGTGACCACTTCAAGGCCTTGGCCACAGAAGACACAGTAATAGAATAGCTCGTTATCTCCTTCCCAACAGTCCAGCTCAGCAACATCGGCGACGTGGCAGAACCTGCTTCGGAGGAAACGCAGTCCATCATCCCCCACCTGCCACAGCGTCAGACGCTGGTCCACCGAGATGGAGACCAGCAGGTCAGGTCGTAAGACCCGGAGCCCAGTGATGTGTGCTGCATGAGCAGATGGCACGCAGAACTTCTTCAAAACACAGATGCAGGGTTCCGGCATGGACTCTTTTTGAACATGTGCATCAGGTGAACCAGCGGTCTGTTCTATTGAGATGAGGCAGACATGCAAGGAGTTGTCATCACCCCCGCTGGCTACGAGGTAGCGTCCAGTCTCAGTTTCTCTGATGTGGAGGCTATTAATTCCAGACTGGTGAGCAGAGACAGTCAAACATGGAACCCCAAGATCTGTGAAACATCAAAACAAACAACATCAGTGATGCAGTGCAGGGAAAACACTTTTTTCACAAATAAAATAAGTGCCACACCAGTTGCACATGGGACTGCAGACACGGGCAGCGTTTTTTGTGCAGCAGACATGCTGAACTCCCATATTTGAAGGTGCTCTCATAAGTGATAATGAAGAAAATAGCAGCTCAGTGAATTAAAGTATTTGCCCACGGTCACATCATTTGAAACCAGTTTATGGGTCAAGAGCATACCAAATAGGTCGAGTAGATTATTTAACTAGACCTGCAAATCTAGTAACAATTTTATGATTTTTGAGGCCTGTCCTCAGACTGGTACTGTGATCCGTACTCACTGGCATAGCAACATTCTACAGGCACTTTGCCCTTTCAACCAAAGGCCAAAAGTGGAAGCGCTTAGAGACATATTAAACATCAGTATTAAGCGGTGTCTATGAATAGACTGGCACGGACATCAGGAGCGGCCCGTGCAGGTAAGAGCGGTGGAGCGGGGTGTGGGGGGACTCGACAGACGACGACAAGGGAAAATTAAATAAAGAATTAATTTTCCCTCATCGTCTGTCGAGTCCCCCGCCCCACCGCTCTTACCTGCACGAGCCGCTCCTGACGGACATGAAGGTTGGAAGCGATGTGGCCAGCAATATTACACTTCCCACTTTTAGGTCTGCCCTACAGACTTAATTAAATGTTGATTGGCGTGCATTGTATGTTAGTACAATTTACATTTCTCATTTTTTTCTTTTTGTAAGATGTGCTCTGCTGTAATATTGCAGGATATGAACCATTCGATTTTCTTTGTAAAGTTGCAATTGTTATGCTCAATTAAAATAGCAATAAAAACATTTTTTTAAAAAAGAAGAAAGCATTGGCAAAGTACTGGCCCACTTTCAGTGGCAGTGAAATGCACTTCTTTCTAGGGGTATGTGCACGTGATCAGGCAATATGCTGCCACCGTCACAGTGCAAGAGAGCTAGTTGCTAAAGTGTACTGAACCATTGCCCCATGCTGCATGTTGTGGTGGGTGAGAGCCAAGTGTGAATGGCAGGGGAAAAGATAGGCGAAGAGGGCTAACCCAAGGCTCCTCTATGTATGTGTATAGGTATGCACTTGGTATTTATAATTCATTAAATAAGACTGGCAAAATAACTAAAGGTCTCTGTAGGTCAGACTTAAATACTGGGGAGTGCAATATTGCTGGCAACATTGCTTCTACCCTCATCTATAATGTCCAGTGCAGTCTATTCACATACAGCGCTTAATAGTGGTGTTTAATATGTCTCGAAGCGCTTCCACTTTTAGCAGATAAGAGAAAAGAAGCAAAAGGAGAAGTAGTGATTTGCTAGTATCACACAATGTGGGGAAGTTGAGATTATAAATTTAGTGACTTGGATTGATCTATTCAGCAAAACTTTGCTGGTAACTATAGAGAGTGGTGGCGCGTAAAGCCCCTTCGAAAGGAATGGATGGCCTAAGCCCTCCACCAATCTTTAGCCCCTACCTAAAGCACCTCCAGACATTTCAGGCAGGCACAAAATAAAAGACAAGGCTCCAGCACTGAGGCACCAGGAAACACTTGGATTTATGTACATGCACTTGCCTAAGCCCCCACCACTCTAAAGACAGGACTTAGGGACTCCCACCAACTGATTTGTCCCACCACAGCTTCCTAAACTTCTGCATGTAATCTCAATGTGATTTCATGGTGTATCTTTAAATTGTTGAGGTGACCTCGGAAGAGGCGAGAGTCACCCTCAACATAAGAGATTGGTAGTTAACTGCGCTAAAATACTCAATGTGCTGAATTTGAAGGGGATGTGCTAAGCTTTGTCGTCAGTGTTTTTCGTATTACATTTTTAGGGCTGGCTTCACAGCACAGCTGTTAACAGACCATATGTGATCAACGGTGAGAGAGGGGATTAGGTGCTCACTTGTTGGATTGTCTTTCAATACAGCATCTGATTGGGCAGTAGTTGAGTGCTTTCACTGAAAAAAGTGCTCGTATTGCACATTTTGTCTTGTGGGAAAGCTTACGCTCAATGCAGCAGGACTCAGTTGGTGGCAATCCAATGATCAAGTTTACAGGCCTGGTCTGTTTATTATGAAAAGTTGTGGTAAAGGCTACAGGCCGAATATACCTCTTTTTTACGCATTATTTTTCCCCGCAGGGAATTACAACGCGGTCGTTACAACGACCGCATTGTAACCACGCATACCATTATCCCGCAAGTCGTAACAACGACTTGCGGAGGGGGGGCGCTGGATGTTGGAATAGTATAATTTACTATTCCAACTCCAGTCTGTGCAGACAGTAGGAAAGGTGTTGGATTTTAAATCCAACACCTTCTGCTCCCTCCGCAAGTCGTTGTTCCGACTTGTGGAGTAATGTTATGCGTGGTTACAACGCGGTCGCTGTAACGACCGTGTTGTAATTCCCTGCGGGGAAAGCTTTTCGTGGTAAATGTTGTTTACCCTACAGGCCTAACATATTTATTGTGAAAAGCACATTTTAAAGTCAGTATGGATTTAAAGGTAGACTGGTAATACTCTCTATTAAAGCTTGCAGAGAGGTATTTAGCGGCATGGAAAGGTAAGGTTTATTCTTTAGTAATGGCCTCCTGCTCTAACAAACTATGGCGAGAGAAGAGGAGAGGATTTGGACTATGATCATTCTTGTTGGCCCTCTAGGAGAGGCAGTATTTAGCTTTGCCAACTGAAATGTTGTATACAATTGTAATTTTGTGACCGTATGTCTGTTATGACTATGTCTGATGGTCGCCTTGTAAGGAAAGCTTATGCTCAATATCGTAGGCTTTAGTTGGTTATGGTGACAAGCCTATGAGAAAGGTTGTAGGCCTGACTGGGTCAAGCTATATCCAATACCATAAGTCTGATCTGTTTATTATGAAAGGTCATGACAAAGGCAGCAGGCCTGGCTTTTCTACTTTGAAAAGCATATATTAAAGCCATTAGCCGTTAAAGGTGGAATGTTATCACAATGTGTTACAAATTACAGGTAGTTTGTTACACAAAATCTCACAGATTATTGTAGTAGACAAGGATGTTTCAGTCACCTGTTTGACAAACCCTTTGGTAATAGAATTTCGCTGTGATAATCCTTGGTAGGCCCTTTTGTTTGGGTATGGTTTTGCTAGCTGTAATTTTGTACATATGTGTACTTTTATAAATGGATGCATGATGGTTACCAGCTGATACGCTATGCAGTAGGCCTGTGTTGGGTATAGTGACAAGCCAATGGTTAAGGCAATATGCGTTACTGATTCACTGGAAAATGTTATGACAGACTCCAGAGGAGTGATCGGTTTGTTATGAAAATGATGACAAAGCCAGGAGGCCTGACTTAGTTATTGTGCACAGCATGTCTTACAAGCAATAGACTTAAAGGGTGGAGTTTATTCCACTGTGCTAAAACCTGGAGGTAGGTGTTTAGTGTTATGGAATTTCACAGATTACCATAGTAGGCAATGGCTTTGGTGTTGGTGACCCTCTTGGACAAATTGTGGGGATAGAAGAGTTGCACTATGATAATCCTTATTACGCCCTCTTACTAGGGAATCTAAATAGTTTTGACGACTGTAATTTTGTATCCATTTATAATTTAATTACAGTACACCCGATAGTTGACTTGTGGTAAACATTAAGCTCTATACATTAGGCCTGAGCTGGTTATGCTGAGAAGTCTTTAGGCCTCATTGGTTATTTGGGAAAAGTTATTTCAGATGCCACAGGTATGATCTGTTTATTATGTAAAGTTTCGGCATAGGCAGGAGGACTGCTTTATTTATTATGAAACCTATATGCTAAAACCAAAAGGCATTTATGGATGGGGTACAGCATCATGTTAAAGCTTGCAGAAATATTTTGTTAAATGAAATCTCACAGGCAAGGATTTTGATGTTGAAGATCCATTTTTACTCACCCTGGGGATAGATTTGCATTGTACTCATTCTTACAAGAATATTTTCGGAAAGCCCGACAAGTTAAGTTGTCTGTCAGGATCTTGTAATAAAAAAAAGTCGTTGGAAAACACGTACATGCACATACATATGCATCAGTGGCGTCACTAGGGGGGTGCGGACCGCACCGGGTGACACCATCACATGGGGTGACACCGTGAGCATCTGCTTTAAATCGCTACATAAATCAGGAGGAACCCAACGGGTCCCTCCTGATTTATGTAGCGATTTAAAGCAGAGGCTCACGGTGTCACCCCATGTGATGGTGTCACCCGCCCCGGTGACGGTCCGCACCCCCCGCACCCCCGGACTCGGGAGTTACCGCACTGGGTGACACCAACCCTAGTGACGCCACTGATATCCATTCCATCCAGGACAGCATGCAGCTAGCCAATGGGTAAACTCACTGGCTCTCTAGCCTTTGAGTGATGGAATTTGTCTGATCACATGTGCACATTTGCCTGAAAATTAGCATTCCTCAGTGCCAGGGCTGTTGCGCCCGTCCTTTAGTTTTTCATTTTCTCCTTTTATTGGTCCCCGTTCACTTCTTTCTTTCTCTTTTTTATTGTCATTTTTAGAGCTTTGAATGGTCTTTGGGGGGACTCGCTTTTGGGATAGCGCATAACATAGAGATAGTGCCCTGACATCAAGCGAAATAAATCTACAAGTCCTTTCGTAATCGTAGAGGATATCTTGGACTAGGGACAGGATCTCCCAAGAGAAAAAAAGATGAGGGGCGGGAAGAGATATTCAAACCAAAGGATCCATCAACGAGCCCCATGCAGACCTTAATTCAAAGAGAGAAACCATCTCAGCATTGGTCAGCTTAGTTTAGTCTAAATTATTAGGACTGTCTGAAAGAGTAACCAGCATCAAGAGCACCAAGAAAAGATGGAACACAAGTTGGACTTCTGATTTTAAAAAGCGTATGCGAATAGTTGGAAAGGAGAGATGATCACCTGACAATCAGGCTGCTTAGGAAAGGAAGGATGGAGGCCTGATGAGGGGGCAGGACGCACAGTTATGATTGCGCCGAAAAAAACGAGAAATGTGATTTTGGGTACATTGATTCTACGGCGGTCTGTCATATGTGGCGGCTGCTGTGTCCTCTTCCCTATGTGAGAAGGAGGCTCTAATGTTCATAAAGCCGGAGCTGCATTAGTTGAACATTCAGGCCTTTATCACATAACAGGTTCGCTTATTGGTGGTTCAGCGGGGCAAAAGGCTAGTCATTAATGCAGAGGTGGGGTGCCAGCGCATGAGAAATGAAAGTGAGGTGTGGGGAATGATCCCACGCATATTGCTGCATCTGGGGGCCCTGTCTGAGTTGGGCGCCGTGAGCAGAGAGCAGTAGAACAGTTTCAAAGTGCAACCTGTTTGCTCCAGTTCCTAGGGAAGAGGCAGTGGCTTAGTGCAGCTGGGTTTCCTAAGTCGTTTTGAGGGGTTCTCTTTTCCTTGGTTTTGTCCTCATTTTTTTCTGCTCTCTATCCCTCTCTCCTTTCAGTTGGGCCTTGTACTTTGCAAAACAAATTTCCATTGCTAATAATATTGCTATGCTTAAAAATATGGACATGTCCTTTCCCTGTTGCCCAAGGAGAAGTACAGGGCTACAGTTGTAATTATCGCCTGAAAATGTGGGATTGACAGATTTGTGATGTCTTGTTGTAGAAATAAGAATCTTTAATAAAAATTAGTTCGATTTATTTGTTCCTTGGCTAATTAACTGTGCAAAGGCCAAGTGTGCTAGCTCCCTTCTTTCAGGTATCCATGACCAGGTAAAATCCATCTATCACCTTCGAACCCTACAGCAAGTCCATCTCTGGAACTAGTGAGGCCACCAGACAACAGACATAACATATGCACTAAGGAGAAAGACCGTTTTTCAATGGGCTGCTCTTAAGGCACAATCTTTCACCTGTGCCTAGACCTACTGCGCCCTACTACCATCAAAGCACTAGAACCCCCCCCTTTACCGTTTCTCCCAGTATTCGCTTCAAGCTAACTGTTTAGCTTCACTCATGGGTGAGATAACACAATGCATCACTTATCACAAGGGGTAACTTAAAGCTCCTAGACTTGCTTCTTGTCACTGCCTGTTGTTTAATGCATAGACCTGAAAACCATGTAACGCCTTAGAACTACAACGGCATTTACTATGTAATGGCACTTTGATGCACATGGCTATAATTTGTATTGCTATTGTACCATCGAAAAACCCAATAAAAACTTAAAAAATAATAATAATTAAGGCACCATCTTTCACATAAGCACCACTGCTCTAGAACTGAGGGCCCATCAAGGGCGAGGGGATGGGGGGTGGGGGGGCGTTGCAGCCACTGATATCCAGCACCAACAGACATGCATCAAGGCTCAGCATTTCTGAGAGCAGTGGCACAAAAAGCTGCATCAGTGCACACCAGAGCAACACACTTAAGAAACATCAGTTGTGTAGTGGCAAGTGTATCTGAATCCTCATTTTTATCGCTGCACACCTACTCGATGTTTTATTTTTTATTTTACCTGCACAGAGCGCACAGAATAACCTGGTTGCTTCTAGCTGCTCGAGACAACAGGGTTACATTTGCATGGAGAGGCTGGCAAGTGCACAGAGAGTTTCTCGCCATCTTTTCTAGGCCACTGCATTTCCAGGACAGGTGATCTAGGTTACACTATTATGCTATACACTGATGCACTGACAGGTCCAAGGCATCACTCTGTCCCGGACGGTACATAACAGCATTTCACATGTAAGCCATAGGCATCACTCTCCTCCAAAGGTACACTAGAAGCTTCCACAGGTGTAGCATTTCACTGGGAAGAAAATGACAAACCTGCAGCATATCAGGAGTTGGAGTGGGGGAACAGTGGTGCAGGAGGAGTGAAGCAGTCTGAATAGGTGGGTTCTCAGGCTGGGGGTGTCCCAGATGTCCGAGGAATGATTGCGCAACGGGCAGACGAGGAATCGTCCGTTCTGTTCTGGCACAAGGTTCTGAGGATACCTTCACTCGTGTTGAGGGATCCTAGTGGCTGGTAACGTTGAAACCACACACTGCATCCCAGGTAACATGTAAGGTAGAAGAACAATAAAAACAAGTCTGACTACCTGCTGGCTGAGACTCTCTGTCTGTGGCCTCCAAGGATCTGCAAGCTTCCTTCAGTGTCACAGTGACGTCCCAGAATGCAATGTTCCCATCGGTGGCCGCACTGCACAGAAATACTCGCCTGAAAAAACACAAGCGAAGAAAGGGGTCGTGTCTTGCCTTTCTGTATGGGCAGATGCCAGGGCACAAGTCCTAAAAAAAGAAGTGGGGGGACTAACCTAGTTAATCTGTATGCAAGTGGCATCGCAGTGCGTGGCATCACGGCGCGTGACATCACGGCGCGTGACATCACAGGAACTGGCATCACAAGAAGTGACATCAGATCTTAAGCCCTCACATATATGCTTAGCAGGTCTATCATGAGTACATTTGAGCACATTTCGAGTATACTTGCAAACCCTCCTGATTTAGGCAGAAGATTCACACTTTTGTAGGCTACACATAAAACAATGTTACCTTTTGTCAACGTAAAGCTTTCTATAGCCATAGTGCTTTAAAAGAAATAGTGATATTTAAATCATTACAACGCCTCCTCAAGGGTAATAAGCGTATATAAATGCAATTTATTTTGTGCAAATACTGGGAAAGATCAACACATCTGACTTCTAACAGTGCATGCAAATCTCCTAAACAGAGCCTGAACAAAGTGAAAAGCTGCCTCTTTAAAGTATGTGTGAAGTGCTAACAAGGTGTGAGCCTTTGTTTCTCCTCTGCTGCATTTGCATCAGGTGTGAGGCTCCTGACTGCTGCCAGCCAGGAAACTCCAACAAAAGGAGGCCTGATGACCCCTCGGATTCGGCCTTTGTTATGGCCGAGTATCACAGCAGGAGTCAGAAATAAGAGAGCCCCGTCCCCGCCTGCACGTTGTTGTGATCGAAAGCAGACAACGTGCAGGCGCTGCTGAATGTGTCCCGGTGTTTGGAAATTACACCGGGACGAATTCAGCATCTTTATCAGTAGGGCCCAACTTCTTGGCAGGGTGGACGGCATCCACCCTGTGAAAGAAGTGGGGGGACGCCGTCCACCCGCGTGGTCCCCCGACTCGTGCCCTGGCAGATGCATGGGATTGCAATACAGGAGCTTTTTTATTGTCAGAAAAGTTGCCAGCATACAAAGTACATTGGAGATTTGGGACAGCAAAGAAATAGTCCCCTTTTAGGACCTGCGTAACACTGTGAATGTGGAGTCTCTATCGAGACCTTTTGTTATCTTACAGGGAGCATAGAGGTCACACACTGCTTACCATTGGTTGGCTTCAGTGTCACTCTCCTTGCTTGCTTCTTATTGGTCAGCTTCCATAGGCTCCCTTCCTCTTTGTGTGTTTGTCCCTCCCTGCGAGCATGGACACTTTACTTTTGTCCTTCTACCGTGTATTTCTTTGATGCGCTACTTTTATTTTTGTTTGAGTACTCTACAACAGTGCATGTTTTTCAGCTGTGTCTCTCGTGTAATTTTTTACCCCTTTGTCTTCCTCCCCAGTCCTTTCCGCCCACCGTCTGCTTGCCCACAGTCACTCCTTCTATCCTCCATTGTCCATCTGCTTGCCCCCAGCACCTCTCACACACCCTTCCTTGTCTGTGTCAGCCTAAACATGTTGACAATAGCATGTGACAGAAGCTAACAAGTCCCTGGGATTCTCAAGGGTTTGTCTTCCTTCCTCAAATTTGATGTTGCTGCAGCTCTTCCACTGGTAATCATCGGAGAGACCTCAGGGAGGGGCTGATGCCATGCCCCTGAACAATCAGCAGTAACTTTTTCCAAAGTAATGGCCTAGTCTAGATTTAAAAGGCAGATCGGCCAGGAAGAGATGTTTCCTTCATTTCAGCAAACTGAAGTCCACTGCAGCTTGACCAACTTAACTGTTGCAAAGAAGGAGAGGGGAGAGGATGTAGCCTTACGGCTAGAGCGGTCGACCTCGAAGCTGGGGAACCGGGTTCGAGTCTCGGCATCGACGCACAACATCCTGTGATTCTGGGGAAATCACTTAATCTCCCCGTGCCTAACAAAAATTAATGTGTCCATCTGTAACGAAACTGGTGCTCATGTAAAGCGCTCCGATACCGGATACCGGATATCTTCGGGTCTAGTTCGCGCTATATAAAACTCAAAAAAAAAAAAGAAAAAAAAAAAAGAAACCTACCACTGGTTCCACCTGGAATGGAAGGACCTGAAGCAGCTGTGTAAAGAACGGAGGTTCAAAGCCATCTAGAACCTTACACTAGGAGGGAGTCCTAAGTCACATTAAACAGAGAGCAAGACAAGGACCTTTAACCAAGACACAGTAAAGCAACTTCAGCTGCAGGAGGAATGATTACATGGTGGTTGTACAGGTCACATGCAGCCGGACCTTGGCATATGAGGATATACCAGAGTCCATAGTGACTGTAGGCGGTTACTGCCAAGAAAATGTATCAATCATACAATGGTGAAAGGCTTGAGGCTCTGTCGTATGGAAGAACAGGCTCCGAAAAGGACTGTCTCAAGATTCGTCTTAAAAGTCTAAAAGTTTCTTTCCATGCAAAAAATGAGAATGAGATAGGAGTTCCAGAGCCTGCTACTACAGTAGTGAACTTTCCAACTATCAAGGGAGGACTTAAAAGGAATAAAATAGCATTCCGCAGACCAAATGGTTCTAGTTGGGTAATACAGTTTAACGTTACCTTGGAAATAAATGTGGGAATTTGCCTGACTACATATAAAAGAGTGAGGCTTTCAAAAGTCACTCATACCTCAACAGGCTGCACTCTTACTGCCTAAACATTTTTTTGGGTAGAGTCCAAAGGTGAAACGGGCCCTGGCATTTTGTAGCTAGTGAATTCCAGTCTTAGCTAATGCTCGTAAATCTCTCCATAGCCTCTTCCTCTCTATCACCCGGGAGGGGTGATGAGAATACAGAGCTCTGTAGTGGACAGGTTTCATGCTTACAGAGTCCTGCCCCCGTGAAGCCAGTAATGAATCTGGAAGACATCTTGGACTGTGAGCTACCATGCTGCTCTCTCCGTCATGTGCTTCTGCCCACACCCTAGCGCAGCTCTGTCTTCTCGTGTGTTGCTTTTCCGTTCTCCCCCCACCATCCAGATTTATTTTTATGTTATTACTATCTCCACTGCTGACCCCCACCCTGCGGTTCTTTTTATTTATTTATTATTAATATGTGTTATTTTTTATTGGAACATTAGGCAGCAAATTGCTGCCAGCCCCTCTGCTTCATAAAATGTGCTGTCTTGCTAATCCAGCTTGGATCGCTAAATAACATTTTTAAAAACGGTCTAACGTCATAAAACATGCATGCATTAACAAGAAGTCGCGGCTGCCAGTAGCAACTGTTTCATTGTGTCTTTTTTTTCTTGTTTTGGCCGATTCTGCACAGCATCAGCAAAAAATGCATTTTACCGATACTACATAACATCATCAAAACACATTGGCAAAGCCAATAGGTCCCAAAGGCGAGCCATTTTGGCTTTGTTTTCTTTGCAGTGATCCATACATTACCAATTGTTTCTTCTGCTGTATGAGACTCTAGGTCATCTCAAGACCTGACCAAATCCCACACCTCTCTACCATAATATCTCAGGAATAACAAGCATTGGCATAGCCAATAGGTCTCGCCTTTGGGACCTTATAAGTGTTTAGCCAGAGATATTGACTTTACCTATGTCTTTAAGCTGTGCTGTACAGAAGTCTGCAGCATGCTGAAAAGTTATAATAAAGAAGTGTCAGAAGCATTTTTGTTACCTTAGATATGACCAAAAAAGCATTATGTACAACTGAACGACCATATTAAAAAAGTATTAAAAATAATATCTTGAGTTTTTTTTGTCCTTTCAATGCTGGCAACTTCTATCTGCCTGTCCCAATGGTTGCTTGTTGTGTTTTTTTTTGTTATGGGGGGGCATAAATAACAGGAGGGTGAAGGTCAGTCAGTTAGTGAGAGAGTTAGTTAGTGAGAGAGTTAGTCAGTGAGAGAGTGAGAGTCAGTCAGTCAGTGAGAGAGTAAGAGTCAGTGAGAGAGTCAGTCAGTGAGAGTGAGAGAGTCAGTCAGTCAGTGAGAGTGAGAGAGTCAGTCAGTCAGTGGGAGTGAGAGAGTCAGTCAGTCAGTGAGAGTGAGAGAGTCAGTCAGTCAGTGAGAGTGAGAGAGTCAGTCAGAGTGAGAGTCAGTCAGAGAGAGTCAGTCAGAGTCTGTCAGTGAGAGAGAGTGAGTCAGTCAGTGAGAGTGAGTCAGTGAGAGTCTGTCAGTGGAAAAGTCTGTGGTGGCGTCATTAACCTTTCCATACCATCACTGGCAGGGCAGAGCATTATACTTGACTGCCGAGGGCCTTATCGGCCGTTAATAGCCCTCTACCTGTGACAAGCTAAAGATGGTGAATAATGGAGAGATAGAACGCATAGAGACAGTGAAAGAGACAGTAAGGCAGACTGTTAAACAAAAGGCATTTAGCAGGAATGAGCCACGTGCATAGCTGTCCAGATAATAGAGTAACTTTGAGACAGGCCTGGTTTTCCAGTTAACTCTACTAACCATGCCAAGGTGTGCAGTTTGACTGTCCCCATCACTCTCGTGTGGGATACAGTACCAGTATGCTTGATCATTTTAACTGACAATGCATATGCTATCCCGAGGTCATTTAAAAGGTGCGTTTGGGATTTAGGTTGCACCTACGACGGACCTTTTCAGCGGCGCTAAATACAGTATGCCATTAGCCGACAGTGGACGACGAGCCCTACTGTATCTATTGTGCTGTTTTTGAGTAACTCTTTAAAAAGGTAGGCATTTGCCAAAATGTGTCAAACGCCATCCTAACTAGCATGCCTCTACTTGATTATGTCTAAGAGTTGAAAAGTAAGGCTGGGGCAAGATAGCCAGTGGGGAAATCGAGAAGAGGTAAAGGATGTAGAGAAAGAGAGAAAAGGGTAGAAAATAGAGAGTGGGTAAAGAGACTGGGTAGTATGAAGAAGATTAAAGGGACAGAAAAGTAAACAGATAAAGGCAAAAAGCACATACTGAGAACGGAAGTACGGAGAAGGGTATAGGCGTAGAGGGAAACGAGATATAGATGAGAGAAAGCAAGAGAAAGGAAGCAAAACTTTAACGAGCAAAGAAAGTGACAGGGTGGCTAACTGTAAAAGGCAAATGAGCAGATACGTTCAGATGGAAGAGAACAGAGGAGGTAGAGATGGTGGCAAGGAGTGAGGCGACGAAGAAGGGGGAAGCACGTAGATAAGTGGACCGATAGAGAAAGAAATATAGATCAGAGGTGGAGAGACAAATACTGGAGACATTGCAAATGGGTTAGAGGCTCAAATGGTACTTTAATAGGAAATAGAAACAAGCATTGGCACGGCCGCGAAAGTGAAAGTGATCGCGATGCACTTAATGACCTGTGACGGAGGAAAGACAGATGGCGGCTGCGCGCGTGAACGCAAGCTTGAGGCCAGGAAAAGCCTCTGGTAGAACTTTGAAAACCCCCTTACTAAATGTCTCGCAGAGCAACGCATGCGCTGGCTCAGGCGAGACCTAAAAATGAGTGCTATGCTCCCTCTATTAAACAAAATATTTTTCATGTGTCTCAAACACAATACACTTCTAGAGGTGTGAGCACCCGCATGGGTTATGGACCACAACTGTGATACGTGTTATGTGTCATTGGAAGGAGCAGAGCGGAAAACTGCCCTACATCCAGGTTCCATTGTGGGATCTGGCATCATCCTGGAAGTGTAGAAGCCGGCCTAGCAGCTTCCGTCACAGGCGTGAGGCAAACAAGCCCAGAGGCAGCACTGCAAGCTTCCTTCACACAAAGAACATGTGCATTACAAGTAGCTACACATCAAGCAGGACTAGTTCTACAACGAAGGGGAGAAACCAAAGTGGAGGAGCCTGAAAATGTGGTTTTACCCAGGACCTGTCCTAAAACTGAATGCCCTGTATGTACTCGCTGCAAGCATACACTGCTCTGGGAATGAGATAACTTCACGAATGAACTGAAATTGCATTGATGATACCACAATACCTTAAGGAAGGAGTTTCATGGACATTCAGTTTGGTCTGCTGCACTGTACAAGTATTTACACTAATTAATTAATCGGTTAAGAACAAAGTTTTCAAGTCATAAATGTGCTATTTATTGTGAAAAACGAAAACTTGAGGCATTGGGTTCCCTTATCAGAATAACATAAATGTTGCAGACAAGAGGCTTCTCACCTCTCTCCATCAGCGAATGACTGTACAATTACCGCCACCTTCAGAACACAGCGCCGGTGATGGAAGGACTCAGCGATGAGCAGAAGTTTTTGGGCTGACTCAGACATCAAGAAAATCCTAAAAAAAAAAAAAAAGTTTTAAGAGTCAAACAGACTTCTCCTCTGCAACAGGGCAGACTCTAATATCTTATCTCCATTAATGTTTTGTTTCTTCATCTCCACATTCACACTGTAGAAATACGTCAGCACAAGTTACATTGAGGAACGAGGCCTAATTCTTCATGAAAAGGTAGACTACATTGCGGACTTGCTTTCAGTCGACATATTGCGGGGGCTGGCTACGTCGGATGTCCAATCATACTATATGGCATCGCACCTGCTTGTACTGAATGAATGGTGTTATGGGGATAGGAAGGACCCCACATATGCAGTGGAGCGAAGGTGTATGGGAGAGTCTACCCTTCATACTATATTGTGCTTGGCGTCCCTGCGCAACTCTCTACCGCCGGCCACGAGGGTAGTATTCCAGGTGTGGAAACAGTCTCTCCATAAGATGGGGTGGTGGGACAAGCTGACCGGGGAAACCCCACTGTGGCATAATGGTCGACTGCCACAGCTGGCTGCTCTACCCGGATTTCGCGGGTGGGACAACGTAGGAATCTCTACATCAGGAGATGTGATGCGAGGCTCTGCCCGGAAATCCTTTCAAGACCTCCAACAAGAGTATCAGATGCCAAAAACTCAATTTTATAAATACCTCCAATTTCGGCACGCCATTTATCCTAGCATCTCAGGGATAAAGGCTCTCCCCGAATTTAGTCCGATTGAAGCCAAGATGTTCATGGGCGATCTGCAGGACCATAAAATCTCAAAAATGTATCAGTCCCTGGTGACAAATAGCCCTACCACATTAGACAAACTTAGAGAAGCATGGGTGGGTGATCTTGGCCAAATAGATGGAGATGATTGGATGGATGCACTTGTCTCCCCTCGGGAGGCAGCGATAGCAACGCGGCTGCGTCTTATCCAATTTAAATACCTACACCGGGTTTATTATACCAGGCTAAGGTTGTGGAGGGCGGGTCTAGTGTCATCCCCGATATGCCTACGGCACGGGTACTCATAGTACGGCCCGCGGGCCGCCAGCGGCCTGGCAAGCCTTCCTTGGCGGCCCGCGGACCTTGCAGACCTCGTACCTGTGTTTTTTTTTTTTTTTACAGAGTGTCAGCAAACACAGACTCTGCTCTATGGGGGCCGGGCGATTCCAGCGATAGTCCCAGTGGAGCTGCAGGGGCGCTAAGAAGAGGTGAAATACAACAAAGCCTCGTTATCATGCAAATGGTCTTTTAAAGACCTGTGAAGTACTCGGGTGCAGCTGTGTGTGTGCCCAGGAAGCTGTCTCAGCCCGGGCTGCCACACACGCAGGGTGAGGTGACAGAGAATGATAGAGGACAGCAGGGTGTGAGAGCCTGGTGAGGTGACGGAGGGCAGCAGGGAGTGAGAGCCCGGTGAGGTGACGGAGGGCAGCAGGGAGTGAGAGCCGGGTGAGGTGACGGAGGGCAGCAGGGAGTGAGAGCCGGGTGAGATGGCAGAGGGTTACAGAGGGCAGCAGGGAGTGAGAGCTGGGTGAGGTGACGGAGGGCAGCAGGGAGTGAGAGCCGGGTGAGGTGACGGAGGGCAGCAGGGAGTGAGAGCCGGGTGAGGGGACGGAGGGCAGCAGGGAGTGAGAGCCGGTTGAGATGGCAGAGGGTGACAGAGGGCAGCAGGGAGTGAGAGCCAGGTGAGGTGACAGAGGGTGACAGAGGGCAGTAGGGAGTGAGAGCCGGGTGAGGTGACAGAGGGCAGTAGGGAGTGAGAGCCGGGTGAGGTGACAGAGGGCAGTAGGGAGTGAGAGCCGGGTGAGGTGACGGAGGTCAGCAGGGAGTGAGAGCCGGGTGAGATGGCACAGGGTGACAGAGGACAGCAGGGAGTGAGAGCCGGGTGACAGAGGACAGCAGGGAGTGAGAGCCGGGTGAGGTGACGGAGGGCAGCAGGGAGTGAGAGCCGGGTGAGATGGCAGAGGGTGACAGAGGGCAGCAGGGAGTGAGAGCCGGGTGAGGTGACAGAGGGCAGCAGGGAGTGAGAGCCGGGTGAGGTGTCAGAGGGTTGCAGGGAGTGAGAGCCGGGTGAGGTGACAGAGGGCAGGGAGTGAGAACCGGGTGAGGTGACAGAGGGCAGGGAGTGAGAGCCGGGTGAGGTGACAGAGGGCAGGGAGTGAGAGCCGGGTGAGGTGACAGAGGGCAGGGAGTGAGAGCCGGGTGAGGTGACAGAGGGCAGGGAGTGAGAGCCGGGTGAGGTGACAGAGGGCAGCAGGGAGTGAGAGCCGGTTGAGATGGCAGAGGGCAGCAGGGAGTGAGAGCCAGGTGAGGTGACGGAGGGCAGCAGGGAGTGAGAGCCTGGTGAGATGGCAGAGGGTGACGGAGGGCAGCAGGGAGTGAGAGCCGGATGAGGTGACAGAGGGTTGCAGGGAGTGAGAGCCGGGTAAGGTGACAGAGGGTTGCAGGGAGTGAGAGCCGGGTGAGGTGACAGAGGGTGACAGAGGGCAGTAGGGAGTGAGAGCCGGGTGAGGTGACAGAGGGCAGCAGGGAGTGAGAGCCGGGTGAGGTGACAGAGGGCAGCAGGGAGTGAGAGCCGGGTGAGGTGACAGAGGGCAGCAGGGAGTGAGAGCCGGGTAAGGTGACAGAGGGCAGCAGGGAGTGAGAGCCGGGTGAGGTGACAGAGGGCAGCAGGGAGTGAGAGCCGGGTGAGGTGACAGAGGGCAGCAGGGAGTGAGAGCCGGGTAAGGTGTCAGAGGGTTGCAGGGAGTGAGAGCCGGGTGAGGTGACAGAGGGCAGCAGGGAGTGAGAGCCGGGTGAGGTGACAGAGGGCAGTAGGGAGTGAGAGCCGGGTGAGGGGACGGAGGGCAGGGAGTGAGAGCCAGGTGAGGTGACAGAGGGAAGTAGGGAGTGAGAGCCGGGTAAGGTGACAGAGGGTGACAGAGGGCAGTAGGGAGTGAGAGCCGGGTGAGGTGACAGAGGGCAGTAGGGAGTGAGAGCCGGGTGAGGTGACAGAGGGCAGTAGGGAGTGAGAGCCGGGTAAGGTGACAGAGGGTGACAGAGGGCAGTAGGGAGTGAGAGCCGGGTGAGGTGACAGAGGGCAGCAGGGAGTGAGAGCCGGGTGAGGTGACAGAGGGCAGTAGGGAGTGAGAGCCGGGTGAGGTGACAGAGGGCAGCAGGGAGTGAGAGCCGGGTGAGGTGACAGAGGGCAGCAGGGAGTGAGAGCCGGGTGAGATGGCAGAGGGCAGCAGGGAGTGAGAGCCGGGTGAGGTGTGCGGTAAGAGCCTGTGATGTGGTGTTTCCCGCCAGCCTGTAGTCAGAGAGTTGAGCCAAGGCCAGGGAGCTCAGGCCTGGGAGGGAGACAGAGAGGGAGATAGAGAGAGAGGGAGACAGAGAGAGAGGGAGACAGAGAGAGAGGGAGACAGAGAGAGGGAGACAGACAGAGGGGGAGACAGAGGGAGGGAGACAGAGGGAGGGAGACAGAGGGAGGGAGACAGAGGGAGGGAGACAGAGAGAGACAGAGAGAGAGAGAGACAGAGGGAGAGACAGAGGGAGAGAGAGAGGGAGACAGAGAGGGAGGGAGGGAGACAGACAGAGGGAGAGACAGAGGGAGGGAGACAGAGGGAGACAGAGAGGGAGGGAGACAGAGAGGGAGGGAGACAGAGGGAGGGAGACAGAGGGAGGGAGACAGAGGGAGGGAGACAGAGAGAGGGAGACAGAGAGAGGGAGACAGAGGGAGAGACAGAGGGAGAGAGAGAGGGAGAGAGAGAGGGAGACAGAGAGGGAGGGAGACAGAGGGAGGCAGACAGAGGGAGACAGACAGAGGGAGAGACAGAGGGAGAGACAGAGGGAGAGACAGAGGGAGGGAGACAGAGGGAGAGAGAGAGGGAGACAGAGAGGGAGGGAGACAGAGGGAGACGGAGAGAGGGAGAGACAGAGGGAGAGACAGAGGGAGGGAGACAGAGGGAGACAGAGAGGGAGGGAGACAGAGAGGGAGGGAGACAGAGGGAGGGAGACAGAGGGAGGGAGACAGTGGGAGGGAGACAGAGGGAGGGAGACAGAGGGAGGGAGACAGAGGGAGGGAGGGAGACAGAGGAGGGAGGGAGACAGAGGGAGGGAGGGAGACAGAGGGAGGGAGACAGAGGGAGGGAGGGAGACAGAGGGAGGGAGACAGAGGGAGGGAGGGAGACAGAGGGAGGGAGACAGAGGGAGGAGGGCGACAGGCAGAGGGAGGAGGGCGACAGACAGAGGGAGACAGAGGGAGGGAGACAGATAGAGGGAGACAGATAGAGGGAGACAGACAGAGGGAGACAGACAGAGGGAGACAGACAGAGGGAGACAGACAGAGGGAGACAGACAGAGGGAGACAGACAGAGGGAGACAGAGAGGGAGACAGAGAGGGAGACAGAGAGGGAGACAGAGGGAGGGAGAGGGAGGGAGGGAGACAGAGAGAGGGAGACAGAGAGAGAGAGAGAGAGTGAGGGAGGCAGAGAGAGTGAGGGAGACAGAGAGAGAGAGGGAGGGAGAGAGAGAGAGAGAGGGGGAGGGAGGGAGACAGAGAGAGGGAGGGAGAGAGAGAGAGAGAGGGAGGGAGACAGAGGGAGGGAGGGAGACAGACGGAGGGAGACAGAGAGAGAGGGAGACAGAGGGAGACAGAGAGAGAGGGAGACAGAGAGAGGGAGACAGAGGGAGGGAGACAGAGGGAGGGAGACAGAGGGAGGGAGACAGAGGGAGGGAGACAGAGGGAGGGAGACAGAGGGAGGGAGACAGAGAGAGGGAGAGAGAGGAGACAGAGGGAGAGAGAGGGAGACAGAGAGAGGGAGACAGAGGGAGAGACAGAGACAGAGGGAAAGACAGAGAGAGAGGGAGACAGAGAGAGAGGGAGACAGAGAGAGAGGGAGACAGAGAGGGAGGGAGACAGAGAGGGAGGGAGACAGAGGGAGGGAGACAGAGGGGGGGAGACAGAGGGAGGGAGACAGAGAGGGAGACAGAGAGGGAGACAGAGAGGGAGACAGAGAGGGAGACAGAGAGGGAGACAGAGAGGGAGACAGAGACAGAGGGAGACAGACAGAGGAGGGAGACAGACAGAGGAGGGCGACAGGCTTAGGGAGAAGGGTGACAGAGGGAGGGAGACAGCGGGAGGGAGACAGATAGAGGGAGACAGACAAGAGACAGACAGAGGGAGACGGAGGGAGAGAGAGAGACAGACAGACAGAGAGAGAGATGTGTATGCCGGGTCCGGTGGCTCAGTGGACGAAGGCGTCCGCTGCAGGGGCCTGTGTTCCACCTCATGGTCAGTTTTTTTTTTGCTTTAGCCCCGCCCCCTCCCCCAATGACCCCGCCCCCACCGGTGCGGCCCTCAGCCACAAACCACACTGTAAATTTGGCCCCCGAGAGAAAGTTTGTGAGTACCCATGGCCTACGGTGTGGTCGGGAGGAGGGATCCCTCATACACATGATTTGGCATTGCACAGCACTCACGAGATTCTGGCGAGGGGTTCTGGCTTGTCTTGCAGTGGTGTTGGGGTGGGAGCTCCCCTCCTCACCAAGATTGGTAATCCTACACATCATGGAGGGGATTGGGGGTAATGTGTATAAAAGACACCTGTTACTGTTGGGGCTGACATTGGCTAAAAGGGATATCGCAAGGTTGTGGAAGGCATCGGCCCCACCTTCTCTTTCGGCATGGAAGAATGGACTTGACTTTTGTATGAGATTGGAGATACCAATATTTAAGGCCAGGGGTTGCCCGCAAAAGCACCCCAAGATCTGGAAAAGATGGGCAGACTACCGGGGACTATACCTGGACCCAGTGCCCCCAGCGGATGCATCCGTATCCGTATTGCCATGCGGGCTTCTTGGGTGAGGGACCAACAATATAGTGATGAAATTCATCTGTTGGGGTGGGCGATGTGGTGGCAATCAAGACGCTGTAGTGGAATAGTGCAACAGGGGGGGTTCATTACGTTCATGTTGTCTTGTTTTACATAACTATAATTATGATAATGTATAAACTAAATGTCAGTGACAATGCTCTGCAATGTATAATATGGCAGATGTTTCCTGGGTTAAGGAGCTCTGCATTGTGCTTGACCGTTGACACAATAAAATTTGTTTATAAAAAAAAAGGTAGACTAAAGAAAAAAAAGCAAATAATATAGATGCCCAAAATATCAACAGTGACCACACAAATATCTCCCTACAAACATTTAAGCCAGTTTTAAATCCTTAAATCCAGCCAAACTCACTTTTCATGTATTGCAGGAATCAGCAAATATTGCATTCTAAAACTGATAGGGTGTTTGGGTGCATGTTGGAATTTTTCAGTTGAAGATATTTATGTACAGGCGATGTTTTTTCTGTCGATGTTTTTGAATTTGCTGCCCTTACTGTCTCGCAGCGTCACTCAGACTCCGTGGAAATGTTGAAGTCAGGTACACACTGTATCTGTGGCCATTTTTAGGAATATCATCGTTGTATTGAGTCGTGTGTGCTGGAAATGTCCCTCTCTTTCTATCCATCGTATCCAACCTCTCATTAGAGTCTACGATTTGGTCAAAACTTGTTTAGGCGGGTACTGGAGCTGAAGGTTGGATATGTATGCAAAAGGGCATCCTTCAGTCCCAGCTCCTCATTTTGTTAACTGTAACCCTGACCGTGGGCTGCCGAGTATAGGTAAGCTGGGTTTGTAGGACACATCTGGATAGAGGTGGCATGAACATTTATGGGTATGTATAAAATTTAAATTCAGTATTCCTTCACTGGGCCAGACCTAAAAACAAGTGACTGACACACAACGTTTGCAATGAGAGGTGTTGCAAGGAGGTTGTGGTTTAAGGCAAAATCTATGTGTTGTTCGAAAATCCGGACGGGTGTTCAACAACTTTCACTAGCAGCATGGGCACGTAGTCAAAGGTTTCTCCTTTTATTTCCCCAGGTAGGACACAGAGCTGGAGATGTATACTGGTTTTGTTTACTAATTGTTCCGCACTCTTCATCAAGTCTGGATCTTAAAAGCCATTTATGTCCTGCTTAGACTGCTAAGTCTTATATTTGGTGTTTTGTAATTAGAAGCTTATTATATATGGTTTAAGTGAATCATTTCTTATAGTATGTTTTCAAGTACCTTTTTAGGTCGCAGCATACCAGACAGCTGGGGACTTTCAGAAAGTTGACCTAGGAATGCACTCCGCCCGTTGATTAACATTGGCTTTGTGGTTTGTATCTCACATTTTCTGGCTTTCTATTTGCTGGCTTTATTTGCTTTAGGCTCTCCAGGTTCAGTTCGTCCCTCCAGTTGCCTAAAGCGGGTTTGCTGTATTCTTCCACAAACTCCCTTTCTTTAAACAGGCCTTTAAATCTTGTTATTATCTTGTTTTTATCTTGTTACATTGCTGTGCATTCAAAGACCGAGCTCAAATGTCAGGCACTGTCTTCCGAGGGCAAATGTTTACATTTCTTTCTCTGAGTTCAAAGTGAAAGGATTTATGTGACAATCTTGCTTGATACTGGGGGTAGGAAAGAGGATTTTTCTAGCACACAACATTTAAATGAGCTGTGTAAGTGTTTCAGAATTAGGAACACAAATGAAGCACATTTTTTGCTATTTCTGAACTGATTTGGAAACAAATACTTTAATATGATCAAAACAAATTACACTAGGTGATGCAATTTCCACACATTTTCATTTGTGCACTGTATAGTTTTATTAGTAAAACTGTATGTCTGTGCAAACGTAATGGTGATTTCAATTGAATGTGCTGTCTGTAATGGCAGTACATAGGAACAGTGGTCCCAGAAAGCGATAATACAATATCAAAATCACAACATAATTACAAATTAAAAACTGAGACAAAAGATTATTTGTTGCTCACAGTGTTTAATTCACACTGAGTATCAATCCGTTATTGACAAAGTTCACATATTATTGCATCCAGTGGTGTCCCTAGATAGGGATAAGAGGGGAAGGGTGGTTGTGATTCAGGTGAGGGTAGGGTAGTGACTACAGATGTGTAGTGTGCATCAAAACAATATATCACTTAAAAAGCACGTGGCTTATTCTTCGAGCCTATTAGTCACAATTTGTATCCAAAAACTTTTAAATAGCCATGGTTTCAAACATTAACACAGTACAAAATCTCTGTTGTTCAAGCTGGCTTGATTGTAAAATGTCGACGTTTCGACCCCAATGGATCAGTAGGCTGTTACATTCCTTACGGCGGGGTCTTCATCAGGACTGGAGTGTGTGAGGGTAGACGGGGGGGGGATCATAAGGCGCCTCTGAACCGCCCACACGGATTTCTTCCCCATGAGAGCAGCGGCATGTAGGAAACCTGAAGGTTCTGGCCCGCACATTTTTAACGGAGATTATTGTATATGTCATTGACAGCCGACTAATCCGGCATGACACGGAGACAACTACCAATATAGTGCCGTTTTCCGCCCTGACGCTCAAGGAGGCACACGTGCCCCTACATATCTTCAGCCCCTCTTCAGAGGCGACTTATGATTCCCCCCCCCCGTCTACCCCCACACACTCCAGTCCTGATGAAGACCCCGCCGTAAGGAATGTAACAGCCTACTGATCCATTGGGGGTCGAAACGTCGACATTTTACAATTAAGCCAGCTTGAACAACAGAGATTTTGTACTGTGTTAATGTTTGAAACCATGGCTATATAAAAGTTTTTTTATACAAATTGTGACTAATAGGCTCGAAGAATGAGCCACGTGCTTTTTAAGTGATATATTGTTTTGATGCACACTACACATCTGTAGTCACTACCCTACCCTCACCTGAATCACAACCACCCTTCCCCTCTTATCCCTATCTAGGGACACCACTGGATGCAATAATATGTGAACTTTGTCAATAACGGATTGATACTCAGTGTGAATTAAACACTGTGAGCAAACAAATAATCTTTTGTCTCAGTTTTGAATTTGTAATTATGTTGTGATTTTGATATTGTATTATCGCTTTCTGGGACCACTGTTCCTATGTACTGTCCTTTACCCAGGTCCCAGAGACTAGTATTGGGTTTACCCTTCTTAGGTAACTGTCTGTAATGGCAGTGCACTACCATACCATGAATACTGCACCCTACGCCAATTCACTCTACTTTGCACCACTGCACTCTACTCTGCACCCCTCCACTTTACACCACTGCACTCTATGCCACTTCACACTACGCCTTTCTACTCTACCCTGTACCACCCTACTCTATGCAAATGCCCTCTTCACCACACTACTCTACACCACTGCACTCTTCGGCACTGCGCTGTACATCACTTTACTCTTAGTCATTACACTCTATGCCACTCTACACAACAACAGAGGACGAAGAGTATGGGGGCACTTTCAAGGGCCACCAGCATATCCACCAAATCCCTATGGCCCACCACCAATGGGAGGGGCCTACACACACTGGTTACCCCCACCACAGGAGTAGGACTATAATTATTATGGACCACCACCTTTTTCAGGGGCACGCCCTGGACCACGAAGGGGTCGGAACCGGAGGGGCAGCAATGTCCACTGGTCAACCATAGAAGACGAGGCGTCACGCGTCTCCACCAGGAGCATGACAGGCGCACTGCTCAACCAACCATCAACGAGCTGGAAGATAACTTAGTGGTCAACCTAACAGACCATGAATTGACACCAGCTCAGAGGATTGTTCTAGAACGAGGTTTGGGTTTTGTTCCAAACAACAACCTGGACAGATTCAAACTCTGTGCCAAAATTAAGGAATTCATTCGAAAACTCAAGTTACGAGCTTTCTTTAAAGGAAAAGAACCATCTGAGGAAGAGCGAGAGGACACAGGACTACGAATAAAATCCTCCTTCACCCCTCCTGACTCAACACTCCCTATCGAACTACTAACTTTCGAGAAAGCGGTGATGAAAGAAGTGGAGATCACCACCGTGAATAACCATACCTTCCATAGCACAACCAAGAAAGAAAAAGAAGCAATACTACAACTCTCATCCAACAGTGACATCGTGATCAAGCCAGCAGACAAAGGCGGGGCAACTGACATACAAACCGCCACTGCTTATGACAACGAATGCAGAAGACTGCTTGAAGACCGCAGGAACTATGAAGTTCTACGAGAAGACCCCACAGAATCCATCAGGATTCGGATAGCCTCCATGGTGGAAGAAGCGACAGCACACAACTGGATCTCCAAAAAGGGAGCTGGTTTCTTCACCAAAAAATCCCAAGGACCCCTTACTTCTACACCATTCCCAAGATCCACAAGGACCTTGCGCAACCTCCAGGCCGCCCCATAGTATCGGGCATTGATTCCATACTAGAACCACTATCAAAGTTTGCGGACGCTTTCCTTCGCCCACTGGTCCAAAAAACTGATACATACCTGAAGGATACAAAGGAAGTCCTACAGCTACTCCAAGGAATTGACTTTGACCCCAACAGACACCTCCTAATGGGACTGGACGTGGAGAGTCTGTATACCAGTCTCCCACATGATGAGACACTAACTATCATTGAGGAGGTACTCTTCACCACCGATTGGGGATACCACACACCACGTAACGTGGTTATGGAATGTGTGTTCCTGGCACTTACAAAAAACTTCTTTGCTTACGAGGATACCATCTACCTACAGAAGCACGGGACCAGCATGGGGAGCACATTTGCTCCCAGTAAAGCTGGCCTGTACGTCTACCACCTAGAAGTGAAGAAGATCCTACACCCCAGTAACCCGTTTGTCAACAACATAAAAACATGGAAACTTTACATAGACGATGTGTTGGTTATATGGGAAGGAGACATTACATCAACTGAAAACTTTATGACCTGGCTAAACCAACAAAACATCTATCTGAAATTCACCAGCACAACCTCACGGACCAACTTGGTCTTCCTGGATTTGAATATCTACCCAGATGAGGGCACTTTAAAGACTACCACTCACTTTAAAGTTACAGCAAAGAACTGTCTGCTGTTATATAACAGCTTCCATCCCCGCCACCTTCGGGACAATCTCCTATACGGACAGTTCCTCCGCTTACGGAGGAACTGTACGGAGATTAAAGACTTCAAGAGGAAGGCTACTGATCTATAAGAGAAACTAAAGAAACGCAACTACCCTACATGAATCATTGACAGAGCCATGAAGAGGGCACGTAACAACAATAGGTAAGCACTGCTGGAACCAAGAGTACCTAAGGACCGAGAAGAGAGACCAATATGTGTCACTACTTACAATACCAACTCCAATCAAGTGACAAAAATTGTAAACAAACATTGGAGACTCCTGGCATGCGGAAACCTCAACCTTCCCAAATCGATGTTTGCACACAAAAGGGGAAGGAGCCTGAGGGACATGCTGGTCCACACAAGACCACGACACACCTTAGCAACTGAGGCAGAAAATACCCTCCTACCCCCAGTGAAGGGCCATTATCCTTATGGTAATTGCAGCACTTGCCACCTGATGAAGAAAAGCAAAAGTATAAAATTCAGGAATGGTACGGAATGGGAGCAGAGGAGATTTACGAACTGCAACAGCAAGAATGTGGTTTATATCATCACTTGCCCATGCGGAATGGAATATGTCGGAATGACAACTAGACCTGTCAAGACACGCATAGGAGAGCACAGGAGCAACGTACGTTGCAAAAGAAGCACTACGAAAATGGCTACCCACTACTTGACAACCCAACACACAATGGAAGACCTACAGTGGACCATTATCGAACAACTGAACAGTGAACATGGTCTTCTCGAGAAGGAACAGCGGTGGGTGTACCGCTTGGGGACACACATTACAGGTCTGACCGACGACATCCCCTGGGGACAATTTAGCTGATTTGTATCTCCCAGTGACTTTTGTCACTATCTCTGGGAAGAGAAAACTACTGCAAATACACTGCATAGAAACTCTTGAAACCTCTGGGCAGAACCCTTATGTTATCCAACCTTCTATTAAACACTTGGGGCCAGCAGAAAAACACCCCTGAAATAATGTGGCCTGTACATTACCCTGTGGAATTTAATGTCCTGCCACTCGTTTTCCCACTCCTATTCACTTTTGCCATTTTGAACTCACCCTTCTGTAGAGAGGTGTGATTACCACTATATGTCCTCTACATAAAAATCTTTTGAAGCAACTTTTTGTCGTGCATATTATGAAACATGGAAAAAACACTTCGGAGTAACCCGCATGTCTGGCTGCACATTCCCTTGGTACAATGTCTACCATAAACGCTATTACATGTACCATTATTAAATACTTGCCCAGACCTGGTTTACTTTATTTTTAATATTATTATTATTTTTTTCATTTTCCGGCTGGTCCACATTTTATGCTCGGATAGTTTAAAGAGTTAGGAAGAGGTAGTGTCCTTTTAGTTAGCGCACTAGTCTTTTTCGCTCATAGGGCTATACAACAGGCACCCTTGAGCAACAGGAAGTGAGGAACAAACACCCTTGAGCAACAGGAAGTGAGGAACAAACACATTCAGCCGGAGGTGCCATTCTAGGTCACCATCTTGGATTTACTGACGGTCTAGTGTTTGTACCAATTAGTGCAGTTTTTTGGCGGCAAAACTACCAATTATGCTCAGTATTTAAGGCCACTGCCCACACTGGCTCAATGTTCCATGGAGCCGCGGCGAGGCAGTGTCCTGGTGAGGAGGTAACCTTGATATTGTAAGTACGGCACAGCCGATTTGCAACAGTGAAACGCTGCTCAATTAGGAAGGATCTCAAAACCAACAGTTTTTCTTTTTCTTTTTCAATTTCTTTTAACAGTGTGTGACTATAGGTACCCCTTCCCTCCCGTTTTGAAGGCTCATGGGGCATTATCTGGGCGATACAAGAGTACGTGAACAGCCTAAACTTTGGAGGCTTCTTTATCTGTCACTAAACAGTTTTTTGAAGGAGAGATATATTTAACAGATACTCTCAGTTATACTTATCATATGGATACGCACACCACGCGGTCCTTAGATATAGAGTGTGTGTTTTATGTTGTGTGTGTGTGTATGTTTTTGTATTGTCCCATCTCGCTGGCATAACACAGCACTGATTACCAATTATAACGGATAAAGATAAGAAAAATATATCACAGAAATATATCACTTTTCTTTACAGGTCAGCACCACATATGATGCAGTTTGGATGTGTTATGTTATTTTAACTCTGTTTTTATTCTTCCAGAACCCATTCAGCAATATACCTACTGGGGTATAGTATACTGTGCATGTTAAATTTATGTGCACCACTAAGTTAGGATTATATGTAAATACACAGTTGTTTTGATTTGAGTGTAGAAGGGATCTCTTCTAGGTACTGATGAGAAGCCAGGGGAGGGCTTCGAAACATGTCGACACAGGAGACACTGCTCATTAAAGCATAGTATCTCCATCTCATTCCCCACTTTTAACGAAACCAGCTCAAAGGAACATTAAAATTTATTTTTTCCACTGAGCCAGGTATTTTTTAATTTTTCACCATTCACCATTCACTCACTTCTGACCCTCCCACTCACACTCCTACACCACACATAGTATTGTTTTTCATAACCAGTGCTCCCACGTAGTCATAGGTCGTAGCACGTCCCGTCCCGCAGCGGGGCGGGAAGACCCCGATGATGAAACATGCCACCAAGGGTCCTTTTGGTGGGTGAGGGGTATTTAAACAAAGCTGTGTGCTTTCCACCATTGTAGGAGACACACGTAGTCTGGAGAAACACTTCTATACTTTTCGATAAGGGTGGATCCTTTTGTTTTTTGACTCTACACAACTGCACACTACCCTGCACCACTCCACTCAACTCTGAAACAATCTATTCTATGCCACTGCACTCTACGCCACTCTACTCCACACCACTGCACGCTACGCCACTGCCCTCAACTCTGGTCCAATGCCCTCTGCATCACTCAACTCTATGCCACTCCACTCTGCACCACTTTAATCTACGCCACAGATCTCTATGACGCAGCTTTGTATGCCGCTGAATTCAATGCCCTTCACTATATGCCACTATACTCTGCAACACTGTACACCAATGAATTCTACACCAGCCCACTCTACTCTATGCTACCCCAGTGTATGCCACTCCACACTATGCCGCTCCAATACACAACACTCTCTGCCACTCCACTCTACTCCACTCTTCGCCATACCACTCTATGACACTCTGCATGACTTTCCTCTACGCCACTAACTCATGGCTAAAACACATTGGCAAAGCCAATAGCTCTTGCGTAGGTAGGTGAGACCAATTGGCTGTGCCAATGCTTGCTCAAAAAAGGGTCAGATAGGAATTAAACTAATGAATGAGGTTTGTATTTCCGTCCATTCAGCTGCGTTTTGTCAAGTTTGGCTGGTTCTTCCATAGAAGGCGCAGCAGTTTAGGAGCTCCTGGGCCTGATTACAGCTGGAGGTTGTATTGTGATCGATGTGGACTCTGGCCACTAAGGTGCAAGTGGAGGAAGTTAAATTGAGTGAGGAGAACACAGATGGGTTCACTTCATAAGTATGTTTATTGTCCATGAGTAAATTTGTAGTGATTAAACTTGCTCAAGGACAGACCAATTAATATTCCCTGTGTCACGTTGATCATAAAAAGTATTAATGGGAAAATTGGTTAATGAACCAAAGAATGTGTCTCAAGAAATAATGCTAAGTTGAAATGCCTGTGCCCTTCTCGATGACTATTCTCTGCCCTCGTCACTACAATAGTAGCTGTACCTCATCAGGTGATGGCATCTACTCTGGTCAGAATACCATACATTAGTTTAGGAGGTATGAATATGGCAGCAATAGAAGTGGGGTCTCTGGCGGAGTGGGTCAAGGCAGCAATGGGATGAAGAGATGTAGGAATCCAGCTAATAACTGGTCAACGAAGAACTGGAATAGGCCAGAGCAAAGAGACAGTCTCGCTCAGACATCAAACAGTATTGTATTCCTCATGATTAATTTACCATGATGAGTTAATGAGTCAATGAATAAGTTCATGAAGATTTAAAGCGAATACAAAAAAAAGAAGAAAAAAAAACTTGAAACGATTCAGATGGTGGAGACTCTTCCAGAAATAGCGGATGTCAACTGATGGATTCGTTTAATCTTACCTTACAGAGCCATCACTGCAGGCCGCAGCCAGAAACATGCATGGGACGGAGGGCAGCGAACCCACACCATGCTTCCCTCCATCCACCACCGCAAGGGACATGTACCTTGAAAAAAAACACAAAAGGTAGCATCCACACTCAATATATTTTTCAGCAAAGGAAGTTACTTGAATGTAACACCACCTAACTCATTTTTTCATCACGTTAAATCGCTGGATCTTTAAAGAGCAGAATTGCACTTACATGCGCCATCTGAAGAGTCACAATTGCCACAATTTACCTGTTATTATTTACAGCCCCTTATGGAAGAATTCAAAATTAAAGACAGCAGAGAAAAAATCTGCAAACAGATGAAAAGATTAATTTCTACCCCCCATGACACAGCCTGAATTGATGTATCTGAACAGATAATGTATTATTTATTAAACACAAACTATAAAACAATCCAGACTTGCAAATTAGAAAAGGGGCTCCTATGTAACTATATAATTCTTACAGAAACACATTCTAGCCCATCAGCAGCTACCAAATGTAATGAAAGCGAGTGGGAGAGAAAGTGACAGGGAGGAAAGAGGTGACAGAATGAAGGAGAAAAACAATGAAGACAGACAAAGGTGTCTACCAGCCATGGCGAACGTCCCCACAAATCACAAAACTATCATCGACAAACCCAAGGCTTCGCAGTATGACGTCACCACCGGCATAATGCAACTTCAATCCTCACTGGTCAACTGGTTCCTTGTTTGCAGAGCATTCTTCCTGTACTCTCAACAAGGCACAGAGTACTGGAATCCCTAATTAACAACACTGTCAAATCATCATCAAGTCAACAAATTTCTCTGCAAGCAGGATATGAGTCCATAAACACAGCCCTAGGCTTCACCACACCAACTCTACACAAAAACAAAAAAAAATCATTAATAAGAACACTATCACCTAGTGAGTTAACAAATAAAATAATTATTATTGTATTTACGTTATTAAATAATAGATCTCATATATATATATATATATATATATATATTCACTGAAAAAAACAAAGGTTACTGGGACATTATAGTCAGATTCAGATTATACACGCACAAAACCATAGAAATTCAGCAATTATAGTTATCTAAAGTAACTATAACTCATGCCATAAGGTAACTATATAACTCACGCCCCCGCCATGCACAGTTTTCTCATCAATAATTTCACTGCAGATGTTGCAGTGATATTATCAATGATGTCATAGGAGATGTCATGAGTGATATAATATGTGGGGTAATTAGCAGTGCATGGCGAGGGTGCGAGTTACAGTTACCTTAGGGAGCGAGTTATAGTCACTTGAGATAACTATAACTGCTGAACTTCTATGGTTTTGTGTGTGTAAAATCTGAACCGAACTATAACGTCCCTGTAACCTTTGGTTTTTTCAGTGAATTTCTAAGGTTTTTGAAAATGTATTTCCTAACTATAACGTCTCTGTAACCTGAGTGTGTGAGTGGTTGTGTAGGTGTGTAAGTGGGTGTGTGAGTGTGTGGTGGGTGTGTGAGTGCGTGTGTGACTGACTAAGTGGATGTGTGAGTAGGTGTGTGGGTTTGTGGGTCTGCGAGTGGGTGTGTGAGTGGCTGTATGAGTGGGTGTGTAAGTGGTTATGTGAGTGTGCAAGTGTTTTTGTGGGTCTGTGAGTGGTTGCAAGGGTGTGGGAGTGTGAGTGGTTGTGCGAGTAGGTGTGTGGGTCTGTGAGTGGGTGTGTTTTAATTTTTTTATTGGGGTCTGGATCAGTGGATCCACCCAAATCTGTGAGGATCTGGGTGGTCCCTCACAGACTCCTCCATCAGTCCCATGGTGTCAGGGTACCTCTTTCCAGACCCCTTCTATTACTTTTAAATGTTATTTTCCCCGCTGGGAGCCGAGTCCCAATGAACAAAATTGAATTGAATTGAATTGAAATAACATTTTTATAGCGCATGGCTACCCGGAGGTATCCCAGCGCTGGTAGTAGCAGTAGTAGTGAGTTTCGCCAGTTAGGGAAAAAGCGAGGTTTTCAACAATTTACGAAAGGCTAAGTGATTAGATTCTACACGTAATTGGGGAGAAAGGGAGTTCCAGAGTCTAGCCGCATTAAAAGAAAATTGCCGGCCCCCGCTTCTGGCTTTCCTGATCCTAGGGACGATGACAAGATTCATAGTCTCAGAACGAAGGCTTCTGTTGGGCCGGTAAGGCTGAATAGTGCTCTGAAGAATGGCGGGGCCTATTCCGGCTAGAGACTAGTGGGTAATGCATAGAGCTTTAAAATTAACTCTCTCCCGGACTGGTAGCCAATGAAGTGCTCTCAAGGCAGGTTTGGCTGAATGATGTTTAGGAATGCCTAATAAGAGTCTTGCTGCCCAGTTCTGTATTGTCTGTAGCTTGGAGAAGGTAGCAGCAGGGGCACCCAAATAAAGGGCGTTCGCGTAATCCAGCCGGGACAAGATAAGAGCCTGGACCATAATCTTCCTTGCTTGAAAAGGGAGAAGGGGAAGTACCTTCCGAATCATTTTCAGAATACCATAGCAAGTAGCTGCCGTCATCCGTGCTTGTCTTAAATGTGAGGTCTTGGTCAATCCAGACACCCAGACTTTTTAACTGGGTCTTACGGGTAGGAGCTAGGCCGAGAGAGGTCGGCCAGATTGCTTTTAGAACAAGGGGAGAACTATTACCCAAGATCATAACTTCGCTTTTTTCCCCATTCAGTTTTAGGAAAGACTCATTCATCCAGTTGGCAATTTCTTCCAAGCATGGACGCAGACTGAGAGGGGAACTTACGGCTCTATTGAGCCACAAAATGGAGTCCACAACTTTCCTATCAGGTTGCGGCCAGCCAATCACAGCACTGCTGTTGGAACGTGGATCTGCGAATCCAATCGGATCCGCAGATGATCTGCGTCTCTAGATATACATAAATCTTTTTACTTTAATAACTCCAAAACTACTGAACAGATTTACATCAAATTACAGAAAGCACTCTTTGTGGACCAAGATCTAGCTTCACAAATCTGGGCGGGTTAACGGATCCATGCGCCAACGGCAATGCCATGATTGGCTGGCCGCAACCTTAGAGGAAAGTTGCAGCCGCCATTTTGTTCATTGAGACTCTGTTCCAAGCGGGGAAAATAACATTTAAAAGTGATAGAAGGGGTCAGGGTAGAGGTACCCTGGCCCCTATGGGACTAGTGGAGGGGTCTGTGAGGGTCCTCCCATAGGCAAGAAATTGTCCCCCAAAATTTTTGGGAGCATGAGAGGGTCTGTGGATTCACCGCGGTGCTCAGCGCGACCCCCTGTGTGCACCGTGTCGAATCCGTGGATCCAGACCCAATTAAAAAAAAACACATACACCCACTTACAGACCCACCCACCTACTCACACACCCAGGCAGTGATACACTTATAGATATTGCAATAGCATATGTTTGTATTATATATGTTGGGAACAGTTCTGCAGATTCATAAAATGAATAAAAAAAATTAAAAAAAAAGAAGAAAGACTTGGTGCATTGCATTTATAGAAAGACTACATAGGTTACCATACCTTAATTTTTTTTTTTTATTTTAAAAATATATAAGAATAAATGCGTGAATAAAATGTATTTATAAACTTGTGAAAATGTATATTAGTAAATTGAAATTATGGATCAAATTGTGGTACAATTTATATCAAAAACAAATGTTGAAATTCACTAAAAAGCCAAAGGTTACAGGGACGTTATAGTTAGGAAATAGCATTAAAAAAATGTAGATATTATGCAGACGATCTGATCCTCTATACCACCAATCCGCAAGATGCAATTCCTAATTTAATGAGGAAGGCGGAGAGTTTTGGTTTAATTTCAGGTTATAAGGTCAATACGGAAAAAACCGAAATAATGGAGTGGAATCAGAGTTTGAAGAGTCAGGGGGCCAAAACCCAAATGTGCTATCTTGGGGTTTTGATCACTCAGAAGCTAGAGGATATCCCGAAAGTGAACTGGAAGAAAGTTAGTCAGGAGACAATAAGCCTGCTGTCAAAATGGGCGAACCTACCGTTAAATATCTATGGTCGGGTAAACCTCGTAAAAATGATTATTCTCCCCAAAATTACTTTTCTTTATAATTCCATCCCTTTAACTTTTCGGAAGGAGGATATTGCCAAGCTTCAGGGGAAAATAGGCAGTTTATCTGGGCATCAAGGGGTCCAAGGATACCCTGGAAAAAGCTGAGAAGGAGGTTAGAGGCCGGAGGATTGGTTTTACCGGACTTACTTGTTTACTGCCATGCTTTCCATTTTAAGAATATTCGTATGCTTGCAAACAAGATTGATAGGTCATCAATGGGCTTATTGTTTGAGGCTATGCTAGGGGATGTTTGCCAAGGTCAGCACCATTTTCTCTTTAAATATGGTGACACAAAGTTTTTTTAAAAGGTGAGGCTGAAGATCTTAAGGTCCGCTTTAAGAACTTGGATTTATATGCGGAAAAGACTAGGAGTTCCATATTATTCATCACGGGCACCGATTTGGGAATCCCCGGGTACCCCAGAATGCTTGAGAGACCAACTTAGTCAGCCCTTAAAATCAGGGGGTATATGTTATTGGGCTGACCTCAAAAAGGGTTCTAGCCTAGTGAGCTGGGAAGTGCTAAGTAACCTTACTATGGGAAGACTGACAAGGTTTAAGTATTATCAATTATGTTCCTGGTGGGCAACACAAGATTGGACACAGGAGGAGGAGGATTCAAAGTTGGATCAAGAGATGAGAACGGACAAGTGGAAACAGGAAATCTCCTTCTGGTACTGGGCCTTCCTGGGGACAGACGATAAGATCGAAACTGAAATTACAAACTTATGGGGTAAAGAGTTTGGCGATGAAGATTTAAAGAAATTGTGGTTTGATTCATTTGGTATGTTACGAACAGTGGTAAAACCTGCATTGCTTAAGCGTAATCATTTATTTACTGCCCACAGAGTCTATTGGTCTCCAGCGAAGCTGTCAAAAGTCACAGGTAACACCTATAACTGCCCAAGATGTATGCTCACAGCAGCGGATGACCGGCACTTGTTTATGGAGTGTCCAAAAATTATGCCCTATTGGATCTTGGTTTGTAATTTTCTTGGGGAAATACTTGGTGAACAGATCAAGATAAGTCCTCACTTGATATTTTTTGGACTTACTCAAGAAGAAGATCAGGTTAATACGGCTAGTTCCAAGTTCATATTTTATGTGATAGTGTTGGCAAGACACGAGATCTGTAGGCTATGGAAATCTGAAAGCCCTCCATCTTTTACTGAGTGTTTAAAGAATATCATCTATACAAGTGAATCGGATATGGCCTGTGATCCAAGAAGTAAAGATAAGATCTGGACATTATTGGTAGATAGGAGAGAGAAGACAAGTGGGTCCAATGATTAGGCCAAATATGCTGTCGGTCCTGGCCTTTCCAGTATTCCCTTCATGGCCCTCGTGTGTATAGGAGATGGAAGTGGAAACAGCAGTATTCTTGTGGGGTACTTCTCTTCCTCTCTTTTATGGCTTCCACATTGGGTATAGAGGGATAAGAGGAATCCCAACAAGAGAGATGGCAAAATGAGGACACCAAAAAAAAAAAAAATGTAGATATTCACTGAAAAAACCAAAGGTTTCGGGGACGTTATAGCTAGGAAACAGAATTTAAAAAACCTTTGAAATTCACTGAAATAAACCAAAGGCTACAGGTATGTTATAGTTAGGTTCATATTTTACACACACAAAACTATACAAATTCTGCAGTTATAGTTACCTTAGCTAACTGTAGCTCACGCCCCCCGCAATGCACTGCTTATGACCTGACATATTACATCACTTGTGACATGGTGAGTGACATCACGGATGACATCATCCAGCAAAGTAAACTTCAATATACTTCATAAAAATCATTTCAATTTTTTTTAAATAAGAGAGCTCACTGTAATCTTATCAACTACCACACTCACTTATCACCCAGGAGAGAGTTCTAAGCGGATAGTCCTTTCTCTTCTAAACCCCTACTCTAAACACTAATTACCAAAGTAAGACGTCTAACTGTACAGGCTATTTTATTGCAAACCTCAATAACACCGTTCGTCAACCTGGAAAGAGGTTTTAGTGCAGACGTCAGTTTTACGCAAACCACTACAACACACACCCAGCAGAGATGTCTTAGCGGACAGGCCACTGTGTCACAGACCACTAGTAAAATTATTCTTCATCGTGGAGAAAGGTGTCAGCAGAGTGGTCAGTCTGTTGCAAGCCACTACTACACTGAGCTATCACCCAAGAGAGAGGTCTTAGGGAACAGATGAATTTATTGCAAACTACTACTACAGTCGTTCATCACAAAGGAGGGAAGTCTAAGCAAAGTGGTCAGTATGTCGTAAAACACAACTATACTCAGCCATCACTGTGGAGTGAAGCCTCAATGAACAGCTTAGACTGTCGTAAAGCACTACCGTACACCTACATCAGCAGGGGACACGTGTCAGTGTAAAGGCTAGTTTATTCATATGTAGTACACCCGCTTTAAAAACAGGATTATAGTTCAGATGATGTATGTTTGAAACACTAACATTAGTAGGACAGAAAGAATAGTAATTTAACTTATGCAGTAGCTCAGCACATATCTTTCAGTATCGGAAACGTTTAGGAAACACTCACACTCACTGGATGATGTAGTCAGTGATGTCATTTGAGATGTCATCAGTGATGTCACTGACCATGTTATGAGTGATGGAATATGTGAGGTCATTGGCAGTGCATTGCAGGGGGCATAAGTTATAGTTAGCTCTGGTAATTATAACTGCTGAATATATATACATACTTATATAAAATATATATGCATATTAAATATTATCAGTTAAAGTAACACTTGCCTCTATTTTTCAAATCAGTACAGTAGTTGACAAAACTTTTTTGCATGGAAAATGTTTGTATGCTTTATGCCTCATTAAATCTTGAAATATAAATCAAAATGGCAGTGCTCCATTACAGCTACAAATGCCCATGATTATTTAGATGCATTATTCATTGTCTTTTTCTACAAATTCTTTAGACACATAGTACCTCACATATATGTGTGGGGCTCGGAGTACTAGAGGGGGGCAGAGAGACCCAGGCGGTAATGAGAGCCCTCACTGGACAGCTAGGATAGACGTATAGCAGGCTAAATGCTCTCAACACCGCGGCTATAATTTGGCAGTGGTTGCAGACACAGCAGATGGTTTTTCCAGGTGGATTGGAGTCCAGGCGCAGCTTCTCCAGGGTTATTATCTTAACCTGGGGCACTGTTAAGACCTGCCATCTGCTTACCTGTGGCTCAGCGAAGAGCTGATTAACACAAGGCAGTAGCTTTTCATTGGCAGTAATATAACTGACAACGCCATGTGGAACCTTTACGTTGCCTACTGCCCAGACATGCAGTGTTGGCAGTGGGATCTCTGGGTCCATCAACATGGTAAAGGATAAGACGCCTGAGGTGTTTGGCAGAATGTTATATGCCCAATTCCAACTGCTACATTTCTCCAATGTGATCAAATGCTGAAATCATTGGTGTGGTGAAGAAAGAGGTTGGGTGAAATTGATCACCCTAAAACTCCCTTGGCTGGAGGGAGGGGTGGGACTCCCTGATTTATTTAATACTACGCAGCAACACAGCTGCAGCATGTCGTCAGCTGGTTTGATGAAGGGCCTAATTGGTAGAAATTTTTGCTTGTGGGGGAGCATAGGCTTCTCTCCCCTAACAGCCCTTTCTGGTGGGCAGTGGAGTCCCTCAGGACTCCTGTGCTTAATCAAGTTGGCAGCTTGTGTGTGGCACAGAGTGGTCTACAAAATAGTGAAAGGGTTGCCCTTTGCCGAGTGTCTACCGCTCTGGGAGCTGCAAGTATTCTCTGCTCTGCTGAAGAATATGTCCTTTGCCAGATTGCACACTCCCAAGAGCTGGCAGACAATCTTATCCAACTTAATTGAGGAAAATATTGCTAAAGTTTGTCAGGAACTGGAATTAAAGACATCTTGGAGTGCCAGATTTGAGTTCTCTGGTGAACCCCCACAGCACAGAGATGCCTAGTAGCTCTGCTTATGATGTTCAGGCTTTCGTCACTGATGATCCTCTACCCCCTGAAAAAGGGGTAGCATTATGGATAGAAACATCCATGGCCCCTTGCTTGGACAACTTTGTTTCTTTTGCATTGTTAAAATTTAAGTCCATGGTTTAAACACATTAGCTCCAGATCATATTTGGATCTGCTACCTACCAACGTGTGGAAAGCTGCTAAAATTGAGCTGTCACACGCTCTGTTGGAGCTTTTTAACAACTCTCTTGTTAAAGCCTCTGTGCCACTGGAGCAGAGAAAGGCACTTACTGGGCCTTTATGAAAGAAACCCAATGCGGACCATATGCTACTGTCCAATTTCAGACAAATCTTGCTGCTCCCCTTGTGGTGAAGATCCTGGAGAAGCATGTGAACATGCTGTCTACTTGACATCTTGGAAACAGTACAATCAGGGTTTACACCATGGTATAATACTGAAACAGAGCAACTAGGTCGGGAAGTGGAAAAGGCAAACCCGGTGGCCTTAATGCTACTGGATTTATCATCCTCTTTCAACACAGTATCGCATTCAATCCCTCTCCAGAGTGGTGGAGATTAGCCTCAAAGAGCAGGCTTTACTGTGGTGTAACTCCTACTTAATGGCTCAGTGCAAGGCTGTGTTTCTTCCACCCTATCAGTCGCAATATAAAACCATACAACAAGGAGTCCCTCAGGTTTTGGCACTTAGTCTAACTCTGTTGAACCTCTATATCTGACCTCTGTTAAAATTGTTGGGACTCCGCTGTATTAACTATGCCGACAAAACCCAGTTGGCCATCTCTATGGATCCTTTAGGTCCGGTCTCCCCAAATTCTTTCTATCTCTATATGAAGGTTGATACCTCCTGGTTGGGCATAAACATTTTAATTAAAGCTTAACTCAGATAAAACAGAGATACTTTGGAATTCCCCACAGCTCCTCTATTCTACTTTGCCCTTCGACTCTCTGGCTTCCAGATTAGCTTATGCTGCAGGAACCTTCAACATTTGTGAAAAACCTTGTGTTTTTCTTGGACGCTGATCTCTTCCTTGTTAGACAAGCTAATCACATGTCCTTTTCCTGCTACCTGCTGCTAAAGTTTCTGAGGAAAATCTTGCCCTTTCTTCCTACGGCCATTCACAGGATAGTAGTCCAGGTGGCCATTTTGAGTCAGCTGGATTATTGCAATTCCCTGTTTTTGCCCACTTCAATGGGGAGCATTGACGAAATTGCTGCACACAGATAATGAGGCAACCAAACTTGCTCTGACCCGCTCCAGGCGCTCCACTTCATCAGCAAAAACAACAGACTATGGGAGGAAGGATGAACAAATCAAGCATTCATGTGTGTCTTTTCCTCTGCATCAGCAGCACTCGATGCCCTGCACTGGCTTCTATTGGAGAAGAGGACCACCTCTAAGTCACTTTGTCATATCTATCGTGCTTATCATTTGTTGGGTCTGACCTATTTTAAAAATAAGTTCACACACTATATCCTGGTTCATTTCCTGCGATCATCTGATGCCTTCCTTCTCCAAGTTCCTTGATTCCAACGTACCCGGATAGGAGGAAAAGCGTTTCCGGTTGTTGATGCCAAACTTTGGAATGCCCTCCTGCCATTCCTGTGCAATTTGTAGACTCTGTTGCACTTCAGGAGTGCACTGAAGACTTGTCTTTATGTCAAATGAGCCACCTATAGGCACCCCTTTTTTCTGGCTTCTACACCTAGGACACCTAATTAGATAGCAGCGCACTTAATAAACAGGGTAACAAAACATAACCTAGCCCTCCTGACCATCTCAGGATAGGGAACGATGATGAAGGGTTCTACAAAGACAAGTGAGTCGAGGGACAGCGTAGGATCACCAAAATGTGCAATCCTTCAATGGTCCCCAGCACATCCTCCACTAGCCGGTAACCGTCCACAGATGCTGCTCTGGCCTGCCCGACAGGATCCAGTAAAGGCTCTTCCATTTCAGTTGTCCTCCACTTAGCTACCAGGACCAGATCAACCTTCCTAGCAGGGTGCAGGATTAGGGCTTCAAACTTCTAGGCTTGTCCTAGTCTGCAGGTGAACAAAAAACACAGTCCTGGTTCTGGTTCTACATCTCTCTCACCTTTTGACGAAGAGCTTCTTCTGAAGTCCAGATGAATTAACATTACTGGCTTCGAAGGGTCAGTATTTATAGGAAACCAGGGATCTGGCAAGAAGACAGTGCCAATCACTAAATAAAACACTTAAAGAAAATGGTGCAACACAGAATGCTCACTTGATTGTGTATTTTATGAGATCAGTGCAAGCTGCTTGAGTGGTAGAACTGCACTGGCTCTTGTGCGACCAAAATCTACTTCAAAATCCGTTGTATGAATTGGAAGGCACTCCAACTGTGTAAACTAACTTCTTTTCCTCTTAACATGTCTGGTGGCGCTTGCATCACTGTGGCTTTCTCCCAAGTCAAGTTAAAAATCGAGAAGATTCACAAACAATGCGATACTGAATCCAGAAAGGTGCAAGAGCTTGTGTTCAAGGACACTGTGGAGCCCACTCTATAGACCATTTGACTTATGTGCAATGCCCAGGCCCACAAAGTAACAGAGATTGGCAACAAAAGTCCTCTATATTGCCATGACTTTGTGAGCAGAACTTTCCATTTCTCTCGCTGTACAAAAATAATTTCAGAGCTCAGGCAAAGTGATGTGCATTACATCTTAAAAAGAAAATGAACAGATCTGGGAATGGACTACATGTTTATCTGAGACCTGGCACTAGAAATTAAAAGATACTATGAAAAAAACACATTTTATCTTATAAAGACGTTCATGGCTGCTAGTGCTGCTACACAATGAAAAATACATATGTTGTAATGTGAGATGGTCAGGTGGTCCAACGACCTGGTCGTAAAGGATAGGAGGAAAGAAAGACAGGTTAAAACCTAAGACAAGGTAAGTCTGGGCAAATCATGACAGTCTAATGAATGTGCTCAAATTTGGTCACAAGAGTGTATGCCCATTTTCACACTCATCAAGATCCTTCCCCTACTGACTTCCCAGATCATACAAGCTGAGAAAAGATCAAACATCTAGCTCTGCTTACGTTCTTTCAATTTGAAAACCTTTGGACAACTGCACAAGACTTAATTGTTTCCTGCACCAAAGCTAGACTAGCTGGATTCCACCAAGCACCTCTGAAAACCATACTTAACTCAGCAGCTCGCCTCAATTCTGTAACCAGAAACTACAAAAGATTACTCCGGTTTTAAAAGGGCAACACTGGTTCAGAAGCCAAGATCAAACTTAAAATCACCTGCCTAACCTATAAAGCTTTGCCCCTTCACAAACCTGTACAGCCGACTAACCTACTCAAAATCGCAGAAGGCTTAAGCAAACAGAAACTTCAACATCCCACATTTCCAACTAACCAAGCTCTACTTCTCTGGATCTGCTGCAGAGTCATCGGTCTCTACAGTCCATGCCCTGTGATCGAAGCTTCCCATTTCCCAGAAGTGTCAGTGACAAACTGATCTCATGGACTGTCCATTCGCAACCTGAGGATTCTTGATCTCGCTGCATGTTCAACTAAATTCAGATCCCTCAACTTGGATCTACCTATCGTTCCACTCCCTACCTCATATCAACCCACTATCCATCAACCACCCCATCATTGTCTTTTGAGCTCTACTTTTAGCATTACTTGCTGATGTTTCTTGCAATGGACAGTCCCTCGTGCCACTCTTCCAATGTTACCAGTAAAACGCTCAGGTACCAGTTGAGTTATCTGCACTACATAACACAAATGCATGCAACAAAGAAATAGAAACAGCTTGCTATCGGAGGACACATGTAAACTATATGCAATACAGCTCCAGTACAATGAGTATGGGACAAATATGAGATACGTGCACATATCGATAACCATTTGGAATTGGTGGCAAGTGCTGGTAACTGCAAACTACTCACTGGCAAACGACAATGTGCATCTAGCTTTACATAAGAAATGGTGTTTCGAGTGGAAAAGCTAAACAGCTGTTATAGGTTTGTTCAATAAACTGAAACAACAAATAAGTTGCATAACTCTAGAAAATCAAAATTTGTAAATATTCACAATTCGATCCTGGGATAATATGCTGTCACTTGATAAGCCAGGTATTCAGGCACTCGGGAAAAAAACTTGTTTATTTGCTTGGACAAATGAAATGTCTATCTGCCTGAACCAGTATCTCGATCGTCATTCTTTTGGTGTATTATCTGTATTCTTGTGATAACTGTACTTATTACCTGAAAGGAAATATTCCTATAATAATGCATTTGTCAGCATATGTTTAAACCATAATTCTTGTTGGCAGATGGCAGTTGTTAGAATCTATGGCTATATACAGTGACCCATTTATTACCACTTGATACTTCTTTCACTATTTTACCTCGTTTCGGAGTCCATCTTCAGAAGCTTGTGCTTGTTCTTTATGCGATCCCAGTGCTCATCCAATCTATGAGAAGCCAGGTGGACCACTTGGCACCGGATATCTTCCCCGTCACTTCCATGGCTTACCAGAAGCCTATAGCACTCGATTTCTGCTCTGCCACCTGCAGAAAACAGTACTGGGGAGCAAGCCGATGGGTCTTCTTTGCTGTTGCTGCTTTTGACCACTGCCAGGGTCCTCACGCTTGATATGTGGTCATTGACTACTGCAAGGTGGGACATTTTGTTGGAGGACTCATTAAAAGCTAAAACATTCATGGTGGTGTCTTCACTACTGGTCACTAAGATATTGATATGTTCACTGTTAACCGTTATACTTCCTGTGTGTCTGACACAGGTGAGCTCTCGGCCATGTAGAGACTCTTTGAGGACAGACTGGCTGTTATCAGCAGTAGTACTTTCATAGACAAAGATGCCACCAGACTTTATGTAGACGAAGATCTCACTAGAATGGGTGCTACTGTAGCCCCAAGATCTGTGACCTCCTCCACATGGAACTGAATGCAGTTTCTCATTGGTCACCGTGCTCCAGAGAATAAAATCTGTGGATTGAAATCCCGTTACCAGCAGATTACCATCTAGAGTAAAAATAAGTTTCTCGATCCAGTCCATGCCTTTACAAGGCTTCTGCTTCCTCAAAACTTTCAGCTGGCCATCTTCTACTTTTAGCTGACGGTAGCAGCCGTCTCTCCCTGTGCTGTACACCAAACCATCACAGCAGCTCAAAGAAGTCACCCCTAGCTTTCCATGAACTCCAAAGAGAAGAGAGACTGGCTCTTCTGCAGGGGCTTCTTTCTTTGAATCGGACACTGATTGGCATGCAGTCTGTTCTCCAACTTTGTACAACAGTAAAGATCCTCTGCGGTCACCGCAAACAATGAGATCTTCTTTGGGGATAAAAGCTACACAAGTGTGCCATCGCTGTTTGCACAGAGGTAGACAATAACGGCCTCTCTCTCTCATCTCTCCAAGAAGTCCAAATGAGCATGGCACTTCCAACCATACCATCACTCCACTGGGGCCAGAGGAAAAAAGGCTGAATAGTTGTGAATCTTGGGACTGGGGTGAGACCCATGTCAAGCTGTGAACCTTTCCCTCGTGAACGCTGACCTCTTTCACATCCTGATTGACCCCAATACCAAAGATCTTCACATACCCCATTATGCTGCCAATGGCACACAACACAGTACTATCAGGTAACTTAATAACATCAAGAAGACTGTATGACTGATAGTTTATATCCTCCAAAATGAATGTCCACTGTTTAGAAATTACATCGTAAGTGTAAATGCTGCCAGCGTCCGTCATCACCAAAAGACATACTGCATCGACCAGCCTCACTGCTTTTGGAGATCCTTTCAAACCGGACACATTCAGATGAGTGAGAGCAGATCCAAAGGAAGGCTCTGGTTTGAGCTGCCAGAGTCGGATACCAGCATCCGCTCCACCAGTGGCCACCATGTCATGTCTCTCATGTACAGCAAGTGCTCTAATGCTGCGCCCTTTATGGCCTTTGAAAGTATGCATAATGTCACCCTTGTAGCTCCACACAATGCAGGCTGAATCTTCCCCGATGCTAAGAATACAGTCATGGAATAACTTAACAGACCAGACTCTGGACTGGTGGCCGTATAATACTAGCAAGCACTGGACAGGCGTCTCAGCCCCTTGTAGGTCACCAACCTTCCACAAGCGAAGACTTCTGTCATCAGAGGCAGATGCCAAAATGCCTCCGCTCTCCAGGTAGCAAATACTAAAGATAACTCCCTTGTGTCCGTCAATCCTCCGCTTGGGCTTGGTGTTTCCGTGTCCATCAACAGGATCATTCATATGCCAGACAACAAGTTCATTGAAGACTGTGCCTGCCACCAGAAGCAACTCATTCCAAAGATCTCCAACAAAATGAGCAGAATACAAGATGCACTTTTCTGAACAGTGCACCTCCCGGAGAGTCTTATGTTCCATGTAGTCATATAGTACCACAGAGTTGTGACCAAGGGCAAGGGCAAGATACAAGGTCAGACCCACACCATCCTTCAGCCACTGCAGATCCCAAATCCAGTCAGGCAGCTCGTGGAACCCAGAAATGTCTCTGAGATTTACCTCATCATCATCAGTGTGCAGCTGGAGGACTATTAGACCTTTGCCACCAAACACGGCCAAGAGCGAACCCTCCGTTTTAGCAGAGAACAATCCACACGCTTTAATTCCATGAATGTGGTGATTTCTGAGCACGCTCTGCGAATGTCTCAGTGCACGTGCTCTCTTCTGCTTCAGGCTGTAAATTTTGAGGACAGGCCCTTCCCCTAAAGAAAAAAGTCAAAGTTAACTCTAAAAGAAGTGACAAGACGTATTAAATAGTTATAAAATTACAGTTCCAATACTGCATCTCAAAAGAAAATTCAGTGAAACATACATTTAGTTTTATTGAAAGTGGCTAGCCGCTAAAACCTAGCAATACATTGAATGGTTCAATGCCATGCTGTGAGCCCATCTAATATGTTTTGGGTCGATGCAATGGCTTCAGTGTGCTTTTAGATACAATTTTTGTTTAGCTGTTCAGGAGCAATGGCAAACACAACATTTACATATATCACAAATTCTGTTCTCTTGCTAATATTTAAATTAGAACTCTCTAATAGTTTAAACCTAAAAAAACATAGAAGGACTTAACATTTACATGGACATCAAGTTAGGTTCGCCTAACAGAAACGTCTTAGATGATCAGCTGTAGAATGGGCTACTTAGCTCCGCATTTGAAAGAAGCTAAAGTGTGGCTCTCAGTCCTCTGACCGCAACAAGACATCAACGATCCGCTACACTGGTGTTTTCAACAATACCAATTTTCAAACTTAAAAGGATATCGTACCACCTTGAGGTAGAATATGACCCAACAACCAAAAGCCACACGCTCTTGTCATCCTTGTAGCACTACGTAAATACCTAATGGAGCCAACCCATGCCTGCTCATTGTGCTCTTGGAGAGGTGAGACACTTTCGTCCCTGCGCTCTTTACAGACCATCGAATTGGACTCCCTGGTTAATCTCGCTTCACTGTAGTCTGATGGGTGATTGAGACAGATAGTGCAGAAAGGGGGAATAACACGGATAGTAAGCGTGAAAGAGGGTTTAGAGCTTGAGGGTGTCTAACACCTTTATCTTTATTCACCTCAGTGTAAATCATAGGGGTCTTTCAGCTCTGGCCGGCAGAGGAATCACCAAGCAGGTTATGTGACAGAAAACTGGGCTATGTGCAAATCCTAACCCGCAACCAAGACTGTCTGCATGAGCCTGCCACAAAGTAAGTAAGCCCTGGTGCACTGAGTAGGAATTGAGACCAGAGGGCAGGCACCACACTGAGACCAGCATGTCAGTCATCGCCTCAGGAAATACAATCCGCATCTCACTATTACGTCTGCTGCAATGTGGATCTTGACCCACAATGCACAACAGCATACAATTTGACAAGGATGTCACTCCTTCCTGCTGGGTCATTAGTCTGTGCGAAAGCATCTGTGTTATGGGGACATCATATCATATACACGCGGGGAGACACACATAGGCCTACATGTGCCTGAAGGTTGGTGCACAATGCGGTGACTCAAACAATGAGTTTTTTGCTTTAAACATTTGACCTATGCCTTGCAAAAGTTGCATTAGTTGCATGTACTTTTAATGTTTTTATTTAATCAGTTGGGTTTCTATCACACCGGAGATAACAGAGCACTCATCATGCCAAGATGGATATGTAACGCACATGCATGGTTACGTGGTGCCTGAAAAGACATTTACATACACCAGGAGTAAGGAAGATGAAAAAAGTTGGATGTGTCTTGAAGTGTAGCAAGGAGAGGGACAATATTAGGTGAATGGGAAGACTGTCTGTTCCACCACAGTTTTGGGGCGCAGGTAAAAAGGCCTACTTCCATCTTCGTTCCTAAATGGCTTTTAGATTTTGAGTCTTGTAACAGAAGCACTGCATGTGGCATGGGGTCCTCCGAAAAGTGGAGGGTGCTTACAAGGTAGTAGATAGTCTGGTAACTTCTTGTAGTTAGTTTTTGAGATTATGCAACACGATGTGAACAGGATGCATACTGCGAAGAGAAGCCAGTGGAGTTGTCTTAAAGGGCCAATGATGTGTTTTTGAAATGAGATGGTTTTTACTTTACACCATCTTTGAATACTAGATCAGCATCAATGGAAGTCGGCGCAGGTTGAGAGTCACATCATGTCTGGGTCTCATATTGGATTTTAGTACAAATAATAACAATGAATTCCGACTTGGGTGGGTTAAGCTTAAGGTACACAGCAGACTTCCAGGTTTTGCCACTTGTTGGGTTGAGTTTATGGTAGACAGCTGATATACAGATTTGGGCAATGATTGGGCTGCGTTTAAGGTGGACAGCAGACATCCAGATTTGGACTGTGTCCAGGCTGGCTCAAAGACAACAAAAGTCCCCGACTGGCAACATCTGAGGTACGAGAGTGCGTTATTAGCATGTTGTTATAGTGATATGTCTTGCTGGACATGCAGCACATCCAATGAGTCTACTAAAGAGATTAATTGACTACAATTTTTTGCGTCGAGATAAGGTTAAAGCCCTGACAGTGTGGATTGGGTTGTCTATGGTTGTGCCTTGTTCTAGAGAACACTAGAGATTAAATGGATAGAGCCCTAGGTTCTCCGGGGTTGTGCACCCGGATGTACCTATGGTATTACATTCAGCCCATGCTGACACGCATTCTGAAGTGCTTTATGGAAGCTCTACCTCAATCCCACCCGAACAGACATGCTGTCGGTTTCTCTCATTCTTTCGAACAATTCTTTCCCTCCATCTTTCCTTCAGGAGTGTTTTGTCTCAATATTGTATTCTTTTTTAATAACCTTTACTATGAAAATAACATACAGCTGATGATGATGACACACCGAGAAGGAGAAATATAGCTTGCCCACACAAGGTGTTAAAATGAGAGGTTCATGTGCACACCATACCAACTAAGTTTAGCCATAAGGAATAACCTGGACTGAAACCAACCCCTGAAATCAAGTGGACACACTTCGGAGCTGGTTGTCAACCAACCCTCAGGAGCAGAACAAGCAGCTCGTCTGGGGCTTGTGAGAACCCCAGATACATCTCCTTCATGATGTTGCAACCGCAATGTGACCTGGGCAAAAATATTACACGAGCATTGGTCTATCAAGTGTGCATCAACAGCGATTCTATTAACTACACAGAGCCCTTGAATCTGATGCCCCCATCTATCATGTCTACCATGGTGCATGGCTACCAGTACAGTTCCAGCACGTTCCCTAGGTTTTTCTACAGACAGCAGGACACACTTCCTAAGAATGTGGAGAAGGTTGTGTGGCTAGCAGGCATTTGTCCTCACTCTTTGTGCCAAGGGAGTAGAGAACACTGCCTGAACCAGTATTTATTATTAAATAGCATTTCCTTTCCAAATACTGCATGGAATAAACAATATTGTCCCCCTTTAGTGTGTTTAGTAGTAGAGGGAATATGCAATGTATGTGACACATACTGCAGAACACCTGTGGGGTACTGTGAATCCTGCCAACCGTTTCTCCGCCATGGAAGCCCTTGGAGTGTCGCATTTAAAGATGCAAGTCCCCAGAGAGGCATACACTAAGGACAAAATGCAGCTTACATCAGCCGTGTGTCCCCTCCCCCAGCCTTACGTGATGCCCTTCTATTCTGCTTTCAGGAAAGCCAGGTTTGGATTAGGAGTTTTTTTTACTGAGAGAGCAAGCCATAAAATGCAATGCCTAAAATGTTGGCACTCATTCCACGTTTGCCAGAGATGCCAGGTAGGATACTTTCTATTCACGTTTACTAATTCTGAGAGTAAAACAAAAAGCAAAACTGCCAATGCTGAAGCAGCCACATGGAGGGCGTTTAGGAACACTTTCGCCGATCCAACTCTGGACACAATTTAAACATGAAATCTATGGAAATCTTTCTATTTTTGCCTAATATTTTTGGTCGTTTTCTTTGATAGTTACTGATCTTAAAAACACCCAAAATGGCACAAATGAAGCACCGCCCTGTACTTGGCTGAGTGTTCATAAGCAGGTATTTAAAGACTAATTTCTACTACCTGCTTCCAGTCGTTGCACTCAACATATGAAAATAAAGATAAATCAAGTGATCAGAATACGGCTAATAAATACAGCCTAGATTAAAGGATTTGCCGATAAACATATCTCATTCTCTTAATTGATTAAATCTGTAGTACAAACACATGAAATATACACTGTAAATAGAATACAAAAACAATAACCGGATCAGAAAATGAAATCTGACTTCTTTCTGTAACTTTCTTAGTTTATGAATGCAAAGATCTGTGTGCAACCTGCAGTTCACAAGTTAAAACCCCGCAAGGGCTGACTTTGCCTTTCATCCTTTAAAAAGACAATAAATATAACGCTCGGCATAACCAAAAATTAAATGGTTGTTCTAATAATCAATGAGCAATCAAACTAGTATGTGGACGGAAATTACTATTCTTTAATGGGAGGTAAAATAACTTTTTAAACTACAGACTGTTTTGCAATAATGTTGGCCATTTTCTTAACACTAAATGTTTCCATTCTCTCTCAAGCTGTTGCCTCGGATAACCTAAGGGCAAACTCCTGACAGTACCTTACCTTTACAACATTGTGGACACTGGAATGGCGTTCTCCAAACTATCAGCTAAACTTTAAAAAACTACCTGTTGCTCCTCAGAGGTCAGCGAATCACTGGACATTCCGTGACCAGGTTAGTACTTCTCTTATTCATCAACCCACAGACCTATATTGCTTTTCACAGGATCTTTTTAAATGAGACATGATTAATTATTAAATATATAATGACCTACCTGACAGCAGATGGTCTCCGACGAACTCCAAGGCTGTGATGGGTGACAGGAGCAGCTGAGACTCCATTGCCATGGCTGCAGTCAAGGCTGAGCATGCAAGTCGCTGTGTCCCTCATTGGGCAGCTGTGGTGAAACAAGAGATTCACTTTACCAACACCACACTATCTCATCATTACAACTGGCATCAGTGCCCACAAATCAAAGGAAATGCTGTCATGTGTACACTAGGAAGAGGTGCAGGTCCAAGCAGGTAGCTTTATTCACACAGGATTGCTGGATGCAGAACGAGCATGTTGTAAACGTAGGTGCTCAAAGACACCCTGCCAGAGGCATGGATTTTCACTACAGCTCAACAATCCCCTGACAGAAGACTCCCAACTGAGAGTAAAGTATTCCTGTGATCTCACCAACACCCTCTAGCATAAAGTCTACATTCTCACAAATAGAGAAAAATACCACACGCATCAATCATTCTACATCATGATGACATTACAGCACACATTGCTGCTCTCCATAATGAAAGAGGTGCTCTATCCAAGATGATTGCACTTCCTCAATTGCTGTATGTTCTGCAAAAGTATTACTTCTCACTTGCCGACAGATTCCTCACTTCATTGCAATCCGAAATCACGAGTTATCCATGGTTTGGGGGGTTCAAAGAGTCTACTTAACCATACAAGTACAATGCCCCCATGACAATTGGCTATCTGGAGATAGGGAAGATCCAGCCATATGTCTAGAGATGGAAACTAATACATACTGTATTAAGAGATTTCAGTACAGACTGCACTTTTCAACCCTGATGTTTTCCCGTCAACCCGTGATTTTGCACCCTATCAAATTGTCTTTTACAAATATTACCGGTTGAGACATTGTCATTTGCTACTAGGGATGAAAACCCTGAGCATCCCTCACCTCTTGCTGCAAATAAAGAATTACTACTCCCCTCCCACCAAATACTAAGATCCAGATGGATTGGTGGCACCGTTTGCTGAGGATGATGGTCTGGCATAAATGGATAACGAAATAGAAACCTTATGGTATGGCACCTGTTTGCCGTCATGGCACGGCTCTCTGGGTTTAGTGTCTAGGACACCCTCAGGATATCCAAAGTAGGGGGGTGTTTGGGGGGCTAGTCATAGGAAGTCATCCACTTAACTGTGAAAATAATTTGATTTGCATAATTCACAGTGCTTTAGATATCAACAAATCAGGCATACCATGGAAGACAATAGGGCTGACCTTGCCGCAGTTTCAGAATATAACCCACTTAAATTAAAGGTAGTCGTGAACAATATTGAGGCTAAGGGTATCTCTCGTATCTAAAGGGTGCTAGTTGTGAGTACCCCTGAACCCCTTCAATCTCTCAAAGACAAATGGAACCACAACTTGTGCACCCTAGAAGAGGAGAACTGGGTAGAGGCTAAGGTGGAGGCCCATCAGGGGACCATTTCGGCATGCTGCAAATAACATTTTCATCTAGTATACTATATGCCATCTAGGCTGCTCAAATGGGGAGAAGTAAGGATGATCTATGTCTTAGGTGCTGCTTGTGTGGGGGCCCTTTCTTCCATGTCATGTGGGAATGCCGAATGCTCCAGCCGTATTGGTCTGTGAAGAGCTGGCACAAGTCAGTGGGAGGCCACATGTTAAAGACCTTCCTTTAGCACCACTAGGGGTAATGTCGGACGAGGAGAGACGATGAGCATGGAGAAAAATAGTATTCCCTGGCTTAATGCTGGAGGGCTCCCACTGATCGTTGAGAAGTACAGAGGCATGGACATATGTGCGGTGGTCGAAAAGTCAGTATATAAAGCTAGAGGTTGACTGGGAAAAAATAACCAACTTCTCTACAAGTAACGTGACCCAGACCTAAGATGTTGGCTCGGATGGGATGGACTGTGTCCACTTGAATCTATGCTTGCACTATGCTACTTTTGTTGGGTTGTAGACGGTGCCGGACTTGTTATGGGGTTGTGTGAATGGTTTGTGGAGTTGCTGTATTGTTATGATAACAATACTGCATTGCACTTGCAATAAAAATTTAATAAAAATAATTTTTGACAAAAAGTAAACGGAAGTTGTTACAAACCCTCTTGTTTGTAGCCCTGTGTGGTACTTAAACCATGATGTGATAAGAATGACGAAGGAAGCATCTCCTCAGTCACCTGGAGTCAGCCAGAGATCTGGAGCTCTAAGTCTGTACTGATGTGTTCATCTGCCAAGACCGCTGGAGTAATTCTATGCAAACATTTGCACTCGCCTGGCAAGGACGCTCTGCTGCAAAACAATAGTAAATCAAATCCTGGGAGGTTTCTTACTTTGAAAACACAAACCCCACTTTTTTTGCAATTTTCATACACCGTGAAAATCGTCCCACCACGTTTAGAGTTTCGGAGCGACATGGCAGTCCCATGCAGGAAAATCACCAAGTGCCCTCCATACGCAGGAAGAAAACTTATTGCGAGTCATGGTCAATGATTTTTGTTTTTGTTTTTCAAGAATACACTCCAGTTATAAGAGTTTAATGTTGAAAAATTACAAACAAATGCCAAGTGGGCGCCTCAAACAAGGTGCTCACTATGAAAAGCTTCACTGCTCGCAATGGAGCTGCTACAGTGATGGATCTACTTAAGGCAAAAAGATACCCGCCTATCTGGCTGGGAACTCTGAGTATGGCAGGCCTTCCTTCCAGGGCAGTCGAAGCAATGGTCTATTCAGATTTGGCATGCCGCACCACGTATTGTAAATGAACCCCTCATTTTTGTTTTATGAGGCATGGAGGAATAACAGGTAGAAGATGGCAGTTGAAGAATTATCTTAGTAAAATGGTAATGAGGGGACAACAGGCATCCTCTTGACTACTGAAGGAGTCAATAAGGAAAGATATATGCCACAGGGCATTGTACTAGTTAAAGTATTTGTATTCAACTTTTAGTGGCAGAGTGCTTGCTTATACATGTGGCATTCTTTTTTGTTTAGATGTGGTTTTAGGTCACCCACCTGGAGATCACAAGAGAGATCTTAGCCCTTGCCTGTCCTACGGCCGTAGATGTATCCCACAGACACTTTATGCCACATAAACTGGATTAACATATTCATCCACTAGGATGGGTTAAAGGGAAATCCCCTGAATGAGTAAAGGGGCAGCTCCCCCAATAACAGCAGATCACGTATTATGCAATTAATTAGTGATAATGTCCTTTTTTTCACTTTTGCATGCATATCATTTTCACTGTTGTCAGAGGTGGTGGGTTCCCTACCTGATGCAGAGTTATGATGATGTTTGACTACCGGTCATATCACTCCCCAAGGTGCTGATGCAGTCTTTCTAGTTCTGCGCTGGGACGTGATTAGTGCGGGAACCATGCAGGCAAAGAATCAGAAAACCACTGAACGCACCCGAGCGGGATGTCAGCACGCTCGCTCTATCTCCTGGTCCAATGCATGTGGGCCTTATGTAAATCTGTATGACAGGTATTGCAGTCATGATCGCAATTGATGCACACAGCGATTGTCACCTCTCAAACACCCAGTTGTTAAATATTGTCATCACTTATCTGCCTAATGCGCCCGGGCGAGGAGGTGGCGTCCCTTGCATCTGCTTAGAACACTGGGCCCAGCAATCCCAAGCCTCACTGCATGCCACGCTGTGGCAAAGTTGAACCCGGAGGCAGCGGCAGCCACGGACATCCGAGAGACGAGGGACCAGAGGCTGCCCCATCTGACCATCCTGCTCTAAAATCAACGATACGGGGAGGCCTCGTTGACAGCCTGGTGCCTGCCCCCCGCGGTGAACCTTGCCCCTTGCTGCATGACTCTTCGAGCACCCCTGGAGAGCCCCCTGCAGTGATCCAGTCGGCAATCGAACCAACCGCAATTATACCAGAAACTCCTCTTCCTGGCAACTCCGCATGGTGCCCGACGCCTCCAGATGACAAACTTGACAAAGTTCTAGCTGCCATCGAAAGCTCCCGAATCTCTACGGAATCTAAGATGGGCTTACTGGTGGCCAAATTGGGCTTTCTAAGGGACGACCACTGCAAACACTCTAACAGAGTATCAGAGGGTGAGAAGGAACTCCCAGCATTACAACCTCAGGTGGCAACAGTCCAAAGTTCACTCGCCGACCTCCAAAGCCCGCTGAAGATACTCGAAGAGAGGGCAGAGGATGCCGAAGGCCGCTCCGAAAGGAGCAATGTCCGCATCATAGGCCTTCCGGAAGGTCTGGAGGGCTGAGATCCCATGGGTTACTTGGAAACCTGGTTCTGCTCCTTTCTCCCGTCATCCGATCTCACAAAGTACTTCTCGCTGGAGCGAACCCACCGGGTCCCTACTAGGCCCCCAATCCCGGGGGTACCTCCAGACCCCATACTCACCAAACTCCTTCACTTCCGAGACCGCAATGCTATCTTGTGGCCAGCGAGTGACTGGGCCACTGAAGACTGACAACCACTCCATCATGCTGTTCCCTAACTTACGTATATAACAATAGGAGAGGAAGGGAAAGTAAAGGACACTCCTACTCCCCTCAAATTAAGTCAAATAAACAACAAAGGAGTGTGACACTAAAGAGAAGAGCACTCATGTATCCTTCTTCACTGTAGCGTTTAGCTAATAGAAAAAACCTCTTTAGGTTTTTCAGAAAGCCCTCACTCACCAACCTGGTTGGTGACATGCTTCATCATCGGGCCCCACCAGGAGTGGCCGAATGCCACCCTAGTGTGCTACAACGCCAGTGTTACTGCGGAGCTGGTTAAGTGATTGGTGAAAAGTGAATATTAAAAAAGTCCAAATTGTGTCAAAAAAATCTTTTATTTATTTTGCCAATTAGACTTAGTTAAAAGCAAGTGTAGGATAAAGGACCAGATTAAAAGTCCAAGTTTATCCACAGGTGTAGGTCAACATGTTTCTGCCTTTGAGTGACAAATCGTCAGGCATTCGTCAGGACCAGTATTTGTAGTGAATGAACCCGGCGGTATGGGCGCACTAAGGCCCACCCTAACCAAGGGTTACTAGTGTAAAAAATTATTCTAAACACTAGAGAGATTCCCTCAATTTAGAGAGGAACCGAGTTTATTCTATAAAGATAAAAAATGACAAACATACACATAGGAGACAAAGAACAACATCAAATTATTTCGATATGCCCTAGATGAATGTCATAGCAAGAATAACATGATTGGGTGCTCGTCGAGGTGCTGAGGTAACCATAACATGGACACGAGTGTCAGAATTAGTGATCTCGTGCGCCTACTCAATTAGCAAGATTACCGTGAAGCGGCAAAAGATCAAAGTCCCTCGTCGCGCTAAATGGCGTGAATTATAAAAGCAAATGGTGGGCAAAGGAGTGTTCAAATGCCCTGTTAAAATACTGACTAATATGTGTACTATACCTAGCAGATCCGATGAACAAAATAGTGCTCATAGGGCAAAGAAAATGACACTAATAGTTAATAATTAAAGATTCTTACAAAAAGTGCTGACTCTCAGTGCACCATAGGTCTCGGGAGGTGGGTGATGGCGCTTTGGCACACCCTAAAAGACAAACCTCAAATAAGGAAAAGCGCAATGTAAGCCACCACACACAGGAGCGTACTTAACTTCTGTAGGGTATTACTCACGCCCTATCCGCCAGGCACCCGTTTGGAACCTGAGTGAAGCCTCTCTAACCGGACCCCGAAGAACATCCGTGGTCCAAGTGAACGCTGTTAATAAAGCCCCGGGGAGGGGGGGCGGAACCCATCATAGAACAAACGGGAAACGCGGGGTGGGCGTGGTTACTGCGGTAAGCCTAACCAAACCCCTAGGCATCAGAGTTAGGTTGCAAGATAACAACGGAGCCAATCAGCACGAGCAATACCAATGAAAGCAAGCCAATCAGGGGGGGATATTTGAAAGGTTGTTCCACAAATCTCCAATCAGAAGGAGGAAAGCATTTCCAAGTTACTAAAGGCCGACGCGTGCGTTGTCAAGGCAACGTTCGTGAGATCCCAAACGATTATGCATATAAATGTAAATACAGGCAAACCTCATGTGGATGACTAGCAAAATTAAAACTCAGCAAGGAGCATCAGCAACAAATTAGTTACGCCAATGCACCGCTCGGAATGGACTAAATAACAAACAAGACCGTAGAAATAATGGAGATAGTGGAGAGCTTATTCCACAGCTCAACAAACAGAAGGAGCATAAACCTCCCGGTGGCTAGGCTGACACATGCGTTGTCAAGGAGAGGTGCGCAAGATCGCAAAAGGAATAACTGTAAATATCAACAAATCAAAAATAAACAGAGAAAACGACCACCTATAAGTCGATTGGGTTGTTCTTCCATCCTATAAGAACATCTGCAATACGTAACTTACACCAGCAGTTCAGCGCCAACAGGCGTCATTCTTTTTTTTTGTCAAGTATTTTTATTAATCAGAAAAAAAACCCAGTTCCAGTCAGATACACATCATATATCATGTCAACATATGAAATACAGACTACATCATGCAAAGGGTACTGCCGTGTGCAGACCAGTAAGGTTTATACATCCTGAGCAGGTCAACATATCTCCTCCAGAGTCGTTTTGTGCATTCATCTCCTCCCCCATCCGGTCCCGTTGTTCTTAAGCTCTGAATTTCTCCCAGGGGTTCCATATTTTTTCCCACTTCTTAGGGCAGCCTCTGCTCTCATACACCACCCTCTCCGCAAGGCGACACCAGTCCATGTCTGCCTTCCAGTCCGATAATTTGGGAGGTATACATGCACCCCACAGCCGTGCAATGTTGCGCTTAGCAACCCCAGCAGCTAGCTTTAGCCAGATTTTGTGTGTGTTGGCCATCTATCCTCCCCAGTGACGCCCAGTAAGAGCCAGCGTGCCTCTGGTTGTATGTGTATGCCCAACACTCCCATCATCACACCAACCACCCTTGACCAATATCGCTGGACATTCCCATATAATGTGGAAGAACGTGCTGGGTAGGCCACAACCCCTCACACATTGATCTGAGTCTGCACGCCCAATCCTATGCAAAAGTGTGCAGGAGTGGTATGTTCTGTGCAAAATTTGTAACTGGATTAATCGAAATTTGGCCCGTATTGCTATTTCTCTGGGGCTCTGCATCGCCTCCTGCCAATCATCGTCCTCCAACAGACCAATGTCCAGTTCCCAGTTCGCCCGGAGTGTCCCGAGGGGATCAGGTAAGTTGTTCATTATTTTCTTGTATGTGAGGGAGATCGCTTTGTCGGCGATTGGGTCTAATAACAGTCGGTCTTCTAATGGGGCGTATTCTGGTATAGTTTCCACATCTTTGATGTGACATCTAAGCGCGTGCTTCAGTTGGATATATCGATATTGCTCCGTCTCTACCAATTGATATTCTTTTTGTAATTCACTGAATGTGAGCATCCGATCCCGCCCCAGATTGTCTATGCAGACGCAGCTCCAGTTGCGGAATCCCTCAAGCTTCCCGACCTCGCTTAACCCGTCACTGTGCCATAGTGGGGTCTGTTGGGTTAACCTGCCCTTCCACTGCCCTGGAGAAGTGTGGCTCAATGGTTAGAGCGGCAGACCCTGATGCAGAGATCTGGCCCGGGACCAGGGTTCAATTCCCGCCTCGGCGGGTCTTGGGCTCAATTTCCTCGGACCTGATAATTCTCGCCTCGGTGCCTATTCTAATCATGGGTCCCACTCTGCAACTCTGGGCAATAGCTTGCTTAATCTCCACAACGGCCCCAACAGCGCTGGGATGCCTGGCTTCACCCTGGGGGTGCCCAGGAGTGGACATTTCACAGGGAAAAGCCAGTAAGGGTTCCACAGCGGTATGCGTACAGCGCCTGGACACCCCTTTGAGGGTATGGGTGCGCTTTACAAGTACAAATTTCATTTCATTTACAAGTACAAATTTCATTTCCACCCGAGCGCCTTGGTGGCGGCATGCCAAGCTCACACCACCGTCTGAGTATGCGCAGGAAGCCCACTTCCACCTCTGCTCTGGTATAGCGCCGACGGGTATCCCTTTGGTCCCAGCGCTCGTCTATCCACTCTGTACGCAGGCTCAGTCTGCAGCACGAAAACCCAGCCATTGATATTTATAAGTGGGATGCTAGGTAGTAGTTTCTCACATCTGGTATCGCAAGCCTGCCCTCATATATTCCCCGCTGAAGCTTGTGGAGCACTATCCGTGGTGCCCCGGTGCCCCAGAGCAGGGTTCGCAGTTTCCCATCAATGGCTCGAAAAAAGATCACATACAACAGGCGGGGGAGGGCCATAATTTTGAACAATACGGCTCTCCCCATAAGAGTGATGGGGAGTTGACGCCAAAGGCCTCGCAGAGTCTTGTCAACTGCGCCTGAGTGTTCATGCGCAGAAACTCCTCCGAGGAGTGCGAGATCCAAATACCCAGGTATTTAAACTTATCCTGCTGCATCAACGCCGCACAGTCAGAGGTGAGTGGGGAAAGTGCTCCGGCAAGGTTAAAAATGAGTGATTTATCCCAATTTATTTGATAGCCAGAATAGGTACCAAAAAGCCGGATAATATTTATAAGCCGATGAAATGTCTGTCGGGGCTTACCTGCATAAAGTAAGATATTGTCCGCGTACAACGATATACGTTCTTCCCACTCCCCCAACATCTATTCCTCTCACAATAGGGTCACCTCTGAACAGGCGTCATTCTTAAGTGTGAAGAAGCGTCTTCAAGAACTGGGCATCCACTATTCACTCACTCACATATGAGTAACTGGACCAAAAAAAAGGAGGAAAAAACGGACCAAAACTCTATTGTCTTCATAGGGTATCCAAAGGTATTGGAGTAGACGTCTCACTCCCTTATCCTGACATGTTTACTCATCGGCGCCTATCCACACCATAGCAGGGTAGTACCACCAGGGCGGACTCAACCAGGGAAAAGTCCATGGGAGATCTTAGATACATTTGAAACTGGATAGTGCAGGGATCCAGAAAAGGGGTGAATAAAAATACCTCACAGTATATACCAAGATAAATCCTTTATTTGTAGGATACTGGGGGTATGGTTAAAACATGAAAAAACAAGGTTACCGGTGAGATTTATTGCTCAATTCACGTTGATCAAAGAGAGTGCCAACATGTTTCGGCCCTCACAATGAGTCCATACAGATCTGGGGCCTTCTTCAGGGCTAGAATTGTATCCCTGCCTTAAACTACACATTCATTCTGTGTTTGTGCAAGAGGTCTAAAGCTCTCACCTGAGATTATAATCCAACTGTGGATCATACCCGGCGATCGGAGCAGCAACCCTGTATGTTTACAGGCGGTGGCAGTACCATGGCGCAAGTGTGACTACAGGATGGTACCAGGCGCCAGATACGCATATGCCAGAATAACCCAAAATTAGGGTTATTAGAGGCTAGGAGAGAGGTGCCTTGCAGTGCTGCAGCATAGGAACGGGTTTAGGGGGAGGGGGGGGGGGACACTGGTGCTGGGCCCTGCTGGGATCCTCCTGCTGAATGTAGTCGCAATCTTCTTCTTCCAGTGCAGAATGCAGAGCTGGTCCCCCTATCCTACCCCAATCTATTATGTGCAGTGAAATATGCCTTTTAATCATGTTTCACAATTTAAATTGTATTTATATAGCGCTTACTACCACTGACGAGGCGATGAAGAATGATACGAACTACAACTTGGAGCTAGGCTGTCGGTTTGACTTCATAGGGAAGGTTTACTGAAACACTGGTTTCCACAAGGGGTGGGTTCGGGACATGGTCACAGAACTTCAACGAGTACCAGAATGGCGATTCAGGACTCGCAGAAAGCTCGCAGCAGGGCGGAGAGTAAGGCACCCACTCCCCGCAACTTACATGGACCGTTCACCTGACACCCGTAGCCCCTAGTCCGCCGTCGCTCTCTTAACCGATGTCATTTGTTCAATCTCAGCACTTCCGGGTCATATTCATCCTAAGCCCCGGCTGCACGTGTTCTCGTAGCCGTCAAGGGGTGGGAGGGGCTAAGAATGCAAAGGTCTAGTAGGATTGGAGATTGGTAGCTTCTTAGCCAATCCGATTGCACAGCCCAGAATTCCGAAGTGTTGATTGGCTGTGGGTCCGCACTTTTCTGTATCCGAGCAACGGATGCGCCAGACAGTCACGCCTGGGCAGGAAGAGCCTGCCTGGCCTGGCCCGGTCCGGTCCGGTCCGTCCCGTCCCGTCCGAAGGCGCAGAGAAAGGGCGTGCTGAAATGGCGGTTTGTCGGATGACCTTCGAAGTTGGACAGACAGGCATTGCTCTTGGCATTGCTGCACACGTAATTGTGGCTCAGGCCCGGCGGGTGACTGTCATACGGGGCCTGCAGGACAAGGGGTGGCAGTTCTCCAAGGCACCGTCATCCTGAGCTTTTTTCTTCATTAAATTCTTACCCCAAATACATGGGCAACAGATGTAATAGTAAATCTGTTCTGGCTTAGTTAATCGGGCGCTAGCATTTTAAAATTGCTTACGGATAATGCACCTGCTGCAGAAATGTTTGTGGTCCTTGCAAAACCCGGGTTATAATTAGGGCTCCCGGTTTTCTGGTATTGATATATAGTTGTCATTTCTGTAGTGTCCTGCTGGACACGTTCTAGTGTTCCACCCACACTGTACACCCACCCATCACAGGCGTCACCGGTCAGGTGACCCTGTTAATAAAAGGGGCCGGGCGCACGTGCCCTGGGCCTGTTCCAGTACTACATACCATGGTGTCCGTGTAGTCATTTACCCAGCATGTGGGCCTAGGGGCCCCGACACCACAATGGCGACGAGGGGGGGTCTGACCCCGCGTGTACGGCTGTTAAAGGTCCGTCGTGCTCCATGGTGTAATGCTGTCCGAGGGACCATACACCTAGCGCCTGCAAGTCGTGCCACTGCAGCCGCGCACAGGGAGCCTGTGCACGTTGCAATCAGCCTGGGAGAGCTAAGGGATGAAGCGTTGCCGAACCGCTGAGTGACGCCCTCCGGCACCTACAGCACCCGCGTGGGCCGAGGACACAGCGTGTCCAAGAGCCCGCGACAAAGCAGAGGTGAGGCATGTGATACTGCCCTCCTGGGAGGCCCTGCGAAGCTCCCTGCAATCATCCGCCAGTCGCGCCTTGGCCCCTCTCTATAGGACGTTTTGCATGATCCCCACTGCTGTGCTGCGTCCAGTGCCTTAAATGGGACGGCTCTGCTGCTGAGAAGACCCCCACACGTCCTCCCCTGCCCACAAGGCACGCCGCAGCTGAGGCCAACCTGGTGGAACAGAAAGCCGAAGAGCGGCGGTACCCTAGTTTGGAGCTCAGAAGAAGCACAGCATGGCACAAGGAGCCCCGCAACAGCGAACCCTCACCCCAAACGCCATCCTCAATTTGTGAAGGAGGTTAGGGGAATCGCTGCACCAGCACGTCGGCCCAACAAGCGGATGAACAGTGACCCCGAAGAAAACGGGGAAGGAAATGGAGGTCACACCCGCCCCCTGGCCTGACCGAAGCACCCGTAAAGCACCACTTTGGGCCAAATAGTGACACCACACACACATGTTACCTACCGCAGTGACTTGCAGCGGTCAGCTTAGGAAATTAACCTCACCAGCATGCGCGTGTCCCTACTGGCATCTTCCATGCACCGTGAGGCCCGCAGCATCATGAAAGCTGCCGCGGCCTCCAGCATCGATGCCAGCGCCACCTGGCGGTCACCAATATAAACCGCATCCACCAGCACCGCACCAGTGGCAGCCTCTGCCCGCAAATAAGCAGTGCCACCGTGCCAACACAGCACAGAGCCCCGCACCAGCTCCTCCAGTACCCCCGAGGTCTGCAGCAAACAGGACAGGCCACAGCAGCCCTCCAGAGCACCGAGCGGTGTAACTGAAGAGTGCCCAGTGCATGACTCTCGCCTGCTCTGCCCCGCGCCGGAAGGCGAGATGCGACTTCAGAGAAACCTGCCACGGCCTCATGCACCAGTGTCACTAACAGGCCAAGTAAGTGACTCGGGCTGTCAATTGTTTAACTGTAAAGCCTCTCTGCTGCCCACCGTGAATTGTAAATAGCCAGCAGTGCCCCTGCTTACTTCCTCCAAATGCCTGCAGCAGTGAGAGCAGTCTCCCCTCTCTGAAAATGAGAACTTCCCGGCCGGAGTCTCACGAATCAGGGGGGACCGGTAAATAGAAGCGCGGCAGTGCCACCTTGTGGCTGTTCACTGCATCGCGCCCTTGCCAACGAGGGAGCACAAAGGTTGGAAGTCCTGCACAAGAAAACGGAGTACACTTGCAAGCACTACTCCAGCCTGAACTAACGCAAAAATCAGTAGCAGGGAGTGGCTCCCTGCCCCTTGCTAGTCACAAGGACTGAAACAATCAGTGCTGCACCGTCCTCACCAGTCAGGCCCTTGTACTGGCAGTGCTGGGGTCAGTTCTTCCCACAGGCAGAGTCAGCAGGGAAGTGAGAGTCAGGGCAGGAAGCTCCCAGGTCATTGCCTCCGCCCAGAAAGTGGACACTGCACAAGAATGTCCATGAGCACTGATAAACATGACCATGAACAGTAGCCACATTCCCAACACAGAATTACAAATTGTAAAGCAGTAGCATTATTGTGAACACAGCACTGCTGATACGCCCACTGAAAGCAGGACAGACACAACTACCAAGGGAAGAGACTGCTAACCCCATCAAGGAGCCCCGAGAACCCCAAAGCTGCACCAGCGTCAAGCAGACAAAAGCAGCAAAGTCCAAGAAGGGAAGCAACCCCACATAGAAGTACGTGGAGGACGGGCACAGAGCATGCAACTCCCAGTGGCTGTCAAATGCCACCTCAAGCAAGGGTTTTGCTACACACGCCCCAGTGGTGAACGGGCGTGACCGCAAGCCAGGAAAGTAGGCACGCCAAGCTCCCGAATAGGGCGCCCTAAAGAAGGTAAAAGAGCGTGAAGTCAGAGGTGCGCGATGCATGCACTCAGAGGATTGTCAGCACGGGCAAACGCCCAGGAGAGAGAGATCTCTCCAAAGACAAGAAGCAATGCTAAAGGCAGCAGAGAGCCTCCACATCTCCACTGCACCAGCGCAGCCCCACAGCGGGCCGAAGACAGCAGTGTCCTCCCTCACACTGCCTCAAGACGGAGTCGCCAGTGGCCCCAGATAGGCAAGAGGAGAGTCGCACACTCCACTTGGCAAGCTTCCACCGAAACGGGTGCTCCGACGACAGGTGACGCGTGGCCGGATGCCACATTTGCACTGCAAGCATGGAGCCGCAAGCAGAGAGCAGGTCACTCGAAGTGACCAAGCATGCCTGAACGGAGGCAGGATCAAGCACCACGACAGCGCAGCCTCAAGGCGCAAGCACAACGCCCTCGAGTGAAGAGAAGAGGAGCATCGCGAAATCCCTGAGGAGGGGATGGTGCCCGTGAAAGGTCCTCAAAAGGAAGAAGCAAGTCCTACCGACAGGACAGACCTGCGACAGGTCCGCAGAAAAGGAAAGATCGTCCCAAGAACCGGACACGACCAGCGAGATGTCCATGTGGCGCAAACATGAGACAGGTGGCAGGACGCCACATCCACGTGAGGAACCTGGTCGGAAGGAGGAGAAGAGTGTGGCTGGATGCCACTTAGCGAAGGAGAAGAGCATGGCATGACGCCACTCCGCGAAGGAAGAAAGGACAGTGGCACGACGCCACAGGGCAAACAACCACCACAGGCGCGCAAGAAGGAAAGGAGAAGAGCGACAGGACAGAGGACTCGCGCCAGCACGGCAGAAGATGTTCATCAGCACAAGCCAGCCACCGGGGTGCAGAGACGTCACTGGAGACAGCTTCGCAGGAGGACCAACCGTAAGCCGCTAGCAAGCGCGATCTGCGTCCAGGCCCCACGCTTCGCAGTTCGACCGTCCTCTCACCTGCATCGATAGCACCACGCCTAGCAAGTGCACCTGCTAGAAGACAACTGCAAGTGGCCACGAAGTCCCTCCAGTCCTCCTCAATCCACAAGATCACCTCCAGCAAGAGATCGCCGCCTGTTGCCCAACTGAAACAAATATCATCATGTCCATCACCCCGGTGCATCATCACCAAGAACATCAAAGGAGCATCGTACCACCAGAGTGGATCCAACCACTCGAGACAGCCGGAGATCAACAAGGCATTTCTGGTGCTGTGGGACGCTAGCCACCCAGGAACCCTCTGTGTGCCTCCGTAAAACTGAAGCCTGCCGAAGAAGAGCATGCCCGACCATTGGACCATCCACCCTTGGGGTTACACAAGGCTTGGCCGTGGCCCTGTTGGGAGTTCCGCTGCAACCCCTCAGCGTGGCCTACGAAAGGCTCGCACAGCCCACGCGGTCACGTGGCAATCCAGGGGCAAGGGCCTCAATGGAGTTCCTGTGAGAGGGGAATCCGAACCAGAGAGATGTGTCGGCAGCAGCTCCACGACAGTCACCGGGAAGCATGAAGGTCGCAGATGGAGACTGGTCACCCAAAGACCATCTGAGGAAGGCATAGAACCTGGGTCCTGACGGCAAGAGCGCATAGACTCTGAGACACCACCTCTTGCGGCTGCATGAGCGACTTGGCTGTGGTCCTGTTGGCAGTTCCTCAGCGACGCCTTCGCGCGGCCTACACGAGGCCCGCACAGTCCACATGGTCCCATGGAAGCCTGGTAGGAAGGCCCTGCAGGAGACTCCTGTGAGAGGGGAGTCCAGGCAGGAGAGGCAAGTCTGAAGCTGCTCGGCTATCGGGACCTAGAAAGCATCATCGTCTCCAAGGAAGGTCATCCTCCACCAAGGTCATCCGCAGTATTCACAGGTTTGCCCGCCACCGGAGCCTGAGTGCCTGCAAGAAGATCTCCATGGTGGACTCCACCGCCGCTCCAGATGCACCGCTATTTGGACTTTGTAAATAAACTCCAACACCGTGAGACCAGGCTGGTCTGAACTTCATCGCAGAGGCGTACCAAAGCTTCCTGACCATGTGGTCCAGAGCTCCAGCACCGCCCAGCAGATGGCCTGAAGAGACTCATTGGTGCTGTATTGTTGTTTGTTTCTTCATAGGTTGGACTTTTGTTTGTTTCTTTTTCATTAAAGTTTGGGAGGGATGTAGTGTCTTGCTGGACACGTTCTAGTGTTCCACCCACACTGTACACCCACCCATCACAGGCGTCACCGGTCAGGTGACCCTGTTAATAAAAGGGGCCGGGCGCACGTGCCCTGTTCCAGTACTACATACCATGGTGTCCGTGTAGTCCTTTACCCAGCATGTGGGCCTAGGGTCCCCGACATCACAATTTCCATCTGTATTTATCCATATTTATTTTTTGCTAATTTTACCTGTATTTATTTTAGGTTTTGTGAAAAAATTAAGCTGAAATGTGTATATTTAACCAATTAATGTGCACTCGTGCCTCAACGCCTGACAGGTTTCAATGATATCTACACACTCAGATGGTAAAATATGCACTTGTAAGAATATATGTAAATTTTAGTTCAAGGTTGTGCAAATCTACTGCTGTTTATGGCTCTTTACTAAAATCCCTATATTTTTTTAATACCCTTGCTTGTCAGTCCGATTGACAGCATTTAGAATCACACAAAAACAACCCATATTTCCATTTTTAGCCACATTTAAAAATAAATAAAGACAGGAAAATAAATGGTTTTCTGTCTGTATTTATCTGTAAAAATCAGTAAAAACGGAAAACCCGGCGCCTTAGTTATAATAAAGTAAGAATTCAGCTGGTTAATGCACTAGCTGGTGAAATCTGTGTGCGGTCTAGTCACAGGTTTGACTCATCAAGAAATTGCATCGAGGGGTAATGTGCCTGATGCAAGGCACAATGTGTAACATAGATATATGTCACAGATTTGTATTTTATGTAGACAGATGCATGTTAGTGCTTCTGCTTCAGAGGTACTTGTTTAACTTGCCGGTCACAAATTTGAATCCTTCTGCTATAGTTCACTGGGATAAGCCGGCATCAAAGAGGTGCATGCAAATTGCAAGGTTAAGGTGTAGGACGACCTTAATCTTCTTTCCTAATACATTTACAAGTCAGTCACGTAAATAGCTCATATAGACATACATATCTAAACTTCCTACATAGTTTGGAAAACTTAAAAATCTGCCTATGACTCCTAGTTTAGCTCATGCACTTGTGAACTGAAAATCTTAATAGGTTTGCTTTTTTTATTGCGTTGGCTGCAAGGAGGATGAGACTAGAAAACAAGCATTTGCAAAGCCAATAGCTCTTGCCTACGCAAGACTTTGTCAGTGTTTTGTTTAGCCATGTTGTACAGCTGGACAACTACTGTGCAGCATGGCGGACAGTAAAGAAAAAAAAAGCGCTATGAAGCAGCCAATGCTGACCGCGTAATAGCGATTTATTATGCCGAAGCCTATGGTTTGCAAATACATCTTGCCATTCTGAAAGCTTCCCTGGGAATGCATTCCGCCCATTTCTTACCATTGGCTTTGTGTTTTATAACCCACATTTGCTTGCTTTCTATTTGCTAGCTATATTTGTTTTAGGCTGGTGCTAGTGCTTGTTTTCTGTAAACAGGCCTTTAAATTTTGTTCTTATTTGCTGTACATTCAAAGGCAGGGGTCAAATGTCAGACTTTGTTTTCCAAGTGAGCTTGGTGTTTACTTTTCATTCACGGACTTCAAAGTGAGAGGATTTATGTGACGAGCATGCTGGGTACTGGGGGTGTGCTGGAGGAAGGCTGAACGATGTTAATTTTTTCTAGCACACAACAAAATGTAAACATCTGTAAATGTGTGGAAATATTTCAGAATTAGGAAAGCGCTAATGAAGCAATTTCTTTTGTAGTTTTGAAGTGCGGTGGAAACAAATATTTGAATACGATCAAAACACATCAATGCACAAGGTGATTCCATTTCCACACATTATCGTTTGGACGCTGAATAGTTTTATCAGTAAAAATGCATGTGCAAATTTAATGGTAATTTCGAATGAAAATGTGTTGTCTGTAATGGCTGAGCACTACCACGCCCTCTACTCTATGCCACTCCGTTCTATGACACTCCACACCACTCCACAACCTTCTACTCCACTCTGCACCACTTCACTCTACGACGCTCTACTCCACACCACTCTAAGACACTCTTCTCCACTCTACTCCACTCCACTTTATTTCACTCCACACTATAACACTCCTCTCAGCAGCCCTCTATGCCACTCCACACTAGGCCACTCTACTCCCCTCCATCCTACGACACTCTACGCCATTCTGTGCCACTCTACGCCACTCCATCCTGCTCCACTCCTCTCTACGCCACTCCATGACACTATGCCACTCCACTTTACGCCACTCCATGCTATTCTCTACGCAATTAACCTTTAGCCATGTTGAACAGCAGCCACGCTGGTCTACAACATGACTAAAACACATGGGCAAAGCCAATGGATCCTGCATGGAAAATACCCATTAGCTCTGCCAAAGATTATTAGCTTCTTTATCTTAATAAAAACATCCCTTAAAAATAAAGTGTTTTTAGGGGAATTTCTTTTTTAAATTAAAAAAAATATATTCTGAGAAAAGAAACATAACTTCATTTGAATCTTTTTTGTTATTGTGGATCTGTTAATATAATTTTTATTTTTATTTGACGTTTTTATATTCTGAGGAACACCGCTCGTGTGGTGGGAGGTTTATTTAATGTTTATAACTGTAGGACCTTATGTGGGAGAGCAGGGAGTTCAGATGGAAAAACATGGATGTTGACAACAGAAAAACTACGATACCATCACTGTTACGTGGAATGACAATATTTAAAAACATGCTGAAAAGCAAATGTAAGTGTCTGGATCATCGTAACTGTTGTGCAAAAGGGATCATAATTATGCTGCTGTTTCTCTGGACCCTGAAGCTGGAATTCGGCAGAGACATTGCAAAAGGCTGGTTCTGCAAAAGATGAAAATAGGTTTCATAAGAAACTTAAAGATCGCATGCATGGATGGCGCAATGGTCTATCTTTTATGTGACTAAGTTTCATCAGGGTGATTATGAGCATACTGAATGGAACCAAATGCTGAACTGCCTTCACCTTAAAATCCACTGAGAAAGAGCACATACGTTTCAACAACTATGTGAAGCAAATGGGGCAAGCTGTGCTGCAGATAACATTTTGAGGTGTGAGTATTTTACTTCATACTGTAATAAGCAGAGGGTCAGAATGAGTGGTCTCATTCACAAACAAGAAAATGAAAAAAAAAAGTGCCACAAGCAAGCTGGGTTTTAAATCCTCAATAGAATAAAAGGTAATATATTGCTAGACTTAGATTCTGCCACAAGAAGGCAGTCAAAGACTATTTTTCTTCACAGTAAAATACTTCACCATGTTACATATGGAAAAGCCAAAGCGGGGTAATTTACAGCATTTCACTGCTTAAAAAAGTTAGAAAAAAGTCCTAGGACGCAACCATCACTGGAACAGGCAAGACGAACAATGGGAGGAAACAAGTAATGGACAATGGGAGGGAAGAAGCAACACGGACAACAAGAGGGTGGGATGTGGGACGGAAGAATCAACACGGACAACAGGAAGGTGGGTGGGAGAAAAGAAGCAACATGGACAAAGGGTAAAGGGATTGAGAAGAATGAAAAAACAACATGGACAAGGTAACTGTGCAATTGTTCCTCAATTGGCAAGAACTTTAGCACCCCTGTAAGTCCCTAGTAAATAGTACCCCTGGTACCTAGGGCATGGGTACTAAAGAGGGTCCCTAAGGGCTGCAGCATATATTGTGCCACCCTAAGGGACCCACCACTAAACTCATGCAGACTGCGATTGCCGGCTGCGTGAAATGGTGCAAACAAGTGTGAAAACAACATGACACGCACCCTGTGTGCCATGCCCACAGACACTGCACGCAATATCTGTAAGTCACCCCTACAGCCCTAAGGCTGGGTGCTGTCTAGTTCAATTGCTAGATAGTACCAGTGAACAGGGAAGCCATCCTAAGTGTATATACTGGGCACTGGTTATTACGAGTTCCCCAGCTACATGATGGCTTCACTGAAACCTATGGTGTTTGGTATCAAACACCTTTTCTTAATAAACCCATACTGATGCCATTAGTGGATTTATTAAAACATGCACCCAGAGGGCACCTTAGAGGTGCCCCCTGAAAACCTACCAGCCTCTTAGTGTGCTTGCTGACTGGTATCGTCCAGCCTGCCACCACAGACATGTTTCTGACCCCCTGCAGGTGAGAGCCCGCACTCTCGGAGGCCAGAAACAATGCCTGCTACGGAGGAAGTTCACACCTCCTCCAGCAGGATGGCTAGTCAATCTGCACATCAAGGCCAGGGACTTCAAAGCTCCTGCTGCCTTTGATATGCGGTCCCAGCTTCCCCCAGACCTGGGGGATGCCACCCCCTGCCTGAGGCCCATTTGGCACCAGGACAGCTGGGAAATTAGCTATGCTAGGAGGCGTGGTGCACTATCAGGCCAGTCATACCACTAAGGTGGGCTGCCTGATGTGTCCCACGAAAGAAGGATTCCACCTTCTTGATTTTGGTGGAATTAGAAACTCTGGGACATGGTTATGCCCCCTCCCCACAGGAAGTGGTCATATAGGGGGCGAGGTGACCCCAAGGGTAAGTAGCCCATTGGCTACTACCCTTTACTCCCCTTAACACCTCTAAATTCAGTATTTAGGTGGCCCCTGACACCAGGAACTCAGATTCGACTGACTGAAAAAAGAAGAGGACAAAGAAAAGCCGAAGAAGCAAGAAATGTGAACTGCTGGTGGACTTTGTCGCCAAACTCAGCCTGCCTACCTGCTCCTGTCCCGACAGTTGCGACAACCGAACTCGTTCTGCAGCTGTGCATCTTCCAAAAGCCTCAGAGGGCCTCCAGCACTTCGTCAAGCCATCAGCATCTCCCTTGAAATGGAGGAGCCACTTCCCTGTAGCCTGCAGGCACCAACAGCGTTCTGCTGTTCACTGGGTCCACCGATGCTGCAGCCACCTAGGAAGAGGACACTGTGCTCCTAGAGGTCAGGTCCATTGCCCCACCAAGTGAGAAGACGCCAGGACCAACCGAAGCCACCCCGCACCAATACCCAAGGTACCAGACTCCTTGCAGCAACCAAAGCTTATTTGAGTCCAATACGGACTCCAATGCCGCAAAGACTGAGCAGCTGATGAGGGACGTCATCTGCGTCATCTAGACTTGTCCCCCTCTGCAGTCTGTTTTTAGGTGGCCCCGCCTCTTTGCCTACTTTGTAATGCATAGGGCTACCAACCCATCTAGCATCTCTGCACCCCGACACTCCAGGGCAGGTAAACCTGAACTGCTGGTGGTACTTTGGACCTTGGCCCCCTAGCACCTTAAGTGGACCCCTGAGAATCGTTTGCAAATATCCAAATGCAGTATATGCCTTTTTCTCCATAGGAAAACATTACAGCGTAATGACACATTTGAGTGAACATTTTTTTACTTTCCTGCAACAGCTGATAAACTGAAAAGTCATAACGAAGTTCTTGGTGCTTAAAATAAATATAAAAATACTTGTTATTTTCTAAATTGGTTTCGAGTTTCTTCTTGAGTGTGTGTCTCATTTATTGACTGTGTGTGTGTTCAACAAATGCATTAATACTACCCTCTGATAAGCCTAAACTGTTCGCCGATACTACCACAAAAGAGAGCAGTTGGGATTATTAATTTAAGCCATGTAAACCCATAAGGGTCGCCTGGACTTTCTACATAGTACATCGTTTTGGTATACTACATAAAAAAAAGCCAGCTTCCTACAATGACGCTAATAATGATCTAAATAATTTTTGCCCAGCATCTAACATCCCCTCTCTTGCGAATTGGCTAGAAAAATGCATCCACAAACAACGTCAGCATATGAACAATCTTTTTGACGACTTCCAATTGGGCTTAAGGCCAGGACACAGCACAGAATTGGCCATACTAAATACAGTGGCATAATGAAAGTTTAAGGGCCCCCCCTGCAATGTACACGGAGGGGCCCCTGCTCCGGATTTCATCTGGAGCGCTCAGATCTGAGTACTTAGCTGGGGGCCCCCCACACCGCGGGGGATGCGGGGGCCTGTGTTACGCCCCGGACTATACATTGTGGAAAATGTACTCAGAATAATGGACCAGAATGAATCCTGTCTTCTCATCCTATTGGACCTATCCTCGGCATTCAACACAGTCAATCAAGACTGCCTTATGAAGATACTCAAACACACAATGGGGCTCTATGGCAATGTTGTCACTTGGTTCAACTCATTTCTCCGTGATCGCTTGCAACGAATCAAATTGGAAACCTCATTATCAAAGATATGCTCGATCAAGATGGGAGTGCCTCGAGGTTCCATCATATCTCCCACACTAACAGTGTATAAATGGAACTGCTATTGGAGATATTCAAACAGGCAAACCTAGCTTACCACATGTACGCAGATGACATGCAACTATACCTCAAAAATTCCTCCAGCAATGACATCACAAAACTCAACAACATTCTTAGGAAAATCCAAACCTGACTAGCACACAATCACCTCAAACTGAAGACTAGGAACACTAGGAAAACAGAATTTCGACTGTTCTCCCCTCCTCACCCCCAATACACGAATGGTAGACCCTCCTTGACACCCTCAACTGCACTCCAATCTCTGCGGAAAAGACAAAATCCCTAGGGATACCTCTAGATAGAAACCTAAATATGCTCGGCCACTCGAAGTGCATTTAAACAACTCAACTTCCTCAAGAAGGTGAAACCTTTCGTACCGCCACAAGACTTTAAAATTGCAGTACAATTCTTGGTAATGTCTAGATCAGCTACCTCAGCGAGCATACCAAAAGCACGCACTGCACCAATAAAGGCTACACTCAATGCTGCTGCAGGATTAATAACAGGAAAGAGGAGTTTCATCCACATCACCCCTTCTCCAAAGTCTTTACATTGGCTCCCAGTAGTAGCCAGAATCCAACTGAAAATAGCTTGACGGACACACAAACCACTTCACTATGAGACACCTAGGTATCTTAAAAATAAGCTAACAATATCAGGGGGCAGCTGCTCCTCACATAGCACAAACACCTTCCTGCTAGAACCTTCAAAATTAAGAAAAAAGAAGACCTACGTCTGTACCTTCTCTGGATCAGCACCAAGAATTTGGAACTTTACCTGCAGAGATCAGGTTGAACCCTCCTACCGCCACTTCAAGAAAGAGGTCTACATTGATGAGCCACGCGGCCCTGTTTAAAATGATGGCGCTTCCCCGCCTGTTATATGTTACAGAATACGCCGTTCGTGGTGTCCCCAGGGTTCTTCAAGAGTGGAGTCAGAAATCAGGGCGTTGATGTGGAGTGGGGCTGCCCTACGTATTGCTTTGTGTAAACTTCAGAGGGGAGTTTTTGATGGAGGTTTGGCAGTGCCGGATATCCGAGGCTATTATTGGGCTGCGCAACTGGTGAATGTGAATTACAGGATGTTTGGGGAGCATTTGGAGCCAGTCTACAGAGTAGACAGAGTGGCCATGGGATCCCGAGGACCACACGCAGTTCTGTATGCTACGCGAGTGGATAGACTCCTTCCGCCCCACACGCGGACGGTGGTGAAAGTGTGGAAGGCTGCCACAAAATACCTGGGGTGGGACAAGAAACTTTCGGGGATGACTCCTCTCTGGGCTGGGGACTTTCTGAAGAATGTAGGCAATTTAACGGGCTTTGCTAAATGGGAATTGCTAGGAATAGAGACGTTAGGAGAAGTCTGGAGAGGGGGAGCGTATATCACTTTCAAAGAGCTACAGAAGGATTATTCGATGGGTCAAGGGGAATGGCTACAATACTTGCGACTAGGCCATGCGCTTATGAAACATATCAGGGAAGGAGAGACAGTAATAGAGGCCAGCCCGTTAGAAGACCGAGTACTCACAGAGCAGATACGAGACAAGACAATTTCCATATTTTATAAAAAAATAATCAACAATGCTCCAGACCCCACGGCCGCTCTCAGACTAACATGGGAACAAGATGTTGGCACCTTAGAGGATGAGCAATGGGTGGAAGTACTTCAAGGTCCGAGGGAAGTGGCGGTCAGGGCCAGATTTAGACTCATCCAATTAAAAATTTTACATAGAGTGTATTACCCCAGGTCAGTGCTTTCTAGAATGGGTAGGTGTACTGACACGAGTTGCCATAGAGGATGTGGGTTGGAGGGATCCTTTTATCACCTCCTGTGGGAGTGCCCGAACGTTCGTGAATTTTGGAGAAGGGTTGCTCGGGCAATGTTGGAGGTGGTGGGACTGGAGGTTCCGCTGGACCCCAAATGGTTCCTCCTGATTACGGAGGCGAATGAGGACTGGCCTAGACATGTGAGGACTTGGCTGGGATTGGCAGCAATAGTAGCCAAGCGTAATATAGCTAGGAAGTGGGGGGTTACATCCACCCCCACGTTGGAGGAATGGGAAAATGACCTCAATTGGTGCTGGCAAGCCGAGACAGTGATCTACAAAAGTAGAGGGTGCCCCAAGAAAGGAGAGAAAATCTGGGAAGCATGGAGGGTACACCGGGGTCTCTGAAAGGGAGGTGGGGAAAGTTTGTATGGTTTAAGAATGGGGACTTCAATGGCCAACATGTATAGTGCATTTAAATGTAAAAAAAGATTGAAGCGACTATTGATTTGCTCTTTGTATGTACGAACATGTCAAGGTTTAATAAAAAGATTTACAAAAAAAAAAAAGAAAGGTCTAGAGGATTTTACAAAACAGATTCTTAGATTAAGCTCTAGGCACTAAACGTCGAACACACTCAGCTATATCAACGAACAAGTGCTAGCATGCATAGATAAGAGGTGCTATCTCATTGAACTTGAAGAGTATCATTGGTGTATGTCGTTTAACTTGATTTGTGACTATGGTATTTTACCTGAAGTTTTCTTAAGTGTACGTGGTTTGTTATGGGTTCTGTTGTACAGCGCTCTGATACCCCTGGGTTAAGTTCGCACTTAATAAAACTCTCTAAATAAATAAAGAATTACATTGAAGCCAATAAATGGTAAGCATTGGGCGGGCTCCAAGCCCCTTATTGTACACAATATCTCTCACAAGCAACAGAGCAGATCAAAAAAGGCGAGACCTAAAAAGGAGTGCTGATGGCCCTGTAAGTTAGGCATTTGAGTTAGGCCCAGCTGCAACTACATGTAAGAGACCTCCCTCACCATGTGCATGTTGTTGCTCTGAACCCAAAGCAGGCAAAGTGCAGCCACTGCTGTATGTGTGGAGACGTTCTGAGGTATGGGTAAAGTAGGACATTTCTCAGGGTCTCCTCATAAAGCATAGTTGCCACCATTCTCTCACCAAAAAGGTCTGAGTTTTAAGGTTTCAGAACTGCATAAGTAGTTAACTCCAATACCTCCAGGAAAAAATGTTGCAACTTGTGTCAAACACAAGTGTAATCAGTTGTAAGCATCACAACAATTAGAACAATGGCGCTTTATTCTAGCTACTTACGTTTAATGCAGTATCACATCTGAGAATAATCATGCTTATCTTAAGACGTTCTTTCAAAGTAGGGGTAAGTAGTGTACTTCTTAAGGTCCTTGATGAGATGAGCTGCAGCGTGTATGACGTTTTGAAGGGGTGCCCGACTGATGTTGGGTAGGCAGTAGAGCAGAGAATTGTCACCATCTAAGTCAGAGGAATTTTTTTCTGAAGTCTGTTTCAGGAAGGAAGTGTCTCATTTATTCAAGAGGAAGAGTTGGTACAAGGTTGTCTTAATTTTTGTAGCAATGTGTTCCTCAAAGGTGCGTTCAGTGTTGAGGACGAACCTCAATGATTTTGCAGTGGCAGTGAGCTGAAATATGAATGAGTCTAGTTTTATCTTGGAGAGCCACAATTGGATCTGTGGATGTTTGAAGCTATTGGCAAATAGGAGGAAATCTGTCTTTGTGTTTAGGCAGCTGCTTTTTATCCATTTATAGACCAGTTCAAGGCTGGTTCTCAGATGCTTAATATATGGATCGTGATGTTGGTGGTGGTAATAGAGATCCACATAGATTTTTAAAGAAGATTGCTTTGTACTGTATTGTAATTGCATTTATATAGCGCTTACTACCCCTGACGAGGCGTCGAAGTGCTTTTTCGGCAAGTAGCACGCCACTCCGTAACCCATAAAGGATTAGTGGTGAATTAATGTAGTGAAATATGAAAGTAATTTGAGTGGTGGATATGTTAGTTATTTGGATTGAGAAGGATAGCAGAGGGATAGAAGAGGGAAAAAGGTTTGCATTTATATAGCGCTTGCTACCCCTGATGGGGTGTCGAAGCGATTTTTTGGTGAGTAGCCCGTTACTCAGGAACCCATAAAGGATTAGTGGTGAATTAGTATAGTGAAATATTAAATTAATTTGAGAGGAGAACATGTTAGTCTGTTATTTGGATTGAAAGGATAGTGGAGGGATAGAAGAGGGAAAAAGGTTTGCATTTATATAGCGCTTGGTACCCCTGATGAGGTGTTGAAGCACTTTTTTGGTGAGTAGCACATTACTCCGGAACCCATAAAGGATTAGTGGTGAATTAGTATAGTGAAATATGACATTAATTTGAGAGGTGAACATGTTAGTCTGTTATTTGGATTGAAAGGATAGTGGAGGGATAAAGAGGGAAGAATTTAGACATTTTGTTTTTGTTGGTTTTTTTGATCTGGAGGTCATAGCAGTAGGAGGAGGCTTGGGATGAGTAAAAGGGATGTGGAGGGGAAGAGTCAGAGGGAAGGGTTTAGAAGAACAAATTACTTACCTTCGGTAACAATATATCTGTAAGAGACATATATTAGTTATGGATTCCTCACCTTAGAATTACCCCCAGGCATCAGACTGGATCCAGAGAATTTTTCTTCAGCATTACCCCTGCGCGTCGGTAGGTGGCGTTGGTCGACTCCGCGTTCGTCGTTAGTGTCGTGGTCGCCGGAATGACGTTGCAGCATCTACTTAGACGTTGCCCCTGCGCATTGACGTCTGTTCTTTACACGACATTCCACGCCAGAAGAGCAGAGCCATGCAAGACACTGACCACTGGTGCACAAAACTAGGGCCCTGAAAGGGAGTCCCTTACCATAGAAGTCAGTTTGCAGAACGGGGAGAGTGGGTTGGGCGGTGAGAAATCCATAACTAATATATATCTCTTACAGATATATCGTTACCGAAGGTAAGTAACTTGTTCATCTGAAAGAGACTATTAGTTATGGATTCCTCACCTTAGAATAGATACCCCAGCAATACCAACCCCAGAGGTGGGTCTGCGAACTAAGTTCACACCAGAAAGTCCTGGAGAACTGAACAGCCAAAGAAGCCGTCTCTCCAGAATTGGCTGTTCAGGCGGTAGTGTTTAGTAAACGTGTACAAAGGAGCCCATGTAGCTGCCTAGCAGATGTCATTAAGGGGAACTCCACGTCCCAAAGCAGTAGTGGCTGCCGTCGCCCTGGTGGAATGGGTGCGCAGCCCTACCGGAGGTTCCTTTTTCACTAAGGAATAGCAGATTTTGATGCAAACAACGACCCATCGAGAGATGGTCTGTTTTTGCACGGCCTGACCTTTCTTGGTGCCCACATAGCCAACAAAGAGCTTGTCATCCACCTGGAATTGTTTTGTGCGATCCAGATAGAATGAAAGCGATCGTTTTGGATCCAGTCGGTGGAGCCTCTCTTCCTCTTTAGAAGGATGCGGGGGCGGGAAGAAGGTGGGCAAAGTGATGGTCTGTCCTATGTGGAAAGAGGTAAGCACTTTGGGAAGGAAAGAAGGCCTAGTGCGAAGGACAACTTTGTCCGGATGAACAGCCAGGAAAGGAGGTTTGGAAGAAAGAGCCTGAAGCTCACTCAGCCTGCGGGCAGAGGTGATGGCAACCAAAAAGGCAGTTTTAAGAGTCAGAAGTCTGAGAGGACAGTTATGTAGCAGCTCGAAAGGAGCGCACATAAGGTAGATCAGAACCAGGTTCAAGTCCCACTGGGGCATTACGTAAGGAATTGGAGAAAACAAGTGAGTAATGCCCTTAAGGAAGCGATTTACAATAGGGGACTTGAAAAGAGAACGCTGATCAGGAAGCCGAAGAAAGTCCCAAATGGCCAAAAGATAGCCTTTTTAGAGTGGCCAGCGCAGAGCCCTGCTGGGCCAAAGAAAGAATGAAGAGGAGAACCTCTGAAAGGAGGGCAGAAAGGGGATCCACAGCCTTTGCTGCGCACCATGCCACAAATTTGTTCCATTTACAGGCGTATACCGTTTTGGTGGAGGGACGCCTGGCTGCTAAGATAACGTTACAGACTTCGGGAGGAAGGTCGAAAGCTGTCAACTGTCGCTGCTCAATCTCCATGCAAGGAGGTGGAGGCTGGACAGGTTCGGGTAGAGGACCGTCCCCTGCAGCTGCGACAGAAGATCCTCCCGAAGGGGCAGCCTGATCGGAGGATCGATGGCCATGTGCAGAAGCTCGGGATACTAGACTCTTCATGCCCAGTCCGGGGCCACAAGAATGACTTGGGCCCGGTCGCGCTTGCTCTTCTTCAGCACTCTGGGCAGAAGTGGTATAGGCGTAAAGGCGTATAGAAGACCGCAACTCCACTCGCGATGAAAAGCGTCGCCTAGTGAGTGCCGCCTTGGAAATTCCAACATGCAGAACTGCCGACATTGCACGTTCTCTTCGGTGGCGAAAAGATTTAACCAAGGCTCTCCCCACTGCTGAAAGAGACCTTGCACCACCTCCGAGTGAACCCGCCATTCGTGATCCATCATGCACCGGCAGCTGAGTTTGTCCGCCCTGGCGTTCAGAGAACCTGCCAGGTGTTGAACCACCAGGGACATGCCCTGATGTTCCAGCCACTTCGAGAGACGAAGTGCCTCCTGTTTGTTGCAGTACCACATGGCAGTGGTGTTGTCCGTGAACACCTGCACTACTCTCCCTTTGACAGAAGGAAGGAATGCCTTTAGTGCAAGACGGATTGCCCGAAGCTCCAGAAGGTTGATGTGGAGCCCAGACTCCGCCGGAGACCAGAGGCCTCTGATCTCCGCCTCTCCCATGTGGCCGCCCCACCCCACCCCAGAAGTGATGCATCTGTCACCACTGTGAACTCTGGCTGGGGAAGGAAGAGGGACTGGCGTTGACCCAATCCTGGTTCGATAGCCACCACTGCAATTGGGGTGCAGTGCCCTCCGAGATCTGGACGCAATCGGAAAGATTCCCCTGATGCTGTGCCCACTGGAACTTCAGGTCTCACTGCAGAGCCCGCATATGCCCCTGGCATAGTCCACCAGCAGGATAGAGGAGGCCATGAGGCCCAGTAGCCTCAGGGTCATTCTGACCGAAACCCGGGATAGAGGCTGAAAGATCTGAATCATAGCCCGAATATCCCGGACTCGCTGCTCGGGAGGATAAGCCCGAAACTGCGCTGTGTCCAGAACCGCTCCGATGAAAAGGAGCTTATGAGAGGGAATCAGGTGTGACTTCGGCACGTTGATGGTGAACTCCAGCGAATGCAGGAGGTCGGCCATAGTCTGGAGGTGGAAGACGACAGCCTGGGGCGAGCCCGCCTTCAACAGCCAGTCGTCGAGATAGGGAAAGACTGGAACCCCTGATCTGCGCAGATGAGCTGCGACCACCGCCATCACTTTCGTGAACACCAGAGGGGCGCTGGTAAGACCAAAGAGGAGCACGGTAAACTGAAAGTGCTCGTGGCCTACCGTGAACCGTAGGTAACGCCTGTGGGCAGGCAGGACGGGAATGTGAAAATAAGTGTCCTCCAAGTCCAACACTACCATTCAGTCTCCAGGGTGGAGGGCAGACAGGACCTGAGCCAATGTCAACATTTTGAACTTCTCATTCCGGAGGAAGCGGTCGACGTTTCTGAGATCCATGATAGGAAGCAGGCCCTTGTCCTTCCTGGGCACCAGAAAGTAGTGGGAATAACAAACACAACCTACTTCTGGGGCAGGAACTCGCTCGATGGCTCACTTGGCCAAGAGAGCCGTAACTTCCTGGGGGAGATGGGCCAAGTGATCCTCCGACATGCAATGGAATTGAGGTGGCATGGATGGAAGGGTAGTCTCGAAGGGGAGGGAGTAGCCCCTTCGGACTATCTGCAAAACCCACCTGTCCGACGTGATGTTGAGCCAGTGGGGGAGGTGATTGCGAATCCTGCCGCCCACTGGCGAATGGTGGCCCTGAAAGGTCAGACTAGGAGGGCTTGGAGGCTGCTGCAGAGGGGGTGCTGGTGGACTGGCCCGCCCGCTGGCCCCCAGACCCACGACGGTGGGTCCCACGTCCCCGGCCGCGCAGAGGCTGGGCAGCTTGCGCAAGCCTGTGGCTCTGGGCGGAACGTGGCGGGGCACCCCTTCCGTAGCCACAAAAGGGGCGAAAAGCAGACGGCGCGGGGCAAGAGGTGGAAGTGAGGCCCAAGGACCTGGCCGTAGCCCTGGAGTCCTTAAAGCGCTCGAGCGTGTTGTCTGCTTTGTCGCCAAACATGCGACGGCCATCAAAGGGCATGTCCAAAAGTGTAGCTTGGACATCACCCGAAAAGCCAGTGGACCTCAGCCAGGCGTAGCGTCTCAGGGCTACTGACGTTGAAATCGTTCTGCCCAGCGAGTCGGCAGTGTCCAGCCCACATCGTATGGCGAACTTGGCTAAGTCTCTCCCTTCGGCAACTGCACAGGAGAGCACGGCCCGGGCTTGCTCCGGGCACTGTGGCAGCACCTGCGCGACCGTGTCCCACACAGAATGGGAGTAACGGCCCAAGAGACATGCGGTGTTCACCGACCGCAGTCCTAAGCTGGAGGAAGAAAACATTTTCTTCCCAAGATGGTCCAGCTTCTTGGATTCCCTATCAGGTGGAGCGGTATGGAATGCTCCCTTGGAAGTCGAGGCTTGGACCACCAAGCTCTCGGGGTGGGGTGTTGGGAGAGGAAAATGGGGTCGCCCGGGGCCGGGCGGTGGCGTCGGGCAATCATCCTATCAACTGGAGCCCCTGTGTTGGGCTTGGACCAAGTGCCCAAAAGGATGTCCGTGAGGGCCTCATTGAACGGCAGCAGGGGCTCCGAAGAGGCCGCTGCCGGTTGAAGCACCTCAGTCCTGACCGCCACCATAGGAAGCTCAAGGTTTAAGGCCTCAGCCGCCCTACGCAACACCACTGCATATGATGCACCCTCCTCCGTAGCCACGGTAGGAGGAGAAAGCATGCCAAGGTCTGGAGAGGTGTCCAGACCACTGGCCTCACCCAACTCCTCTCTCCAGTCCGGTTCTTCTAACTGGTGTGCCAGAGGGTCCACAGACCCCTCCCAGTCCTCCTCACACTCCTCTGGTAGCCACTCAGGGCGATAGAGAACACCAGGGGAGAACAGGGGTACAAAAGTACCGGTCGGCGTCGGTCCGGCTCCGTGTCCACATCGAGGGGGAGGCTGGGGTCGACGTCGGTTGGGGACACAACCGGCGTCGGAGGGGGCGGAGGTGTCGCCAATGGATTGGGCGCCGGAGGAGGTGTCATTAGGTCGACCGGTGCCGATCCGGATCCAGGCCTGGGGGCCCTGCGTCGCCGGAGCCGAAGGCATCGAAGGCCTAGAACCCCCAGCCGAGTCCACGGGGCCCGAAGGCGCGCCGGCGGAGTCGGGCTGCCCAAAGATGGAGTGCAGGGCTTCGTAAAAGCTACGAAGTTGGGCAGGGGTCGCTACGGCTACCGGAAAGGGAGGGAGCCTCGGAGCCGACCCAACAGGCTCTGCGGGCGGAGCCGAGCGACTACCGTCCGCAACCCGCGTTGCGTCGGCCAACGGACGGGGAGAACGCGAAGAGCGACAATGCTAATTCGCCTTCTTTTTGTGCTTTGACTTACCCGAAGACGAAGACTTCGACGAGGAGTAGTGGTGATGGCTCCGCAACCGGTCCCACGACATCCCTCTCGACCGGGACCTTGAGCAGCGCGGAACCGACTGCCGGGCCTCCAGAAGCTTTCAAGACCGCTTCCGCAAAGACTTGTGGGCCATGGCCCGGCAGTCGGAGCACAACTTCGGGTCGTGGTCGCGCTCCAGGCACCATAGGCACACGAGATGGGGGTCCGTCATCAAAATCAGCTTGTGGCAGGAGCCACAAGGCTTGAAGCCAGTCCGCCGAGATGACATCCCTGTGCACCAGGAGTCGGACGACTCGAAAAGATGTCGACAAAAAGTCACAAAAAGAGAGTCAAAAAGTGACTCGAGGTACTGCTCTCTCCGGATCTGCGATGGCTGGCGCGGAAAAAGAAAGAACTGACGTCAGCGCGCAGGGGCGGCGTCTAAGTAGATACCGCAACGTCATTCCGCCGACCACTACGCCAACGACGAATGCGGAGTCGACCGACGCCACCTACCAACACGCAGGGGTACTGCTGAAGAAAAATTCTCTGGATCCAGTCTGACGCTTTGGGGTAATTTTAAGGTGAGGAATCCATAACTAATAGTCTCTTTCAGATAGGCTCATTGTGGGGGATCGTAATAGTAAAAGAAGTATGAGATGATGCAGGGAGGGGTAGAGTAGGGAAGAGTCTAGAAAGGGTTATTTTGGGGATTATAGTAGTGGTATGGGGTTTGGGATGAATGATAGAGTGGAGGTAGAGGATATATTGATAGAGGTATAGGGTGAGAAATAGGGTAGTGCATTGGAAAGAGTAGTAGAAAGAGGTTTGAGATGAGTAAGAGAGTTGTGGTAGAGGATATATTGAGAGCGGTATAGGGTTAGAAATAGGGTAGCACATTGGATATGCTGAATTAGAAGAAAAAGAATAAATATATAGATCCATAAGTACATGGAAGGTATATAGATGCATAAAGGAAGTAAGTATATGTGGATTAAAGATGCATTAAATAAACTCCGGCTTTCAAGTGTTGTTGTACTTAAAATTAATGTTATTTATTTGTTTATATATATAATTTTTCTTTTTTTTGTAATTCAATAGTGAAGCAATTGTAGATAAATAGTTGATAAAAGATTTACTTATTTATGCAGTCACTTATATACATGTTAAAAACATAGAATAATATCAGTAATATGTCCATTTGTTTCGCAGAACGAATGAATATATATATATTTTTTTTTTAAACAATTATTTTACACATTTATAAAAAGCAATACACATATATAGGTACATATCGAAAGCACAAATAAATGCGTATATACAGAGGGATATGCTGTATATTTCTGTTTGCGTATGGTGCTTATGTGGGGAAGAGCCACTTCTTGAGTAGTTTTCTGACGATAAGGTGGCTATCCGTGGATCTTATGTTGGGGGGTAAAGAGTTCCATAGTTTGGCTGCTTGAACAGAGAAGGATGTGCCACCCATGTTTTTTTTTTTTGTATCTTGGGATTTTGAGACGAGGTGCTCTAGAGCGGATGTTCCTTTGTTGAATGTGTTTGCTGATTTTATTCCTGATGAAGAGCGGTCCCGTTCCATGTATTGCTTTGTGGGTGATACAAAGCAGCTTGAACATGGATCTTCTGGCAACCAGTTACCAATGCAGGGCTTTCAAGGCAGGGGAGATGTGGTCTTGCGGTTTTATATGTAAGAGTAGTCTGGCAGCTGACTTCTGAATGCGTTGTAGTTTTTTCATGGTCGTTAAAGGTGATCAGTGGTAGAGGCTATTGGCTTAATCGAGTTTGGACAGAACAAGGGAGATGGTAGCTTGGACCTTATGTGGAAACCCAAATGGGGGAAGATTAGTCGCAGAGTTTTTATAGAACAAAGCTTGATCTTGCTAGTTTGTCCACTTGGGCATTCATCGATAGCTTGGAGTCCATGGTCATTCCAAGGTTTCTTACTTCCTTCGATACTTCAGGCGGTGTTCCCAGATCATCAGGCCAGGCAGCGAGCGGGTCATAATGTTTCCAATCACCCCATACGTGAATATTTCTGTTTTGAAAGCATTCAATTTGAGATGGCTCCACGTCATCCATTGATCCACGGCTCTGAGACAACTGAAAATTGGCGAGTTTCCAATGTATTTGGGGCATTCCAGTCGAAGGAGTATTTGCATGTCATCTGCATAGTTATAGCACGTGAGGTGAAATTGATTGATCAGTGTCGGTAATAACTTCATGTAAATGTTGAAAAGCATGGGTGAGATGATAGAGCCTTGAGGGACCCCTGCTTTTGTGGAGTACGGTTTGGACGAGAAATGTGGGGTATGGATGACATTAGCCTGGAGCCCTATATGTTGTTTATGAAAATAGCTGAAGGTAAGCAAGTATGATTGCTCACAAAGTTGAGTACATGCTGCAGAGATCTTTGTGTGCCCTGTGGTAACTAGTCCCGAGCGGAAAATTTCATTCCATTTGCGGAATTTCAGGGACTCTGTGTTACCCTTATAATAAGGAGTTCTGGCCAAATTCTGCCAGGCTCTGCATGGTGGAATTTTTTCTCCTGCGAGGCTCCAGAATTGCGACTTGGCGAGTGCAAGAGAGATTTGGTGTCCCGAAGTGCGGTTTCCGGCAAGACTTTTGTACCTGGGCGGTCGCGAAAGGGCACAGTCGCGATCAGAGGGCTGCTTGCTTCTCCACTAGATTTTCTACTTGAGCGTCAGCTAAAGCTATCCGAATGGCCACGCGCTCTTGCACACAGCGTGGTGCCATTCACCCTGATTTTTCAGCAAGCAATGTGGAACAGTAGCTAAATTGCAACATAAGCAGCGTGACATGCATATATCCACCCGTTAGCGGAACTATGCAGAGTCTCACTGAGTTTTTATGTAACTCCATGGAATTCCGCGGATTGGAATTCCGTGAGTTCCGCCCACTCGTAGTGGTAAAAATCTAAAATCTAAATGAAAGCTCACAAAGCTGATGTCGTGTGCCACAGAATGTTTCAAAACCTGCAGGTCCCAAATTTCAATCCCAGTAAGAAATTGTGGTGGAGTTATCATTCCTGTAATAAAACATTAGTACTCTACCTGTCTGTAATTCATGGTTTCCAATGCCAGCAGAATAGCTCAAGGGATCTGTATATAAGCTACTGATTAGCGATGTGAATCTCATCTGGGCCAGCACAACCCTTCCTCCTTCCGAGACTGAAAAACAAGTCTATTTGCACTCAGTAATGGAAACAGGTAACACCACAGAGTTCGAATACTGCATGAATTCAATACTTTAAATTAAAACAAATTATAATGTTTTTAACAAAAATGCCTTCCTTTACAGGTTTCTTCATTTCGCAGAAAGATGCCGGTAGATAATTAGGCTGCTCCCATCTGTCATTCCTGCTGCTTGTTCACCCCCAAACCACAGGTGAATGTTGCCTTACAACAGTGACATATTTACACAAAACAAGAGCGACCCATATGTCCTTGCGAACTGGGTGTTGCTAATAAGCAAAAACACAGTGTTCACAAGGAACTCATTTAACAAAAACAATACAATCTCTGCAAGAAGGTATAACTTGCTTGAATAAATCAGAAGGCAAAGAGAAATATGGGATAAGACCTTAATTAAATTCAGTCAAACAGTATTATATAGATTTGGATTCAAAAAGCCCACATGAAAGTGTCTCAAAGCCGTACTCACTTCAGCCGAAGTGAGTATACTTTATTTGCAATTTTACTAAACATAAGTACCAAAAAACAGCTTTTCCAACAAGTCTATTTAGTATTTACACTCTAAGCAATTTATAGGTGATTTGGTGAACTCCAGTGAAGTGACCATAACCCAACAGTGCTGTACAAAATGTGTGAAAGAAGGGGAGATGGTTATTGGTAGTAACAGAAAAGAGGAGCTCTTCACAATTAAAATATAGTGAATTGTATTTGGTTACCAATAACCATCTCCCCCTTCTTTCACACATTTTGTACAGCACTGTTAGGTTATGGTCACTTCACTGGGGTTCACCAAATCACCTATAAATTGCTTAGAGTGTAAATACTAAATAGACTTGTTGGAAAAGCAGTTTTTTGGTACTTATGTTTAGTATAATTGCTAAATAAATTATACTCACTTCGGCTGAAGTGAGTACAGCTTTGAGACACTTTCTTGTGGGCTTTTTGAATCCAAATCTATATAATACTGTTTGACTGAATTTAATTAAGGTCTTATCCCATATTTCTCTTTGCTTTCTGATTTATTCAAGCAAGTTATACCTTCTTGCAAAGACTGTATTGTTTTTGTTAAATGAGTTCCTTGTGAACACAGTTTTTTTGCTTATTTACAACAGTCACAGACATTTGTCTTAACAAGGAGGAACACGTTTCAAGAATCTTGAGGTGGTGTTTCAGACTAGGTATAAGGAGATGATTACATACAACCCTATAGAAGAGTGCACTTCACGGTATGCGAGCCTGCCTTCCCTACTCGACCCCCCTCTGTGAGCCTTGGAGAGCCCCACCTCTTGTTACTAAGAGAAAGCTGCCTTTCTCTCAACCTCACCCACTTCTTATGCACCATCTTGAGTCCTTCCTACACCCACTGTATGCCTTGGAGGGGACCCCGCCTCTTGTCACTAAGAGACCTTCTCTCAACATCACCTGCTTCTTACGCACCAGCTTGAGTCCTTTCTACCCCCACTATGCGCCTTGGAGCCCCTCCCCCCTTGTTACTAAGAGAAAGCTGTCTTTCTCTCCACCTCACCCGCTTCTTATGCACCATCTTGAGTCCTTCCTACCCCAGTGTATGCCTTGGAGGGGCCCCCGCCTCTTGTCACTAAGAGACCTTCTCTCAACCTACCCTGCTTCTTACGCACCAGCTTGAGTCCTTTCTACCCCCACTATGTGCCTAGCCCCCCCCCCTGTTACTAAGAGAAAGCTGTCCTTCTATCCACCTCACCCGCTACTTATGCACCATCTTGAGTCCTTCCTACCCCCAATGTATGCCTTGGAGGGGCCCCCGCCTCTTGTCACTAAGAGACCTTCTCTCAACCTACCCTGCATCTTACGCACCAGCTTGAGTCCTTTCTATCCCCCCTATGTGCCTTGGAGCCCCCCCCCCTTGTAACTAAGAGAAACATGTCCTTCTCTCCACCTCACCCGCTTCTTATGCACCATCTTGAGTCCATCCTACGCCCTCTGGTGTGAGCAGCAGGACACCGCTTCCTCACTAGCCCTGCAGAATACATACGTCTCAACACACAAGTACATACATCCCCAGACACGTTCAACAGAGGTGACCCAGGTTACAGACTTCAGATCATACCCACTCTAAATCATCCCAGAAATCAAAATCAATTTAAAATCTTTTATTATGAGAATCAAACGTGTTTCAGTGAACATTCAAATGATAAATAAGAAACCATAAATATGAATAAATAATTACTCAGTGCAATCAATGCAAACGTGTATGTAAACACTTAAATAACAGAAGAAGATACGAGGGAATGACAATATGTGCATGCATTGTGTGGCCACAATGTACAAAGGGACCGGGTCCCACTGTATATTCCAAAGGTTTCCCCACAGGCACATGGGAGGAGAATCCCGCAGAAGTATTGTTCCTTACTGGACCTGACACACATGGGTTTGGAGGCGGTAAACAGTCAGATGTGCCTTTTCAACCTTCATTTCACCATTTAGTAATAACAGGCCACATGCATTTAAAAGTAATTGAAACAGATTAAAGGGATCAACTCAACAGTGGGGCTACTGAACTGCTTGTGTGTTGTCCTGCTGGTGAGGTGGCCTTAGGAGCCAATAATGCCTTGACCTGGACAGTACAGCAATCCCATGGATCTGTAAGTCACTGTACTTTCCGATAAGGCAACTTCTTGCCACTTTTTGATGCTGCAACCCTACACTTTCCAATACGTATGCTTTCCCAAGAGGGACATACATAGTGTCTGATAGGATTGGGGGGTGGAATGCCTGGCTTGACCTCCTTCATGGCGACAATGGGGTGCACCTCAATAAAGCACCACACACTATGCTTTTTCGGGCCCTACTTTTTGTTCATCTAGATTGAAACCAGGCTGTAAATACACGCCTATTGAGTTGTAGGCAATATATATGCATGATGCCCAAGGAGCAGAAAAGGGATGGGTGTAATTGCGGACCAGCACAATAACAAATTCTCTTCAGAGCTCTGGTACCACACCTCTATTCTAGAATGTATGAGTATTACATATCTCTTGATTCTGTCTTATTACCTCGATTTTGGAAATGTTGCCAGCAGTAGAAAAAAAACACACCCCATGGCTTTCACTTTAGTACAATGGAAAGTTATTTATCTGTAACTTCAGTTCATAACAGGATCTTCAATGAATTCAAAAACACAGAATATCTCTGCTTCTTTGGGCCTTGGATCCCACAAGGAGGTGAAGATATTCTATGCTTATGAAATCAGTGAAGATCCCAAGATGGGCAACAGGACTCCCATGCCATCCCACCATGAAAACTGAATTTACAGTCGGGGGTAATTAGATCCTCCATAGAGACTAAAGAATAGAAAAGTTTGCAGAAAGGACAGGAGAAAATAGGGTCAGAAGATCCCAATTTATCTGACCAGAATAAACAAAAAAATATTGCTTTTCATATGAAAGGACTTTTGTAATTGTTCTTTGAAGGCTGTGTGACACACCTACTCCCAAAGGAGGACATCAATGAGCTGCATTACAAAACCCCTTTTATATATGCATCTTTCTAATGGATATGTGTACAAAGTAGAAGGAAAAGCCCAAATTTTGCTATGGAGCTTGGGCTTAAACATGCATTTTGCAGGTAGAACGCTACTGGACCATAATGCAATCCTTCTAGGGTGGCAGAATAGGCAATTACATCTCCTTCAATAAAATAATTTTTTACTCTGTTTTTACAGTACGTGCACTGTAATCGATATATAAGCAATAGGAATAAATACCTAAAATGGTAAACAAACAAGACGTTTTATGTCAAAAATAAAGTACATATATTTAAATAACACAGCATAATGTGGGATCTAAGATTTTCTGTCAGTCAGATGCTCTTCATTACAAAAAAATACAGTAAAAAAATTGAGCAAACAAAGCAGATTCATGAACCTTGGAATTATTACAGAATGGTCCAGTAGGGCCCAAAGATGATACACACATTTGACACATATAAAGAATGTTTTCATTATGAATATGAAACTATTATTCATCTGATATACAAATATTGAGATAATACAACTAATCAAACAGCAAATGAACATCCTCTCTGGCTGTGGTGGCCTGTAGGCAAAGGCGTCAGATCTCCACCCACCTTTCCAGTGCATGAGTATCTGTGAGACTGAGTAAAGGTTAGCCTGACAAATACTCATCATGTCAGGGTCAGACAGTCAGGCATGCGCTAAAGCGCAGGTGCCAGGCATCCACGGTTTGCCGAGTCAAGGATCTCAGCCCTGAGGGCAGTGACATCATCACACCGGCAAAGATTTGTGAGGATCTTCCTCCTGATCACTGGGGGGGAGCATCACTGATAGAGTCAGTCCTACAGTGCCCTGGGCTGACTGTCAATCAGCGAAGTCTCACACACCACTCTTTTTCAACTCGTCACAGGGTGGCGTGGATTCAGCAAGTCTCCCAACCCCCGTGATAAGGTAGGAAAGGTCATCCTCTTATGGGCTGATGCTTGACAAGGTTAGGCAATGAGAGGAGGCAGAAGGATCTTCCTGGTTGTGCTGCCTAAGGCTACCAGAAGCCTCCAGCTCCCTCCTGGGCCATCGTGCATCTCCCTCCCACCACAGACAGGTCCTGCATTTCCACCAAGGCCCTCCAGGTAAGTACTACATTGAATGTTTGGATGCATGTGTATACGTATTTGTATTTGGGCATGTATTCTTGTGACTAGTGGGTGTGTGTTAGTGCATGTTTGTGAATGGGTGGGTGTGAGCGTTTGTGTGCACTTGTGAATGAATGGGTGTGAGTATATGGGCCTCTGTATGCTTGTGGATGGGTGGAAAAGAGTATGTGTGCCCGTGGCACACCTTCTACAATTAAGCAGCCGCCACTGCTGTCTGGTGCTCGAGCCCCGTTTACCCAAGCACTAACATATTACATGTAGGTAGAACATGTCACATACACCATGTATTTTAAGCTGCTTGATAAGAACAAGTCAATCAAGGAAAGTCTACATAGTTTTTCATAAGTCAAGTGATAAAATATTGCCTTTGACTTTTTAAAGATGTATTCATCACAAATCTACATTTCTTTGGTGTGTATACATCTACGGACTTAACAGTTACAGACAGAACCCTAAGCACAAATGAACTTTACGACAAGACAGTGAGTATGCCTTTAAGTATCCGTGTACATAAACATGAATACTCTTTGTGAAATCTTTAAACAACACAACAGCATCCTTTGTACCGCCAAGCAGTCTGCAGTGAACCCAGGTAGCTCTGTCAGTTTGCCTCTCCCTGGAAACACTCTGATATGCTTTTAGTGTTGTCTCCTTTTAAAGTGGCTCAAAAATCTATACATACAAGCTCTAGACACAGTTATGTAATCTCTATAAGTTACAAACAGAAATCATATTTTCTTTGTAAATATATTTTTTCTAGTATTGCACAAAGGTGCCTGTCCAAACAGTAAACAGGAACCTTTCAGAAAAGTACTTCAGCCCTGAGAATAATTTACAGACTTGCATACATTTTTAGTTTCTTGTGGTTGCTTCCTATTACTCAGACCATGCTGGCCCATCTGCTATTGCCACATATTAGGATGTTACTTCCCTTTAAGATCATTATATAAATTATCTTTCATTTGTTTTCCTGGTATGAGGATTTCTACTTTGACCACTCTCTTCCAGAATGCCTACTTCTAGCAGAAACATGTCAAAACATTTTCCAAAGTTAAAACTGGTTTGAGGGATACTTCCCGCAATGGGATATAAATGGGAGTGGGCAACATTTGAATTTTACCTAACCTACAAAGGTTTGTGAAGGTTAAAAACTACACATTTCACAAAGCTTGCAACACTTTGTGAAGGCTCCAAAATTCGCCTATGGGAAAAAAACTTTCGAAAAAAAGTTTTGGGAAAGACAATTCTCTGACTAAAAGGGTTTTTTGCCGATATTTTATTTTGCAAATCCTGTTTTTGATGGATTTGTTTGCACTTTTTTGTTTAAATTTCGCAATCTATGCAAAGTTTTGAAAATAATTTCATGCGGAGCTAAAACTGCCGTTTTAAATACCCATAGGTAAAAATTCCAGTGAACTAACAAAATCCTCTTTCATTCACAAGTAAGCCACACCATATCGTCTTACTGGACAGCTGAACGCCCTGCAACTTCAACTGCTTATTGGTTTTGTTTACTTTCCAGAGCAGGTTAAGAATTATTTGCAATTTGTTGCCTGATGAAAAGAGCACAGATCCCGACTCCGGCTCCCAATAGCCCACTTTCCCATGAAGCTTCTACCAGTTGAAGCAGTGTCGGAAATGTGATTACTCGTATCTAGCATGAAAGACAACCTCAGCAAGTCCATATGTACTGAACGCCTTTGATATATGAACCATTACAGCACCTAGGCCAAAGTAACATAAACATCTACAGTAACCTCTTAAGCCATCCCTACAAAGTCACAAAGCATTTAGGAGTCGGATCCTCTTGATGCTTCCCTATTAAGAGATACTAACCACGTTGTTGTTCGGTCTCATCCCTTTCCCAGCAAACTGAGCTAGGGATCAGTTGGTCTTTGTATGCTTGGTGGGTGGGCTGTGTAGTGAAAAATCTGGTATAGACTCAACACTTTAAATATCACCTTTGTCTCTACAGCAGCTCTAAGGCTGCCACCTTGTATTCTTAGTCTATGTGGCTTCCTCCTTTGCCCAGTAAATGTGTTTGAGCTCCTTTTGTCTGCCTGGGTAGCGCCTGGCTGCCTGTCTCCTTAGTCAGTGGATCACGGAAACAGTCTTAAGAAAGAGGAGAACAATGTAATATAGTAGCTGACGTTGGGAATTCACAGCACACCACCCTCTCCACTAGCTCCACAGCTTGAGTTTCTGAATCACTTGTGTGGAAAAACCCAAAACTGAGCTTTTGCCTTTAGTACTGAAAAATGTTTCCTGGGGTTTCTGCTGCACAGAGATCTTCTGCGAGTGAGAAGCGAGTTTGGAATGTCTTATCTTCATATTAAGAAATGTACATAGTTCTTTGGACTTGAGGCACCTCAAGTCTGACTGGTAACTGGAGAAAGGAGGCATGCAAGGCTAAAAATCATGTGAAAGCGTGCTCGAAGAGCAAGCCGCCTGATTCTCTCGCCTGGGTAGCAAACATTAAACCAGAGTCCCCCTCATGACAGTACCACAAAAGATAGGTGTAAAGCAGATGGTAGCAGAGGCACTGTTAGGGCTCAGTGTTGTTCTTTCTATTCAGGAACGTACGTATGTGCAAAGCATGAGACACTGCATGCACGAGGAGTGATGATCCGATTTCTTGGGTGGGCCATATGATCGTTGATAAAATATTGCTTTCGTTCATTACATTTGCCAAAATTCAGTTCTTGATATGTGGAAACTGCTCTTTCGTGGGCAAAAAAAGCCTGATATATATTGACTTTTATTTTCGATTAATAGTCCAACTGAATGAACAGTTCTGACCACCTTTCTTTTCTAGGAAAGCTTCTCTGATGGCTGAGTTGGAAGAGCAAACTAAGGACCAGAGTCTTGGGGAACTGAAATACACCTCGGAATCAGCCTGGAGGTACCAACTGCATTAACAGAGATCAACAACATAGTTGTCATAAAATGTGCTGCACAAATGTGTTTAATTTACATTTATTTGGCACAAAAGCCAACTGTCTCTCCGAGTGCCAAGGTTTTGGTCAAGAGACTGACCCCGAGAAAGCCCCAGAGGGTTTTGCACATTTATGAATGTAGAGGAGCTGTTGTGAATTCAATATAATGTGCGCAGCTTTCTTTAGCTGCTGGGATAAAGGAAGTATAATGACCTGTCAATAGCTAGGGCTCTGAGGATGAGTAATATTGCTACATTGGTTGTGGATCGCGCTGTGTGGAGAGTACAAAACATAGATTTTATTTTCAAGCACAGTGGGAATTTGGCATAAGAATTTTACAGATCAATCACACCTATAGGTTGAATTCTGGCAGGCTGTGGAAACCAATATAACCTAGGAAAGGTGACATGGTTTCCTCTCTACTTGCAGGCGGCAGAGTTCTACATTTTTGACTGCAATCTATATAACTTATAGTTGAGACCTTTGTATAAGCTGTTGTAGTACACTGGTTTTGCTTCTTTTATTAGTGAAATGAATATTTCCGAGGAGCCCAGTCAAGGTGTTGCTGGGTGACATCAATTCTATATTTACTATTCTATTATCTGTCCCAGATGGAAGTGTCAGTCAAGGGAACTCTTTGCTCCATGAATGGGGAAAGACCTGCCACTGAGTCTCCTTACAGTTTATAACACTCATTTCCATTCCATGTTTGGATTTAACTGATCTGAGCTGTGTTTGCACTACACTCAACCAGCTCTTCTCTTCTGGTGCTTGCACATTGCAAAATACTATTCCGCAGTTCAAGTGTCATGCCCAAGTGTCACTTAAATATCAAACCGCTGTTGCAAGAGTGTTGATCCCTGAGCCGCGGCGTAGGTAGGAGGTGCTGGTAGAGCTTCCATATTTGGATCCAGCTGACACTCCATTAGGAAGGAGAGAATGTGAGCGAGTATATTAGTCAGCATGATCATTTCTAATGCACATGCCAGAAAGCAACCTGCCCATTGGCGCTGATTGAAGCCACAAATAAGTACATGCAATGTATCCTCCATACATCAAACCAACAAACAAGTCTTGTACATCAGAAATGGCAGACTAGTATCAGGGCAGGCACATCTCTGAGTGCCTAACACTATGTTACACCAGGGGTCAACTAAGGCCATCTCACTCCCTCTGTCTGGTTAAAATCTGGCTTGTTCTTTTCTGGTTGAACCTTTGCTTGTGTGGGGTTCACATCACTAGAGCATTGAGGCTGCATCTTGTTCTAGACATCCAGGAGTTCTTCTCAAAAGTACACAATGTCAACCCTAGGACTCTAGACTGAATGTAAGGGGTTAAACATCATCTCTTTGTGTGGTGAACTTTAATAGCCTCAACCTGATGCATAGGAAGCCTTATTCGCCTGTACGAATGACAGAACTGCTATAAACAAGGGAGGCTGTGAAACTGGGAGGATCCTGTCCAGAAAATGTGGAATTGGCAGCTCTCAATAAACAAACAACCACACTTTGCTCTGCATAGGTGTCTAGAAGTTACAAATACAAAAGTGCACTGATACACTTTGAGCGTGAACCAATGGGGATGTGTAAACATTTAATATCTGCGGAGCACTACAGTGATATGGTTGTGAAGTCGTAAACAGTTTCTCAAGTACTAGGACTAACGGAATGAGCCAAAGAGGTTGAGCCTACTTCTTCGAGCACCACCCCTTAAACGTCAATTTGTGAAAATCAAAAAGAAGGGCTTCTCTGGAGCTATGCCGCTTATTTGCTTTTCTCTATCCCTTCTTAACCTCTATGGTGCTGCTGTATGAAAGTAGTCTTTGGGTCAGGATTATGTTTCCCCACTGATGGCATAATCGTACAATGAGGCAGTCACTAGTGTGATGACACAAGGAGCGTACGAGTGCCACCCTGTGCTGAGCAATCTGTGAGCATGTAGAGTCAACAGCTGATTAAACGCAGCTAACAATCCCAAAAACACCTTGAAAAGTTTAACAAAACACATGTTGAACACACACACTGATGCTTTTGGAAAGTGGCGCTCAGCAGGCTGGAGACACTTGAAACAGTCAACGAGTCCTTCTGGGACTCACTTACTTCACCTACCATGAGCTCCTGTGCTGCGAAGCTACAAGACTTCTTACAATCATGGTCGGTGTAAGGGGTACCAAGCGTGCAGTAACCTAACGGGTGGTGACTGCTCACTATGATCAAAGTGCCACCTCCGATGAAGTTCAAGCTCTGACGACTATAGATCCAAGTGCACGTCTTTGTAGGATTTGTCTAAGGTCCATTCTGACTGGGAGTCAGTATCCTCTTTGCCGTAGAGCGCCATCTCTTGTTGGAAACGAATCTGGCGCACCTTGTTGGGGTCCACATTGATCCAGTTGTTTGCTATCCACTTGACACCTTGAGTGACCAGGCAGCCACCATGCAGGGAGTATTCATCCAGTTCTCCTACCCAACCTGGAACAACAACACACAAACAAATTACTCTGCTTCTGGTGAGAGAACATTATGGAAGAGTAACCTCTTCCTTCAGTTCTTCAACTTATAAGTCAAAGTGATGAAATTGTGCAAGGGAATATCTCAGCACTGTGGGTAATTAGAAGATGCATGTAATTAAATGCAAATGTTCTATGGTGGTTGTCAGCAGAGTGCACGTCCAGACTCTCAGAATACCTGGGTATCCACAATACTCACGGCTCGTCGTATAACGCCCTTCTGAAGCGCACACGCTGCCTTACAAACCTTCTGTAAGTACTTCAGTGACTCCAGTACGTCTGGAGAGCCTTCCACTGTAAAGGCCTTTTGACATGCTGCTCATTTATCTAATCACAAATATCAAGGTTATAGCGCATGAGGAAACTAAGCTTTTTCTACAACAACACCTGAAGTCGGGAAAACGCTTCCAGTTCGCCTTTGCAAAATGAATTATGCCATGCAATTTCCCCATGCTTTGAAGATGTGGCTCCCTATTTAGCAAATACCCATTTAGAATTTACAAGTGATACCTACATCTTGCCATTCTAAAGTTGAACGCAAGTCCTCAACACCAAATAACTTTCAGCTTTGTGTGATCTAAAGTCCACGGGATTGATCAATCAATATTACATCTATCCATTATGACAGCACTGGGTCCAAGAAATGTCCAATTTTGGAGCCCTATACCTTCACCATAAGTGCTACTCTTTGTTTATTTACCAAATACGTTCCCAGAGTCTTTCTGGCGGGCAAACCCCCAAAGTACGCAACTACCACCTTCAACGTGACTATACTCTGCCACACTAGGAATAGCGTCCCATCACATAGCTAGCAATCGTCTGGGGTATTTGAAAGCTCAATCACTAAGGTACCACATCATCTCATCTCATAACATAAGATAACATGCCATACCAAAATATAGTACTCAAATCTGAGCTGCGTTGGTGGGCATATATAAATATTATTTTCTCCACAAGTTCTTTTTCAAGTAACTAAGAGATTACAATTTTTGGGGAAAAATGTGTCAGTTTTGATATATAAGTGCTTAATGTTCAAGTAAATAAAATGTCAGTGACAAGGAAAAAAATGACAGGTCCTCTGCATAATTGATATTTTCACACAATGCCTTTAGCTTCTCTGCTCCCTTGATGCAGGAGGAACTGCTTACATATCTCATGGTAGAGCGCAATCTGAAATTGCTGACCTGGGGAAATGAACTGAGAACAGTTTAGCAGTGATATGTGATAGCAGATGAATTGGTAATACATTGTTAGTTTTAGGGTAAAAGATGATATATTATATTGTTTGCTTGTAAAGTTCTTAAGCAGCGCTCTGATGCCCATGGGTTAGGTTTGTGCTTTATAAAACTCTCTAAATTAATAAATAAGCCAGCCTTGAAGCAAGCAGTCAAAGCTCTATGGATTACTGGTAATATGATTGAGACAAAATAATTTGTCATTATATTTGAGGATTACTGTTAAACTTTGAAGCTTGTTAATAATGAAGAAAGAAATGTTGGATCTGAATTCTTGGCCCTCCATGTTTAAAGAATACGCCACTACATCACTGAACAGCAAAGCATATTTAAAAAAACTTTTCATCAGCAACATTTAAATAGTTATTCGATGCAGTAATTATATCCTGAGAAAACAACCTAGTCTTTAAAACTAGACGTCCACCTCATCATAAATGTGCCAGGTGGGACACATGGACAAATACTATTGGGGTCCAAGAATTCATTACAAACTATTGCTTTAGTCTTTGTTCTGATAGATAAATTCCGCTTTTTATTGAAACTTTTTACTAATAACCTATGCTTATGTCGTGTGTCGAGATATTCCACCACTACTTCTGGAAAAGACCACCTGACTGATTTTGAAAATGGAAACATCATATAAAAAAAGAGTCAGTTTAAGGCATGTGACTCTTGTGGGAAAATGTGGGTGTTCTCAGATAACCCCTATGAAAAATGCATTTATTTCCTTTACTCTGACAATACACAAAAGTCTCAACCAAAACCCTCAGTGATCGTGAGGGAAGAGTTTTAAGGTGGCTACAAAAGGCTACGGTGGTTCAGGGGGTGCATCAGGCTCAAGTTTTAAGCCATGAAAATATATAGAGACATTATAACTAACCCCATGTAGGAAAAAATGGAGGGCCCAATTATGAGTTTGGCGGTGTGGGAGCAGGTCGCCATGCCACTGCCCTGCTGCCACACCGCCAAATAGGGCCGCTGGCCGCCTGTCAGATTATGAGTTTCCTCGTGGTCTGGCAGGTGGTCTTTTGGCGTTCCCAAGGTGGTGTCTTTCAAAAAGGCACCGCAATGGGAGCGCCAAAGCTTGTTCCTGCACTGACCAAAATGCACAACATATGCCTCCAGAATGCACCCCCCTGCACATAGGCACAAGGGGGCCCTGTAAGGGCCCCCAGAGTTTCCTCACCACCACCCTTTCCATGGCGGGCTCACCGCTATGGATAGTGTTGCAGTGAGGAAACTCATAATATGCTTGGCAGCAGCACCACCAAGCATATTGCGGACTCACACCGCCGCGCCACCGCCAGGGTTTGCAGATCCCTGGCGTTTGTGGCAGTCCCATCACAGTCCGACCGCCAAACTCGTAATATGGCGGTTGGACAACTGGTGCGGCGGTCTACGACCACCACCGCACCTCCACCACGGGTTTGGCGGTCCGATCGACTGCCAAACTTGTAATTAGGCCCAAACTCTGAGGGGAAAAAATCCACACATGAAAACACAACATCTTCTTCCTAGAAAGCCTGAGGAGAAAATACGTAAAAAAAAGCCCTCTACAAACTTGAGAGGCCATCATTGCTGTCTCCTGAACGTGGTCAGAGTCACCACCCATGCCACTATCAGCAATCAGAGTCTGTCAAATTTTGATGACACCGGAAGTCCTCGTCAGCAACGACACCAAAGAGGAAACCTGAGGATAACCGACAACTATCTACAGGCCACAGTCGAAGATACTGTTGCAGTTGAGAACTCTGTCTGTGACTGACCCATCATCTTACACTGAAAGCTACTCTACTGATGAAGTCTCCCTCGACCCTGTTGGCAACTTTCACATCGTCAAAGTTTGCACTGAAGTAGCTGACGTTAAACCCATCACTTTCAACTTCGACGAGGGATTCAGAAAAGGAAAAAAACACACCAACCATCAGATATACATCCAGAGTATACTTACCCCAGTAAAAACCTCCATTGCCGCCACTCAAATTATTGGATATGGACGCTGAAGATCACTGGGACAGTGAAGACCTTTATGCTGATGCCTACAGCCCAGGGCAGGTAAAATAAAATATCAGGATATGAAGGAGGAATGTGGTTTCTCTTCCAGGGGATCCTCATCAATAGTCATAAGCACTTGAATATTCCCGCCCATGCGCGGGGACCCCGGAAAATATATAAAAATTATATATGAAAACATATATATAGCTCTATATATATATACATTTTTTCAAAAATAATCAATGTAGCCTTCCATATCCAACAGGCTAAGTAATGCTGTAAAATATTTCTTTGCACTTATATAAATAAAGCAGGAAAACCAGAGGACACTTGAACTGCTTTTAATGAACAGCAGAAAACACACCCCTGCAAAGAGAAAAGCAGGCATTGTTAGCCCATAGGCTGCATTGTAACTTCAATAGCATAGAAAGCTGAAAGCCAATACAGAGAAAACAAAAGACTGGCACCGTGCCTTTAAGCAGCCATGACCCCTAGCTTCCCATCATGCCTCAGGGGTGACAGTTAGGTCAGTTGTTCTTTCCGGCTCCTTCAGTCAGGACCCTGGTTATTCAGCTCCTCAGATTTTTGACTTTTGAGTCAGAAATTGTATTCCTTTTTCATCTCAAACTTTATACTTCGACATTTTACACCTGTTGGAGTATTTCTTTACTCTTTTCTTCTTCAAGAGTTTGGCGTTTTTTCACCTGAAATGCCTTCCCTTTTTGATCCCTGCCCTTCCTGTGGCAAGAAGAAGGCCAAAAGAGACTCCCACTCTGTCTGTATCCTTTGCCTTCCGGATTCTCATTCTTCTGAGACTTGTCAACACTGTCAGTCTTTATCAAGACGGACTCTCAAAGAAAGGGAAAGGATTCGCCTTTATGGACTCTTTGAAAAGGGTACAGCTTCCACCTCTAGAGGCCGGTCTCCTGTGAGGCAAAAGAAGAAGAGACATAGATCATCTTCCAGAAGCAAGGTAACAGCCTGCTCTTCATCGGCATCGGGCTCGGCGCCGAGAATGCCTCCACCGGCGAAGAAAACGCCGACGACAATCCCATTGACAGCGGACTTGCCGTCGCGAGAACATCGGTCGTCGTCGAAGTCTTCCAGACATAGAGGTACGTCATCAGCGACGAATCCTCCGCCACCGTCAACCGGGTGACGGTCGGCGTCAAGGAGTCATTCTCCGTTGGTGCGGGACCGCCCATCGAGACACCGTTCTCCGTCGTTGCTGTCTGTACAGCGTTCGACGTCGAGGCACAGTCCTCCGTTGCCGTCAACCAGGCGGCAGTCAACGTCGAGGCCTAGATCATCAGCGACGTTGAACGATTCGACGTCGAAACAGATCCCTCCGTCGCAGCCATCAAGACGCTCGACGTCGAGGTCCAGATCATCCGCGACGAGAAAAGACTCAGCATCGAGGAGGACTCCTCCGTCGCAGTCCACGAGACGGCGCTCAACGTCGAGGCCCAGATCGACGGCGTCGAGAGGGTCGACGTCGAGAAGGTTTTCTCCAACACCTTCCCCACGTTCGACGTCGAGACATGGTACTTCGTTGGGTACTCCTCTTCCAACATCAAAGCACAAGTCTCCGGCGACGGAAAGTCGGTCGACGTCGAAACACACACAACCGACGCCAAGGTAGAAATCACCTTCATTGGTCTTCGTGGCGCATAGTCGATCGACGTCGAGACATTCATTGTCGACGTCGTCACACCATTCGATTTCAAGGAGACGCCATTCCTCTTCAAAAGACTGTTCGAAACCCTCAGTTTTGGCTGCAGGATCTCCACAAGTCATCTCGACGTCGAGAAGCTCATCTTCTCCGTCCCCACAGCGGAGGGTACAGAAATCTACCCCGCAGATCACGGCTTCACCTACGCAACGAGAGGAAGAACACAGATCTCCCTCAGCACATCTCTCGCCTAGGTGTCTTCTCCCGGTTTGGCAGAAAGAACCTTCGCAGGTTCAGCAGCCCTTGAACTATTCAAGCCCTCTACATAGATCCCCTCTGGCTCGGCTGGTGCAGGCAGTTGACCGATCACCCACCACACCATCCAGGAGCCGCCAGAGAGATAAATCTCCTCCACGGAAGTCCTCTTCTCATGGGAGACATAGGAGATGAAGATCACCCTCCTGGTCTTATTCCTCAACCCATTCCTCGAAGAGGGATTATTCTCCAACTCTTACGACAGTCCACCCTCTAGAGTCTCACCTGCTGACAACATCAACACTTTTCATGATGTCCTTTCTAGAGGGGCACAAAAGTTGAATATAGAGATGTCTACACCTCAGACCTCTTCGTCTATTATTTTTGAGACTCTGCATCAGAGATCCGCATCAAGACCTTTGCTGCCATTAGTTCCTGGTCTTCTGCAACCTGTCATGGATGTTTTCCTTACTCCTGCGACAGTCAAAACGGCCCCAGGAGGATCTTAAAGAAATATAAACCAGCAGAACAAGATCCCCTGTTTCTCAGGTCAGATCCTCCACCAGATTCTGTGATAATTGCGGCTGCTAAGAAGTCCCATGCAGTGGCTTCATCGTCCACAGTCCCTCCGGACAAAGAGCAGAGCCCAGGACTCTTGGGGGAGAAAAGTTTGTGGCTCTGCAGCAGCATCTTTAAACGTTTCCAGTGCGTCGGCTCTGTTGGGCCGTTATGATAGAGCGTTGTGGGACTCTCTGGAACGCTTTAAAGAAAAGCTACCCAAAGAAGACCGGCAAGACTTTGGGGAGATTCTCCAGGAAGGGGCCCTCGTGGCCAACCAAATGATTAGTGCGGCTGCGGATGTGGCATCCTTAGCGGCTCATTCATATTCGCATGGGGTATGCGCGAGAAGATCCTCCTGGCTGCGGCTTACAGCATTAAAACCGGAGGCTCAACAACACATTCTGAATCTTCCTTTTACCGGAAATTCTTTGTTAGGCTCTCACACTGACGAGGAGATGGCCCGGATGAAGTCTGAACTAGACACTCTCAAAGCGGTCGGTTTGGAGAAAAAGAAAGAGTTCAGACGTCGGTACAGGCCTTACGATCGTAGAGCTTTCCATCAGAGGGTTCAAGCCCCTCAATGGTCCCAAAGGCAGTACCATCAGAACAAACCTCACTATCAGGGACGTCGCCCTTCTAGAGGTAGAGGAACGTCCCGACAGTCCTCCTCTACTGCCAAGAACACCGGCAAGCAATGAGGATTCACTTCCTCCGTCGCCGTCACCCACTCCAGTGGGAGGAAGTATCTCCGGACATGTAAAAGAGTGGCGCGAAATAACAAACGATCAGTGGGTGCTAAATATACTAATGAATGGTTATGCGCTACGTTTTCGTGCCCCCCCAAAGTACATCCCGCCAGCGAAGCCAACAGTTCAACAGCTACCAGTTTTGCGTCGAGAGGTTTCTACTCTACCACAAAAATTGGCCATAGAAAAAGTTCCTCCATCACAACAAGGAGTAGGGGTATACTCCAGGTATTTTCTGGTACAGAAGAAGGGTCTAGAAGAGAAGTTCAGACCCATTCTGGATCTACGTCTCCTAAACAAAAACATCAAAAAAGAGAAGTTTCGTATGCTGCCGCTCCATCAAATATACCCACATCTTCAGAAAGGGGATTGGATGTGCTCGATAGACCTCCAGGACGCCTACTTCCATGTCCCAATTACCCCACGGCACAGAAAGTTTCTACGCTTCATGGTAGGCACAAAGCATTATCAGTACAGAGTCCTACCGTTTGGCCTGAAATCTGCACCTCGATTATTCACAAAATGCATGGAAGTGGTAGCTGCGGCTTTACGTCGCCAAGGTCTGTTCGCCTACCCATATCTCGACGACTGGCTTCTGAAGGGCTCCTCTCCTCAAATGGTAGAAGACCACTATCGAATATGCCTGAACTTACTGCAGCGCCTCGGCCTTCATGTAAATATGGACAAATCAATCCATCAACCCACTCAAAGGATACACTACCTAGGGGCTACTCTGGACTCCAGCGTAGGAAAAGTGTTTCCTTCGGAGGAGAGACTATTATCAATCCAGCAGAAGTGCAACCTCCTTCTTCAAGTTCATCAGCCTTCAGTTCGACAAGTTGCATCGCTTCTGGGGTCAATGGCATCTTGCATTTTTCTGGCCCCCAACTCCAGACTGAGAATGAGGCCTCTACAACAGGACCTGGAAGACAAATGGGATCAGACTTCGGCGCAATGGGAAGACAGGATTCTTCTCTCCCAGTCTGCGAAAACATCCATCCCTTGGTGGACTCATCGGAAGAATCTCTTGGTGGGAGTCCCTTTTCACCAACCTCCGCCAACACAATCCCTGATCACAGACGCCTCACTTCAGGGTTGGGGAGCGCACATGGGTCTTCTACAGACCCAGGGCAGGTGGTTGATAAAAGAACAATCGTATCATATAAACATGCTGGAACTACGTGCAGTACATCTAGCCCTCAAGGCGTTCTACCCATTGATACAATCCAGGTAAATTTTGCTACAAACAGACAACATGACCACCATGTACTACCTGAACAAGCAGGGTGAAACTCGCTCTCGCCCTCTGTCTCTGGAGTCTCAGGCGATCTGGCACTGACTCCTGGCCAGACAGCTCTCGATCACAGCAGACCATCTGCCAGGGGAGCAGAACTCACAGGCGGACGCATTAAGTCGGCACTTCAAAGATCAGCAAGACTGGGGCTTAAACGACGAAGTGGTGACGGACATTTTTCACAATGGGGTCATCCAACCATCGACCTCTTTGCAGACGAGCTAAACAAAAAATGCCACGCCTTCGCGTCAAGGTTCTACCGACCAGGATCGATAGGGAATGCCCTTTTGATCGACTGGTCAGAGACCTTTGCATACGCTTTTCCTCCTCTACCTCTCATCCCGAAGGTGATAGCCAAACTCACACGCTCCAGGATGAAAATTATTCTAATAGCACCAGACCGGCCACGACAATTGTGGTATCCAGACCTGCTGCATCTTTCAATGTGCCCACACAGGAGGCTTCTGTGCAGACCGGACCTTCTGGCCAAAATGAGCGGGACGATTCATCATCCCAACCTTCCCTCACTGAACTTAACAGCATGGCTCCTGAGTTCCTACAGTACGGACACCTAAATGTTCCTCAGGACCCTCAAAATGTATGAACATTTTGAGGGAGTTCAAAAGACCTTCCATGAGAAATTCCTATTCTTTTAAATGGAAGAGATGTTATTTGTGGTGTATACCTAATGGTTTTCAACCTACCAGGGGGCAAGAGGAGGTAATCTTACCTTATCTGCTGCATTTGTCCAAGTCAGGTCTAAAGTATACCTCCATTAAAGTTCACTTGGCTGCCATTACGGCCTACAGGAAGTCCCCTAATCAACCTTCCTTCTTCCAGCTCCAGGTGGTTAAGGATTTCCTTCAGGGCTTGAAGAAAGTCTTCCCCCCTGTCCGACCTTCTTCTCCTCCTTGGGAGTTGAACCTGGTTCTGTCCACTCTGATGGGTTCCCCCTTTTGAACCTATTCATAAGGCGACCCTTCAGCACCTCACTTGGAAAGCCGCTTTTTTGGTGGCGATTACTTCAGCACGTAGAGTAAGCGAGATTTAGGCGCTCTGTTCCAAAGAACCCTACACAGTTTTCCATCACAACAGAGTAGTGTTGAGAACTTACCCCTCCTTCCTTCCGAAGGTGGTGTCTGATTTCCATGTCAACCAAACGATCTCTCTGCCCTCTTTCTTTCCCAATCCATCTACGCCAGCAGAAACGTCTCTTCATTCCATAGACCTTAAGAGGGTTCTAAAATTCTATTTAGATAAAACAAAGACCATCAGAAAGTCTGATCAATTTTTTCTAAACTATGGTGCCATCAGGACAGGTTTCCCAGCCTCCAAGCGTTCCATTTCCAGATGGATAGTGTCTTGCATTAAGCTGGCTTATCAATTGGCTAATAAAACCCTTCTGTTTTCTCCCAAAGCACATTCCACCAGGGGAAAAGCAGCTACAGTGGCTTTTTTGCACAATGTACCAATGGCCGAGATCTGCAAAGCAGCAACTTGGAAATCGGTGCATACTTTCACGAGACACTATTGTCTCGACCCTGATTCCAGAGCAGATACCCAAGTAGGCCAAGCCTCCTTGAGGAATTTATTTCAATGCTAAAGTCCTTTGAATTGTATTCTTTAATGTTTCTACCTTTTAGGGTACTCATTTGCCCGCAGGAAGAGGGGATGGGCTTGCTACTCGATTCAAGTGCTTATGACTATTGATGAGGATCCCCTGGAAGAGAAGGATAAGTTACTTACCTGTAATCCTAGTTCTCTTCCAGGGGTATCCTTATCAAAGTCATAAGCAACCCACCCACCTCCCCGGGCAAATGTACCAAAAGCGTCATCTCTTTGTGCCCCGAGCGCCGGGTCTTCGCAAAGAACAACTGACCTAACTGTCACCCCTGAGACATGATGAAAAGCTAGGGGTCATGGCTGCCTTAAAGGCACAGTGCCAGTTTTTTGTTTTCTCTGTATTCTCTTTCAGCTTTCTGTGCTTTTGAAGTTACAATGCAGCCTATGGGCTAACAATGCCTGCTTTTCTCTTTGCAGGTTGTGTTTTCTGCTGTTCATTAAAAGCAGTTCAAGTGTCCTTTGGTGTTCCTGCTTTATTTATATAAGTGCAAAGAAACATTTTACAGCATTACTTAGCCTGTTGGATATGGAAGGCTGCATTGATTATTTTTGAAAAAAGTTATATGTATATATGTAGCGCTATATATATGTTTTCATATATCATTTTTATATATTTTCTGGGGTCCCCGCGCATGGGCGGGAATATTCAAGTGCTTATGACTTTGATGAGGATACCCCTGGAAGAGAACTAGGATTTCAGGTAAGTAACTTATCCTTCTTGCCACAGAGAGAACATAAAGCTTATCAACCATTGTATCACCTGAAGCATCCCATATACTGCGAGCAAGACAGCACTGAGGAATATAGCTGCTATGATTACCTTTGTGATCACTATGAGGCCGATGAACGTGGCAGCTGATATAATAAAAGACTTAAGGCTCATGATGTAAGACTATTAAACCTAGTTTCCAGCAGAACCAGAACAACCACCAGCCGCACTGCAAAAACCACATCTAAACCCAAAGGAATCATGGGAACACGACCCGCATTAGAAATGGGCATCTATATACTCCCAACCCCCAAGTAGACTCTATGCCAGATGACTTCTCTATGATACATACCCTAATGGAAAGGGCATCTAAGAGATCTGACCTCCTGGTGACAACCAACGAAACAGACTGCTTTCTATATAATTTCAGAGAACCACCTACAAGAGCGGTCAAGGCAATTCCTAGAATAGACCTTGTCTGAGGGCATAAAACTGATGCAGACACCAGCGTCTGTTGGAGCAGTTGTACCAAAACTGGACAAGACATATAAGTACTCAAAGGCAGACAAACTTTTGTAGTACAACAAGTGTCCCACAGGCCGTCTAGAAACCATGTAATACCTTTCTCTCCTTACTACTGCACCCCCTTCATATCCCAGTTCAAAGGTCTAAGGTGGGAAATGCTCAGCCTTTTACAAAGAGTGGGAAAAATTACCACGGGCAGGCGGGTTTTAGATTTGATTCAGTATGGATACATGTTAGAATTCCATTAGAATCCTCCGCCAACCATTCCCCTAACCCAGAGCCAACGACAAACATCTACGCTTGCTGAAGGCAGAGATGGTTGAAATTCTATAGAACAGAAGCAATGGAACCAGTCCCAAAACATCTTCAAATGTAGGTTTATAGTCCAGATTTTTTCTCATAAGAAACAAAACATCAAGAGACTGGAAGCCTGTTCTGGACCTTCCACAACTGAACTTTTTCTTGAGAAAATAGTCAATCGGAATGGTAACCCTACAGGAAGTACTGCAGTTTCTTATGAAAAACTAATACATGGCCATACCAGACCTAAAGGATATACACTCCCATAAACCATACATCCCATCAATCAATTATTCTCAGATTTGAAGTTGTTGGTTGCCACTTTGATTTAAGAGTGCTTCCTTTTGGGCTCAAATCAGTTCCCAGAATATTTATCAAATGCATGGCACTACTCACAGCCCACCTTTGAAAAATAGGTAATCAGATATACCAATACCTGAACGACTGGTTGATCAGTATAGACTACCAAACTATCAATCAAAGCTTGTACCAAGCTTTTCAGAAATCTATGGCTCACAATAAACGAATACAAGTCATCTATGCAACAGAAAAAGAAAATTCACTTCCTAGGGGCCGGATTACATCCAATAATCACAAAAGTGCAACAGTCTCAGGAAAGACAAACAGCTCTCACAGCATTAGCAAGCTTATTGAAGAAACAAACTCGTCAAAAGTATGTCTACTCAAGTGTCTCCTAGTAACTATGTTATCCTGCATATGCCAAATTCCATTCTGTGCTTGAAAATGAACCTGATACAGGAAAAGCTCGCCTAGCAATAGAAGCAGATAACTAGCTCGCTCCACGATCAAATAAAGATCACAGACATAATGAAGGCTGCACTACCATGGTGGACCTCAGTAAAGAATATTGGAGTAAGTCTGTTCACTATTTTTCTACATCAACGATATTGCATAGTAACCATGGCTACATCAATGGAAGGATACAGAGCCCACCTTTAAGAACTATCAGCAAAGGGTCTATGGTAAGTGCAGGACTAGACGTTGCATGTAAATTTATTAGAGTTTAAAGTGGTCAAGAGAGCTGTACAGTTATTCATACCACAAATTCTCCACTCATCAGTGTTGTTCGAGGTGGACAACAGCACAACAATAATTTATATCAACAAGCAAGAAGGCACAAGATCCCATATTCGCTAAGTAGAAGTGCAAGAACTCTGAAGGTGGGCCATGAAACATCACATTTTCATAAATGCAGAGAATCTTCCAGGAAGAGAGATGGATCAGGCAGGTTCCCCAGTAGAACATCACAGAACTGCCACGAGTGGGAAATGAACCAGAAATAATTTTAAAAAGTGTTCAGTACTTGGGATGAATTAAAAAAAAACAAAAAAATGCCAATTTTATGCCAGCAGGCATCCACAAACAGGCTTGTAAGGCAATGCATGTTTTTAATATCATAGTTTATTGATTTTATAACCATACATACGAACCATGAGACAGTAAACCGAGAGCAAAGCCATCCGGTCGGTACGTACATCTTTGTTTTCTTATACAAAAACTTGCAAAATAGTTCACAAATAATACCATGAGCACAACTTAGAATTACACTGAGTCGTTATGTGAAGCTCATGGGCCCCAAATTCTCTGATGTTTCTTCTCACCGCCCCTATATTTAGATATAATCGGTTCTGCTGCAGCACAGCAGTTCGTACCAATTTGCCATTCCCTCACCGGGAGGTAGTGGCGAGTCTACTTGGCAACAGTGTAGTGCTACATCATGCTTTTCTACTAAAAAGCCTACTTCTGTCTTGGTTCGCTGCGCCCTAGAGGATGCACACTCCTCAATTATACGCAGTATGACCACTCTGGGGTCTGGGGTTCTAGGCGTGTGGATGATGTCCACTAAGAAATTATAGATCAGATGCCAGTATGTCTGGGCTCTTGGGCAGTCTCAGATCACGTGATAAAACATAGCCCCGAAGGACCCGTAGAGTGTACGCTCAGGGCTGTTAGCCCTCCCCATCTTCTTTATCCGATTTGGGCTGTAATATACCCTGTGCAGGTAGTTAAATTGGATTGCCCTAAGATTTGACGGGATGGCCAATATTCTCTGTCCCAATCTTGCTTCCTGCCAGTCTTCATCATCCAGTTCCTGTTCCGATGATGCCTCCAGCTTGCTTATTTGGTCCAATGACCTGAGGGATCTATCTACACAACCTAGGGAGACAACTTTCGGTTTTGGAGGCTCAAGCATCACTTTTGCCTCTAGGGGGTAAAGTCAGGGACCTCAGTAGGTTTGTTGCTGTGTGCTGTTAGCGCATGGCGAAGTAGAGATTTTTAAAGAATTGGGAATTATGTAGGTTAAAGTCTGCAGCAAGTTGTTCAAGTTAAATCTAGCTCCTTTCCTACACATCTACTAACTTAGAGATCCCGATGAGATCACAGTGTTTGAAGACAATTGAGACAAATGAGGCAGCTGTGATCCGTGCCGCAGAGGGGTCCGGTTCGTCAGCTTAGTCAGCCATTTAGTAAGCTTTAACACCTCGTACCAACACACCAGAGGAAGCCGGGTTGTGTGTGAAAGAATGGTGAGGTTTTCCATCTAGTAACTTTAGGATACTGTGTTGTTCCAGAGAGTCGAGTTCCAATCTCAGCACTGGATCATTCGTATCACCGAACAGTCTCCTATGATGAGCATATGTGTACCCAATAGTAAAGGGATAAAACCTTTAGACCCAGTCCCCCTTCAAATGCAGTCATAGTGCATTTAGAGGAGACTCTAGGCATTACCCCTCCCCATGTGTATCTGTGACCATGGTCTGTACATCTAAAAACAAATCAATAGAAGGACAAAGGGATAATTTTGCAAAACATAAAGGTAACGCAGCAATACAATTATTTTACATAACGCAATCTGCCCGCCTACTACAGAGAGGTAAATTGGACCATGTCTCCAAGTCTCTCAGCAGCATTATATCACAGGAGCAATATTAAAGTTCTATTGTCTCTCTTTTGGCCTCAAGGTCAACATAATGCCTAGATATTTAAACGGTCCTCTGCAAAGTGTATAGGAGCAGAGATAGGGTGTGCCAGTCTTTCTTCCCATATCTGTATGCAAGTGGGAGTCTACCAGTTAATTGACAAGCTGGAGGCATCCCCTTAAATTCGTAATATTCGCTTAATTCGTGACAGTGACACATCACAGGTTTTATAGGGTAATGCACTTTTGATGGTATGGTAAAAAACATTTGCATACACCTTTCCTTTCTCTTCCTCTAATTCCCAGAATAATCGCTAAACTAAAGCGAGAATCCTGCAAAAGGATGTTCATTGCCCCAACATGGCCAAGACAATATCTCCTGATCCTCCCAATTAAGGGGGGGCACACCTTGTTAGATCTCCTAGGCCCCAAGGGAACAATGCATGTCGCACCCCTTTGGAAAAATGGAGAACAGACAGGTGTCTCAGTTTTATGCCAGCAGGCATCCACAAGCAGGTCCATGGGGGAATGCACTTTTGATCGCATGGTACAAAATATTTGCGTACACCTTTCCTCCTCTTCTCCTAATTCCTAGAGTATTCACCAAACTGAAGTGCAAACCATGCAACATGGTTTTAATTGCCCCAAAATGGCTGAGACAATATGTTGTGCATTCTTCCAATTTAGGGGGGCACACTCAGTTATATCTCCTAAGCTCCAAGAGTACAATGCATGTCACACCCCATCAGAGAAAAGGAGGACAGACGTGTATTACACTCTTCTCAGTAACGCGATAGGCTCATCTAGATTCAGAGTATTAGGAGTCAGATAACCCTGCAAGAGAAACTCCTACCTGCAGGGTGATTTACACGTGCATCACCTTCACCCTGATTCTTGGAAACAGTAGACGTACAGTTGTTGGTGTTTTACAATAGTAGATTATTTATTATGTGCACATACATCTTATGTATCAGAATGATAGTAATTATATGGTATTCTCAGCAGTCATTATAGAAAAACCAATTAATATTAGATAAACCCAAATATTTACATCGCATAACCCTACTTCCCCCAATTGATTAGTATAATCCATACCTAACATCTATATACACGTTATCAGCCTCATGGTTATTGTAGAGGCTGGTCCATTAGTAATCTCCCTACCTATCTTATGACAAGCCATGTAACTCTCCCACTTACCTCAGAGAGCTGATGGGCCTGCAATGGGATGGCGGCACTCCGGCATGTCCCCTCTTGCAATCAGCCTTCGTGTCTGCCCCTCCCAATTCCCCGGGTCTCTTTATACCCCTTCCTACAATGATTCTCCGTGGACAAGGGAGGAAGGAGCTTCCGTGTAGCCTTCCTACAATGATTCTCCGTGGACAAGGGAGGAAGGAGCTTCCGTGTAGCCTTCCTACAATGATTCTCCGTGGACAAGGGAGGAAGGAGCTTCCGTGTAGCCTTCCTACAATGATTCTCCGTGGACAAGGGAGGAAGGAGCTTCCGTGTAGCCTTCCTACAATGATTCTCCGTGGACAAGGGAGGAAGGAGCTTCAGTGTAGCCTTCCTACAATGATTCTCCGTGGACAAGGGAGGAAGGAGCTTCCGTGTAGCCTTCCTACAATGATTCTCAGTGGACAAGGGAGGAAGGAGCTTCCGTGTAGCCTTCCTACAATGATTCTCAGTGGACAAGGGAGGAAGGAGCTTCCGTGTAGCTTTCCTACAATGATTCTCAGTGGACAAGGGAGGAAGGAGCTTCCGTGTAGCCTCCCTACAATGATTCTCAGTGGACAAGGGAGGAAGGAGCTTCCGTGTAGCCTTCCTACAATGATTCTCCGTGGACAAGGGAGGAAGGAGCTTCCGTGTAGCCTTCCTACAATGATTCTCCGTGGACAAGGGAGGAAGGAGCTTCGGTGTAGCCTTCCTACAATGATTCTCCGTGGACAAGGGAGGAAGGAGCTTCAGTGTAGCCTCCCTACAATGATTCTCCGTGGACAAGGGAGGAAGGAGCTTCCGTGTAGCCTTCCTACAATGATTCTCCGTGGACAAGGGAGGAAGGAGCTTCCGTGTAGCCTTCCTACAATGATTCTCAGTGGACAAGGGAGGAAGGAGCTTCCGTGTAGCTTTCCTACAATGATTCTCCGTGGACAAGGGAGGAAGGAGCTTCGGTGTAGCCTTCCTACAATGATTCTCCGTGGACAAGGGAGGAAGGAGCTTCTGTGTAGCCTTCCTACAATGATTCTCCGTGGACAAGGGAGGAAGGAGCTTCGGTGTAGCCTTCCTACAATGATTCTCAGTGGACAAGGGAGGAAGGAGCTTCCGTGTAGCCTTCCTACAATGATTCTCAGTGGACAAGGGAGGAAGGAGCTTCCGTGTAGCCTTCCTACAATGATTCTCCGTGGACAAGGGAGGAAGAAGCTTAGGTGTAGCCTCCCTACAATGATTCTCAGTGGACAAGGGAGTAAGGAGCTTCAGTGTAGCCTCCCTACAATGATTCTCCGTGGACAAGGGAGGAAGGAGCTTCGGTGTAGCCTCCTGTGACGGGGCCACCGAGGACCAGGAGGCGCTGGGCTGTCAAGGAACTGACCCTTTGCTCCTCCACACACAGGACACGAGCGGCTCCTTTAATTCTCCGTGGATGCTAAAGGAGGCGGAGTCCTAGGGTCTGACGTCTGCGCCTGTCATCCTATCAGCGGACAACATCGTGGAGAAGACGGAAGGAATCGAGGGCCAGTGCGCGCATGCCGGGAAGTCGGAGAGAGGAACCGACCAAGCGAGGAGGACGCCGGAGGAAAACCCGAAAGGCTGTGGCATCGTCGAGGATCCTGCAACCCCGCCAGAAGAGCCGAGCAGTAGGAGTAAGCCAGGAGGCCAACGTGACTACGCGCCGCCCGCCACTCTCCAGGAGGAGCGTGGCTGGAGCAGGTACGTCGCCGGATACGGGGGTTTTCTACCTCACCGGGAGGGAATGGGTAATACTTTGTGGGTGGACACCGTTGTGTTCTTGGTTTCTCTTTCCCCACGTGGTGGTAGCGCTCGGTGATCCCTCACTACCCCTTCCCTGTTAATTGGAGTCATCAGGACTTCCCCACTGACCCGTGGTTTTTCTTTTGTTGTTTGTTCCCCCTACGTCCCGTGTCTCCTGGGAGAAAACGGAGCCCCAGCGACCCAGCCTGATCGCCAACGAATGGGAAGATCCGGATCAGGAGATCCGTTCGGGACTTTTCCTTTTTACTTTTGTTATGGACACTTGTGAATAAAAGCATACCTACAAAGACAAACTATGCGTCCGACGCTGTGTGGATTGCTTATATAGCACTGCCTCCCCAGGGTCCCCGACATAATTTGGTGGAGAATGCGGGAAACCTCCATCCGATAAAAGATGGAACACGTAATAAACCAGATGAAAGAAGGACAAAGTAAGCTGGAGTGGGCTGTAGAAAGGAACGCCAGCCAAGCTGAAGTAGATAGGGCCGTCTTCACGTCCGCGATTCAAACCCAGGCAGAAAACCTGACCAAACTGGCCGAAGGCCAGTCTCAACTGATCACAGCCTTGGGACAAGGAAAAGGCGTTGCCCTACCAGGAACAGTAATCCCTCTCCAGAAGTATGTCCCAGGGGACGACCCGGTTTCTTTCTTTTTGAATTTTGAACGTGCAGCTAGGGCTAGCGCTTGGCCTGCGGACCGCTGGCCGTTCTATCTGGCGCCACTGCTAACGGGCGAAGCCCAGGCCGCCTATCAGATCGCCAACCGGGACGGCACTGCGGTCTATGGACACGTGAAGCAGTTTATATTGGATCGTTTAGGGATCGATGATGAGGCTCACCGGCTAACGTTCCGTCAAGAGAGGGGCACGCCAGGGGACACCCCAAAGACCCTTTTCTTTAAACTAAAGGATGCCGCCGACAGGTGGCTCAAGCCCTTGGAATCCACCAGGGAGGAGATCATGAATAAGATATACCTGGAACAGTTCCTTGAGGCGTTACCCTATGGAACACAAAGATGGCTACGCCAACATGCCGGGCTATCCCTTGAACATGCCGTGGAGATGGCCACTTCCTATGTTAGGGCACAAAGTCGCAACCTAGCCCGAGAACCTGAGAAAACCTCAAGACCACCCCAAGCCGGAAAAGTCGAAAGGAAACCAACAAAGGCCCCGATAGAACCAGTGAGACCTCGGTATGGGAGACCAGAAGCTCTTCCTTCTTCTGGTCCCCAGTGTTTCGAATGCGGCGAGTGGGGGCACATCGCCAGGTTCTGCAGGAAGAAAAAAGCGAGGAAGAACCAATGGACGTCAGCTACTTACCCCGATCCATAATGTACGCTCAGGAAACTGGACCTATCTTCTATGTGAGTCTGAGCCTGAATGGCCATCCCGTAACAGCCCTATTAGACTCAGGTTGTAGGCATTCAGTAGTAAGAAAGGAGCTTATTCCCCGATCATGTTTACTTCCTGGGAGGTCTGTTAGTATTAGATGTGTGCATGGCGATATAAGAGACTACCCAGTAGCTCGAGTCAGCCTCCAAGCCGAGCTAGGCCCGGAAACACGGATAGAAGTAAGAGTCTTGCCTTACCTGCCTGAACCCCTCATAATAGGCATAGACAATCCATGCTTTTCTAGCCTTATGATGAGGAATCTGAAGCCTGTATCTACTTCCAATAAACCCCATAACAGTCTACTGACTTCCGAACCCTGGGCCATAGATACGCATTTCCAGACCGCTCAACTGAATGACAATAGTCTTGGTAATGCTTGGCAGAGCGCTAGAGAGACCCAGAAGTCCCCACGACCGACGTACCCTTGTTTCAGGGAACGGAACGGCCTCTTATACCGAGTGGCCAAGGAAGGTGAGGAGCCTCAGTTACTGGTCCCTACTGGGTTCAGAGACCAGGTCCTTTTCTTTGCCCATGCCCATCTCCTGGCGGGTCATTGTGGGGCGGAAAAACCGCGCAGTCCATACTACAGAGCTTCTTTTGGCCAGGGATCTATGCCCAGGTAACGAAATATTGCCAAGAGTGCCAGATCTGCCAAAAAGGAACCCCTACACCCCTCCGAAAGTACCCTTGAACCCCCTTCCCATCATTGGCAAACCTTTTGACCGTATTGGGATGGACCTCATCGGTCCCCTTCCTAGGTCCACCAGGGGCTATCAGCATGTGCTTGTTATAGTGGACTATTCTACCAGGTATCCGGAGGCCCTTCCCTTACGTTCTGTCACTTCCGCCACTATAGCCCAACGGCTCATAGAGGTGTTCTCAAGGATGGGGTTTCCCCGGGAGATCATAACCGATCAAGGGACCCCCTTTGTGTCCCGCTTAATGAAACAGGTCTGTAGGCAACTGAACATCCGACATATCAAGACGTCCGTCTACCACCCCCAGACTGACGGCCTTGTAGAACGCTACAACGGTAGTCTCAAGCTCACACTCAAGAAGATGTTGACCGGAGACGGGAAAAATTGGGACCAACTTCTCCCTTTGGCCCTGTTTGTCCTCCGAAGCCAGGTACAAAGCAGCCTTGGGATATCCCCTTTTGAGCTCCTTTTGGGCGTAAACCCCGTACGCTTCTGGAGATAACCAAGGAGAGCTGGGAGAAGGATGGGGCCCAGGAAGCCCAGTCCTTGTTAAACTACACCAACCAAATGAAAGTCCGCCTACATAAACTAAGAACCCTGGCCCACGAGACCTTAGAGAGAACCCAAGAGAAACAAAAACGTTTTTATGACAAAGGAAAAAAATGGAGAGAATTAAGAGTAGGTGACTGGGCCCTAGTCTTGCTTCCCTCTTCCACCCATAAATTGAAAAAGGAATGGCAGGGACCCTTTCAAGTCCAAAAGAAGATAGGAAAAACAACGTACATCCTAGCACTTTCTGCCACCAAAACACAGATGTACCACATAAACCTTCTGAAAAAATGGCTAGGCCCTCCCCCAGAGGGGCCCATACTGTTTCCACTGTAAAAACCCTGTCACATACTGTTGACGCCACTGTCATTAACACTGACTTGACGAACAACCAGAAAGATGAAACCTACTCCCTCCTTCTTTCCTTTCGGGATATATTTTCCGATCAGCCGGGAAGGACGCCCTTAACTGTACATTTCATCCCAACCCAAGAAGGGACAACTGTGAAACAAAGACCTTATAGGGTCCCTGAAGCACGCCGTGTCGCCCTCCAAAAGAAGTGTCCCAGATGCTGGAGTTAGGCGTTATTGTACCCTCCCATAGCAACTGGTGTTCACCTGTGGTACTGGTGCCAAAACCGGACGGGAGTGTCCGGTTCTGCATTGACTTTAGAGCCATAAACCGGATATCGAAACAGGACGGTTACCCCCTCCCCAGGGTGGATGAGCTGATAGAACGCCTGGGTGAGGCCTGTTACATATCTACCATCGACCTCACCAAAGGCTATTGGCAAATCCCTCTGAACCCTGCTGACCAAGAAAAGACAGCGTTTTCCACCCCTGGGGGCCTCTATCACTTCACAGCGCTGCCCTTCGGGTTACACGGGGCCCCGGCCAGCTTCCAGAGGCTGATGGACAAGCTACTAGCACCTCACCTGTCTTACTCCTCAGCCTATTTAGACGATATCATCGTATATAGTAAGACATGGGAAGAGCATCTAGTCCATCTCAGCGCTATCCTTTCTGAGCTCAGAACAGCTAATCTACACATCAATGCAAAGAAATCTAGATTCGCTTTTCAGAAAGTGAAGTACTTAGGATACATGTTGGGCAAGGGTCTAATAGAGCCACAGCTAGAAAAAGTTAGGGCTATACTGGACACGCCATTTCCCACCACGAAACGTGAACTGAGAGCCTTCTTAGGACTGGTGGGTTATTATCGGCGTTTCATCCCGCAATTCTCCGAGACAGCCGCCCCCCTCACGGACCTCCTGAAGAAAGCGACCTCCCTGACGAAACTCCGCTTCCCCTCAACCATTGAGAAATCGGCCTTCGAGACCTCAAAACCGCCCTAACCTCTTCCCCTGTGTTGGTCACCCCTGACTTCGAAAAACCCTTCATACTCCAAACAGACGCATCAGGGGTGGGCATCGGTGCTGTTTTGTCACAGCATGATGGCAACGGTGTGGAGAGGCCTATCCTATACATAAGCCGGAAGCTGTTCCCTAGGGAAAGGGTCTACCCCACGATCGAAAAGGAGTGCCTGGCTGTGAAATGGGGTGTTGAGAAGCTTCGATATTACCTGGAGGGTAGGCACTTTGTGCTGTACACCGACCATGCCCCTCTGACTTGGCTCCAGCGGAACAAAGGGTGCAACGATCGGGTCCTCCGCTGGTTCTTGGCCCTCCAGCCGTTTCGGTTCGAGATCCTTCACCGTAAGGGCGCGGAGCAGGGGAACGCTGACTACTTGTCCCGCTATCCTCTTTCCCCCGATTGGGAAAATCCTAGGGGGTGGATGTGTGACGGGGCCACCGAGGACCAGGAGGCGCTGGGCTGTCAAGGAACTGACCCTTTGCTCCTCCACACACAGGACACGAGCGGCTCCTTTAATTCTCCGTGGATGCTAAAGGAGGCGGAGTCCGAGGGTCTGACGTCTGCGCCTGTCATCCTATCAGCGGACAACATCGTGGAGAAGACGGAAGGAATCGAGGGCCAGTGCGCGCATGCCGGGAAGTCGGAGAGAGGAACCGACCAAGCGAGGAGGACGCCGGAGGAAAACCCGAAAGGCTGTGGCATCGTCGAGGATCCTGCAACCCCGCCAGAAGAGCCGAGCAGTAGGAGTAAGCCAGGAGGCCAACGTGACTACGCTGCCGCCCCGCCACTCTCCAGGAGGAGCGTGGCTGGAGCAGGTACGTCGCCGGATACGGGGGTTTTCTACCTCACCGGGAGGGAATGGGTAATACTTTGTGGGTGGACACCGTTGTGTTCTTGGTTTCTCTTTCCCCACGTGGTGGTAGCGCTCGGTGATCCCTCACTACCCCTTCCCTGTTAATTGGAGTCATCAGGACTTCCCCACTGACCCGTGGTTTTTCTTTTGTTGTTTGTTCCCCCTACGTCCCGTGTCTCCTGGGAGAAAACGGAGCCCCAGCGACCCAGCCTGATCGCCAACGAATGGGAAGATCCGGATCAGGAGATCCGTTCGGGACTTTTCCTTTTTACTTTTGTTATGGACACTTGTGAATAAAAGCATACCTACAAAGACAAACTATGCGTCCGACGCTGTGTGGATTGCTTATATAGCACTGCCTCCCCAGGGTCCCCGACACCTCCCTACAATGATTCTCCGTGGACAAGGGAGGAAGGAGCTTCGGTGTAGCCTTCCTACAATGATTCTCCGTGGACAAGGGAGGAAGGAGCTTCGGTGTAGCCTTCCTACAATGATTCTCAGTGGACAAGGGAGGAAGGAGCTTCGGTGTAGCCTTCCTACAATGATTCTCCGTGGACAAGGGAGGAAGGAGCTTCGGTGTAGCCTTCCTACAATGATTCTCCGTGGACAAGGGAGGAAGAAGCTTAGGTGTAGCCTCCCTACAATGATTCTCAGTGGACAAGGAAGGAAGGAGCTTCGGTGTAGCCTCCCTACAATGATTCTCCGTGGACAAGGGAGGAAGGAGCTTCGGTGTAGCTTCCCTACAATGATTCTCCGTGTTCTCCGTGGACAAGGGAGGAAGGAGCTTCGGTGTAGCCTCCCTACAATGATTCTCCGTGGACAAGGGAGGAAGGAGCTTCGGTGTAGCCTCCCTACAATGATTCTCCGTGTTCTCCGTGGACAAGGGAGGAAGAAGCTTTGGTGTAGCCTCTTGTACCTGCGTGTACAATGCCTCCTGTCAGAGACACGATTGAAAGGCGAGCAACTGAACCCAATTTTGCTCCCTCCTTCATTCCAAGTTTGTTCTGTTTGGCCTTGTTGTGGTAATCGCTACACGCAGTCCTGTGTGCATGAAAGATTCCAATTTTCTGCACTTGTGTTATTTTTGTTAGCGCAACTAATGTCAACCTACAGCTAAAACAATATAGCGTCTCGCACACAACGGTAGCATCACTGTTTAGAACATTAGTTTGCTACACCTTTTACATACACACTATAAAGAGCTAGTACCCCTCATGTTACTTACAATCAGGCGTAACCCGAATGTAACATGTATGTAATATCAGGAAAGCTCTGCCACCCACAACAAATATTGGTTCACGGCCACCTACTACTAGGGAAACAACCATCGATACCGCTGAGGTCACAGCCAGATCTTCTGTCCTGGTGCCATGGACAGATCCTATATCACAAGCCTGTATCTCTAAATTTATCTGCCTGGTTCCCGAACTAAACGAATTCTGTAATTTAGACATTCCTGATGAATGCAGAAAGATAATAGTGCAAGCCTGAGCAACTTCCACAAAAAAGACCTACTAAGCTAAGTGGAAGAGGTGCTGTATGTGTATGGTGTTCCTCAAAAGGACTTTGCCCACTTTTAGTTAAGCCACACCAGATTTTTCGATATTTATTTGAATTTACACACTCAGACCTACAGCATGCATCGGTTTAAGTAAAGCTCGCTGCTATATCAAGATACCATTGTGGTCACAAAGAGTCATCAAGGAGTTCCTTTAGAGTTTTACCTCCATCAAGAAAATCAGCAATTAAATGAGATCTAAATATAGTGTTATCTCAACTAAAGAGAAGTCAATTTGAGCCGATTCACAAAGCTCATAGCAAATATCTATCATGGAAAATTGCTTTATCTGGCTACCAACTCCACGCGGAGAGTCAGTGAAATGTAAGCTTTCACTAGAAAAGGGCCTTACGTCCAATTTAGCAAGGACAAATTGATTTTGCGTCCTAATCCCAGATTCATTCCTAAAGCTCCTAAGGATTTTCACATTAATGAATCAGTTATTCTCAAGAACCCAAGAATACAATTATTCGCAAGAATCAATTATTCTTCCAGAACTCTTCAGATTAAGCTAAAACAGCACTGCATTCACTTGACGTATGAAGATGTCTCAAGTTTTATTTGGACCGAAGAAAAGGTTTCAGAAAATCAAACCAATTACTTGTGTCATTTTCCAAACCTCATAGAGGTTATCCAGTATCAAAACAAGCTATCTCTGGATAGGTTGTGGCGACGATAACTTTCTGCCAAACGGAAGCATCAAACAGCCAGCAAGGACAGTTAAGGTTCATTGTACAAGGGCTATGGTAACATCGGCAGCATTCTACGCCAGAGTACAGCTGGTGGATATCTGCCATGCAGCCACATGGAGGAAAAGGCATACAATCATGCAGAATTACTGCCTGGAAGCCACAGAAGGTAGAGTTACAACAGTAGGACAAGCAGTAGCATGCCATCTTTCTAAACAAGGTGAGCTTTCCTATTTGCCATCTTCTGCAATATAAATAATTTTAACAAATTGAGTATACTACTCGCTACTCTGATTCAAGCTTGATGATCTTTGAAAGATCCAGTGCTGGAGAAGAAACAAGTCACTTAGCTGTAGCTATAGTTCTCCAGCGTTGGTATCTTTCATAAAAAAGAACTGGGGTGATATTCATTTGCACCACACAAATAGTAAAAATAAACATCACTTCCAGCTTGCTTTTTCCATCCCCACTACAATCCCATCTAACAGTGCTGAAGAAGGTGCACTGTACTCTAATCCAGTACATACCATGATTTTTTTAGATTGGTCAGACCACCGGGTGGTTATGTTTCAGATAGAACTGTCTGCATTAAACCAGAGTAGTGGCCCACGACCTTCTGTACTGATGGGCCGTCTGTGGCATAAAGTTGTCTCGGACACGTTAAATACCTCCCTAGCACAATCTGTCCCACACATAAATAGGAATCTTGACTATATGGTCCAAGACTACCAGCACTGGATTGGTGACACTATTAATCAGTTAGCCTCACTTAAAGCCAAAAATAATGATAGAACCTCCCCCTCAGAACATTGGTTCGACAATAATCTTAGGACACAAAATCAAGTTTGTCGTACATTAAAGAGGAAATGGCGTATAGACTACAACACCTTAGATAGAAATGCTTATGAACTTGCTATCTTAGCGTATAAATTAATGATTGTAAAAGCAAAATCTTATTACTTTACCACAAAAATTCAGAACTCCTTAAACTTCACCAAGGAACTTTATGGCGTTGTAAGATGCCTCACCAAACTTCCAGAAGCAAAAAATAACTCAATTGATCAGACTTTCTGTAACTCCATCTCCTCCTTCTTCAAAAATAAGGTTAACATTATTTATAACTCGCTTTCCTCTAAATCTTCTTCCATCCCCTCTGTAGAGGAGAATGATCCCCCGATAGGGCAGGAGTCCAAAACTAACACTGCAATGTATGACCCGACTAGGTTAGACAACATCACAGCTCCTCAGTCCAGCACATCCGATTAGAGTGCTTCATTAGACAAGTCTGTATTGTCTTTCTTCTCGCACTTACCCACAGAAGCGGTCCAATCTTTATTCAGTCAGATCAAATGTGGCTCTCCCTTCGATCCCTGCCCTCCTAGCATTTTCCACTTGACACCTGAAATAATATCAAGGCATCTTACAGTCATCTTCAACCACATGTTGGAGACGGGGTACTATCCAAGAGAATGGAAAAAAGGCCTCTATTCTCCCACTTCTGAAAAAACCAAACCTAGAGGTAACGGATCCTAATAATTACCGCCCTGTCGCTTGTATCCCTTTCCCGGCAAAGATCATAGAAAAAGCCATCAATATAGAGCTTTCTACTTTTATCAGCAACAATAGACTTCTGGACAATAACCAGTTCGGCTTCAGGAGCCAACACAGCACTGAACTAGCTTTAATCTCTGCGTCAGAGGACATTAGGCAGATGGCTGATGCAGGCTGAAATGGTGCCCTGATATTATTAGATCTCTCTGCAGCATTCGACACAGTAAATCATGATATACTCATGGGCTGCCTCTCTTCTCTGGGCATCAGAGGCAAGGTGCTTCAGCTCCTGAAATCCTTCCTCTCTGACCGGGAGCAGACCGTCTCGCTGAATGAGTTTAACTCTCCTTCCTTCTCTTTGCCATGTTAGCAGGGTTAAGGTGCACAGAGGTCTAAACCCTCAAAAATATAGCGTCCAGCAAAAGGCGAAAAATGCACAGAGAAGGCACATTTCCTACAATGGCGGTGTGAGATTAGGAGAAGGGGCAGACCGGGAAGAGGTATAGAGGAAATATGGACTTACACAGAAATATTGATGCCCTTTATTCAATCTTTCTCTCTTGTGCTCTTGTGTTCTGATAGTTTTGTGGTGTTATCAAGAAGTGCAATAAAAACGTATTTTTAAATGGCAGCTGTTTCCACGTCTTTTCCAATGGTGACTTCGCTGTTGTTTGTAAAAATAATATTTTGTTTTGATCAATTTTACTGACTCAGTATGCTTTTCATGTATCATTTGTCAATTATGCACAAACAAATCCTAATTTGAATGAATTCCCAACCTCCTCTGTAGGGTGGACTTTAAATTGTAACAAGCTTTGACCAAAGTATACAGAGACAATGGACTTACTTAAATCTTGTTCAGAATTCCACAATTAAAACCACCAACAGCAAATTATTTCACAGGGATCCCTCAACAATGAGAAGTTTGCAAGGGAAGCAGGTCAGGAAGGTTGACAGCTGCACCAAGGGTGAATTGAATCTCAAAGGCCCTAACCTTCTAATGCTGGAGAACCATATAATTCTGCGTTACATGGGCCGGAACTCTTAATTGTAATGACCGCTAGTACACTGTTTGGGTGTTTGTTGTTCTGGATTCAGCAAGAGTATTTTGATCACATAAAAGCCACATAGAACTAAAAAATACCAGGAATAACCTAGACACGCTTCTCTAAATGCAACATGACCTATAAGAAAATGTGTCATGTTACTCATGTGAGCTGTGAGTCCCTAACTTTTGTGCAAAAACCCAAGTCCACCCTATTGGTACTGTATCGCCACATTGAAAACACATTGGTAAGACCAATGGTCTAGCTTTAATGCACTACTGCATGCAAACACAAGGATACACACATATGCACCATGAAACGGCTCCTTGTGCCAGTTCTCTGTCTAACTTTGGAGAGTAAAAAACAGGACACATGTATAAAAAGGCACAGAAGGAGGCAGGGCACAGTCTCTGCACTTTTGTGCATATGTACATGAACACATTAAAGTCAGACCTTTGCCAATGCATCTTTGTTTTTTTTCCAGTGAGACACCTTAAGTGTAAAAGATATACCCAGACATGGGTCCCATGCTTTCTCGGCCCCAGAAGTCAGCCTTTACCTCACTGAAGAGGCTCAACAGGCCAAACCTGAACGGGTCTGGAGTTTCTTGTATGCCACTCAGAAGGGTAAGTGCTTAGCAGTCTGAACTGAACTGTTCCTATTGTACCAAAACGAAGGCTGATTTGCATAGATTTGCATATGGTTAGTCCCTGTCTGTAGTGGCACAGTGTTACACAAATGGCCTAGAAGTTAGGCCGATATAAAAGCTAGGGGTTGGAATTAAGCCAAGCTTTTCCCTCATAATTATTTTGTTTTTCTCAGAGGTTACAACTGAAATCACTGATGTTATTCCCACCGTGCTAGCAATTGTTGTCCCTGCACTGGCGGAGGCTATTGTTTTTCCTGCTGCTGTGGCAGCTGTTACTGCTGTCTTTGTCCTGGCTGTGCTTACAACTGTAGTCACTGCTTGTGTCTGCCATTGACGTTCTTGTCCCTGCCATGGTGACGGATATGGTCTCTGTCTTAATCCCTGTTGTGGTTACAGCATGAGTTGCTCTTGATGTGTTTGCTGGGCTGGAAGCTGCTATTTTGTTATCGCTGCTGGCTATGTCATGGTGGCAGCTGTGGTCGCTGCTGTGGTGTATTGCGGCGGCTGAAGTACCTGCTGCAGTGACAGCTCTTGTTGCAGTTGTTCTTGCTATAATGGTACTTGTGGTTTCTGCTGTGGCCCCATCTGTGGATGAATACTTATGTGACAGTGGCACTGAGGTACCATTTGTATCAGAGAAGCACCATGTGCGATCGTTGCCCTTTTAGCTCCTTCACCAGTGCAAATTGTATTACTACTCCAATCAACACTGAAAGCTTCTCTCTATATTCTCTTTTTTCTGTCCCATTAGATCCAGCAAACAGTTAAAACTGTCTCTAGCCAGACCTAAAAAGAAGCAACGCTGGCTTTAGTGTTTGGCAGTCTCATAGGCTGTGCCATGCATGCGTGACCGAAGGCATTACCTTTTCCATTCGACAGGTAGTTGTACCAGAAGACAGCCGTGCCCTGCCGAGGTTTCACCCTCAGGTTCCCTTTATCACAGTGCTTCCTTGTATCTCGCAGATCAACATCATTCTGGATCAAAGACTGAAACAACACGAAGATGGCACTGAAACTTTATGCAAACAAACAAAACATTGCCACACCCACCCCTTTTATTGCTTCAATGTCCCATAAATGTTACATCAGCACAAAGAACAGCATTTTATAGATACCATTGCTAGACTCCTAGAAATGTGCAGGGTCAGTGCTGAATCAGCCTCATTCGTCTTGTACAGCTACAGAAGAAGGTACTTCTCTTGGGTAACACCTTTTCTAACAGATACTAAACTTCTCACAGATTTCTCATCTTGAACTATTGCTGTGCAGCAGAATATAGTCCTAATTTGAAGTTTGACGGATGGGTATACCGTCACAAACATAACAGACATCCGGTTGACCTTATTACAAAAGCATTAGGATAGTGGAATATAGGATATTAGGATACAATTACTTGCCGCTAGGTGAACGGGGAGTACTCGACTGCCAAACTCTGAATCGGGCCCTGAGTCAGGATTTTGTTTCAACAATTCACCCTTCTTATGCTCGATGGTGCTGCTGCAGTGCCAGCCCTGGATCAGACAAACATCGTCCTCAGAAATTAAGTTTTGGATCCATAAAGGCACCGGATATGTTACTGGTGCCTATTCTAACTAATTATCCACACTCCACGTAAGCCGAGGTAAAAGAAAACTGAGAGATAATTACTTCAATGATCAGAAAAGCATTACTAACGAATTAACACCCTAAGAAGAGGTCGGAGGAAGGGTGCTGAGGAATCTGTGAGAAGATTTGTATCCATCAGCAGGGCTTTAAGTGGGACGGGTCTCACCGGGTCTGAGCACCGGCAGTTTTTTTTAAGGGGGCCTCGAAACGGGTCTCTATCGGGCTCTGTTTTGTGCCCTGGCACAGGCGGTCCGTTTTTTTTTCCCGGACTGCAGTGATAGTAGGCACATCAATGTGCGCGTGGTGAGCGTTGTAGAGGAAGGGAAATCCTTTGAAGAGAGTCATTTTCTCTCTGGATTTCCCTTCTCCTTTTGAAACTCAGGAGCAGCAACATTGTCGTGGTGTCACCAGGGCTTTAAGTGGAAGTTTTTTCAATATTATAAACAAGCCTTAGTTGCTGCTTATTTATCTTATGCAACTAGCAACCATTGACAATGCCAATAGTCCTGACTTGTAGGTATCATGTGACTTGTTGTATCATATATCTGGACGCAATGACAGGAACAGCAAAATACAAGTCGGGCGGCACACTGTGCTAAACACAGATTTTTAGCTTATGTGTTTTTAAGCCACGCCCTTAACTACATTGACCACGCCCCTTTGAGAGACCCCCTAGTTTTTTCATCCCACTTAAAGCCCTGTCCATCAGAAAAGATGTTACTGAGATTTAACACACCACCAGGAGAAGGGATGGTTTAGAGTGATGAAGAGCTTAAGTCAGTGGTTCCCAAACTGTTTCAACCCATGGCTCCCTTGACCTATTGGTCGTTGGCCACGGCTCCCCATTATGCTACTTTAATATGTTCGATGGGGAGATGCAAGCTCAGCCTCAGGAGTACTTCCATATTTCTCCCCGAAAATAATTGGGATGAAGCAGATGAAGGAATTATAATCATGTACGGCCTGAAAGCATGGAAACACGCCCATTACCCAGGAATTACGCCCACAAACCTAAGACCACGCCCACAGGGAACTAGAGTCTAGTCTTGTACAGGTCCAGCCCACAGGCCAAAGAAATAGAAGCCAACAGCGCCCCTTTCCGTGGCTCTTCGGATAGCCATCCACCTAGGTCATGGAGTGTTCTAGATCTGTTTGTTATATATGACTGAAAATGGGAATTTTCGTGTCAATCATTTTTTAAAGGCCTCTTGAGGCAGATTAACATACATATTGTTAGTTTTCTTTTCTTTTAAATGTATTAATGTTTATTTTAAATGTTGAAACCGTTTCCATTGTTTCTGTCTGCCTTAGTGGTTGTTGTCTGTTGTCCCAGTAAATAGAGCAGGTAGCTTTTGTCCCCACTAAAAGAAACAACAGATTTCTAGAAAAATGCATTTTAGATCAAGCAGCTGAATCAATATTCATGTCTGCTGTACATCGTTGTCAGCTGCTTGGGCCCATCAATCTGGGAGAAGCCCAGCTGAACTGTGCGCTCAAGTAGCCAGAGCGTGAGCGGTATCTAGTCTGCGTGCATGACGTTTGATGGAGCCTTGCATGTTCTTCATTTGCTGCCTTTAGAAAACTTCACTGAAGAAGTTACACACAGGAGCTAAACAACTTGAGCAATGTGCAAATAACGAGCAGCGAAAGATATCACATCCCCCAACACGAGTTTATCTTTTGCTTTGGGAAATCAGCCAAACAAACGGCACAGAAAAACTGTTTCGAGTCTTAGTGGCAACACTCTTTAAATACTGGAAAAAGCCACGATGTGGAATTCTTATGTGGTGGTTTCACAGTTTTTCAGCCTGGGTAAAAGGCTTAGCTGGCTCCCGATATTCTCAGATTTATCAGCTAACACTGGTAACACCTGTAGTGGGCCAGAGGAATAAGAGCCTAACAGTTGGCGGCCTAATTAGCTGCCAGTGATTCCCAAACTCTGTACATGGTGCGTGGCGCCCCTGGCTAGTTTTGCCGGCGCACCAGGGTGCCGCGGCGCACAGATTGGGAACCACTGGCTTAAGTGAAGATCTGTATCGATCGCAGTGTTATCGAAGGTAAGCAACTAGTTATTCTGATGGATACTCCTTCCTGCAGGTTATGATGACCAAATCACATTTTGACAGCTTCTATTGGCTCTTTCTGTGCTAGTTCATAACACAATTTATTGCAGAGAATGGCCATATGGGACATCGTTTGTTTCCAAGTGAGAGAACTCGGGTGGAGAGGCCCGCAGTGGGTCTCGGTGCAAGGGCCTCGACTTGTGCCAGTTATTGTTCCCTAACTTACCTTCAGAAGGCTGCTCCAGGGCAAGGCAGCACAAACACTGGTGGCAATGGCGTATATGGTTCACTAGGACATACTGGAGAAGTGTTCTACGGGTATACTGCTAAGATGCTCATTTACTCGAGGGGCGGCCAATAGAACAAGCATTGGCAAAGCCAATAGGTCTCGCCTTTGGGATCTTATAATTTTTTAGCAATGTAACAGTTGTTGTTTTTGCACTAAGGATTTTGTTTTGGATAATTAAACATTTTTTTGCTTTTATTGTATATGGAAATAAGTTTTGTAGCAGTTTGGCTTATCCCTGAGTTAATGTGTAAAGCGTTTGCGCAATACGTACATAGCAACACCATACCAGGCACACCATAAAAGGAACTCGATACAAGGTTATATGAAGAATAGCCTTTGTATTTTTATAAAACATATTAGAACAGAGGGAAATGCGAAAATGAGCTTCAATTAGATAAAGTATATTACTTGTGGACGAGGCTGGCTTTGGGGAAATAGCACGTGAGTTCAAAATGCAAAAGGCCTACGCTATATTTATTTTTTAATAACAAGCCGGAAATGTTTGTTTAAGAAAGAAAAAGTTTCTAAATCGTGTACGAGGCTGGCTTTGGTGAGAGAGCACGTAAGTTGAAAATGCAAAAGGGCCGCGCTCTATTTATTTCACAATTATGACTAAAAAGTGTATCAATTATGGACGACGCTGGCTTGAAAAAGTGTATAAACTGTGTACGAGCCTGGCTTTGGTGAGAGAGCACGTAATTTGAAAATGCAAAAGGGCCGCGCTCTATTTATTTCACAATTATGCACCGGAGATGTTTGTTTAATGCCTAAAAAGTGTATCAATTGTGGACAAGGCTGGCTTTGAGAGAGAGCACGTGAGTTCAAAATGCTAAAGGGCCGCGCTCTATTTATTTAATAATAACGCTCCCGAAATGTTTGTTTAATAACGCAAAAGTGTACAAATTGTGTACGAGACTGGCTTTGGTGAGAGAGCACGTCAGTTGAAAATGCCAAAGGGCCGCGCTCACACGCCACACGCGTGCTTGTAAAAGTAAAACAAAATCACACTGCTGGCACTGCAATGATGTGTTTGCTGGGGCCGCGCTCTATTTATTTAACAATTTTGCGCCGTAGATGTTTGTTTAATTACTAAAAAGTGTATCAATTGTGGACGACGCTGGCTTGAAAAAGTGTATGAACCGTGTACGAGGCTGGCTTTGGTGAGAGAGCACGTAAGTTGAAAATGCAAAAGGGCCGCGCTCTATTTATTTCACAATTATGCGCCGGAGATGTTTGTTTAATGCCTAAAAAGTGTATCAATTGTGGACAAGGCTGGCTTTGAGAGAGAGCACGTGATTTCAAAATGCTAAAGGGACGCGCTCTATTTATTTAATAATAACGCTCCCGAAATGTTTGTTTAATAACGCAAAAGTGTACAAATTGTGTACGAGACTGGCTTTGGTGAGAGCACGTCAGTTGAAAATGCCAAAGGGCCGGGCTCACACGCCACACGCGTGCTTGTAAAAGTAAAACAAAATCACACTGCTGGCACTGCAATGATGTGTTTGCTGGGGCCGCGCTCTATTTATTTAACAATTATGCGCCGTAGATGTTTGTTTAATGACTAAAAAGTGTATCAATTGTGGACGACGCTGGCTTTGAGAGAGAGCACGTAAGTTCAAAATGCTAAAGGGCCGCTAATAATAACGCGACGCAGGTGTGTGTTTAATAATGAAAAAGTGTATAAATTGCAAAACAAGGAGGCACGTCTGGCGAGTGGTGTGCGATGTGCGCGCGGAGGCACGTCTGGCGAGTGGTGTGCGATGTGCACGCGCTGTAAGGGTGCCCGCGAGCGATACGCTTAATGAGCCATGACAAGAGAGGAAAGCCAGATGGCGCCTGTGCGCGTAACTGTGCGCGTAACCGCAAGCTTTAGGCCACAAACAAAAGCGTGTGGTCAGCTTTTTGAAGCCCCCTTACTAAAAGTCTCGCCAGAGCAACGCATGCGCTGCCTGAGGCGAGACCTAAAAAGGCCTGTTTTCTTTCAGTGGGTTTTTATTTAACTCCACGGTGGCGGCCATCTTGGATTGGGGGACTTTCAATTATATCTGCATGTTGTTCTTCATTTCTTATTTTTCACTCTTCTTCCAGGGCATTCTAGCAGCAGTAGTAATAAAGCGGCTAGTTAATTCACTTCTTGCCTGGCAACATTGCAAGTTGGTAAAAGGGTTGACACCTGGCTGGTTTTATACCTGTATGACCTCTATTTTAATGTCCCCATAGCTACAAAAATTAGAAAAATCACCAAAAGCTAGTACTTTTTTCTCCTTATCAGTACATACTTTAAGTGTTAGAAGAAAACACTTTAAAATGGTTTCTACCGCTGCCCTAATAATCCCTGACTGATAATTAAAGTAAACAAAGACAGGAAGGGCATGGTAAAAATGAATATAGAAGATTTCATAAAAATTTCTTCTTAAGAATCAGGTCCGGGCCTTTGCAGAATATGAAAATATTAACAGATGGTCGTTATTTTTCTCTGTGAAAGGTGGCAACCATAGTTGCTGGGTTTGTTTAGCTAGTCGCTAAGAGTGCATCCAGTCTTCCTCAATGAGCAGCTTTTTGTGTTTTGCTGATGCCTCTGTTTCCCCTTTCTATGTCAGTAGCTGGCTTATGTTGTTTTGTGCTTTTTCCCTTCCACCTTTTTGTGTTCCATTTCTACAGGGTTGGTAGTTTGGATACTTCCTCTGTACCTCCTTTCTCCAGGTTGTCACTGGTTCTGCACAGGGTGAGTTATCCAGACTTGGTAAATATTTTTGTGAGCACTAATGGGAACATTGATATTAAAGAGGTATTGCAATGAATGGTTATTCTTTTCTACCCTTAGTGCCTCAGCCCAGTGATGGTGCCTCTTGTTCGTGCTACCAGTCTCCTCCCCCCCCCCCCTTGTTTTTACCCAGTTTCTCTATTTTCTTTGATGTCAGCTTAAGTCTACTCTTGCCTAGCCATTAGAGAACTGGGGAGGCAAGAATCTCGCAACGTTTAAGGTTTGTCTATTCAGTGCTACAGGCTTCTGACACCAAACGGTCCTTTCTTAGTCCCAGAGTAGGAAGCCAACGTTATCTGTAGAGCAAGATGGAGTTTGGAAACAACATTTGGAAGCAAGGAAGGCAACGTCCTTAAAACTACTTTGTTAGGATGAAAGGTTGTGGAAGGAAGCTCCACAGAAAGCTCTTCTAGCCGATGTGACAGCAATAAAAATACAGTGTTGAGAGTCATAAGACGTAAGCTATAGTAATACATCAGCTAAAAAGGAGACCCAATAAGGAACAAGGAATGTAAGTACTTCATGAATGTCCCACAATAGCACAATAACCTGAATGGAAGAAAAATTATTTACAAATTCTTTCAAGAACCTGGACACTACTGAAAGGCGAACAGTGAAAATTGTTCCAGAGTTATTAAGAATGTGAAAATTGCTGCTAAATGACCCTTAATAGTCCTTATATGTAAACCATACTTTGCGATAGAAGAACAAGATACTTACCTTCAGTAATGCCTTATCTGGTAGAGACTCTATCCAGCTGCAGATTCCGTACCTTAGAATATTCCCCAGGCGTCAGGCTGGGTCTGGAAGATTTTTGAGTAGTACCCCTGCGTGCCAGTAGGTGGCGTCGTTCGGCTCTGTGTGGCATCATCCATGCTGGAAGTGACATGTCCGGTACCTATATAGGCGCCACCACAGTGCACTGATGTCAGTTACTTTCGAGACTTTCCACCCCAAGAGCGCCGAGCCACAATGAGCAGTGACCACTGGTCTGACGAACTAGGGCGCTTAAGAGGGTGTTCCCTACACAGTAATTGATTCGCAGAGCGGGAGTGATTGGGAGGGTCAGTAAGGAATCTGCGGCTAGATAGAGTCTCTACCAGATAAGGCGTTACCGAAAGTAAGTGAGTTGTTCATCTGATAGAGACTTCTAGCCCAGATTCCTTACTTTATAATAGATACCCAAGCAATACCTCCCCAGAGGTGGGACTGCGAAATCAATTACATTAGAAAGTCCTGCAGGACTGAACGGGCAAAATGCCCGTCACGACAGACCTGACAGTCCAGGCAGTAGTGCTTGGTGAACGTGTGTAGTGAGGCAGACGTTGCTGCCTGGCAGATGTCTAGGACCAGGATGCCGCACGCTAACGCAGTTATCACAGTTATGGCTGAGGTGGAGTTAGCTAGGGGGCTGTTTCTTGGTCAAGGCATAGCAGATCTTAATGCACAGGACAATCCATCATAAAAAGGTTCTCTCCTGTACAGCTTTCCCTTTTTCTGCTCCAACATAGCCCACGAAGAGTTGATCCTCCACCCGGAACTCTCTTGCGTGGTCAAGGTAGAATGACAACGCTCTTTTTAAGTCCAGACGGTGAAGTCTCTCCTCTTCTTTGAAGGGATAAGGTGGAGCAAAGGAAGTAGGCAGAGTGATGTTCTGGCCTGCATGGAATGGAGTTACAATCTTTGGAAGGAATGAGGCATGCATCAAAAGAACCAGCTTGTTTGGGTAAAAGGTGGTATAAGGAGGATGCAGAGAGAGCGCTTGCAGTTTGCTGGCCCTCCTGGCCGATGTTATAGCCAAAAAAGGCAGCTTTAAGAGCCAAGAGTCTGAGAGAAGAATTGTGCAGGGGTTTCAAATCGCACACACATAAGAAAGGCGAGGACTAGGTTGAGGGCCCACTGAGGCATGATGAAGGGCGTAGGCGCAAACAGATGCTGCAGTCCTTTAAGGAACCTAGCCACAACAGGTGCCTTATAGAGAGAAGGTTGGTCCGGCAATTGCAAGAATGCCAACATGGCAGAAAGGTAACACTTAACTGTGCCCAAAGCATATCCCTACTGGGCAAAATACAATGCACACAAGAGAACTTGTGAGAGAGGTGCAGATAGGGTGTCAATGTTGTGGGAAGTACACCATGACACAAACTTGTCCCAAAGGCAGGTGTACACTGACTTGGTAGAGGAACCCCTGGCTGCCAAGATAACATTACAGACTTCGGGAGGAAGGTTGAAAGCTGTCAACAGTCGCCGCTCAATCTCCATGCATGAAGGTGGAGAGTGTGCACGTTCGGATGCAGAAACCTCCTCTGTTGCTGCAACAGAAGATCCTCTCAAAGAGGCATCCTCACTCGAGGACCGATGGTCATGCTCAACAGATCGGGATTTCCAAACTCTCTGTGCCCAATCCAGAGCCACAAGAATGGCTTAGGCCCGATCATTCCTGATCTTCTTGAGAACTCTGGGCAGGAGTGGTATTGGCGGAAAGGCGTACAGGAGGCCGGAGCACCACTACAGACAAAAAGCATATCCGAGCGACCGTCACCTTGGAAACTCCAGCGCGCTAAATTCTGACATTGCGTGTTCTCGGTGTTGGGGAACAGATGTAACCAGGGCTCTCCCCACTACTTAAAGACTCCTTGCATCACCTCCGATTGGAGACGTCATTTGTGATCTGCTAGGCATCTGCGGTTGAGTTAGTTGGCTCTGGCGTTAACAGAGCCTGCCAGGTGTTAAATCACCAGAGAAATGCCATGACGTTCCAGCCATGTCCAGAGATGCAGGGCCCCTTGACAAAGGATCCATGACCCCACCCGCCCTGTTTGTTGCATAACCACATCTCAGTGGTGTTGTCCGTGAACACCTGTACCTGTCTTCCCTTGACTAAAGAAGGAAAGGCTTTCAGTGCCAAGTGAAACGCCCAGAGCTCCAACAGACTGATGTGGAGCTTGGACTCTGCCGGAGACCAGAATTATCTGATCTCCACCTCATCCAGGTGGCCACCCCAGCCCAGAGTGATGCATCTGTCACTACAGTCAGATCTGTTTGGGGAAGGGAGAGGTGTCTGCCACTGAGCCAATTGCGGTTCGTTAGTCACCACTGCAGATCTTTTGCGGTTCCCTCCAAGAGCGGGACCATGTCGGAGAGATTCCCCTGATGCCATGCCCACTGGGACTCCAGGTCCCACTGCAGAGCCCACATATGCCATTGGGCATGAGTAACCAGCAGGATGCAGGCAGCCATGAGGCACAACAGACTAAAAGTCAGTCTTACCGAAATCTAGAATAGAGGCTGAAATATCGAATTGAAGCTTTATTATCCTGAACTCGCCGCTCCGGAGGATAGATTTGAAACTGCACTGTGTCCAGAAGGGCTCTGATGAAAAAGAGCTTCTGAGAGGGAGTTAGGTGTGACTTCGACATGTTGATAGTGAACCCAAGCAAATGCAGTAGGTTCACCATAGTCTGAAGGTGGGAGACGACTGCCTGGGGCTAGCCCATCTTCAACAGCCAATCGTCGAGGTAGGGGAAGACTGGAATGCCCGACCTCCGCAGAAGAGCTGCAACCACCACCATCACTTTCTTGAACACCCGAGGAGCACTAGTAAGGCCAAAAGGGAGCATAGCAAACTGAAAATGCTCTTGGCCCACCATAAACAGCAGGTAACATCTGTGGGCTTGCAGGTTGGAGATGTGGACATGCACCCTGCAAGTCCAACACTACCATCCAGTCCCCCAGGTCAAGGGCAGATAGAGCTTGGATGAGCGTGAGCATTCTGAATTTCTCTTGTCTCGAGAAAAGGTTGAAAAAGGCACAGATCTAGGATAGGATGAAGTCCTCTGCCCTTCTTTGGCACCAGAAAGTAGCAGGAAGAACAACCACAACCTACTTCTGATGTAGGCACCCTCTATGTGACTCCCTTGGCCAAGAGAGCCTGTACTTCTTGACGGAACAAGGAAAGATGGCCCTCCATCAGCCGATCTTAAGTGGTTGGCATGGGTGGTTGGGTAGTCACAAAGGGGAAGGAGTAGCCCTTTTGGATGATCTGGAGAACCCAGTGGTCTGATGTTACTGACCGTCAGTGGGGCAAGTAAAGGCGTTTCCTGCCTCCCACTGGATGCCCATTAAGGTTGGGGGCAAACCAAAGAGGCTTTGAGGGAGTGGCTGACTGATTTGACTGCTGCACACTTGTCCCACGCTGTCTGTAGGACCCACGCCCTTGGCCACAAAAAAACTGAGAAGCATGTTGGCCGTGGTGGATGGGAGGGTAAGGGAGTGGCTGGAGATGCCTTCCGGAGCCACGAATGGTGAGGAAGGAGGATTGTGGTTGATGAGGGACTGTAGACAAGCCCAAGGAACTGGCCGTAGCTCTGCTGTCCTTAAAGCGCTCCAGCACAGAATCGGTGCTCTCTCTAAAAAACGAGAGCCATTGAAGGGCATGTCCATGAGGAAAGACTGGACATCCCCTGAAAAAATAGTTGTTCTCAGCCAGGTGTGGCGCCTCAAGCCTACTGGTGAAAAAATCGCTCTGCCCAGCAAGTCGGCTGTGTTGAGTCCACACTGTATGGTGAACTTTGCTGCATCTCGCCCATCGACAGTAGCCTGGGTAATATGGCTTGGGCCTCCTCCGAGAGCATAGGCAGCACTTGCACAACTGAGTCCGATATGATATGGAAATAAAGGCCCAAAAGGCATGCGGTGTTCACCGACCACAGTCCTAGGCTGGCGCAAGAGAACATTCTTTTGCCAAGTTGTTCAGACTCTGGGATTCCATATCCGGTGGAGTGGTAGGGAATGCGCCGGGATAAATCCTGGATGTGGAGGCTTGAACCACCAAACTCTCCAGGGTGGGGTGCTGGGTGAGGAAACTGGGAACCGCAAGAGTGGGGCGATGGTGGCGGGCAATCTTCCTATGAACAGGAGTCACTGTGCAGGGTTTGGACCAGGCCCCCAGTAGGACATCCTTAAGTGTTTCATTGAATGGGAGAAGTGGTTCAGAAGAGGAAACTCCCGGTTGAAGCACCTCTGCCACGACATTCGTCATGGCCGCCACTGTGGGCATCTGCCAAGACCTCAGCCACCCTACGCACCACCATCGGAAAAGAGGCTCCCTCCTCCGTAGCCACGCTAGGAGGAGAGACCAGTCCAGTGTCAGTGAGGTGTCTAATCCACTGGCCTCCGCCAGGTCCTCATTATAGTTGTCCTGTTCCTGCTCTTCTTCAGGGAACTGGTAACCATAAGGGTCCATAGTCTGCTTCCATTCAGCTCCCTCTCCAGGCTTGTCAAATAAATAAGGCACTTTCTTTGTTCTGGGAAGCATGGACCCGGTCGGCGTCGGATGCTGCTGCTTCAGCCCCCAGTCGGAATCAGGAATAACGATGGGGGCAGCGGCGCAGAGTTGTCAGCACTGGAGCGGCATCGAGGAAGGTCTCGGTTTCACCAACGCAGCTACAGATCCAGCAAGGGATCCTAGGGACCCAACTAGCGCCAAAGGACCTGCTGGCGGGGATCTAGTGGGGGCCCCTCCCAAGCCTATGGGCCCTAAGGTGCTCCAGAGGGGCCGGGCCACCCAGATATGAGGTGCATGGCCTCAGAAAATTACTTTAGCTGACAAGGGGTCACTCCGGCTCCTGGAAAATCGGAGAATCGCTGAACGGACCTAGGTTCATGTTCGGCCGACTCGAAAGGCCTGGAGTGCCAATGCTCCTGCGTCTTGTCAGAAGACTTTGACGGACGCAGTGAAGTAGAGTGACAGGTCCCACATGGTTTGAATCCAGCAGGTTTCTTAGGTGACATCCTTCACACCAGGAGAAAAATCTCAAAAAGGTTTGACAAAACGTTGAAAAAATAGGCAGTCAAAAAGTAACAGATGGGTAGCTCAGAGCTATCTGCACCTGAAAGGAAAAACTGAGGTCAGCGCGCCAAGGTGGCACATATACAGGTACTGCGCATGTCACTTCCAGTGCGGACAATGCCGACGATGCCACCCGCAGCCGGACAACGCCACCTACCAGCATGCAGGGGTACTGCTTTGAAAACCCTCCAGATCCAGTCTGATGCATGGAGAATATTCTAAGCTAAGGAATCTGCGGCTAGGGAAAATTGTAAGATTGAAGAAAGCTCTGCTGTTAAGGGATTTTGACCACACCACTCAGAAAACCTGATCCACCTTCCTAAAAAATAGTTTTATGGAAGGATGTCTGGCAGCAGGTGCCACATCTGTAATCTCAGCAGAACAGGAGTGAGCATCTAAATTATTTCTCTCAGCCTTCAAGCGAGAAGATTTAGGGTTTGTACATTGTGGTGCAAACCCAACATGTTCAGCTCTGACAGCAGATTATTCCTGCACAGAAGAAACCATGGAACACTGAGCCTAAGGTGGAAATGTTGATACTACATTCTTCTTGCCCAGTCTAGGGTTACAAGATAAACATCTGATCACTGTTATTTTGTTTTCTGAACCACCCAGTATAGAGAAGGGCTTTGTGGGAAAGCACATTTAGCGCTGCATGGGCAAAGCAATAGCAGAATGCGAGCTATACGCAAATGCTTTGAACATACCAAACTGTAGAGGGAAAGTCTGCGAGTGCAAGCATCCTACAGCAAACTATTCAGAGAAAATTCTAAAGAACACCTTTGATTTCTACGGGTGGCAAAGAGGGTACCTGTTGAATCCCATTTTGCAACATATGCTCTAGAATGTCTGGATAGAGTTCCTCCTCCTGAATGTCTATTTTCATTCTTCTGAGAGTGTCTGCTCTCAAAGTGTTTATTCCTGCTAAATGAACTGCTAAAACCCCAATGGTCTTGATTATGGAGGCTCAAAATCATAGCTTGGAGTCGTTGCTGGATAAAATCGTTGAACCAACGTAATATTTTTTGGTCCACATAATGATATGGTATGGCTTGAAATGGCAGCCATTATTAAAGGAAGAAACACTTCCAGTGCTGGGTGTACGACTCTTGCCTACGGTTGTGTGATGGAACCATGCATGCCATTACCATGCATGCTAGTTCAACACGGTCTTAACCACGCATATGCTTTTACCATGCATGCTTTTACAACAAAATATGCTTTGTTAAGGCATGTAAGGCAAAGACCTATGCGTGGTTAAAACGTACCTATATACCCCGACCCCTGCCCCCCGCCCTGAGCACTAAAACGCCCCCAGGGCAAGAATCTACCCTAAAGACTTCTCCTGATCCCTCCCTCCCCCCAGTATATACGTGGTTAAGGCAAATGCGCGGTTAAGGCAAGCGTGATTGCGCTTGCGTGGTTCAGGCACGAGGGGCTGAGGATGCCTTGTTCCGACCATTTCCCCTTAGCTACAATACATTTATATGCAAGATTTTTTTCGATGGCTCCAAAGATTACTTATAAATTTATCCCCCAGGTGAGCATGCCACACTACTAGGGAAACAACTGTTTTCTAGGGCCATTCTGGGAGGAACTGTTCTCCCTGTAACATGCAGTACGAGTTCAGAAATTGAGGAGACTTACTTGGGTGAGGGAAACCTAGAGCTTTTGTGCAGGTTATTAATGCTTGCACTGCATTGGGGTATGATACTCCGCTGCAGCATCCTAGTACTAAGTCGATCGTGAGGATGTAGAACATGTAAGAAGCAATGAGACCTATTCATCTCAGGAGAGGTATTGCCGTTGGGTGGATGTTTGGTTAGAAAACATGGAATTATCTCTCTCTAACATGTTTTTTATGCTTTCTTTAATTGGACAGCTTCTGTGTCCAACTCTTCCCCTTTGATATCGAACTTGCTTGCTGAAACAAGCAAGATTTCTCTAGATTGTGGGGGGAATCCCAACTCAAGTGCAGTAAAGATGCTCTGTCGCTTCCCTGAGAGACTTTGCTATGATTAGCCAGTTGTCAAAGTATATATTTGCCTTCTGTGGAGGTTTGCTGGGGTAGATGCAATCACATCTGTAAACACCTGTGGGGTTTTACTGGGGACCCCATTCTCAACACTATAAATGCTGAAACTGTCTTGTCTAAGTGTAAGTGCAAACACACCTTCTGTTCAAACACCTTCTGTGGTCATCTGGGCCTGATCTTGTGCTGCTGAGAGAATGCACTCTTGCTTCTCAATGAAGACATGTAACTGTTACTGTAAGAAGAACTGAGGCGGAGCAACCAAAAGACAGACGTGTTCCTCTGAAAATTAGTAAAAACAATGTGAAACATAAAATAAATTTACCTAAATGCAACACAATACAGACTTAAATTGAGAACATATATAAAATAACGCAATGTGAATGACTGCAAGTAATAGAATGCAATGGGCGTCTCATTGGGGAAAAATGCTTGAATACTATAGAGGCTGAAGCTGCTGTCTCTGAGCCTAATTTCACCTTCTCTTCAAATTTCGTAAACACCCACGCCAAAGACCAAGATTCCAAACTGAAAGTGTTGGTCTCCTACCACATATCCGAAGTAATTGTTGTAGCATTTCTGAAAAGAAATGTTAAAGTAAGCTTATTGTTGGTCTACAGTTAATTATGTTCGGCTTTGTAGGGTCAGGTTGAGCGTAACCATACTGAATTTCTGTTTCCACAAAAGTGTGTTCTGGAAACATAGGTCCAATGTTAGATACAACCGATTTCCTTCGTTGGAGACTAGGAAGTATCATGAAGACAGTGGTGTAACAAGGGCCACCATGCAAACAGAAGACAACCATAATTAGTGGGGCAGTGGACGCTTCACACCCCTTGGCCCTTTCATCTGAAAGAATCTCCATCCCAGCCGATATCAGGACTATCCCTTCCTTTATAAAATTCAAAAGACTCCTAAAAGACCTCTACCTCAACCGTGCCTTCCCGAACCGAGAGCCGCCGCCGAAACGCACAAGCCTGCACCCTGCAGCCCCTTGACAATGTGCCACTACAACCTACCTCTTCCTGCACTTTGCAGCCCCTTGACAATGTTCCACCTCTACCTACCTCTTCCCCTCTCCCCGACCCCCTCCTAGTTCCCTCCTCCCGGAATGAGGTTTAGCCCAAGACACTGTGCACTCATCGAGGCTATCTCAGGACTTCCCCCACCTCAATGACGCTCAGCACACTGGGTCTTCTGAACATTTATGTTTACCTATGCCTTTTTATGTGACTTCTGCTTTAAAGCTGTTGTAAAGCGCTCCGATACCTTCGGGTCTGGCCAGCGCTATATAAAACTTCCTAATAAATAATAAATAAATAAATAAATTGCTCCCTTTCGGGTACCCAGGAGCCAAACAAAGAAGGTCTGTAATGGAAGGCTAGGATGGAGAACCCTGCCCAGCATCCTAAAGAAAGGGTCAGACTCGCAAGGACGCTCTATATGTTACCGGATGAATAGCTGAAGCACATTTGGAGGCCGCCACTAACGAGAACAGTCTGGAGCTATATTTATCATCTTTGCTTTGTGCTACATCCAGTTGCCAATCACTTTTGGGAGCACTGGTGGAGTTATCGGAAAGGCATTTAGAAATGTCCTTGACTGAGCAATGAAAAGGGCATTCCCCTTAGATCAAGGCTCTTGGAAACACAATGAAAATCGATAAAGTCCCTACGATTCCGTCTCTGCTTCATAACTGTAGACGGTCACCGTTTCGCTGAAGCCCTGCAAATTCATCAATTTCCCCAGACTTTGGGGTTTTATATGGGTAACCTCTGGATGTATAAATGGGGACCTCTAACGTCATTAAATGATCCATTTGTGAAGCCCTTTCTTCAATACTGGGTGGTCCGCTGTATTGCCAGTGTTTGGCAATGTCATGTTTGTCCAGTATAAGTTGATGTGTATTAATAACAGTTTATATCTGTTACTACCCATGTGACTGGTTACATGCAGTAGCTCAAACTTCAGGCCACTAGCAAAGGTCAGACCCATCCCCCCCACCAATATTCTACAAATTCACTCCCTATAGCATTGAAGTCATGGGTATGTCCAGGGAGTGTGAAATAAGCCTGCTTTTGGACTCACGTATCTAAGGCAGTTAGAGTTAGGGACCCACCCACATAATTATAACTTGTTTTGGGTGATATATTTTCAATGTAAGTATTGAAACTGGATAATTCTGCATTGGGTTGCAATTGCAAAAGACCTTGGGGCCATCCTGGCTTCTTGCAAATCCTCATTCTCCAGCAAACCCGTGTCTTCCTCACATGCCTCTTGTAGAGCCTGGAATGTGTCCTACTTGTGAATCACTAGGGACTTGTAGAGGTATGAGATCTTGCGTCTGACCATGAGTCCCATTAATAATTTCCCCTCCAACAGATTAAACTCAGTAAGATCTGTAAGCCTGCAAACATGGGTAAGCAGTGTGCCTCAGCTGCAAATATCTAAACAATTCATTCTTGTGCATGCCATAATTTTACTGAAGATCCGCAGAGAAACTTATATCAGTGTCAACCATCACATCCCTCAGTCTGGACAACCCTATATTATCACACCTCTTGAAGCCCTGTAGTGTGTGTACCTGGCTGACTCGTGGCTTCACTTACAGTAAAGTTTTCCATGTGAGTTGGCAGTGCCAGCCAGTATCACATAAGGTGTTTTGCCATATCTTCATCACAGTAGTCGATGGAGGAGGCAAACCCGGGGTCAGAGCCCCACCATATCAATATGGTCCACCCCACCACCCACAAGGCCCATCTCTCCCTGGCATATGCTGGATCAGTTCGCATCGTGTAGCCATTCATTAACTATAATGTGCCGAGATACGCAGTAGCATGACCTTGCATCTGTGGCCCCAAACCCGCCATCAAACTGAGATTTATATCCCTTATTCGTGGCTATTCTGAATTTTTTGCCCTCCCACAGATAACCTCAGACCATTGCCGTTAATCGGGAGAAGTATCCACATGGGATTTTGTATGGATAGTTCCGTAGGTTGGAAAGTACTTGATGAAGTATCAACACCCTGACTCTATCCCTCTTGACCAACTTTTTTGCTGTTTGCAGATCCAGGATTGGCAAAAACTCCTGTTTTGGGCTTCTCTACATTACAAGAAACTAGTAGAAGCATCTGTTCCTCTAGTGATTTGGAAAGACTCAACAACTCTTTCCTTAATCAAAACGTTCACTTCTTCCACTATTTGAACCAGGAGAAAAAGTTTTGATATCCATAGTGGAATCTGTAATGAGGAATCTGTAAATCTGACCTGACCATTTTTACCAAAATCTAGCATGCATCTGCCTTGTGTTATCCTCTACCAAGTCGAGATATGAATGGAATGTCGTACCAACAAGCAGTGGACAATGGTGGGGCTGGATAGCAGTCACTGTTTTGATGTAGGACGAGCATTTACAGCAGCAGCTAATGGCTGTTGGTTTCCTCTACCTCACTAGATGCCTTTTGCCCTTGGTGAACCCACTGTAGCTGGCCTCTGTGATACCCACTGAAATGAACTTTGGGAAAGTCCCTCCTCTTCGCCATGCCCATGGACATCAGAGCTTCAGTTTCCATCTGCATCTTTTGGGATCCAACATGGTAAGAACCTGAGAGAGGTATATCCAGAATTTGTTGTGTGCAAGAGGTCCCTTACTTCGAGACCATTACAGTAATCTAACGTTGGTAAGTCAGCTGTGTTATTTGCTGCACTATTGAGGTTACCTAAGATGATCAATCGTTCCTTACCATTATCCTGGGAGTTTTGCATTTTTTAAGGCATACTGTCGCCCCCAATGTAGCCATTCACCATCTTCCTCTAGAGTGGTCAATGAAGAAGCTCCTAGAGCACTGCTCGTCTTCTTTGCAATGATGAACACCAGAAAGCCCAGCACTGGTTTTGTGAGGATATTAGCGTCTGAATCCACAGCCTCATACTCTGTCCTTTGCTTTATCTTGACTGGACACTGAGAATAGAGTAAAGCACGTGGGCTACAGTAGATCTGTGACTGCTAAAACAATTGGTCTTGGTTGCTGTTTGGTTTAAAACTTCCCAAAAAGTATGGTTGTCTGTACTATTTCTAGTGATAGTCTCATTGTTTGTCAGTAATATCCGTGATAGGATAGAGTCTCAGTTTTGAGGTGAAAACGCACCCCAACCTAAAGCCAGTCTGTATGTGGGGATGTACACCGCCTTTTAGCGCCACAGCATTCCTGTGAACAGAATCCTCTGAGCTACTATTCCAGATGGTGAACTTCTTAACTAGGTTTTCCGCCTCTAGGGTGCTTCTCTGCTGGTGTTGTATCCCAAGGACCATCCTTCTTAGGGCAGTCATTCCATGGGCAACCCAGCCTTGGATGTCTGCTTTTGAGTGTTTTATGCTCCTGTCCAGGGAAGCCCCCCCTTAGTGATATATGGCTGTGCTTCTTTGGAAAGGGTCTCCCTTCGCTCTTACGTGTTGGAGAGCAGAGGGCCGTGGGTGTTTTGCTGGCTCAGGAGCCAGGATGGCATGAATCCCAGACGGTGACCTCCGATGTCCCTGCACTGATGTCTTCTGGTGGCACAGAGACATTTTATCTTCTCTCTGTAGTAGATGCCACTTGAATTTAAAAAAGGGGGACTGAGGATGCATGAGTAATATTTCACACATTAGATCAATGCCGATGTAAATATAAGAAATGATCAGTTATGTTCTCTCTTTATCGAAATCTGGGATTCAAATATTAGCGATTATCATGAATCTCCCTTCACATTGTCCTTGTAATATAATTATATTTTAGTCTTACATTAAGTGTAACAAGGAGCGTGCTCTTGTTCTAAGAGTCAGATAAGAATGGTGACAAACTACGTAGGCGCTGTCTCAAGAGTGCATAATCTCCATACAGCCAGCTGTATGCGAGTGACAGGTTACTTGCCAAGGTCAAACATAATCGTCTTCTGAACCACACTATACATAGGCCTTTTATGCTAACATCATTCACAATCTAATGTTATTTTATCCAGTGCTGCTTTCAGGCCCATTCACAAAAGGTAACCCAAGCTGGGAATAGGCACCTCATCTCCTCATGTCTTCCCCATCAGCTCAGAATTGAAAATCCCAGTGGGGAGCACGTCCAGTGGAAACAAATGTCGGAGGAATCCAGTCATGAATGTTTTATATCACAGTCACAAATCAGCACATTCAGAAACAATGTAATCGAAACAACACTTCCACTTCTTACCATTTCTTCATAGGTTCTGTTATCAGCGATAGGGAAGGTGGTCTCGCCTCCTCCGGTGACGTTATTCAAGTAGAATAGTACGGTCACATATCTAAAAAACAGAAACATCACTTGGAGTTAAGGCTGCGGGTCTACACCAGCCTAGAGCATTTCTCATTTTAAAATTGATCAAACATAACATAATATAACATAACACTTGTATTTGTAAAGCGCACTTATCACCCATGGGTCTCAAGGCGCTGAATAACAGATGTTTATTGTTACCCAACTCAATAGTACTCATTTTATCGACCTCAAATGGATGAAAGGCTGAGTGGACCCGCCGGGATTTGAACCTGTGACCATGAGGTCGAACACAGGCCCCTGCAGTGGATGCATTAGTCCACTAAGCCACCAGACATAATGAGCCTCTCATAAGCCCTGGTGGTCGGATGCTCCAGATCCACTGCTGGAGGAAGGTCCTCTCTATTATGTAATGCCTGCCACAGGGGTGAGAATCTTTCTCCCAAGGTTTTTTCCAGTGCCATGGACGAACACTGTGACAGCAATGCCACCCTGCACTGGCAACATGGAAAAGCTGCCACATACATGTACTGGAAACGTACCCTGCCAAAACAGGGGATACTCAGGCATACTGAGAATTTTCTTCCAACACATAAGGTACATCTGTGTGCCCCCAAAAGGGGGTACAACAATATAAAAATTATGAAAGGAGCATGTGCATCATGTAATTGAGTTGTGATTAAGAAAAGAAGAAACTGCCATGGTGTTCGGCCTATATTACGAAAGATAAGGAACTCTACATAGGTTTTGCACTGAGCTGATACACCATGTACAATTTAGAAATTGATGACTTATAGATCTTAAGGTAGTGCAGAAGGGGACACAATCCACTTTATTTGATCTCAGCAAGCCTTTTCTGACAAAAGAAGATGGACAACCTACCGGCATGAGGTCTCGAAGGGAGCCGTCTCATTGGTGATCAGTTTCGTGTGAGTGCAAGAGGTCTCCGGGAACACTGGGCCGCTGTCCATGTGTGCATGATAGTGGCCTCCTTGGTCGTATCTTACAACCTGCATGGGCTCACTGTTCTCCACAATAGCAGGTGGCAGGTGTGTTAACTTTATGATCCTAGCAGGGCAAAGAAAACCAACAGCTATTACTACTGTGACTAGTCTTCTTTTCCTTCTCAAACACTTGTCCACCTGTACCCAGTTACTAGAATAAGTTTGATTAAGCATCAGCACATTTTACAGCGAAGACCAGTATAAAGGAGATTAAAAAAACTCAGAAAGAAAACGTTATATGAAAAACAGATGTCTTGCAGTTGTCTCTCAAAGTGGGGGGAGGTAGGGAGTGGTTGTGTACCTTCGATCCAGCGTCAAGAACTTCTAGTTATCAAGTATTACTTATGAAAACAAAAGTGTCTATTTCCTGTCTGGTTGAGTGTGCATTCTCTCACTGCCTGATGAACCAATCAGGACTGAAGATACCTATACCATTCAGTGCTCTCTCTCATCATGGCGAACCTGAACTAGATTTTGTTTGTCAGTAGTATGCACTCTTAAGTAGTACAGATCCCTCTGTACCCTTATGGCGTGTTGTACTTAGGTAGGACTATCAGACACTTGCAGATTCATATTGTAGAACACATCTGGCCCATTCGGAAGCAAGGCGATTCTTTTCCCATTTTACAACATGTTTCAGAATATCATACTTCAAACAAAAGGATGTTAAATATTGCTAGTATTTCTATACAGAATGATCCTAAAAGTAGGAAATAGGGAATGGAGACAACTACAATCCTGTATTATTGTCGTGCTCTCTCTTTTGAAGCCAGATGGACTTAATACAGGTGAAAGGTTCCCTTATTTTTAAAAATCATAGTCGCGATTGATTGTCAGTGTATTATTAATCTATTGCTATCATTTATTTGTCTTTACTCCTATGAGGAAACAGTGACAGCTCTTGGAGTGCAGGTATTTTTGTAAATCATACTTTACCATAATAAGAGCACGTGTAGAGCAGTGGAGAAACAGAAGGTTGATGAAAAGAGTCAGTGCAGTGACACCGCGGTGGCTATGAGCGAAGGCCACGATAGGAAGGTGGACAGTGTTATTATTGTTGTGTTGTTCGTGATCGCTAAGTTGTGCGGGACCAGTTCGCGAGTGTGGGTGGGCTGATGGGAAAGTTGTAGTAGGTCAAGCCCAGAGGTCCAGGCAGGGTCAGATTAAAGGGAAGAGGCTGTTGCTGTAGGATGAGAATGGGACCAGAAGAGGGCACGTACATGTGGTATTCAGGGAATCGATGGGGGCGCAGACCTTGACCCCATGTACGAGGTAGACGAAGGTCCTTCTTCGTGACCACACCCGATGCTTCCCTCCAGGTCTGGGACAGAGGAAGGCTCTGGTGGGCGATTTATTGGGCCAATGGTTTCCTTATGATTTCACTCTCAGGATTCAGAAGGGCTCTTTCTGGGACGGGTTTGGAGGGCCCAGCTGAGTTACTTTTCCAAGTGCAGCGCTCAGACACGTCTTTCACCGGACAGGGCCTTGTTCATCTGGGGAATATTAAGTGAGTGAAGTTTCAAAGTTAAAAGTCATTTACTTGTAAGGCCCTAGCCTTTCCAGCAATAGATGTGCGATCACTCTGCAAAACTGCTTCTATCTCGGCTATTAAAGCCCGTCTGCACATGTTTAAAGACACAGTCCCCCCTCCCGTGTAGCCGGGCCCACCATGTCACTATTAATGCCTTCCCGCGATTACACTGTTGTAAACACAATTACTTCTTATTAATTGAAAATAAACAGGGCGGATGGAACTCTCCCTGCTTCCAATTCGTTTTTGTTTGCATATAATTACAGCCGGTGTAACAGCCTAAGAGGTGTCACCTCCTCTACCTCTGTGACCAGCCTTATCTTTCTACCAATTAGTGACAAACGAGCCGAACAAATGAGGCTTCGGCGCCTGCTGCGTGTTTGTGCCGGGTGTGTTTCTGTGTCTGTGTAACACGAGCAGCCCCCCCCCTCCCTCCCCCGCAAGGCCCCAGACAAACTTCAAAATGGCGGCCGGCTCCTGGGGCGTGAAGGGAACTACTGGACAACAGAACCATGCAGGGCGGAAAGCCATTACTGACCATACAAAGTGCAGACCTGCTCATGCTTACTACCTGCTTCAAGCACCGGCAGAGAGCCCTCTAGGTTCCCAGCCCCAAGCCAGGGTTCTTACTTGCCTTCTCTCGTTTGTAGTCGTGTTTAGCCCATCAGCAAATCAGGAATACAAGTCCCAGAATGCAAAGAGAAACACTGCCTGGATGACCTACTCACCCACGGACCTGGGAAGCTGGACAACTCCACATATACTGAATATTATCATGTCTTTAACAACTGAAAAAAGGCATCATTGCACTAAACACACATCCTCAAAATAATACCTGAACTCGAACACCTCTGTTTGAAGACCCCTTTCAACGGTCACATTAATAACATGAACATGTTCAACTCCTCGTCAAGGGTAGTACGCGCTATAAAAAGGTCATTTAAGCATGACCAAGAATGATAGTTTGCCCTGGCAGTCACACTTGAAGCATGGTGTTTATTCATGTGTGCTGTGGCAACTGGATAATTTCATGCCATAGCAAAAGCTTCCAGCAATACTGCTTGTATTAGTCTCATTAAACAGTTACCATCGCAAAGACCTGTAGCACTGTTACTTGCTGTCCGTCTCATTAAACATGTACCCATGGCAATGATCTGTAGCGTCACTGCTTGATCGTCGTCTTATTAAACATGTACCCATAGAAATGATCTATAGCGTCACTGCTTGATCGTCATCTTATTAAACATGTACCCATAGAAATGATCTATAGCGTCACTGCTTGATCGTTGTCTCATTAAACATGTACCCATAGCAATGATCTATAGCGTCACTGCTTGATCGTTGTCTCATTAAACATGTACCCATAGCAATGATCTGTAGCGTCACTGCTTGATCGTTGTCTCATTAAACATGTATCTTTGCAATGATCTGTAGCGTCACTGCTTGATCGTTGTCTCATTAAACATTTACCCATAGCAATGATCTGTAGCGCCACTGCTTGATCGTTGTCTCATTAAACATGTACCCATAGCAATAATCTGTAGCGTCACTGCTTGATTGTTGTCTCATTAAACATGTATCTTTGCAATGATCGGTAGCATCACTGCATGATTGTTGTCTCATTAAACATGCATCTTGGCAATGATCTCGGCGTCACTGCTTGATCATTGTCTTATTAAACATGTACCCTTGGCAATGATCTGTAGCGTCACTGCTTGATCGTTGTCTCATTAAACATGTATCTTGGCAATGATCTGTAGCGTCACTGCTCGATCGTTGTCTCATTAAACATGTACCCATAGCAATGATCTGTAGCATCACTGCTTGATCTTTGTCTCATTAAACATGTACCCATAGCAATGATCTGTAGCATCAATGCTTGATCGTTGTCTCATTAAACATGTATCTTGGCAATGATCTGTAGCATCACTGCTTAATCGTTGTCTCATTAAACATGTACCCTTGGCAATGATCTGTAGCGTCACTGCTTGATCATTGTCTCATTAAACATGTACCCATAGCAATGATCTGTAGCGTTACTGCTTGATCGTTGTCTCATTAAACATGTACCCATAGCAATGATCTGTAGCGTCACTGCTAGATCGTTGTCTCATTAAACATGTACCCTTGGCAATGATCTGTAGCGTCACTGCTTGATCGTTGTCTCATTAAACATGTACCCTTGGCAATGATCTGTAGCGTCGCTGCTTGATCGTTGTCTCATTAAACATGTACCCTTGGCAATGATCTGTAGCATCACTGCTTGATCGTTGTCTCATTAAACATGTAACTTGGCAATGATCTGTAGCATCACTGCTTGCTCGTTGTCTCATTAAACATGTACCCTTGGCAATGATCTGTAGCATCACTGCTTGATCGTTGTCTCATTAAACATGTATCTTGGCAATGATCTTGTAGCATCACTGCTTGATTGTTGTCTCATTAAACATGTACCCGTGGCAATGATCTGTAGCACTGCTGTTTGGTTTCCATCTCATTAAACATTTACCCGTCGCTAAGATCTATTGTTCTGCTGCTTGATCTCCATTGCATTAAATATGTACCTGTCACAATAACCAACAGCAATGTGGCTTGGCCTCCATCTTGTTAAACGTGCACTTGTCACAAAGTTCTGTACCGCTGCTCATTAAACATGCAGCCTTAAGGATGCCTTAAACATGTAGTCTGTCTCATTAAACATGCAGCCTTCGCAATGTTCTGTAGCATTGCCACTTGATCATCTCATTAAACATGTACCCATTGCAATGATCAGGAGTAGTGCTGCTTGGTCCGCATCTTATTAAACATGTAACCTGTCGCACAAATCTGTAGTACTGTCGCTTGGGCTCCATCTCATTAAACAAGTACCCGATGCAAACAACTGTAGCACAACAGCTTGGTCTCCATCTCATTAACCATGTACCATCACAATCATCTGTAGAACTGTGCATTGGTTTTCAACTCATTAGACATGGACCTGTCATAAAGCTCTGTAGCACAGCGGCTTGATTTCTATATCATTAAACATACCTAAATATACATCGCAAAGATCTGGTGCATCTTATTAAACATGTCCTGTTGCAATGACCTGTGGCACTGTGGCCCAGCCTCCATTTTATTAAAGATGTACCTGCAGCAGAGATTTTTATCACTATGAACCTAGAACAGAGACCTGCATCACTGCACTTTCACTTGGTATCCATTTCAGTACACATACGCCTATCACAGAGATCTGCATCACTGCCACGCCCACTCATCTCATAACATAAAAACCTACTGCTGCCATCTCTCCATCTCATTACAGATGTTCCTATTGCTCAGAACTGTAGCCCTGACACTTGGTTAACATCCTGTTACACACGTCTGTTGCTGAACTCTGTAGCACTGAGGCGTGGTCTCTAGCTCCTCGCGTGAGATTGTTACTGAGACCTACAGTACAGCCATCTGGACTGCACATTAGCCTATCACAGAGACCTGGATCAATGCTGTCATGAGCCGTTCCTCCAGTTTTACCAGTAGAATTGTGCTCTCGATGGTATCCATTGTGCCTGAAGCTTTATTTGTGATGAAGATTACGGAGTAAAACCGACATCTTCTCTAAAGCTGTGAGACAAGAACCACCACTCTCTTGTTCATTTGCTCCTGGATTCATTCATGTAGACCTTATATCATCTGTAAGATTCGTGGGCCACTGAGTCAGAATAATTCACAAATCTAGGGTCCCGCTTGAGAACTCTATCCGATATCCTTGACGGACCACTGGTTTTGCCCGTTCAGCTATTTCTTAGCAGAATTTAACCCATCTGCTTAGGTGCTCCACAGTTCTGTCAAAGGCAATTTTGCGGTCAAATAGATGCATTCCTGAGAATGACATCAATAACTGTGTTTATCAAACGCTTTCCTAACCTTGTCCTCAAGCAGTGGCCAACACAAACATTCTCCAGAAAAAGACATGTTAAGAATTCCACTCTTAAGACTGATGTTCTTTTTCCACACAAACACTCATGTTGTGGCACCCTGGAACCTGTGTTCTGACTGTGAATGAAAAGGGATATCAATTCTACTAGTTGCTTCATGGCTACTGACAGGTCTGTGCATTTAGCCTCAGTCATTGCCTTGTAAAGTGCCTTGAAATAATGAACTAATAGAGGCGCTGCCCTTCAGACCAAACAGGAGCCTGGGGCACTAAGCATGAGACAACAGCAAAGGCTCACTGTGGTATTATTCAAAATAAAATCAAACATAAGAGATTTTTGGTTTATGTCTGAGCAGAATCAACCTAAAACTCACATTGCCAAAGCCAATAGGTCTTGCCTATGAGAGTTATTGCCTTCGGTAATAATTTGCAGCCATGCTGTACAGCCACGACGCTGCTTTGCAGGTTGGCAAAAAATAATTTTCCCCAAAAATAAGTGCTACGACGCAGTCAACGATAATGCGCTTTTTTTTTTTTTTTTTACAAAAAAGTGTATTATCACTGGCCATGGCCATAGTGTAGCAATTTTTCATTATTATTTTTAGCTTGGTGCTCCCTCATTCCTTCTCACCTGTCCTCTGCCGCACCTGAGCCTTTCTTTCCCGCACTTTCTGTGTTGCCTCGTCCCCCAACCCACTCCCCTGTAGTTTGGGGAGTGAGGTGGAGGATGAGGCAACACATAGATGGAAGGGGGAAGAAAAGGACGCAGGTGGGGGGATAGGACAGGCAAGAGGGGATGGGGGAGCACACTGACCATGGAGGATGGATGAGATAGGATATGGGGAGCACACATACAACAGAGGGTGGGAGGAAGGGACTGGGGAAGCACACAGACAACACAGTAGACGCCAGTCCAGTACAATTGAAGCTCCGGGCAGGACCAGACCATATGTATAAATGTAGCCTCCACCCCTCCACATCTGGGACATCGCCCTGACCGCTCCGGATAAATCTTGTGTAACCTTTCGAGGGTAAGGTATGTCTGGTGTACAAAATTAAACTGTATTAGTTTGAATCGTGTATTCGAGCTCACCTGTTTAACCCCTTCATGAATCTTGATCCAGTCCCTCTCTGTTATGGGGTTCCCTATCAATGTCTCCCAGGTCATCTGGACCGGCAGTGCCCGGGTCTCCCTCTGTCTGCCTGAATCGCCCGGTAGAGGTGCGACACCAACCTGCGTCCCTTAGCCATTGATATCAGAGTCTGAGTACCTGAGACCTGAGTGCCAGCACAACCGGGGTCTGGACTCCCGCTCCTTCCCCTCCGAATCGTAACAATGAGAGCCGCCCGCTCCTGCGGTCAAATCCGGCCGGCACGGCGATCCTCAGCTTTTCTCACTTCCGGCTTACGTGTCACTGGCAACATGCGCGTAGGCCCCAACACAGTCTGCAGCCCGCAGTCCCGGGGGAGCAAGTCCCGGTACTGTCCAGAGTCCGGGCTCCCGCCCCTCCCCCTCCCCCTCCGGATCTGTATAGTGGGATCCCCCCGCTCCTGCAGTCAAGCCTTATCGGCACGGGCGGTCCCCAGCCTTATTAACACCACCGCTCGGCCCGGCTTACTTTTCATTGGGAGCATCTCTTGATGCAGCACTTCCTGGGGCGTAATTCTCAGCCCCGCCGCCCCAGTCGCGGCAGTGCACCACAAATCGCTAGTGCCTCAGCCGGAGAGACCGTTGCACGTCGCGGGTGCCGCCGCGATAATCCAAGATGGCGGTTCCTTCTCCGGGGGCACTCGGGTTCCACACTGCGTATGCCAGCCAGACAGAGCCCCCAACTCTTGTTGTTGCAGCCAGGCGATGCCCCCAGCCGAGCCAATCCGTTAGGTGAGGTCGGTGCTCAAATGCACCGCAGGATATTTCTGGATATTTGCCGCGTGGGGACGGAGCTCTGAGAAGCACGTCCTACTCGGCCATTTGTCAATCACGCCCCCCCAGTGATTTTTAGTGTTATGCACTGAACTTAAGCTTCAGATGATTCAGAATACTGCTGCTAGGCTTCTGTTGGGGATGCCCAAGTTTCAAACAGCGGGAAAGCATCTTCAGAAACTGCTTTGGCTTCCAGTTAAGATTCGTATTAAGTTCAAGTCCTTATGTATTACATATAAGGTGCTACACGGTACCGGTCCTCAGTTCTTGAGGCGGTCACTCTCCAAATAGATGCCTACGTTCAGATTTTCTAAGTCCAACTGGGGCGGCAGAAGTTTTACAGTGGGGGCTACGAAGCTCTGGAATATCCTCCCCATTTCCATCAGAAGTCTCCCGTCTTTGACATCCTTCAGGAAAGCTCTCAAAACCTGGCTATTTAACAAATAGAGGCTCCAGCTTGCTTCAGGACTGCTAGCGCCAAGACACCGTTTGGTATTCACGCGCTGTACAAATTTTAATAACATAACTGCGCCTCCCACGCACTGGATCCCAAAGCACTTTTTACAAAATATTTATCGAAATATATACATAAGCTTTTCCTTCCGAAAATTAAAATTTTTTGAAACAAAATTACTTTTAACAACGTACAAAAAGGTTAGATTGGCTAATCTTTGCCTAATTCGTATTAAAAGGAAACCAATTTTAAATGCAGAAAGATAGTCAATTGAAATAACAGAGCAACATTAAAACTCTTTTGTAAACCCTTTTTAAAGAAACGGTGAGAGAAAATAGGGACAATGCAACCTAATACGCTGAAGCCTTGAAAGCCAGAGAAAACTACTGCTGCGCCTTCCAAGAATAGCTTACCACCAGTCCCCGATCATGCTCTGTAGGAGGCCGCTGAGGCAGTCACCTTACAGAGATGAAGGATCCCCTACCCCTAAGGCGGGGAAGTGAAGGGTCACTGTTTGGTTGGACCACAGTTCTCTCTTAAACTAACTTTTTTTAACATTCACAATAGGGGAAGAGATTCCAAGGGTACCCTTCCCTGTTGTGAATGGGTTACCACCTCCTTGGAGGTGCCATCAATATTTTGCAACTGATACATTAGATACCGATTCGGTATATGGAAGGGATGCCTATAACATGCTCTTTCTAATTACCAAATTGGTATCTATTCGGAATCCCATTTTAGGAGTCGGAAAAACTCTTCTGACCCCTAAAATGGGATTAGTAATTAAGAAAAAGCATTTTGGGCTGCAAATGCCGAACTGTAGCGTTTGCGACTGTTGAAATGCTCAGTACATCTGGCCCTTAGTCACTGAAAAGGCGTGGCCAGCAAGAAGGCACAAGGAAGTGTGTCAGGCGATCACATTTGATGCTGAAAATCATGGGAAAAAAGGGTTCAACAACATTTGACGTCTTTGGTCTTAATCCTGACTTTGCTTTCAGTTTCTTAAGTAGGTGTCCTTTCAGTAGTAGTTTAATTATTGACTAAAGATTTATCTTCTTGTTTGATTTTGTATCTTAACATGAATCAAAATAGAAACTTCTGGAAATGAAAAAAATACATATTTTCTAAGTGCCTTTTCTTGGAGGCCATCTGTCTGGAGAAATTGTATTAAGATTATGACATAGGTGTGACTATAATGTATCTTACTACTACTGTTTCCGCAAAGCACCTGAACACGGACCAGCTATATGAGGTCTGTAGAGAACCTCTACTCTTGTAGTGTATGCGTTCTCATTCTGCATCTTCCACGCTCCATTAGCAAAAACCAGCAAATCCAGACAACATGTGCAGTGGTTTGTGTTGTGGGAAGGCCCTACTCTTTGCCTTTCACTTCCTGGAGATAATGTGGCCAACAGAGCCGTGGAATTACCTTTGCCGTATCGTCCGAAGCACCTGATGCGCCCCCTCGCCCTGGTAAAGCCAGGTGTGCTGGCTGTTTCGCACCAGCTCGCTCATCTTCACCTCTTGGCTTCCCATGTACCTGTGGAAGTCCTTGATGTTCAACTGTTTAAACTCCTCCAAACTCAGCACCCCTTGGGGAGGAAAAAAACCAAACATGCTTGGTACTGCTAGTGACAGTTATGTGTCAACATTAACGAAGCTCTCAGATCCAGTGCAATGCATGCAACATTCAGATAGGAATTATTCAAATGTGTTCCTGATAGTTCTTCAAGCCATATTTCCTTCCTTGGAAGCTGATTTACAACTCTGCCTCATTTCGGAGAAAATATTCTATGGAAAACACCAGCTTGATAGCGCCAGGCTAGTAAAATTATATTGTGGCATATTTTCAGAATGAGGAAACCACTTAGCTGGAAAAACTGAGGAAATCCGACAAAAACACCATAAAGGAGACAAGAAAACAGCATAAAACACAGTGGAGAAAAAAGGGCAGGACCAATAATAGGGGGTGGAGAAGATATACAAGGGTATGCAGATGCACCAGTGTCCATGCAGTGATACAATGGTTATAAATATTAGGGCAGAGGTAGAGGTAGAAGGAATATGGGGAGGGGTGAAGGTCTTAGAGTAACCTAAGGACAGGGAAACCAGGATATAGGCAAGGGTAAAAGAACTAAACTATAGGTAAGAGTGGAAATACCATGGTTGAGACAATTGTAGAGGTACGAGGCAGAGGTACCGGGGTAGAGGTAGGGGTCAAGTTACTAAGGTGTAAGCAGGGGTAGAGGTACTAGTGTAGAGGCAGAACACTGGAGCAGAGAAAAAAAACAAGCCGTGGGAGAAAAAAGGAGGCGCTTGGGGTCCAGGATGAGGGATGAATCGAAAAGGACAGAAACAATGTGACGGGGGTCGGGCCCCCGGCATACAAACAAGCAAAAGAGGGGATAAACAGGAAAAAGAAAGAAGGGGCTGTAAAAGAGAACCAGTGGATCTAAGGCATCCGAAACAATAGGTCTGTAAGGAGATTTTTCAAGATGAAAGGCATTTGCAACATGCATTCAACATTCTGGCAATGACTTAATAAAAACAAGCATTTGCAATGCAATAGGTCTCGCATTAGTAAAAGTTTGTTGCAAATAATAATGCAACACCAATAGCTCTAATTTTCAGTAATGCAAGACCTATAGAGTGGAGTGGGGTAGAGTGAAATGGTGTAGTATAGAATGGAGTAAAGTATTATAGAGTGGAGTGGAGTAGTGTAGCGTGGAGTGGCGTAGAGTTGAGTAAAGTGGCGTGGATTGCAGTAGAGTGGCATAGAGTGTCGTAGAATAGACTGTGATAGAGTAGAGTGTCGAAGAGTTGAGTGGCATAGAGTAGAGTGTCTTAGAGTGGCATAGAGTGGAGTGCCATTGAGTGTCATACAGTGGAGTGTCAGAGTGTCATAGGGTGTTGTAGACTGGAGTGTGATAGAGTGGTGTATAGTGGAGTGACGTAGAATGTCGTAGAATGTCGTGGCGCAGAGTAACGTTGAGAGGTGTAAAGTGGTGTGGAGTATAGTACGTTGGAGCGGCATAGAGTGTTGTAGAGTGCAGTGGAGTGGCATAGAGTGGAGTAGAGTGCCGTAGAGTGAAGTGGGGCAGAGTGTCATAGAGTGGAATAAAGTAGTGTGTCATAACGTGGAGTGGCATAGAGTGGAGTAGAGTGGCTTGTAGCGACCTAGAGTGAAATACAGTGGTGTAGAGTGGAGTAAAGAGGCGTAAAGTGGAGAAGAGTGGAGTGGCATAGAGTGGAGTAGAGTGAAGTGGCGTAGAGTATCATAGAGTGGAGTGTCATAGAGTGGAATAAAGTAGTGTGTCATAAAGTGGAGTGGAGTAGAGTGGCTTATAGCGACCTAGAGTGAAATACAGTGGCGTAGAGTGAAGTAAAGAGGTGTAAAGTGGAGAAGAGTGGAGTGGAGTAGAGTCGAGTGGTGTAGAGTGGAGTATGGTAGAGTGGCGTAGAGTGGAGTAAAATGGCATTGAGTAAAGTGGCATAGAGTGTCATGGAGTGGTGTAGAGTGGCGTAGAGTGGCATGGCATAAAGTGGCATATAGTGGAGGGGCATAGAGTGGAGTAGAGTGTTGTAGAGTGGAGTGGAATAGTGGAGTGTGCATGGTGTTGTAGTGTACTACGAGTACTGAGACCGGGACATGAGGCAACTGAGATGCCCAGCCAGCAAGCCACCCCCTGGGAAGACAGGTGCCACCACGATAGACCCCACCACACCATGTCTTTGTTTTCAGGCTGTGATTGACAGCACAGGAAGATGTGAAGGAGGACAGGCTGAAATTGCAACAGGAGAGATTTGAGGCATTACAGCTCCGACAGAAACAGTGGAAAGCGCGGCACAATGAGGGAAGAAAGTGCAACAAGAAAGGGAACTTGGCCAACAAGAAGAGAGCGGAAAAGGTGCTGATAACGGAGGACAGGAAGGCGTGGTAACTGCGACAGTGATGGGTGCGCATTTAGGCTCAGAGAGAGAAAGGAGTAAAGAAAGGGAAGACAGCAGAGGACAAGATGGGACCAAGAGCACATCGGACATGGATACGGCATCCAACGAGCAGAGAGACGAAGATGGCAGTGCAGCCTTTGGGCGAAAATATGTAAGGAGTAAGGCGTGCGCGCGTTGTGCTGAAACGCCGGGGGGGGAGGGAAAGCGAAATCACGCCATGCGCGCGTTGCTGAAACAAGCCGTACGCGTGCACATCTCCTGTCCCTACGCGTGCACATCTCCTGTCCCCCTTCCGAACAAAAATCGACGACAATAGATCTCGCCAAGCGAGCAGCGCATGCGCTGCGTCACTAGGCGAGACCTAATGATGGAACATGTTCGTCGAGAAAGTTGCTCCAGACCTGATTTCCTCAACATCACATACAACCCTGACATTCAAAGATATTAATTATGAATGTACACCGGTTTGACTAGTGCTTCATTTGATATCATTAACTCCTGGATGCAATTTTCCTGCCCTGGATGTAATTTCTCTGCCCCTTTGGCCATCAGGGTCGGCACTCTGACATGTCCCCAGTAGGGAGCAGGCTAGGGGGCTACTTTCAGCACAGGATGGGCTGCAATGATCCAACCATGCCACCTTTGCCCCGTTCTGCTCCGTGAAGCTAATTTTAATACTTTTTGCCAGGGCTCATTTTGCTTTCCCGTCCGGCCCTCACCATCATGTTGAGCTCCCCTCACAAATATTGCCATTCTGCTTACTTACATCGGTCTTCAGAGCCCCATGAGAATACCACGATTAAAAACAATCCTTCTAGTTTTTAATAAAATCATTATACACAGCCCAATAGCTCTTTAAAAATGTATTATGCACTGGCGAGGTTAGACCATCACCAGGGATGATGAAAGGAGAGCGCTGGCTGCCTTCAGAAAACCTCATAAGACCAGGACAAGGTTTTCGCCTCTGTCCAGTTCTGCCAACAGATCCTCCCCGGTGTAAACAATTGGTGCCTCTGAACAGCTCTAAAGTCTACATTCAGGCTGATAATCGCCCAGTAGATCGAGGCCCTCGAGGTGATCTTGCGTTTGCCTCAATGCGGCTGTCACTGAGGATCCATAACTAGAAATAGTCCAAAGTGTAGCCAGCCTGAGTCCGAACGGGGCTTTTTCAGGCAGGAGAGATAAGCGTCTTGTTGGGAACACAGGTGTCTATGATGTTAGGACTGTGGCTGAATATTGGTAAAGCCCTACTCTTGATGAGGTCTTCCCAGTAGGCTGCTAGTTGCCATAACAACTAAGGCACCACAGATTCTACCATGATGACAGAGTCCCTCTGCTTAGCCACAGAAGCCGGAAGGATGGTGTGCGGGGAGGAGGGTTGTTGGACATTTTCATTTGTTGGAATTGGGTTTGAGGTTTCTACCGTCTGTCATCTTTTATGTGTTTGCATAGTGAAGAAGGAGGTGAAATATGACCGGGACAGTCAAAAACCTTTGGCAGTTTTTGCATTTATGAATCTCAACAAGGAAATCAAGCTCATTACCACAAAGACATGAATTACGCATTCTTGCTACATCAGATAATACATATTCAAATAAAGTCTGCGCCAAAAATATATTCTCCCTGCGAGTTATCATGAAACTAAACGATTATACAAGGATAGTATAGAAACGTCCAACGTTCAACTTAGTTTTTACCAATCCAGTCCCCCCACATTTTCGGACAAATTTTTTTATATCGCTTTGCGATTATGTCCCTGTCGGATCCTCCTTTGACTGGATCTCAGACAGTGTCTGCCAATAACAGCCAGCATTTGTTTCTTTTTACAAATGCATGACTCAGGGGTCAGTGCTTCTAAAGGTCATGGTTTTGCAACATCTCTCTGCATTTTCCTTGGATCTTCACCTTTCTTCAACTCTATTTGCTAATATCCGAGACCAATGTCTGGAGAGAGAGCGAGGAGCCTGCCACTGTTAGCCACCCTGGTTGCCTCGTGAGTCTGGGCACTGATCGCAGGCTCAGCCGCTAGTCTGTATTCCCACAGGTGGGCTCTAGAAGGATGCTGGGAGAGGCTTTAACTCGTCAATCTCAAGAGAAGTAAGGGTCGTTATGGTAAGGATCAATACAGTCTAGACACTTCCACTTAATTCCCATAATTCAGATGAGTGCATAGGTAGCTGTGAATGCAGTACATAAATGGCACTGGCCTGGTGATCTCTTGAGATGGCTTGAATGTATAATCCAGACACCATAAGCGAACAGGGCAGCGAGCAATCATGAATGCAACTTGCTGGCACCATTCCAGGCCCCTCTTACCTGTGCTCCAAAGCCTCTTGCATCTAGAAGGAGCAGGCAAGTCCCGGAAAAGGTTAACAGGGGCCGAAAACACCCCAGGGTGCCCCAGCAAGGAAAGAACAAATTTACCCTTTGCCTCAGGAGGCCACACAGGAAACCTCCTGTGCTCAATCTCATCAGGTCCGATGTAGAGGATGAAATTTAGGAACCGGTGCACGGGCTAGAAATGCCTCTCACAGTCAGTTTTTAGGTCTCGCAGACCTGCGTTGCAGCGCGCTTGCGCTGCTCGCTCTGCAAGGCTTTTTGTAATAGAGGAGATTTCAGAAGTGGAGTTGAAGCCCCGCCCATCATTCTCATTGACTGGCGTCATCGTTTATGCTAAACGCTAGCCTCCGATTGAAAATGAGGCTTCTTTGTTACCGCCCTGTCTCCTTTTGGGACAGCCCATCCGGACCGGATTGTTTGCTTGCGGCGTTACACGGTTCTCGATATATAGGGGGTGAGCACTATTTTGTTTCATTCAGCCGCACACTGCTCAGCAGCGGCGCTGCTTCCCACATCGGTGTCCAGACACGCACGCTGGCCGGAGGTGCGCTCGCTGTTTTATTATTAGCGAAGTTAGCAGCACCTAATAAATACTCCCTGCAGCTCAGCCATGGCTTCCCGGTTGTAAGAGCGCCGAAGCGGGCTGGCATCCCTTTGCGAACAAGTTTGTCACACATACAAAGGAGGTCGTGTCACCAAGATCGAGGGTCTAAGGCTCAAGATCCAGGAGACCTTCGAAGTAAGTGCAAACCGGCAGAGGCTCTTCTACCGGAGGAAGCAGGTAAACAATGCCCGCCGAAGCAAAAAAATAAAAAATTCATGCAGGATCTTGAAAGCGTGCCCTGGATCGAAGAAAAACATAAGGTTACAAATACAAAAACTGATCAGATTGGTTTTATTCACAACCAAACACGTTAGCGCCACTTTACACAATTTGACAGTGAAGCGCTACTTTCGTTTTCTCTTCTGTCTTTAAACAAGTCAGTGTTCACTTCTCCTGCGCTGCCCCTCCCCCTCTCGATTTCTTCCTCTTCGTCTCGCTTAGGGTGACCAACCGTCCGTAAATTTCATGGACCGTCCGTTATTTTAGTATGATGTCCGTAAGGTGTCCGTAATTTGGGGACCCCAAATTAAGGACGCCTTACAGGCATCATACTAAAATCGAAATGGGAAATTTCAGTAAGGTATGCTGTTTCCCTGTGAGAGGCCCCATGAGTTTAAAAGATTTCACTCGGGGCCTCTCGCTCTTATCTTTTAAACTGAAGAGGCTGCCTGCAGGGGCCCCTCCCGAACCTCGCGCAGACTGTGGAGTGGCCCCTCCCGGACCTCGCGCAGACTGAGGAGTGGCCCCTCCCGAACCTCGCGCAGACTGTGGAGTGGCCCCTCCCGGACCTCGCGCAGACTGTGGAGTGGCCCCTCCCGGACCTCGCGCAGACTGTGGAGTGGCCCCTCCCGGACCTCGCGCAGACTGTGGAGTGGCTCCTCCCGGACCTCGCGCAGACTGTGGAGTGGCCCCTCCCGGACCTCGCGCAGACTGTGGAGTGGCCCATTGTCATTCTGAGACTGCTGACGATTAGCACTTATAGAATGACAATGGGTCCAATTGTAGTGACAGCATGTGCGGTGCCTTCTCCTGCATCAGACTAGGGCAAGGCATTCTGCTTTTGTCTTGGCGCCATGCTAGAGAAAATAAAAATAAAATAACTAACAGCGTTTTCACTGTACATTTAAAAGTCAGATTTCAACATACAAATAAAAAAATACTATTTAATGTTTTTTGTTACATTAGCACAAATCTTGATTGCAGAAAGGGCCTGATGTCGCTTTGCAAAGCAGCTGCGCGTACTGAAAAACTGTGAAGCGCACGATTGTCTCAACCTTATATAAACTTATTTTGACTTGTACTTATTTTGGTTGTCTATTTACTTACTTAAATATTATTGTGCGACCTCCTCTGATATGTCTGTAAAACGTATGTTTTGTCCCAAAGTTTTGTCCTGAATTTTGACCTCTGTCCTGAATTTTTGTCCTGAATTTTGACCCTTTGTCCTGAATTTTTGTCCTGAATTTTGACCCTTTGTCCTGAATTTTTACACTGACCGTCCTGAATTTGCAGACATGCCAGTTGGTCACCCTAGTCTCGCTCCTTCTCACTTTTGTTTTTCACATTACATACTAAGTAATGAACGCCCCTCCCACCTCCCAAACAGCATCGAGCGGCGAACCCCGTGGCCATTTATTTATTTAATACAGCCTTGGTAATGCTTGTTTTATATAGCAAGTCTGTTGCGAAACAGGAAGCCTCTCTCTCCGAGGGCTGGCTGAAATCTCATCTCACCCTTTTCAGCAGGAAGCGCGCTGATCTCCGATTCACGTGCAACACAAGGATGTGACTCGCGCTAGTGGAAGCCTGAGGGGCTGCGTGCTGCCCGATGAAGCAACGCCGGGGGAATTTGTGTGACCTGAGGCGGGGAGCAGCACGTTTGTGCAGGTAGGCCACGGCGGCTGCTTGCGAACAGAGCTTTCCTCATCACCCGTGACGAGAGCGAAAGGAGAACCGGTTCCCGCAGGCCCATTGTTTCTGCATTAATATTGCATGTTGCTGAGTCTTTAATCCTTGGCACAGCTTGTCCTATACGTCTCACTGGCACATTCTGTCCTTAAGAACAACCATTAACAAGGACTGCAGCCTCCACGTGTACATAATACATGCAATTCGAATGACTGTTTTGGGGTGTAGGCTCGTAACCCCATTTGGTTACTCTCTGAATATTTACCGAACTCATCCTTACCAGCGGTAACTAGTCGTAGCTGATAAGGTACCGACTGACAAATGGTCCTATGCAGTTTACAACTTCGGCCAAACAGTCCTGGTTTCAAGTCCGCAGCACACTGAATGCTGGGACGTGTATGCCCATGTGCAGCGCTTAATTTGTGAAATCATGAGTACCGGGACCAACATTTTCCCTCAGAAGCCTGTGTCCGGCTCTCCTGAGTGTGGAGGTTTGTCGAATACCAAGACCATCTAGTCTTCTTTTAACCTCATGCCCGTGAACTCACCATTCTTCACCACCTACTCTTTTACCTCACTACTGCAGCTTCGGTTTAATCCCCACATCCTGCCGTCATAATTGTTTCTCGTCTTTGGCTTCCTCCTCCTTGTCCCCCCTTTCTGCCTTTCTCTTTTGCTTTCATTAAAGTCTGATAATGAAAATTAAGTCGGGTCCCCAAAATTGAGTGCCGATGAGCCCCGCATGCAGCCACCTGAGGCAGCGCTTAGTTTACTTGTGTTGTTACACTGTCTGCTTTATCTAAACTTTGAGCACTACTTTCTTTAATGATCTAACCCCTATTCCACCCACATCACAGCACGCTGCACACTTTTATATTATTAAAAATGTATTTTTTTTATTGCACTGCACGCCACAGTGGCGGCCACACCTTTGGTTTATTGCTGCGCTGAATGCGGCCCCATGTGTTTTTTTTTTACTATTAATGCCATGGCTCGTCTAAAGAAAGGGGCGAAGCCTCTATTAAAGTGAAATTGCGGCATGGGGCGCTTGTAAACAACAAGCATTTGGAATGCAATAGGTCTCGCATTTTTTAAAATTTGACCTATTGGTATTGCAGATTTTTTAAACACATAAATCAAAGGCATTGTCATTTACAATGCCAATAGCTCAAAATCTCTCAATTACGAGACCTATTGCATTGCAAATGCTTGTTTTATTCATATTGTACTGTTTCTTAGAACACTCTTCTGACACAGACTGTCATGGACAGCTGAGACCGTCCACAAACTCGGTTGCAAACTCCCACTCTGGACACAAAAATACTGGTCACAAAGTGCGACAAGTTTTTGCAACCAGGTAATAGTACACGTTGCCCATGTCTTTTATCCATTTCACACACTGCGGCATGGGTGCTTTGGGACCTCTAGCAGCAGAATCGCAATCCTCGAACCCCACTTGGCCCCCCTGGGTAGGAGCGGCATCCATTTCTACTGAACTAGAATGAATACTTGGCATCCTTTCTTACTCTGAATGTGCCATGTATGTGTCTCCCCCTTGCCAAGAACCAGACCCACTGCACGAGGGCTCTCAGCTCAGACTTGAGAGAGACAGCATCATTCATCACTTTCATCCATTCAGGCGTTTGTGTACAGGTAGCATCATGGGTTTCACTTCAAATAATGTCATTAAATTATACCAAGAAAAAGTGCTTTAAATGGCCAGGTGCTGTCCGGTACTGAGTACCCGCACTTGTTTAATGTGAAAGGCAGAGTACCAGCACTTCTCAGCACTGCTGCAATACATTTAATGGGAGAGTACCAGTACTTCCAGGAGCACACAGGTACTCTGAATAGTGAGTACCCGCACTTGTTTAATGTGAAAGGCAGAGTACCTGCACTTCTCAGCACTGCTGCAATACATTTAATTGGGAGAGTACCGGTACTCCCATGAGCACACGGGTACTCTGAATAGTGAGTACCCGCACTTGTTTAATGTGAAAGGCAGAGTACCTGCACTTCTCAGCACTGCTGCAATACATTTAATTGGGAGAGTACCGGTACTCCCATGAGCACACGGGTACTCTGAATAGTGAGTACCCGCACTTGTTTAATGTGAAAGGCAGAGTGCCTGCACTTCTCAGCACTGCTGCAATACATTTAATTGGGAGAGGACCGGTACTTCCCAGGAGCACACAGGTACTCTGAATAGTGAGTACCCGCACTTGTTTAATGTGAAAGGCAGAGTACCTGCACTTCTCAGCACTGCTGCAATACATTTAATGGGAGAGTACCTGCACTCCCATGAGCACACGGGTACTCTGAATAGTGAGTACCCGCACTTGTTTAATGTGAAAGGCAGAGTACCTGCACTTCTCAGCACTGCTGCAATACATTTAATGGGAAAGTACCTGCACTTCAGCACTGCTGAAATACAGTTAATGGGAGTGTACCTGCCCTTGTCAGCACTGCTGCAATAAATTTAATTGGGAGAGTACCGGTTCTTCTCAGGAGCACACAGGTACTCTGAATAGTGAGTACCCGCACTTCTTTAATGTGAAAGGAAGAGTACCTGCACTTCTCAGCACTGCTGCAATACATTTAATTGGGAGAGTACCGGTACTTCCCAGGAGCACACAGGTACTCTGAATAGTGAGTACCCGCACTTGTTTAATGTGAAAGGCAGAGTACCTGCACTTCTCAGCACTGCTGCAATACATTTAATTGGGAGAGTACCGGTACTCCCATGAGCACACGGGTACTCTGAATAGTGAGTACCCGCACTTGTTTAATGTGAAAGGAAGAGTACCTGCACTTCTCAGCACTGCTGCAATACATTTAATTGGGAGAGTACCGGTACTTCCCAGGAGCACACAGGTACTCTGAATAGTGAGTACCCGAACTTGTTTAATGTGAAAGGCAGAGTACCTGCACTTCTCAGCACTGCTGCAATACATTTAATGGGAGAGTACCTGCACTCCCATGAGCACACGGGTACTCTGAATAGTGAGTACCCGCACTTGTTTAATGTGAAAGGCAGAGTACCTGCACTTCTCAGCACTGCTGCAATACATTTAATGGGAAAGTACCTGCACTTCAGCACTGCTGAAATACAGTTAATGGGAGTGTACCTGCCCTTCTCAGCACTGCTGCAATAAATTTAATTGGGAGAGTACCGGTTCTTCTCAGGAGCACACAGGTACTCTGAATAGTGAGTACCCGCACTTGTCTAATGTGAAAGGCAGAGTACCTGCACTTCTCAGCACTGCTGCAATACATTTAATGGGAGAGTACCGGTACTCCCATGAGCACACGGGTACTCTGAATAGTGAGTACCCGCACTTGTTTAATGTGAAAGGAAGAGTACCTGCACTTCTCAGCACTGCTGCAATACATTTAATTGGGAGAGTACCGGTACTTCCCAGGAGCACACAGGTACTCTGAACAGTAAGTACCTGCACGTCCCTATTTCCATTTAAAGTGCTGTGACTGCCAAACACACAGCAAAGCACTGGAATCCGAGCACACTGATTTTGTCATCTCGTGATTAGGAACACCCTCGGTACACTGCGCTTTGGCTCAAGTGGGTGAATAGATCATAACACAAATAGGCCAATTTAAAGCAGAAACTATCAAGGAAAGGCCTACTGTGGATGCTTCTCCTACCCACTGCGTAACCAAGACCAAGGTAGTAGGGCCTTGAAAAGTGATGGGGCCAGAGAAATGAATGATCGAAGCAGACGCCCTTGTAGGAGTGCAGCGCACATGGCTGACACTACTGCACCCCGGACACTGCTGCTTGAAGGCAACGCTAATGCTGCGCAGTGCCTAGAAACACAACACTGACAACATGACAGCATCACACCGGTAGGAAAGCCCTGTGGGCCCGATTCACAAAGCACTGCTAGGAATGATGTGGCGTAACGAAACTTGAGGGGGCCCCCCTGCAAGGTACATGGAGCCCCCCCGGACTCAATCAGGAGCTCTCAGGCCAGGGTACTGTGATGAGGGGCCCCCCTGCAGGGTACATGGAGCCCCCCCCCCCCCAAGTCAATGAGGAGCTCTCAGGCCAGGGTACTGTGATGAGGGGCCCCCTGCAGGGTACATGGAGCCCCCCGAGTCAATGAGGAGCTCTCAGGCCAGGGTACTGTGATGAGGGGCGCCCCTGCAGGGTACATGCTTCCACCCAATCCCCGGAGTCAATCAGAAGCTCTCAGGCCACGGTACTGTGATGAGGGGCCCCCTGCAGGGTACATGGTGCCCCCAGACTCAAAAGGAGCTCTCAGGCCAGGGTACTGCGATGAGGGGCCCCCTGCAGGGTACATGGAGCCCCCAGACTCAACAGGAGCTCTCAGGCCAAGGTACTGTGATGAGGGGCCCTCCCTGCAGGGTACATGCCCCACCCAACCCCCAGAGCCAATCAGGAGCTCTCAGGCCAGGGTACTGTGATGAGGGGGGCTCCTGCAGGGTATATGGAGCCCACGGACTCAACAGGAGCTCTCAGGCCAGGGTATTGTGATGAGCGGCCCGCCTACAGGGTACATGGAGCCTCCCGGACTCAATCAGGAGCTCTCAGGCCAGGGTACTGTGATGAGGGGCCCCCCTGCAGGGTACATGCCCCCACCCAACCCCCAGAGTCAATCAGGAGCTCTCAGGCCAGGGTACTGTGATGAGGGGGGCTCCTGCAGAGTACATGGAGCCCACGGACTCAACAGGAGCTCTCAGGCCAGGGTACTGTGATGAGGGGCCCCCCTGCAGGGTACATGGAGCCCCCAGACTCAACATGAGCTCTCAGGCCAGGGTACTGTGATGAGGGGTGCCCCCTGCAGGGTACATGGAGCCCCTCCCCCCCCCCACCCCCCCAGTCAATGAGGAGCTCTCAGGCCAGGGTACTGTGATGAGGGGCCCCCTGCAGGGTACATGGAGCCCCCCCGCCCGAGTCAATGAGGAGCTCTCAGGCCAGGGTACTGTGATGAGGGGCCCCCCTGCAGGGCACATGCCCCCACCCAACCCCCCCAGAGTCAATCAGGAGCTCTCAGGCCAGGATACTGTGATGAGGGGGGCTCCTGCAGGGTACATAGAGCCCCCGGACTCAACAGGAGCTCTCAGGCCATCTACCTGCAAGGTAGATGGAGCCACCCCCCTCGGACTCAATCAGGAGCTCTCAGGCCAGGGTACTGTGCTGAGGATGGCTCCTGCAGATGGGAGGCCCCCTGCACCGCCGGGGCTGTGGGGGCCTATGTTACGCCACTGTTTAAAGCTGCGTGCTCCTGAAATGCGTTTTTAATTCCATTTTCGCGTGAGAAAATACACACGTTTCTTTGTTCGTGCGAAAACCCCGATTGTGGAAATGGCACTTGTTTATTTTCCCACAAATGAGAAAATATTTCTTTTTACTGTGCTTTCCGTACACAACTCCCATGCCTCACCTCGGATGTTGAGGTGCACCCCACATCCCCAAAGTGGACACAAACTCAGCCCGCTCCTTCCTAGGAGTTTAGGCTTCGCTCAGTCAGGCTGAATACTCACCAGTGTGTGCATCTGTGGGTCGTTACAAACTTCCCAGGGTACTCCTACACCAGAACATCAACTCGCTCCCCTTGGGGGCAGATTTACTCACATGCTAACTACTTGTTAAGTACTTCTCGGTATCTTTCACAAGTAACCATCCACATTTTGTCAATCCCAAACGTGAATTTACCCTGGTAAAAATGAATGACCATACGTGCATTTAGGACCAGCTTAGGGGTGCAAGTGGCTTTTCCCGCCGACAACCACGGCGTAGTGTTCAAGGAGGCAGGATCGAGACACAGAAAGGAACAGAGGATGGCAGGCGGCGTAAAGTGCTGCGGGCGACAGTAGGCCCTGGCTCCGCGGAGCTGCTGAACATGGCGGATGCCCCCTGTGCAGTGGCCTGAATCCCACAACAAGAAGGTGGTGCCTGGTACGAATTGATGTAGAACATGAAGCCCTACTGTGGGCCACTTGCTTTCGCTTTGCATCAAATGATGCTTTGATATCACGGCTTGGAGTGGACAACCTGAGCGTCACCAAGAGGGCTGGGTGGACTAGGGTCACGGTAGGGCAGCTTTGCCACACATCACAAATACCAATAAGACAATGTGCCTAGGTCATCAAGCCTGCGCTTACGCACACATCCCTTCGTTCCCACGACACCTCCAGGTCCTACCACTGCACGCTGAGGCGCCAGTGAACAATGGCGATGACGCAGTGGACCAGCAGCACAGCCAGTGAACAATGGCGATGACGCAGCGGACCAGCAGCGCAGCCAGATGGGCAGGGGGCACCAACCGAAGCTTCTCAGGCGCTCTTCCCTGGATCCAGTCAACAGGATGAGCGCACAGGCACCAGGCCACTCCTGGGTGTGCATTACACCCGCAGTCTTGGCTGTGTGCTCCATAATTGGATTAGCCGATGCTTGGTCGCTCAGTAATTAGAAGACCAGAGCCTTAACGTAAAGCCTCAGAGAGAATGATGCCCTGAGTGAGGCCCTACAAAGATTCCTAGGGTGGGCCAAGGGAATGCAGAGGGTTCACAACACTGACTGTACTGAATGCCGCGCCCCCCTTGGACCTGCTGCAGGAGGCAACGGGGCTAATGAAATGTCGTGTTTTCACTCCACCATGCGTAGGAGCAGTAGACGGCGCTATGGACTGAGAGCAGTTCTGAACCTGCAGTCCCGGGACCCTGTGGGGGATGATCCCACGGGGTCTGTGGACCCATATGACCTCTAACCCTTAGTTCTGTCAGTAATCCCAAGCATGCTCAGATAAATCATTGAAACTATCGGTTCCTCCTAAAGGATAATGGTTTTGTCAAGTAATAACAATACTTACTTGAAGCCTAATGAACAGCCTCCACAATGTGCTCCATATATTTATTAACACAACCAATAAAGATATTTAAAGAAAAATAATCGTAAGCATTTTCAAAATCTTTTGTCAGAAGCGGATTCCTAGCTCAGGACGATCCCTGTGTGAACACACGGATTCTGTTCACATTAAAACACGCTCCGATCCTGAACTAGCAATCAGCTTCTGACCCAAAACATTCTTGAATTCCTTGTGCTTTGGTTGAAAATCATGCTACTTGGCACACTTAGAGGGCACTGTTCTTAGCACCGAGTCATCTGTGAATATATACACAGATACACTGCCCAAAACCTAAGTGCAGTCTGAACAGTCTCCCATCTGTAGAAGCCACCAGGCTCCAAGCACCTCGCTTCTTATGTTAGAAAGGGGACATGCCTGCACCTTTCAGCAGAGCAGAAATACTACCCCAGGCAGAGTACCACTTCCCAGCAGGCAGCTTGTACTCTGGCGTAACAAGCACTGGTCTTCTAGCTTTTATACAATCGTGGTCTTTGTCAACGTTTGACCCAAAGAGTCGGCATGGCCCCCAGCTTCGTCCATACCGAGCTCGATTGCTGTGCTGTGTCAGTCCGAGGTCACTTGCAGTCCCTTTACTGCTTCTCTCCCTCCACTTCTGCAGAGAGCTCCGACTTCTCATGATTATTGATTGATTTGTGAATATGACCTGGGTCTTATACCAGTGTGCAGTCACTCTCACATGTAAACATGTAGATGCAGAGGGAAGAAGTGCTGAGCTCATATACTGTATATTTGTGATTTGCTGTGTACTGTCAGAGAAATGTCCTGGGGACCCCTGGCTTCCAGTCGTGATTCAGTGGGGTTCACAGGAGTCAAAAGGTTTAGAAACTCTGGGTTATAAGAAGCCCTCGTATACTGTATGGCTTTTACTGTGCACCACTGTGTAGGTTCAGTGTGTACAATGTGTACATGGAAACTACACAGTGGTGGATCACGAAACTGCCACCTCCTCCCGAACACAAGTGAGATAAATGCAGCTGGGAGACCAAGGTTACTAATATTTACAAAGGAAACAATTATCTCTAAGGGGAAGGAGTCATTTGTTCTCAAAGACTCAACTGCAGGCGGGACAAAGTAGCATGAAAAGCTGCTCTTACCAACCTGTCGCTATGGATATGATGCTCAGCTTTCATGGAGTGACCCTCCATCTGGTAGTAGTAGTAACTCATCTCTAGCAGTTAGCTACCAAACATAGCATAAAAAGGATACATTCAACTCTACAACTTGAAAACATGCATTTCAATTGCACAGCCAGTACCTGTACTGAGTTGTAACAAGCTTGTTAACATATCTTTACGTCAGTACTGAGCACGCTAACAGTATCTAAAAGAGAAAGGACTTACACAATATAAAGGGCTAACCTTACCACTACACAGTATGCATGTCCATTGAGTGCTTTCAACAGTGTAATCGCTGTGTGGTAACTGTTCCTAAAATAAAGAACCATAACCAACTTGGTTACGTATGAGAGAAAGTAGAGAATGGAGGGGAAGGTAGTCTCTATATGTGGTTCCCAGTTGATGAAGGTGGGGAAATTTCTCCTTTAGAAATTAGTGCCCTCACACACTCTTGCGAGTGTCATGCCCTAGTAAACAAGATGGAGTCCTTACGTCATCCTGTAAGGACAGAAGCCCAACTGTAGCTGCAGTTCGATCATGTTGTAGGTTTGATCCCATGAATTCCTTGTTTGACTTGTTTACACAACTGGATCAAACACCAGGAGCCAACCCTGTTGTGTGCAAAGGAGCCCTTGGCAAAAGTGTCCACCGGATTTCGGCAAAATAACCCCAGCAGTGTGCTCATTGTGAGGCGACTGCCAGGTTACAGAGAGTCCAGCAATCATTTCTGTGATGGAGCAATATGGCTGTAGCCAAGATGTAATGCCAAATAGTGCCACTCTCCATGTACCAAGATGAAATGCTGAATGATCTCACTCTCCATGTAGCCAAGATGTAATGCCGAATGATGCCACTCTCCATGTAGCCAAGATGTAATGCCGAATGGTGCCACTCTCCATGTGCCAAGATGAAATGCTGAATGATCTCACTCTCCATGTAGCCAAGATGTAATGCCGAATGGTGCCACTCTCCATGTAGCCAAGGTGTAATGCCAAATGATGCCACTCTCCATGTAGCCAAGATGTAATACCAAATGGTGCCACTCTCCATGTAATCAAGATATAATACAGAATGGTGCCACTCCCCATGTAGCCAAGATGTAATGCCGAATGGTGCCACTCTCCATGCAGCCAAGATGTAATGCCGAATGGTCCCACTCTCCAAGTAGCCAAGATGTAATACCGAATGGTGCCACTCTCCATGTAGCCAAGATGTAATGCTGAATGATGCCACTCTCCATGCAGCCAAGATGTAATGCTGAATGGTGCCACTCTCCATGCAGCCAAGATGTAATGCTGAATGGTGCCACTCTCCATGCAGCCACGATGTAATGCTGAATGGTGCCACTCTAAATGCAGCCAAGATGTAATGCTGAATGGTACCACTCTCCATGTAGCCAAGATGTAATGCTGAATGGTGCCACTCTACATGTAACCAAGATGTAATGCCGAATGGTGCCACTCTCCATGCAGCCAAGATGTAATGCTGAATGGTGCCACTCTACATGTAACCAAGATGTAATGCCGAATGGTGCCACTCTCCATGCAGCCAAGATGTAATGCTGAATGGTGCCACTCTCCATGTAGCCAAGATGTAATGCTGAATGGTGCCACTCTACATGTAACCAAGATGTAATGCCCAATGGTGCCACTCTCCATGCAGCCAAGATGTAATGCTGAATGGTGCCACTCTCCATGTAGCCAAGATGTAATGCTGAATGGTGCCACTCTACATGTAACCAAGATGTAATGCCGAATGGTGCCACTCCCCATGTAGCCAAGATGTAATGCTGAATGGTGCCACTCTCCATGCAGCCAAGATGTAATGCTGAATGATGCCACTCTCCATGTAGTCAAGATGTAATACCGAATGATGCCACTCTCCATGTAGCCAAGATGTAATGCTGAATGATGCCACTCACCATGTAGTCAAGATGTAATGCCGAATGGTGCCACTCTCCATGGAGTCAAGATGTAATGCCGAATGGTGCCACTCTCCATGTAGTCAAGATGTAATGCCGAATGATGTCACTCTCCATGTAGCCAAGATGTAATGCCGAATGATGCCACTCTCCATGTAGCCAAGATGTAATGCCGAATGGTGCCACTCTCCATGTAGCCAAGATGTAATGCTGAATGATGCCACTCACCATGTAGTCAAGATGTAATGCCGAATGGTGCCACTCTCCATGGAGTCAAGATGTAATGCCGAATGGTGCCACTCTCCATGTAGTCAAGATGTAATGCCGAATGATGTCACTCTCCATGTAGCCAAGATGTAATGCCGAATGATGCCACTCTCCATGTAGCCAAGATGTAATGCCGAATGGTGCCACTCTCCATGTAGTCAAGATGTAATGCCGAATGATGTCACTCTCCATGTAGCCAAGATGTAATGCCGAATGATGCCACTCTCCATGTAGCCAAGATGTAATGCCGAATGGTGCCACTCTCCATGCAGCCAAGATGTAATGCGGAATGGTCCCACTCTCAAAAGTTAAATCCGGATCCCCAAATTCAGAAGAAAGCTAGCTCCCTACGCTTTGGCACAGGAAGAGCCCAATCAAAAAGGATTATATATTGAATATCTAGAGATTTTTAATCATGAAAAGTGCTACTTTCTGATTGGGCAGCTTTAAAGCTCTCCAATCATTTGAAGCTTTGAGGTCAGTACATATTTACAAATGCATGTATGTCGTGTTTGCATAGCATGAACCTAACCCAAAGGCAGGGCAGCGCTGTAGAGATTTAAAGACAGATACAATTAGGGAGAGATTCCAGGCAGGGAACGCAGGGTTCCGAGCAGGGACATGGACTAGTTTCTGTGTTACAATGTAGTTCTTTAAAGAGTCTTCAGTTCTTTCATAAAGTGAAGAAGGCTAGGGACATTCCTGTTGGATAAATAGATGTCATTCCACAGCAAGAGTATGAAGAGGGAGAAGTCCAGTATCCTTGTGGTTTCTTTCTTGCTTCTTCATTTCTAGTCTGATTGTGTCCTTGCTGCAGGTGTGCCGAGAGCCTCTAGTGGGGGTGAACTTGCGATCCAGACAGGCAGGGGTGCTGGTTGTGATGGCGTAGATGATGGAGCTGGTTTTGAAGTTGGAGCAGCCTGGCAATGGCAGCCAATGGAGTTCCTTATGGGTGGAGTGATGTGGTGAGATCTCTTAAGGTCCTTGAAAAGGTGTGAGTGGTATGTAGGAGTCTATTAAGACAGGGCACAGGTAGTGTGGGGGGACAGTGTGGAGTCTGGGAGACCACAGACATGGCCATCATTGGTATGCAAATGTACAAGGGCTAAAACAGCAGTTCTGAAGACGTTTTTTAAGTGACTTTGCGCTGGTCGAAATTTGAGATTTAAATCCACCCATGCTCAAGTCGTTCAGCCAGGTTTGAACTTGCTGTTGCTTATTCTTGTTGGTGAAGAGGAGGAATCCAGTTTTGGAGAAGAGAAGTTTCATGAAGGTTTTGGACATCCAGGTCTGGATAAGAAGCAGACAGTTCCTGGGGCGGGTGGACATCTAGTGAGGAGTAAACTTCCATGTAGACTGTGTGTCACTAGTTTATTGATGGATTTGGATGTTGCTACTTGTACTTGAATCTTCTTCAGGAGCGGCAAGCACTTGACATGACTTCCAGAATGTGGATCTGGCATGGCAGCCCCTTTCTTAATCGAAAGGGAATGAGCTGAATACGATCTACCTATAAGAGAGCATCTCAGTCAAACGAGAAATTAAATCCAACCCAGAACCACTCCTGCAAGCCTCCCGTAACCTGTGGCACTGGTCCATGACAGAAAAGGAAAGCAACAGAGGAGACTGACCAACTAGACAAAGCGGCATGTTTGTTCAGATGACCCCACCAGGCATGCCCACTCTTACTGCCACAAAAAGCAAGTTACTTACCATCAGTAGTGCTTTCTGGTGGATATTCTATCTAACTGCAGATTCCTTACCTTTACAGTATTCCCAGGCACCAGTCTCAATCCAGAAGATTTTTCAGCCTAGCCGCTGCACTCCAGCAGATGATGTCCTGTGGCTCCATGTCAGCTCTGCTGTGACGACTGGAGCCGCCCAAGTTTGCTGACGTCCGTTTCTTTATAGATACCATTCACATCATTGCATGTGTAGCCCAAAAAACAAATTATTCGTGCCAGTTTGCAGATGTCTAATTTGGGACGTTTTTAGGTGGAAAGGAGTCTATTGCATAGAACGGGGAGGCAGGAGAGCAGTGAGGACTCTACGGTTAGATAATGTATCCACCAGAAAGAGCGCAGCGAAGGTAAGTAACGTGTTCTTCTGATGGATACTACTAAAAGCGGATTCATCACCTTCGGAATATATACAAAATCAGTACCTTCCCAGTGGTGGGTCTGTGGAATGAGTCCGACAAAACAGTTATTTAGGACCAAATGGCAAAAATGCCCACCTGCTGAAACTGCCTGTTAAAGCAGTAGTGCATTGTGAACGTGTGCACGGATACGCACGTTGCAGTCTTATCAATATCTAGGACAGGCACTTCGCATAGTAACACAGTGGTAGCAGGTATGACCCTTGTGGAATGGGCCCTCACACTTCTGGAGGCTGCTTCTTGGCGACTGCATAGCAGGACTTAATGCAAAGGGCTATCCACCTGGACAAAGTAGGTTTCTGCACTTCTTTGCCTTTCTTTGCCCAGGGAAACTCCATAAAAAGCGGATCATCCACCTGATAGTTTTTGGTATAAAGGATGTAAAAGCTGAGCGCCCTTTTGGGGTCTAACGATGACATTTCTCCTCCTTTTTCGAGGGGTGATGTGGGGCAAAGTACGTTAAAAGGGTGATAGAAAGCCCGGCATGAGAAGAAGTCACAACTTTTGGTAGAAAAGACACTCTAGTCCTCTGCACTGATTTGTCTGGAAATAAGGTGGCATAGGGCGGCTGGACTGACAAAGGCTGAACATCACTCATGTGATGATTTGAAGTTATCGCAATGAGAAAGACAATCTTCAGGGTCAGGAGATGAGACATAGGTAACAGCAGAGCAACTGATCAAAAGGGGTACACACGATAAAGCCAAGGCCCAAATTAAGGTGCCAATGTGGCATCATGAAAGGTTTAGGAGGAAACATGTAGACTAAACCTTTGATAAAATGCATCACAACATATAATATGAACAAGGTCAGTTGGTCCAGTAAACGCAAAAGGCAGACTGGGCTGACAGATTATCTTTAACAGTCCTCACTACAAGTCCTTGCTGGATCAATTACAGAACAAACAGTAACACATCTGATAGTTTAGAATGCAATGGGTCTATGTTACGGGTACCAAACCATGCCACAAACTTGTTCCAATGTCTGGCATAAACAGATTTTGTCGCAAGACGCCTGGCCGTCAGGAAAACAACCGCTACTTTAGGAGGTAGACTGAATGCAGTTAAATGCCACCACCAAATCTCCATGCATGGAGGCGTATACTGCGCAGGCGCGGGTGCAAGAGTTGCAGCCTGATCAGAGGACAGATGCTCATGCTCAGAAGTTCCAGGTACACGCCCCAATTCTGAGCCACTAGGATAGCTTGGGCCAGGTCAATCCTGATCTTCTTCAGAACTTGGGGTGGGAGAGGTAGCGGTGGGAAGGGAAACAGAAGTCCCACGCTGCACTTTAGGTGGAATGCATCTCTGAGAAAGAGAGCCTTCTTGGGAACTCCAATGCGCAAAAGTGTTTAAAATGCGCCTTCTACGCAGTGGCAAAGAGACTGAGTCAGGGCTCTCCCCATTGCTGGAAGACACAGTGTGCCACCTCCGGTTGTAGCTGCCATTCGTGATTTGATAGGCATCACTGGCTGAGTTTGCATGCCCCGAGGTTTAATAATCTTGCTCGGTGGTGTACGATCAGGAATGTACCCTAATGAATCAACAAGGTTCAGAGGTGCAGGACCTCCTGGGACAGAGCCTGTTCAATACCACATGGGATAGGTGTTGTCCATGAGGTTCTGAACCAGCCTCCCCTCGATGGACACCTGAAAGGCTTTCAACACCATGCAAATGGCCAGCAACTGTAATAGATTAATGTGGAGGCGGGTATCTGCCGGAGTTCAGAGTACTCCGATTTCCACCTCGCCCTGATAACCTCTCCAACACAACAGCGATGTCATTACCATCAGCTCTGGGTGTAGTAGGGAAAGAGGTCTGCCGCTGGTCCGATCATGGTCAAGGAGTCACCACTGCAGCCATCTTTTGCAGTCTCCTCCGAAACCTGGATGGAGTCCGACAGGTTGTCTTGGTGTTGGGCCCACTGAGACTTCATATTCCACTGCAAAGTCTGCATTTGCCATATAACATGGTCAACGCATAGGATGCAGGAAATGGTCACGCACGCCCTCATCACCAGCAGACTGGACTACAGCAACGCCCTCTACATCGGAATCAATAAAAAACTCCTCCGCAAGCTCCAGACCATCCAGAACGCTGCAGCCAGACTAATCCTTGACATCCCCAGCGCCAACCACATCACCCAACACCTCCGCAATCTCCACTGGCTCCCCATCGAAAGAAGAATAACCTACAAGCGCCTCACGCACACATACAAGGCCCTCCACAACATCGGACCAGCATACCATAAGAACTGTCTCTCCTTCCACGCCTCCAAGAGAAACCTCCGATCAACCGACCTCTCCCTGGCCACTGTCCCACGCATCTACAGGACCAGAGCAGGTGGAAGGTCCTTCTCCTACCTCGCAGCCAAGACCCGGTATGACCTCCCCCTTCACCTCCGGCAAAGCCCTACACTGCTCCAGTTCAGGAAGGACCTCAAGACCTGGCTCTTCAGATGACCCCAATGGAGCCCCACCGCCTTGAGACCCTAACGGGTGAGTAGCTGCGCTTTACAAACCCCTGACTGATTGATTGAAGGTACGAAAGTTCTCTGTAACCAGGAGGGTTCCAATGAAAGTGAGCCTCTCCAAAGGAGTCAGATGTGACTTTGGCATGTTGATTGTTAACCCCAACGATGCAGAAGGTTTGCTGCCATCTGGAGGTAGTCCATAAGTGACTGTGGCGAGTCCACCTTCAACAGTCAGTCATCAAGTTAGTGGAAGACTGGTAAGCCCAACCTCTAAAGGTATTCTGCGAACACTGGCATCGCCGTCATGAATATCAGAGGAGCAATGGTAAGGCCGAAAGGGAGCACAGCAACTGAAAATGCATTTTGCACATCTTGAATCGCAGATAGCACCTGTGGGCACCTTCTTCTGTATCGAGGGCAGATACAACCTAGGCCAGCATGAGCATCTTAAATTTGTCTTTCCACAGGAAAAAATGGAGGGGGCAAAGATCTAAAATAGGGCGAAGACCTCTGCCTTTTTCATTACTAAGAAGTAGTGGGAGTAACACCCAGTTCCGATCCCTGAAGCCGGGACTCCCTTGATGACTCCCTTCTCCACAAGAGCCTAAATTTCCTGCAGCAAAATGGACAAATGGTCCTCTGAAAGCTGCTCTGATGTAGGTGAAAGAGGTGGTATGACGGAAAGGTGTCAAAGGGGCTGGGGACTAGGACGTTTACTGCCCCTCCTGACCTGGCGCTGTCTGCAGGATCTCCTTCCCTTACTTCAAAAGGACTGGGGTGCCTGTTGTTGGGGTGATGGGCCTTGATGCTGTCTGAAAGCAAAACCCTTAGCGATGCATCAAAAGGGGAAAAAATTGTTGGGGATACTGCCTTGCCAATTTGTATAGATTGAAGGAACGCACAGTAGCTCTGCTCTCTATGAAGCGCTCAAGGGCTGAGTCGGCTACCCCACAAAGAGGCAAGACCCATCAAAAGACATATCCATGAGTGACGCCTCAACATCACCCGAGAAGCCTGTGGAGTCATGTGAGGCACCGGAGCACCACGATAGTACCAACCTCTCTGCCTAAGCAATTGGTTGTATCTAAGCCTGACTGGATGACGTACTTGGCAACATCCTGGCCACCTTAAAAGGTCTGTGCCAAATTGATGCAAAATTCTACAGAGACTGCTGCTAAGATCTCAGCAACTGAGTCCCATAATGCAAGGGAGCACATTCCCAGCAAAGAGCTGATGTTGACTGATCTGGGGGCAATGCTAGCAAGGAAAACATCCTCTTCCCAAATGCCTCAATTCTTTTTGCCTCCCTGTCCGGGGGGAGGGTTTGTAGTGGGGAAAGAATTAGGATTAACCCTGCTAGTGAAGTGCTGTACCACCAGACTCTCAGGAGTAGCGTGATGCGTTTTGGAAGGCAGGTTCACCCAGAGCAGGTCTGTGACGATGTGCTGCGGGTCAGTTTACAGGTGGGGAACAGCAGGGTTTAGTCCAAGTGCCCATGAGGGTGTTGGTCAGGGCCTCGCTGAACAGCAGCAGGGGTTAAGATGAGAATTGTCTGGGTTGTAAAACTTCAGTGAGGACGTTGTTTTTAACCTCAACAGAAGGCAACGCATTTCTAAGACTTTGGCTGCCCGTCTAATGTCCATGACGGATGAAGCAGACTCCTTCGTGGAAGGGCTGGGGCAAGCCCAGCCCCATGTCAGGGGAGATGTCCAGCCCACAGGACTCTTGTATGTTCATATAAAAATTGTCAATCAATCAATCAATCACAGAATTTGTAGAGCGCACTACTTACCCGCGAGGGTCTCAAGGCGCTGGGGAGAGGGAAGGGGGGGGTGCTGCTACTGGTCGAACAGCCAGGTCTTGAGTAGCCTCCTGAAGGTCAGCAGGTCTTGGGTCTGTCGTAGGCTTAGTGGAAGGGTGTTCCAGGTCTTGGCGGCGAGGTGAGAGAAGGATCTGCCGCCGGTGGTTGTTCTTCGAATGCGAGGGACGGTGGCGAGGGAGAGGTCGGCGGAGCGGAGCTGGCGGTTGGGGACGTAGAAGAAGAGTCGTCTGTTGAGGTAGGCTGGGCCAGTTTTGTGGAGTGCCTTGTGTGCGTGGATGAGGAGTTTGAAGGTGATCCTCCTGTCGACGGGGAGCCAGTGCAGGTTCCTCAAGTGGGGGTGATGTGGCTGTGGCGTGGTACGTCGAGGATCAGGCGTGCGGAGGCGTTTTGTATGCGTTGCAGTCGCTTGATGAGCTTGGCCGGGGCTCCCGCGTGAGGGCGTTCCCATAGTCAAGTCTGCTACTGACGAGGGCCTGGGTGACTGTTCTTCTTGTGTCTGTCGGGATCCACCTGTAGATCTTGCGAAGCATGCGGAGGGTGTTGAAGCAGGAGGAGGAGACTGCGTTGACTTGCTTGGCCATGGAGAGCATTGAGTCGAGGATGACTCCCAGGTTGCGTGCGTGGTCGGTGGGTGTCGGGGCTGCTCCCAGCGTCGTTGGCCACCAGGAGTCGTCCCAGGCTGAGGGGTTGGAGCCGAGGATGAGGACCTCCGTTTTGTCCGTGTTCAGCTTTAGTCGGCTGATCCTCATCCAATAGGCGACGGCCTTCATTCCTTCATGGAGATTGGCTTTGGCGGCGAGGGGGTCCTTGGTGAGGGAGAGGATCAGTTGAGTGTCGTCGGCGTAGGAGATAATGTTGAGGTCGTGCTGTCTGGCGATGTCACCATCATATTGTCACCATGTCACCATCATATTGTGGGGAGAATCCGTCCCTACCATTATCACCAAAAGCTGGTTGGCTCTGGTCAGAGTCCAGTCCAAACAGTTGGTGAAGCACCAGGTGCTTGATTCCTGCGTAACGCTAATGTCTTATCAGAGTCAGTGTATGGGGGTTGGGCATGTAAGGGCTGAGCTCGAGATTGGCTTTGGCCGAGATTGAGACAGATTAGATTTTGAGTCGGACAGAACTATGGGACTGACATTCTCCTGCAGCTTTGGTGGCGTCAGTGCCGGAGTTGATGTGGCAGGCATGAACCGGCATGGATCATTGTGAAGGATGTGGAGTGGGCTTCAGAGTCAGGGCTGAACCCAAAGCAGATTCAGGAGGCACAAACAGCGACAAGGCAGACTCACCAGGCGAAACTCGACTGAAGGCCTCTGCAGATCCATGGGCTCCAAAGGTGCACTAAAGGGAGCTGGTAGGGTGCAGAAGATGCAGAGCATGCTTCCTTACATGCCTCGATCTATTAAGGAATCGCCAACAGACCCAGAAATTTGGGATACATCGGAATCAGTTGTGGAATCGGCTCCAGGGTCGAGGATCAGGAGCGAGACCGTGGGGCACCTTGACTTCCCACGGCTTCTCAAGTCGAAAAGTGGTGAGGCAGGGACGAGGCCCACTTGGACTTCTTGTGTTTTGTTTTGGAGTCTGACTTACTCGAAGACTTGGACCGCGACGATGACCTGTTGTGGGAAAGGGTCTGAGACATTGACTTCGAGCTGGAGTGGCCTTTATGCGACTTCCTGTTGTGCTCTGCGAGTACAGCTTGGTTTTGCATTCTCAGATTGTCTTCAGGTGTTTCAGGGCACACTCCTCACATGACTAGTAATTGTGGCCCAACCACCAAACACCAGAGACAGAGTTTCTGGGGATCTGTCACATACATTTTTTGCAACACTCCCTACAAGGCTTAAACCCTGAAGCTTCAAAAGGGGACATGTCCCCTTGCACACTAAAAAGAAATGTGAGAAAAAAGGCTTGTCAACTGATGAGAAAACGTAGGAGGTAGCACTGGATCTACGTATGAAGGTGCGGAAAGAAGGAAACAGACATCAGCACGCTTGGGTGGTGCCTATATATGGCTCCAGTCATCACTTCTGGGGCGGACTGGAGTCGACGTGGAGCCACACGACGCCACCTACGGGTGCGCAGTATCTATGCTGAAAAATCTTCTGGATACAGTCTGGTGCCTTGGGACATTCTAAAGGAGAGGAGTCTATGGTTGAAAGTATCAATCAGAAAAAGTCCTTGTCATTAGGGTTTCTAGGATACCTGCTGAATCACCACCCCAGTCACAGTAGCCCCTGTGTGAGTTGCTGCCCAGAACCTATTCCCTGAACAGATGCCTCCTTCTGAATCCTTCACAACAAAATTACTCTGAATGGGCATCCAACTGGCCCCACACTTCCCTACTGCATTTAATATGCACCAGGACACACTTTAAACTTTATTTTGACATCCGATCAATGGTGCCCAAGTCGAATCCCAATGCCTCATGTATCAGTATCCCAGTTTACCAACAACTGTATGCCTTTGGCACTGGCGAGCTGGACCCATGCCCTGGGCACCGGGCTTCAGAGGGGGGCACCAAAGTGCTTGCATTAAGGTCATACACTGGGCAGTCTCCCCCAAACCTGGCTCTAGTGACTCTGCTTAGACTGTTTTTGATCTTTTTGTTCTTCATCTCATAGGCGCCTGTGTTTCACACTCCCTTAACCCCCTTCCCATGTCCTGCAACAGCTTCCCCAGGCCATCATTCAAGCAGCACCCCTCTCTGCCCCTCACCAGCATTAAGCAGCAGAGCTGTGAGGAGCAGAGATGTCTGTGTTCAGAGGCCAGTCACTGCTCTGAGATAATCAGAGAACTGCTGGCCTCTGAACACAAAGAGGGTCCTGGTACCTCTTTTTACGTACCAGCAGCAGCAAAAGCACCAGGAGAGCACCAAACGTTGTTCCACCGAGGGCGCTACCCCAGCAAAGACTGACCCTGCTATGGTTAACACGCTTTCAGCAGCACACTCCAGCAGCTGCTACATATGGGTTAATCTGGAAGCTCTGACATCAGTTTTCACAATTCTATCCGGGTACTGCCGCCATGAGCTAAGAACCAGCGTACACAGTACTCCCCTTTACACAAGATACCCACCACCTTCCCCACAGAGACATCTAGAAGTGCTTCCCTGAAAGGCTTCACGTACCCAGAACAACAAAGGCTTATGTGATGTCTACTCCCTGGTCTGTTTCCCACCATGGGGAGCCCATATATACCTCTCTAACGGGGCATGACCTGTACCCAGTCTCATACTGCGCTGTTGATACAGCCGTGAGCTAGTACACTTCAACCGGCACCTTTGTCGCTTGCTCCACAAGCTGGGATATGCTGCAGCCAAGCCAATCTCTTTCCAACATGTGTCCTCCATGCTCAGCTGAAAATCTACTCCTTAAAGTTGAAGGCAACACCAGGGCAGCCTGACCTTTCTCGCAGTTTCTTTAAAACCTATTAAACCGACTATTGCTGTCAAACCCCTCAATCACAGATACTGTATGTTACTTTCTTTTGGAGAAGTTCTCTTCCAATACTACTCGAATGCCACATCTTCCTTTTCAACGACTTTAGGACAATGTCCATGCCTCTGGTCCTTCTATCATTGTAAAGTCAGTACATTTTTACACAATCTCTTCAACCATCGTTCTACAGCCTTGTAAAAGTCCTTTCAGAAGACACACATGTTGGCTGTGATACTTGTTGTTCCTTTGGTTGAAACACCTCTTGAAACTGCCTGTGGTACATCATTAGCCTCAGTTCAAACACAGCATAAACGCCTCTTCGAATTACAGCAACATTAAAAGACTGTATTGTTTTACTTCACGTGATCGGGGCACAACTGTCGAAATTAATACCACCCATTGTACACTACACGTAATCTATATTCTTGAACATTGAAGAGTAAGGTGCTTTACATTTCCACTTCCTGTTGTGAGCTACACAAACCGGTCTATGATGTCGGTGATGATCCAACCACCACTCCTGATGCACTCCTATGGTAGCTGAGTGTGGTCTGACGCAGCGCCACATCCAACACCGCTGCCATACACTGTGCTTACAGCGCTGTAAAGTTAGCCACTTTCAGTTGTGGTGTGCCGTTGATTCCTTCCACTACTACCACTGTAATAGTTGAGTTCTCTAACAGCACTTTATTCTGCTTGTTGCACGGATATATAATATCCCTTCTAACTAACCCTGCCTCCGCACGGTTGCACTTTCTGCGGTTCTTACACCTAAAAGCTTTTGAGGCTTAACCCTTTCAAGTCTCAGCTGGCATGGTTATCAATCATTTTTAGTTTCCCCACCTGCATGTTGTATAGTCACCACACCACTTTTTTTAGACTCATGAAGCAATAAAAATAGTTTCAGTGTTTTATTATGGTTAGACATGACGCTTCCTGTCCTAGCCCCTCCTGAACGGGAGTCGTACCTTTGTTTTAACACCTTTATGTCTTGATTTATTGTGCTTCCCTATATAGCCTAACAATAATTTGTTTGTTTTGCAGCAAAGGACAGAGTACATATTGTTAGTGCTTAAAGGTGTCCTACACTAAGCAGATAGCACCTTACTCCCTTGAAACCAAAGAAAGGAGACATGCTTGTAAAAAGGGAACATGTGGACAGGAATGTTTTTTCTTTAGTTTTATGTATCATTTGGGGCATGAACTGTATAATGATTACATAGGTCGGGGTTTTTGGTACTGTGTATTTTAAGTTTTTAGTTCGAGCCTGGGCAGCGCATGTGCTGCTCTGCGAGGCATGCTGTATTGAGGTAGGGACTTGAAGCTCCGCCCACCCTTTTCATTGGCTTGTGTCATTCTCCACTGTAAACTGTGGCTGTTCATTGGTCAAAAGGCTTAGTAGTCCCTCCTTAGTACTGCCTTGTCTCATTTTGTAACCTCCCATGGCGACACCCACTGTAACGTGTGTTGTTGCTCGGTAGACTTTAATTGCAGCCTCCGAGTACTATTTTCTCAAATAGCTTTGTCCTGCCTGCTGTTGCAGGCAGGACACGCGCTCTCCTAACGTTTTATTTTTATTTTTATAGCACGCACTTGCAATGCGACAGGTCTTCCATCTGCGAGAGTTTAAGCTGTTGGTATTGTAAATGATAATGCCTTTTATTTATCCGTTTTAAAAACAACACATAAAAGGCATTGTCATTAACAATGCCAATTGCTCAAACTCTCAAAAATGCGAGACCTATTGCATTGCAAATGCTTGTTATTATTGTATGGCTTTACTGTAAAGCTGAATCAATTAACTTGATGATGATAAGTTCTCGGACATCACTGCTCCATGGCTCTGCTTCTGGCCACTGCCTCCTGCCTCTGATAGCCCATCTGGATACTGACAGGCTGATTAAAAGACACACAGAGAATGAGTTCTGGCCGAGGAGGCCTAGCTTTTTAGAGTCCCTGCTTTAATAATCATTCAGCAACAGTTCAGATAACTCTTGAATACTTCTGGAATTAATTTTCTTGTATTTCTTGTATCTGCTGTCTCCATGGGAAAAATACCAGCCACGGCTGAGTTTTTCAGTTGTTACCTGTCTTGGCCTAAACACACTATCCATGTCAGGACAATACTGGCCATGTCCCAACCTAAGAACTGGCCCTGCAAACTGTAATGTGCCTGGCTAAAGGACTCATAGGCATCAATGGAAGGTATCAGACCAGAGAAGATGACCTCACTGTTCACAGCCTGGGGGCTCCTTTGAAAACACCTTTATGGACTTCAACACCGTTAGAGGGAACCGCCCTAAAAGGGAACTTGAATAAAAGGGAAAACCTTGCGCACTTCTGGGGTGAGTTTCTTTTCCCTGGGGCTCTGAGTGGATTCCTCCCGGAAAATATCAGGAGCATGGAATCTTACTTGATTTTTCGGAGGCAGGTCAAAGACTGGTTATTTTTATAACTACATTGCCCGGGGTTACTTCCCGGCTCTTTCTGCATTTACTTTGTTAGGGTTGTCCCCCTTCCCTCTGGTACCTTTGTTATATTCCATATAGGTACCCTATATAGGCCCAGGTAACATCGCAGCCTTACACCTACATCCTTCCTTACATTACATACATAACGGTTCTTAGGCACTGACCTTTTACCTAGATATGAAACTGTTTTCAGAACACAGGTTTTTCCCTGGTTCGATTCTCATACATTATGCATGAGGCTTCTTGGAAGCACAGCAGGACTAACAGTAGGACTAACAGTAGGACTAACAGTAGGATTACCATCTCCTGTATAATATCTCTGTATAAAGTTCAGGCCCAACGTCATCCTTTAGGCCGACACAGTAACACAGCAAGGTAGGACCCCTGGGGAGACCTATGGGTATATATACAACACATCTTGCGTAGGAAGATAGAGGAGACCGTGACTTCCCGGCTGACACACTGACCAGAGACGCTGAGGTTCCTGCATGCAGACACTCCAGCTAGCAGTGGTTTAACATCCCTCGCGGGGTGTCCAACTCGAGACCAGGACGGGGTCCCACATTCTCTAAATTCTCACGTAATGGGGTGGACTAGATCCTAGAGGGATTCTTGGCATAACACCTACATAGATGCTAGGTACATTTAGGTACATCTAGTTAGGGAGGCATCGTAGGAGTACGCACTTTTTATCATGTGTTTTATGTACATGTATATATTCATGATTTCTGCAAGATGGTAGAACTATACCATCCCTTTACTTTCGTAGTATTGCTAATCATATATCTCTGCTACTGTCTAATGGTTGTAGAAGCTCATATATTCTACACTAGAATAACAACTGTTCAAAAAATACTTATTGAAACGCCCAGCCTGTTTATTCTGTGTACCTCTCTGAGACAAACTAAGTGAGCACGAGTGACTGAGCGAAAGGTAGTATATTGTTTCCACGATTCTGAGGGATCAGGGTTGTCATGTTCTGAGGTTGCCAAGAACTATTCTCTCCCCGATAAGAGGAGACTCTAGTGGCACTGTGAGCTAGCTAATACAGACAGGCTAACGTATCCGGTGGGGGTGCATGGAGTCCGTCCGCCACCAATCCCACAGTTTATGTTATCCGAACGCGCAGATCCTGTATAGGTAATTTAGGAACTACACGACACCTTACTCTGAGACAGCACTTCGATGCTGTTTGGTTTTATGTGCTTTATAAATTCAAATTCAATGTAAAAAAAGGTCCTCCTGGACAGTATGGGGAGGCATGTGAGTTCTTTCTTGACGCGCATATCATCAGCGATTGCCCGGATTACGCAGATCGCCCTGGCGCTGAGTCAATTTTGCACCAACTCTTGCTCTGATGTTTCGACAGGTACAACAATACACACTGGTCAGGCTCTGCCAATATAGCTCTTACACTTACCAGGTCCTGCAAATGTTGGTTACAGGACTCCACAGGCCCAGGTGCAGTCTATGTAATCCCGCCCCTGATGCCCTCAAACCCCAGATCATCCTAACCTACACTGCAGCCCATGTCTGGTGTAACAGCATCACATCTTAGGTCACAGAAAGAAGGGTGTTCCTCACCATCTCCGTCAGGGTCAGCCTTAACCGCGGCGTACATCTCGCGTATATTGTCAGGGGTCATCCATCGGCCACTCCCCAAGCGGGTGTGAGTCAAAACCTACAATGATAGAGAAGGCTTTGAAAATGCTGTCACTGTTCTCAGCAAAATAAACCAAAAAAGAATCACTCTGTAAGTAAACAATAATGCGCTTTCGTGTTCGAGCTAAAACTGAATACAGTAAGGCACAAGATGCTTCCAAGCACTCAGAATTCATACTTAAGGAAGTAGGACACAGGGTCTACCAGGGTCACACAGCATGCGAGGGCTCAATAACTTTGTGAAGAAGTCACACTGTCTCACCATGGGGCGGGTGCAATCATCTTGGAAATCACTCATTACTTTTTAATGGAGATTATGATGGCGTTCCCTGTTGTAAAGCATGCAATATATTCATTTTCAAACAAAAAATATTTTCATTTAAACAATGTAACCCAGTCCTCCCAAAGCGATGCACACAGGTTAAATGCTGGTGATTTCAAGAAGCTAACAGGAATGTTTTTCAGTGTTCCATTTGTTTTCAGGGTCGTGGTATAATTGTTTTTGGTCTAAAATGGGAAAGATACCGCACATTACCTTCAGTGCCTACTGTCAGATGTAGGGTGTCCTGAAGTTGGCAGTTTGCGAGTCTGTAAAAACACCATTTAGCGCTAGTCTCAACTTAAGGGGATATTCACTAGACACATGACACTCTTTACTCTTAAAATTGGCTTAGCTTACAATAAACCCCTATCTTCTATCTCCTATCTTTTCAGGTTTTAATATTTTTTATCTAGGTTGGCCTCCATTTTGTCACCTGCATTCAGACCATGAATAAGAAGTGACACCTGATGGAGGAGGGCAGTGAAATATGTGCATCAGTTGAATCAGCAAAAGTACAAGGTTAAAGACTATTTTCTCTTTCACATTTCATCAGCAGGTTACGCACCAAGCAGGCCTGTCCCCTCGTGAATATCCCACCGGCTACAGACGTTCACACGCCTGGAGGGCCTTGAAGAGCTGTGAGGGCCTGGAGGGGCTGGCAAAGCTGTGAGGCCCTGGAAGAGCTGTGAGGACCTGGGAGAGCTGTGAGGGCCTGAAAGAGCTGGGAGGGTCTGGAAGAGCTGGGAGGGTCTGGAAGAGCTGTGAGGGCCTCGATGAGCTGTGAAGACCTGGAAGAGCTGTGTGGGTGTGGAAGAGCTGTCTGGGTCTGGACGAGCTGTGAGGGTCTGGAAGTGCTGTGTCTGGAAGAGCTGTGAGGGCCTGGAAGAGCTGTGAGGTTCTGGAAGAATTGTGAGGTCCTGGAAGAGCTGTGATGGAGAGGTCCTTGAATTCCTTTCAGGTGAATATTTAAAGGGTTAACACTCCTGGAGAGGGTCATTTAGTAAATTACAAGGCCTTTCAGCTATAATAGCCAAGTTGCTGGGTAGTGCCATTAAACACTTCTGTGACCTTAAATACAGATCAGAGTGCAGAAGGGGATTCCTTTCGCTTAGGCCCTTCTGTAGGGTCAGACCGAGAAAGGCCCTGACAAAGTCTTAGAAGAGGTCCAGCAAATAAAAAGTTTTCAAAGAAATCTGTAATATGAGGTAAATTCCTGAAGGACCTGACTGGCCTCTGCATCCAATTCAAGCACACCAGTGAAGACACATAAAAGGAACAATAAAAACATATATGGGATAGGTGTAGGGGGGAGTCCGCAGGGGAGCGAAGCCCCCTCTCGAAGTCAGCCTGGTTTTAGATGTTACCCCCCTAAAATGACAGAACTGTAGCAGGCCACATCACTGGTCCCAATCTGTTAACATGACGATGGCTGTTTCTACGGAAGGGAATCTTAAACGAGTTCCATAGTCACAAGTTTACAGTGACTCCCCACTGAGGCGAGGGTCAGGGTCAAAAACTGCTGCCTCGTTTATGAAGCAATCCACCTGATCAATCCAAGATATAGCGCCAATCTGCTAAGATCTTGGGTGGGCAGCGCCTGGAAACGCCGGCTCAAATACCTCAAAAGTCCTGCAATAAATTGCTGGACTTCTGCCCACCCATCCCTGCCTTCTCCCTTTCACGAAATCCTTACAAAATATTTCACGACTCCTGTATTTGTTTATTGCGCAACTGTACTTCTGATAGATGTTCTCTGCAAAGTGCGCTCGTAATACAGAAGCGCTATATCAAACAGACATGTTTTACGCAGGTTTGCACTGCTGCAACAGATCCAGGGCACTACAACCATGCCAGGGGCGCCAGTGCAAGTAAGCAAAATGTGTCCAACTGCACCCAGCTAGGTAGGAAAAGACATCCTTGTGCCACTGCACCTGCTGCACTAATCATAGTGACGCCCCCGCAGGTGGGTGTGTGATGTGTGGGGGCATAGAGGAGCTACTGGCTGCAGAAGCGAGCTTTGGGGACCACCCATCTATCTGCAAGAGACTGAAGTAAAACCAGTGATTCACAACAACTGTGATCATGAGTGTGTATTTAGCTGTACTGAGTGAAGCCCTTTACATTAAGATGCCATTATTAATAGATGTAACTGCCAAACGCTACCCCCCCACACACACACTCTTTGGGCCCCTCCCCACCCCACCCACACCTCCACACCTCCTTCAGCTGCAGCTGTCCGTCCTGGTTGTGGTCCAGCAGGTTGAAGATGTCCGCCTGGCTAATCTCAATTTTCTCCATGGCTTCCTCGTACTCGTCGGTGGGAAGGATTTGACTTTTCTGCAGTCCCTTCAGTTGGGCTAAGTGAATCAACAGCTTGCACTCCTCCTCGCTCAGGAAATGCGGGATCTCTGAAGGAAAAAACGAGAACGCGTCCTATGAAATGATGGCAGATCTTCAAGATGTGAGTTGAGGAGCTCAGGCCACTGACATTACTATCAAACAGTGTCTGTTTCGCTACGTTTTGCCTTCTTGCTACCCTCTAATTTGGAATTTCATACAAACTATACTGATATTACCGGAATATTACATAGCCTTACGTACCCCGCTGTACATTATAAGGATGCAGAGCGTCCTTATAATGTACATTATAACATATATAATTCTAACAGGCACACATCGTTTTGATCGCATCTCCCCATCACTCAGAGCCCTCCACTGGCTCCCAGTTGAAGCTAGGATTCAACTGAAGGTTGCATAAGCTCTACACAATTCAGGTCCTAAATACATGGCGAAGAGGATCAAGCTATCAGGAGGCAGGTTTTCTAGAAGTGCTGAATCCCTCATACTAGAACCAGCCATTAACAAAAGAAGGAGAACACACGCCGCACTTTCACCGGGTCTGCCCGAGAAATATGGAACTCCCACCACCCTCAACGAGAGCAATTACCTCCTTCAGACTTTTCAAGAACGAAGTCAAAGCCTTACTTTCTTCTAGAAAAACATGTGTCTTAAGAGAACTCTTGAATCTGCCTAGCATCTTATTCAACACTGGATTCTACTGTTTTATGCCTTGCTCTTGGAACGCTACATATGAGAACACTTTTGAAACTGTCATTCAACCTATTTGATATTGTATATGATTGTTTTATACCTTGCTCTTCGAAATCTATATACAGCGTATCTTAGTCTCACGTGTCTTTACAGTACTGCAACCCTCATAAGCTCTCTTCGTACAGCGCTCTGACACCGTGGTGGTCATGTTTGTGCTTTATAAAACACTATAAATAAAATAAATAAATAAGGTTAGTGCAAGTCACAGAGGACTTTCATGACCATATAGAGGAATGAGAAGGAAGGCTGTGGGTCCCTTATAAAGTCATGTAATGCCGCAGTGACTTGCAATATCTTTTTAACATATGTCAGGGTGTATTTTATTCCTTATAGTACATCGTCACATGTTGCCCTCCCCACAAACTATTTATAGCCTTGGTGTCTTGCTCTTGCATATGAGTAAGTTTGCAGACATGTAGAATTCAAGTTGAAATCTGTAGTGCGAAATTAAACACACCAAGAAGCGGTTAGCAGTTTGCTGAAAAAAGATATTAGAAACAGTTGAATGTAAATCAGATTAAAAATGCTGTAGCTCAGAATGTGTAGAAACAAGCAGAGAGAGTGTATCTTTCCTGTAATGTCGCAAAGCGTGCAAAAAATACAGACAAGAAGGAAAAGCCATCTGTTGCTTGCTATGTTTAAACTGCAGTTGTAATTCTGCTCTGTGCCCGCCTTTCTCCTTCACTGCTGGCTCTGGAGGAGGCTACATGACCAACTGTAATAACTTATTACAGTTAAGCATTGACGTCATTTCATTATTCAGGTGACTGGAGATGCTACAAATCGACTGTAATAAGGAAATTCGAGACCGATTTTCTTGCAGGGATTGTGGAATCTTATGCATTAGAGTTTTATCTTTTTACTCTCAGAGCAAAGAAGTCTGACTACATCACCCCATTGTAAAAGAGCTTCATGGCTTTCCCAAGAAGCACCTGTAAAATGGCCTCGACCTTGCACAAAACAGGCTCACCTGTGACCTGAGCAATGAATTACAAGCAGGAGAGGCAAAGGAAATACAAGAAGCAGACCCCGCCTTCACCTAGAAATCCCTCAAACCCTCAGCAGCCAGGCCGTCTCTTCTATATGAAAACACCCCACTGAACCCGCCACCTTTCCAAAAAGACAACTCCTCTCCACAGCCAACTTCCCAGATTTGTTTGCTCTGATGTTCAAACTATCCCCCCCAGTTAGTCATATCTGTATCACACAGAACTGAAGTCACAGATGTCAGCTTTCATAACTGCCTGAAGAATATTATGAGCTGGATGAACCAAAACTTCCTCAAACTCAATACTGATAAAACTGAGGTTATGGAGTTTGGTAAAGGTCCAATCCTGTGGAACCAAGCATGGGGGCCAGTCGAGGCAGGCGATTGTCCGCCTCTGGCCACCAAGACGAGAAACTTGGGAGTGATTTTCGATAATCAGCTAAACTTTGCAGGTCAGATTAATCGTTTGACGTCCTCCTGTTTCTTTTTACTAAAGATTCTACGTAAGATTATGCCTTTCATCCCACAGGATCTCAGGAAAACAGACATAGGCGCATTGATCCTCTCAAAGATAGACTACTGCAATGCACTATTTCTGGGCATTGACAAGGCTCAGATGGCCAAACTACAATCATTACAAAATGCCGCAGCGCGACTACTACGCAACATTCCTAAATATCACTCCACCTCCGCGAGCATTCGGCTACTTCATTGGCTTTCAACACAACAAAGAGTGGAATTTAAGGCACTTTGTCTGGTTCACAAGGCATTGTATGGCGGGGGAGCCTTGGACATGCGGAAACTGTTTCTCTGGTACTCCCCGACACAGAATCTTAGATCAACCAACACTGGGCTGGTTCAGATTCCCAAAATTCGCAGGGCAAGATGGGGAGGCAGGAGCCTATCCCACCTTGCTGCTAGACTGTGGAACAAGCTGCCGGCCACCATGAGGCTGCAGCCAAACAGGCTCCAGTTCAGGAAAATGATTAAGACCTGGCTGTTTCCCCCCCAAGTAAGATTTACAACCGGCCTGAACTACACACCTCACACCCCCTCAGCGCCAAGACGCCTCGGCATTCGATCGCTTTATAAAAAACTTACTTACTTACTTTCTAGCTCTTCTGGAATGCTAGTTCTTGCTATTGTTACTGGTCACATATGGCTAGGTCTGGGGGGGCGCTAGAGGGCGCACGGCAAGATGGCCGCACCGTAGTGCTGCTCTGCCCGGCCGAGCAACTATCCGTCTAATATCTGCCGCAAATCGATACATCCCTGCCCCTGACTGGACTGGATGGAGCTGTGGAGCCCTCCTGTGAGCGTTGTGAGAGTCAGATCGTGCCTTGGTCTGCCGCAGCGCGCTGTGTTTGACCTGTCTGTCCCGCCGGCTGGCGCTTGTAAAATGGCGGCCGCCTGGCGCTCTTGAGGCCGGGAACCCTCGTGTTGGCCCATCCGCTCCAGCTGACTCCTGTGCTGCCTTCGCTGGGCCTGTGCTGCGGAGGCGCCCTGGGTTCAAGGTACCGGCGACTGTAGCTGCACCGGGCTGCCTGAACAACGGAGGACGGCGGCTGCTTACCTCCTACGTATCTCCTCGTGGCTGCGGCTGGGCCTCCCCTGTCTGTCAACGCCCGGATCGCTCCTGGTTCCGGTGGTGGTGAGTGGGGTGCAGCGCCTGGGGGGCCCGCGACTGCGGAGGCGGGTGAGGGCCCTGGGTTGGCGCGGCGCTCTGCCTGCTGTTGCTGGGCTGGTGGGAGCGCACCTCTGCGGGGGCCGCCGCTTTGCGCGCTCGGCTGACGTGAGCTGTGGTGCGGACTGCCGCTGCTGCCTGTTGGGGGTTTCTGCTGGGCCACTGCTCCCATGGTGTGCTGAACCTTCCCCTGTTTCATTGGTGCAGCGCTTGGCTGCCGCGAGGCTGTGGTTCCGCTAGCCGCTCATCCCGGTGGTGTGCCTGGTGACTGCCTCCTCTGCTGGTGGCCCGTTGTGTGCTTGCGGTTCTGCGCCGCACTGGAGACCTGCGGTTGTCCCGCGATGACATTTCTCTTTGGTATTCCAAGGTGTTTCCTTCCTGTGGCGGGACCGACGTAACACCCCATATCTCCTGTGCTGCTGTTGAGGTGCCGCGTACATCTTTTGTCTGTGAGGGTCTTCGTTAATGCTTCTCCCTCTGGGCCTCCTTGCTTTGGCACTTGCAGGACATATCTCTCCTCGCATCGTGGTGTGGTGTGGGTGCTCCTGTTGTTCTGACTTCTGCCCTACCATATAGTGTGGGTCCATTCTCGGCCTCCTTGGTGTATAATTCGCCTGGTGGATTGGGGAGGCAGGCCGGACTACATTCAGCATGAGGAGAACTGACAGATCACAACCTCGTCTCACTTTTGAGGCCCGCAAACCAGCCAAATCCTCTCAAAAGGCGGCCTCGGACTCTGAGGCGGATGCCCACAGTTCCGACTCCCCACACTAGAGACTACCCTCCTAGCGATGCAACGCAGCCTTCAATCTATTGAAGGCACTATGGCAGCAGTAAACCACCGCCTAGATCATATGTCCTCACAGCTGGAGAAACACAATGCCCGCATGGGTGAGGTCGAGCAACGTGTTTCGGCCACAGAAGATGGGTTAAGTGATGTGGCTGGCAAGGCGCTCAATATGGAAAAGGTGTTGTCCCTTATCCAGGCCAAGAATGAAGACTTGGAAGCGCGGTCCCGGCGCAACAACATCAGACTTACTGGGCTGCCGGAGTCCACGAATGTGGGGAGAATGGAGATATTTTTGGAGAGCCTGCTTAGGGAGATTTTTGGATCTGAACACCTTTCCAACATGTTTGTTGTCGAACGGGCCCATCGCTCTCTGGCGCCGAGACCTATTCCGGGTACCCCTCCACGGCCTGTCATAGCTAGACTCTTAAACTACAGAGACCGTGACACTATCCTACGCCTCGCTCGGGATAAGGGGACTATTGCATATCAGGGCAACACCTTGGCCTTTTTTCCCGACTTTACTGTGGCTGTGCAATCGGCGAGGCGTGAATTCAGTGCAGTAAAAAAGTTTCTCCAGGCGGAAGGGGTCCCGTATGCAATGCTCTACCCCGCGAGCCTCCGTGTAGGCCCAGATGGGGACTTTAAGATTTTCTCCAATCCCAAGGCAGCTCTTGAACATGCGAAACACCTGAAACGCACAAAACGCGGGCCTGGCACGGCCCAAGAAGAAACAGATTAACCGGAACATTTGTTGTTGCTGTTCTGTCCTTTTTCATACCTACCATCTTATTTTGCTCTTACACTTCATATTGTATTATTACATGGCATGATGCACAAGTTACTAACTTGTGTAACGATATATCTGTAAGAGACAGTAGTTAGTGACAGATTCCTTACCTTAGAATATCCCCAGGCGTCAGGCTGGATCCGGAAAGTTTTTTGCGTAGCAGTTCCCTTGCGCGTCGGTAGGCGGCGTCGTGCGGCTCCGCGTCCGTCGTTGGCGTCGTGATCGCCGGGATGACGTCGCGGGCAGTACTTAGGCGCCGCCCTGCGCGCTGACGTCAGTTCTGTACACGACTTTCCGCGCCAGGAACGCAGAGCCATGCAAGAAGCTGACATAGGTGTCTGAAAAATACTAGGGCCCTGAAAGGGATGTCCTTAACCCTAGAAATCAGTTCGCAGAACGGGGAGGATGGGTGGGGCGGTAGGGAATCTGTCACTAACTACTGTCTCTTACAGATATATCGTTACACAAGTTAGTAACTTGTGCATCTGAAAGAGACACGTTAGTGACAGATTCCTTACCTTAGAATAGATACCCCAGCAATACCAACCCCGGTGGTGGGTCTGCGAACAAAGATCAGACAAGGAAGTCCTGGAGGACAGAACGGCCAAAGAAGCCGTCCCTCCGGACCTGACTGTCAAGGCAGTAATGCTTTGTAAACGTGTGCAGCGAGGCCCACGTAGCTGCCTGACAAATAACCGGCAGCGGAACACCGCGGCCCAAGGCCGTGGTAGCAGCCGTTGCCCTCGTGGAATGGGCACGCAGCCCAACAGGAGGCTCCTTCTTCGCCAAAGAATAGCAGGTCTTGATGCACAAGGTAACCCAGCGGGAGATGGTCCTCTTGTGCACCGCCCGACCTTTTTGGCGCCCACGTAGCCAACAAAGAGCTGGTCATCCACCCGGAAGTGTTTTGTGCGGTCAATATAGAAGGAGAGCGCACGTTTTGGGTCCAGACGGTGGAGCCTCTCTTCCTCTCTGGAAGGATGCGGAGGCGGAAAGAAGGTGGGCAAAGTGATGGTCTGCCCAATATGGAAAGCAGTAACCACCTTTGGCAAGAAGGACGGACGCGTCCGAAGAACAACCTTGTCTGGATGAACAGACAGAAAGGGAGGTTTGCAAGATAGAGCCTGGAGCTCACTCACCCGCCGAGCGGAGGTGATGGCCACCAGAAAGGCTGTCTTTAGAGTCAGAAGACGAAGAGGACAGTTATGTAGAGGCTCAAAGGGAGCGCACATTAAAAAGGTAAGAACCAAGTTCAAGTCCCACTGAGGCATCACAAACGGAACAGGAGGAAAGAGGTGAGTAATGCCTTTTAAGAACCTGTTAACAACAGGGGACTTGAAAAGGGAGGGCTGATCAGGGAGCCTGAGGAAGGCCGAGATAGCACAAAGATAACCCTTGATGGTACCCAGGGCAGAACCCTGTTGGGCCAGAGAGAGAAGGAACAGAAGGACCTCAGACAGAGGGGCAGAAAGGGGATTCACAGCCTTTGCTGTGCACCATGCCACAAATTTGTTCCACCTGCAGGCGTATACCACCTTAGTGGAGGGACGCCTGGCTGCCAGAATTACATCACAAACTTCGGGAGGCAAGTCGAAAGGAATCAACTGCCGCCGCTCAATCTCCACGCAAGCAGGTGTAGACTGGACAGGTTCGGGTGGAGGACCGTCCCCTGCTGCTGCGACAGAAGATCCTCCCGAAGAGGCAGACGGATCGGGGATCTACGCTCATATTGAGTAGCTCGGGATACCAAACTCTTCGAGCCCAGTCCGGAGCCACAAGAATGACTTGGGCCCGGTCGTGCCGAATTTTCTTCAACACTCTGGGTAGAAGTGGTATAGGCGGAAAGGCGTACAATAGACCGCAACTCCACTCGTGACGAAAAGCGTCGCCGAGCGAGTGCCGCCTTGGAAATTCCAACGCGCAAAACTGATGACATTGCGCGTTCTCTTCGGTGGCGAATAGATCTAACCAAGGCTCTCCCCACTGTAGAAAGAGTCCTTGCGCCACTTCCGAGTGAAGACGCCATTCGTGATCCATCATGCACCTGCGGCTGAGGTTCGTCCCGCCCTGGCGTTCAGGGAACCTGCCAGGTGTTGAACCATCAGGAACATGCCCTGATGTTCCAGCCATGTCCAGAGGCGCAGAGCCTCCTGACAAAGGGTCCACGACCCCACCCCGCCGTGTTTGTTGCAGTACCACATGGCGGTGGTGTTGTCGGTGAACACCTGCACCACCTTCCCTTTGACAGAGGGAAGGAATGCCTTGAGTGCAAGTCGGATCGCCCGGAGCTCCAGAAGGTTGATATGGAGCCGGGACTCCGCCCGGAGACCAGAGGCCTCTGATCTCCGCCTCTCCCATGTGACCGCCCCATCCCAGAAGGGACGCGTCCGTCACAACAGTGTGCTCTGGCTGGGGAAGGGAGAGGGATCTGCCCATGACCCATTGCCGGTTCGAGAGCCACCACTGCAACTGTCTTGCAGTCCCCTCCGAAATCTGGACGTGATCGGACAGGTTGCCCTGGTGCTGCGCCCACTGGAACTTCAGGTCCCACTGCAGAGCCCGCATATGCCATCTGGCATGATTGACCAGCAGGATGCAGGAGGCCATGAGGCCCAGCAGCCTCAGGGTCATCCGTACCGAAACCCAGGATAAAGGCTGCAAGATCGGAATCATAGCCTGAATATCCCGGACTCGCCGTTCGGGAGGATAGGCCCGAAACTGCGTCGTGTCCAGAACTGCTCCGATGAAAAGGAGCTGTGGAGAAGGAATCAGATGCGACTTCGGCACATTGATGGAGAACCCCAGCGAGTGCAGGAGTCCGGCCGTAGTCTGGAGGTGGGAGACGACTGCCTGGGACGAGCCCGCCTTCAACAGCCAGTCGTCGAGGTAGGGGAAGACTGAAACCCCTGCCCGGCGCAGATGAGCTGCGACCACCGCCATCACTTTCGTGAACACCCGAGGGGCACTTGTAAGGCCAAAGGGGAGCACGGTGAACTGAAAATGCTCGAGGCCTACCGTGAACCGAAGGTAACGCCGGTGGGCCGGCAGGACGAGGATGTGGAAATAGGCGTCCTGCAAGTCCAACGCTACCAACCAGTCTCCGGGGTCGAGGGCAGTCAAGACCTGAGCTAGGGTGAGCATCTTGAACTTCTCCTTCCGGAGGAAGCGATTGACGTTCCGGAGGTCCAAGATAGGACGCATGTCCTCCTTGTCCTTTTGGGCACCAGAAAGTAGTGGGAGTAGCAACCACGCCCTACTTCTGGGGTCGGAACATGCTCGATGGCCCTCTTGGCCAAGAGGGCCGTGACTTCCTTCTGTAGAAGCACCAAGTGATCCCCTGACATGCGGTGGAATTGAGGTGGCATGGCTGGGGGTGGTCTCGAAGGGGAGGGAGTAGCCCCTTCGGACAATGTCCAAGACCCACTTGTCCGAGGTGATGGGACGCCAGTGGTGAAGGTGATGGCGGACCCTGCCCCCGACTGGCGTGCTGTGCACCTGAAAGGAGGGACTAGGAGGGCTTGGAGGCCGCGGACGGGTTGGAGGTGGTGGCCTGACCCGCACGCTGGTTGCCCGAACCGCCACGGCGGTATCCACGTCCTCGGCCACGCGAGGCGCTTGCTGCGCGGGCCGTTGGCCGGGCTGTGGACGTGACTGGGCGCCCCTTCCGTGGCCATGAAAGGGGCGAAAAGCAGACGTTTGCGGAGGGCGCACAACAGCAAGGCCCAGGGACTTAGCAGTAGCCCGTGAGTCCTTGAAACGCTCCAGCGCATGGTCTGCCTTCGAACCAAAAAGACCGACTCCATCAAAGGGCATGTCCATGAGAGTATTCTGGACATCCCCTGAAAAACCAGTGGTTCTCAGCCAGGCGTGGCGACGCAGCGCCACCGTCGTTGCAAGCGATCTGCCCAGCGAGTCGGCGGTATCAAGGCCACAGCGGATGGTATATTTAGCCGCATCACGCCCTTCCGCAATAGCGCGGGTAAGCAGTGTCTGGACCTCCTCAGAACACTGCGGCAAAACATCAGCCACCGAATCCCACAGGGAGTGGGTGTATCGGCCCAAGAGGCAAGCGGTATTAACAGACCGCAAGCCAGCACTGGAGGAAGAGAAAGCCTTCTTCCCAAAGTGATCCAGGCGCTTGGATTCCCTATCCGGAGGGGCGGTAGGGAAGGCTGTTTGGGAGGCAGAGGCTTGGACAACCAAGCTCTCAGGGGTGGGGTGTTGGGAGAGAAACAGGGGTCGCCCGGAGCCGGGCGATGGCGTCGGGCCACGTTCCTATCCACAGGAGCCCCTGTGGTGGGTTTGGACCAGGCACCCAAAAGAACGTCAGTGAGTGCATCGTTGAACGGCAGCACAGGCTCCGAAGAGGAGGCCGCCGGCTGAAGCACTTCAGTCAGGAGGTTAGTCCTGACGGCCACTGTAGGCAACTGGAGATTTAAGGCTCCAGCAGCTCTACGCAACACCGTTGCAAAATTAGCCCCCTCCTCCGTTGCCACGGGAGGAGACAGCATGCCAGAGTCGGGGAGGTATCCAGCCCACTGGCATCCCCAAGTTCCTCAACCCAGTCCGGGTCAAACTCGCACTGTTGTGTGAGAGGGTCGTCAGACCCCTCCCAGCTCTCCTGGTCCTCCTCAGGTTGAAAATATGGAGGAGGAGGGACATAAGGGACCCAAGGTCTCATCGGCGCCGGAACCGGCGTCGGGCGACGCCGGTCCGGCTCCATGTCCGGACCCGGGGAGAACCGGGGAACGACGCCGCCCGGAGCCCCGGACGGCGTCGGAAACGGCACCGGGGACATCGGCGTCGGCGGAGGCGTGGTTAGGTCAACCGGCGTCGATGGGGGTTGCGGCACCACCGGAACCGGGGTCGGGGCCGGAGCCGAGGCCGGGACGAAGGCTGGTGGGACAGGTGGCGCCGGGACCGGAGTCAACGGCGACGCCGGAGCAACCCCATCAGGGCCCGGGGGCCCGAAGGCGCACCGGAGGGACCTTGAGGCCCGAAGAGGCGGGCCATGGCCGACAGGAATTTCTGTATTTCGGCCGGAGTCGCCCCGAACCCGGGTAGGACGGGTAATGCGGGGGCAACTCGACAGGCACGTCCGGGGCCGCGGGGGCGGGGACGGTGCCGACAGGGACCTCAGCCGAGTCGCGCGACCGGCGATGCGAAGTCTTAGAGCGATGACGCCGCTTAGACTTCTTGTGCTTCGACTTACCGGAGGAGCGCGAAGACTTGGATTCCGACGAACGGCGGGGACTCCGCGTCCGGCCCCTCGACCTCTCCCGGGACCGGGGCTTGGTGCGGCGCGGAGCCGACTGCCGGACTTCAAGGAGCTTCGAGACCGCTCTCGCAAAGCCTTCGGATGAAGTTTCCGGCAGTCAGGGCACGACTCGTGTCGTGGTCTCGGCCGAGACAGAAGAGACACTCGAGGTGGGGGTCCGTGATGGACATCATACGACCACATTCCTCGCAGGGCTTAAAGCCGGGCATCCCTACGACACCTTAGGAGTCGTGAAGACTCGTTGAAGAAAACAGTGAAAAATTTCACAAAAAAGATAGTCAAAAAGTGACTAGGGCACTGCTCTTCCCGGATCTGCGCTTACTGGCGCGGAAAAAGAAGAACTGACGTCAGCGCGCAGGGGCGGCGCCTAAGTACTGCCCGCGACGTCATCCCGGCGATCACGACGCCAACGACGGACGCGGAGCCGCACGACGCCGCCTACCGACGCGCAAGGGTACTGCTACGCAAAAAACTTTCCGGATCCAGCCTGACGCCTGGGGATATTCTAAGGTAAGGAATCTGTCACTAACGTGTCTCTTTCAGATTGGTCTTTTACGAGGTACTCCGGTTGGGGTGTCCTATAGTAACTGGGAATACTGTGCTCTGCTACACTGTGCGCTAAATAACTAACGTTATATATTTTGGCAAATTTCTAGACCTGCTCGGCCACCTTCTACTAAGTAGGAGGCTAGTAGCACTCTGCGCCCCCGAATTGGGTGTTCCCCGAATGCATAATGTTTCTATATGGGTTTGTTGGGGGTTGGATTTTTTGCACTGGGATGGCTTTGGCGAGTTGGGGTTGCTGAAGTGGGTGGGGGGAATGGGGTTTGTGTTCCTGGAAGGCGGAATGACAATGCGGCTGTGCTATGACACCTTTGTTCCGATATGGTATTGTTCTTCAGACACGCATGATATGTGCTTTTGCAAGTATGTCCAGTTAATGTTGGCGCGACACTATGAGCGGTAAAGTTAAGTTCCTCACCTGGAATGTGCGTGGGCTGAATACCCCAAAAAAGATAAGATCGGTGTTAGCATATTTGGATAGACTGGAAGTGCAAGTTGCCTTGCTGCAAAAGACTCACCTCACTAATGAAACTGCACAAAAAGTGGAAGCGCGCTGGGCCAGTACGAGAATTGCGTCTTCTTATTCTACCTACTCTAGGGGGGTGTTAATTCTCGTGAAAAAAGGTGTTCCCTTTACTGTGATTCGCACTGACACGGATGATCACGGACGAGTGGCAATAGTGCATGGGCAACTGGGTGGCATGAGTGTATTATTGGTGAATGTTTATGGACCAAACACAGATGATCCATCATTCTTTTCGGATGTATGGCGCAGGATCTCAGCATTCCCACCAGCTACAGTCGTCTGGGGAGGTGATTTTAATGTATGTCTGGATGTTGCCTTGGATAGGGTTGGTAGTGGTGCGGTGAGGTCTAGACAGGCGGCAGAGGTGCTATTGGGGCTGCTGGATGCCGGCCACCTACGTGATATTTGGCGTCTTCGACACCCCACGGGTCGGGAGAGCACATTTGTATCCTCTGTGCATGGGTCTTGGTCTCGTATAGACTTCTGGCTCGTCTCGGAGGTGGTTTGCACCTGGGCAGAGAGGGTGGAGCATATGGCTCGCACACTCTCAGACCATTCCCCCGTAATCCTTGCACTGCAGGTACCCACGTGTGAGCGACCGCCCTTTACGTGGCGTTTGCAGCCGTCTGAGTTGACTGATCCAGTTTTTAAGCAGACAATCGGAGAAGCGATCAGAATTTTTTTTAAAGAAAATGAGGGGTCTGTAGATAGTGCTGGAGTGCTTTGGGAGGCATTTAAAGTGACTATTCGGGGGGCTTGTATTGGAGCACAATCTGGAGTGCTGCGGGATATCCGTCGTAGGATCCAAAAATTGGCGTCCGATATTTCCGCGCTCGAGCGTGAATACGAGACCGATCCCTCCCCAGAAAAACTAGCTGCAATCCGTGAATTAGTTACGGAACACAATACAACGGCTGATCAGGAGTTATTGCACCGCTCTCGCCGCAGCACCGCTCGTTATTATGGAGAGGGGGGCCGTCCTGGTCGCTCCTTGGCGCAGCGGTTGGCGACGCCGCGTAGTCAGGACTGTGTAACGGAAATATTGGATGCGAATGAGGTTGCCTGCTACTCGACTCCGGAAATTTGCGATGCGGTATTGCAATTTTATATTCAGCTTTACGCTGCGAGGAGCTCTCCGCCGCCTGAGGAGATTGACTCCTATCTGGATGACGTTGCGCTAGGGTGGCTGTCCAATTCACATCATGAATACCTTATGCAGCCGTTTGATGTTGAGGATGTCAAACTCGCCATAATGTCTCTGCCGACCTGCAAGGCTGCTGGGATGGACGGATTACCCAGCGAGTTCTTCAAGGCCTATATTTCAGATATCGCCCCAGACTCCTTGAAGTCTATGCGGAGGCATATGAGAAGGGACAGCTGCCGCCTACTCTTAAGGAGGCTTTGCTGGTCACACTGCTGAAACCTGATAAGCCCCCAAATATGTGTGAGTCCTACCGTCCTCTCTCGATTATAAATATAGATGCGAAGATCCTGGCAAAAATGATTGCTACTAGGCTCCAACCGCTGGTCCCTCTTCTGGTCCTGCCAGACCAATCTGGGTTTGTCACTGCTCGATCCACGACTCATAATTTACGTAACTAGAATGGGCTTTCCCCCGTTTTTCCTGCAATGGATTAGGGTGCTCTATGACAATCCGGTTGCCCGGGTGCGCGTTAACGGTTTGGTGTCATCTGCGTTTCCTATAGAGAGAGGCACACGGCAAGGGTGCCCCTTGTCGCCAATGCTCTTCTCCCTCGCACTGGAGCCCCTGGCCTGTAAGCTCCGTCAGCAGCTGCGCTGCGCTTTCGGCAGAGACCACTTGTGGTCTCTCTATATGCCGACGATATGCTACTCTACGTCCGAGAGCCTACCACATATCTGCCCGCACTGCTCCGGGAATATGTAAACTTTTAACTATATTCCGGTCTCGGGATTAATTGGACAAAGTCGGTAGTGTTTCCGCTGACTACAGGTACGAGGGAGATGGAGCTGGATTTTCCCCTAACCTGGACTTCAGATCCCTTGAACTATCTAGGGGTGTGGCTGCATAGGGATCCGGATAAGGTGATCACTGAGAACTACGGGCGCACCGTCACACGTATCACTGAACTGGCTGAGCGGTGGGCACATTTGCCCCTCTCGCTAGCAGACAGGATTGCTGTGGTGAAAATGGCGTTCCTCCCCAAACTGCTCTATTTTTTGTTAACATTCCCATAAAGCTGAACTTGGCACTGTTTAAAACACTTCAATCGTTGTTGCTGACATTTGTATGGGGCGGAAAGAAGCCCAGATGCCGGTGGGATATTCTGGTTCAGTCTTTTGACCGGGGCGGATTTGAGGCCCCCGACCTCAGATTATACTATTTGTGCGCGCAGGCGCAATTTGCACATTATTGGCATTTCCCGCAGCGGTTCCAGCCTCATGTGGCTATTGAATCGGATGCCGTCCTCCCAATGCCGCTTCAGGCAGCGACCCTGTCTGGAGGCTCGGGTGGCCCACGAACTGAAATACACCCAGTACACTGCACGGCGTGGGCCTGGCGGATGCTAGCGAAAAGGGCTCAGCTACCATATTTATATGCTCCATTGTTACCATTGGCCTCACACCCCGACATCTCGGCGGCTCGTGAAAAACCTGCTCTCTGTGAGCTGGCTAGAGTTGGCATCTCCCGGCTGGGGGACCTGTACGCGCATGGTCGATTCAAGACACTACAGGGGGGGGGGGGGGCAGATTGCAGTTTTATGTTTGGTTTTACGTATGTCCGAGTCCGACAAGCTATTAGGGCTATCTATCCGGAATATCCGGCGGAACCCACGACTCTACGGGCCTTGCAGGTTATGCTGACAGCCGAGGGACGCACGGGGTTAATTACTAAACTTTATAATGCTTCCTTACGAGAGCGAGAACTCACAGACCATCCCTCCTGTCTCAGATGGCAGGCAGCATTGGGGCTCACTCTCACACCGGATACTTGGAAGGCATGTTGCGAGCTCACTGGTCCCCTCACAGCGAACTGTAATCTCAGAATAATTCACTTCAAATTCTTACACCAATTGTATTATACCCCTTTACAACTCTGTAGGTATGGTCTGCGCGAATCCGCTCATTGTGTGCGATGTGGACAAGCTGATGCGGACTTCCTGCATGTAGCATGGTTGTGTGCGGGTGTGTTTGCCTTCTGGTCCAGGGTGATGCGGATACTTGCTGATATTGTACTGGAACCAGTGCATTGCACTCCTGAGATTTGCCTCCTTGGGTATGTTAAATGCCTTAAGCCTTGTAACAGACGTATAATTGCAGTGTCCACCTTGTTTGCAAAGAGAGCAGTTGCGCAATGTTGGGGGGCCAAGACTGTTCCAACTGTAAAAAAGTGGCTTCGGGATCTGCTCTATTCTAGGGATCAGCTGTTGATCTATGAGGAGGAAATACCCGAGGCATCACGTCCCAAGGATTTCTGGGCACCGCTTACTGCCTACCTGTTGTCTCACCCAGATCTGCTGTGATATGGAATATGTAACATGTATTATGGAAATGTTTGCCTTCTAAATTCTTATGTAATTGCGGCTTTTTCGTAAAATCTCACCCACTGCTCTTGTCTTTGCTGCTCCATGTATATAGCCTGAGGTCCTGTACGCCCTTTAAACTGCTTGCACTGCAGGTCTTAATGTGAGAACTCAACCATTGCCTTGGCTCTTATCGCGTTGCGCTTGTCTGTTTATGAAGAACAGATGCTCTCAGACTGAATAATAAATTGTAACTCGTTCTGCCTGGGGGAGGGGAAGGGGGGTTTGTTTCTTTTGGCATTCTGTATTCGACTTGCATTTATTGTCTGCCATTATGCCTGTTTGGGAAACCAATAAACATTTTTTTTTTAAAACATATGGCTAGGTCTGCGCTAACATAATTCACTATCAACAAGTTATCACTGATCTAACTAAAGAATATAAGGAGACTCACAGGTTCATAACAGTTTCAGTTCCTTGTGTTCCTGTTTGAAGGGAACCTGGCCTGGCAGTTTGGGCTGCACTGTTCCTATTGGAGCAGGACCAGGACTCATTTGCATATGGCTAGTCTCTGCCTAGAGTGGCACAGTGGATTACAAACTATGGACTGGAATGCTGCCTGATTGACAGCCAGGGCAGTAACCCTGAGCACTGTCCATCAGTCCATGGGGAGGAACCCTGAGCACTGGCCATCAGTCCACAGGGCAGGAGCCCTGAGCACTGGCCAGCAGTCCACGTTTCACAGGGCAGGAACCCTGGGCACTGGCCATCAGTCCACAGGGCAAGAACCCTGAGCACTGGCCATCAGTCCACGGTTCACAGGGCAGAAACACGGAGCACTAGCCATTCGTTCACAGAGCAGGAACCCCGAGCACTGGCCATCAGTCCAGAGGGCAGGAACCCTGAGCACTGGCCATCAGTCCACGGGGCAGGAACCCTGAGCACTGGCCATCAGTCCACAGGGCAGGTACCCTGAGCACTGGCCATCAGTCTATGGGACAGTGACCATGAGCACTGGCAATCATTCCACAGAGCAGGAACACTGAAGCACTGGCCATCAGTCCACGGAGCAGGAACCTTGAGCACTGGCCACCCCCCACAGGGCAGGGACACTGAGCACTGGCAATCAGTCCACAGAGTAGGAACCCTGAGCACTGGCCATCAGTCCATGGAGCAAGAACCCCGAAAACTGGCCATCGGTCCATGGGGCAGGGACCCTGAGCACTAGCCATCAGTCCACGTTTCACAGGGCAGGAACCCTGAGCACTGGCCATCAGTTCACGTTTCACAGGGCAGGAACCCTGAGCACTGGCCATCAGTCCACAGGGCAGGAACCCTGAGCACTGGCCATCAGTCCACTGGCAGGAACCCAGAGCACTGGCCGTCCACGGGGCAGGAACCCCGAGCACTGGCCGTCCACGGGGCAGGAATCCCGAGCACTGGACGTCCACGAGGCAGGAACCCTGAGCACTGGCCGTCAGTCCACAGGGCAGGAACCCTGAGCACTGGTAATCAGTCCACGGGCAGGAATCCTGAATACTGGCCATCAGTACACGGTTCACAGGGCAGGAACCCTAAGCACTGGCCATCAGTCCATGGGGCAGGTACCCTGACCAAAGGCCATCAGTACACGGTTCACAGGGGAGGAACCCTAAGCACTGGCCATCAGTCCACAGACCAGGCACCCTGAGCACTGGCCACCAGTCCACAGGGCACGAACCCTAAGCACTGGCCATCAGTCCACAGGGCAAGAACCCTGAGCACTGGCCATCAGTCCACAGGGCAAGAACCCTGAGCACTGGCCATCAGTCCACAGGGCAAGAACCCTGAGCACTGGCCACCAGTCCACAGGGCAGGAACCCTAAGCACTGGCCATCAGTCCACAGGGCAGGAACCCTGAGCACTGGCATCAGTCCACAGGGCAGGAACCCTGAGCACTGGCATCAGTCCACAGGGCAAGAACCCTGAGCACTGGCCATCAGTCCACAGGCAGGAACCCTGAGCACTTGCCGTCCACGGGGAAGGAACCCTGAGCTATGGCCATCAGTCCACAGGGCAGGAACCCTGAGCACTGGCAATCAGTCCACGGGCAGGAACCCTGAGCACTCACCATCAGTCCACAGGGCAGGAACCCTGAGCACTGGCATCAGTACACTGTTCAAATGGCAGGAACCCTGAGCACTGACCATCAGTCCACGGGGCAGAAACACGGAGCACTGGTCATGCGTTCACAGAGCAGGAACCGTGAGCACTAGCCATCAGTCCACAGGGCAGGAACCCTGAGCACTGGCCATTAGTTCACGGGGCAGGAAACCTGAGCACTGGCCATCAGTCTACGGTTCACGGAGTAGGAACCTTGAGCACTGGCCATCCGCCCACAGGGCAGGGACCATGAGCACTGGCAATCATTCCACAGAGCAGGAACCCTGAGCACTGGCCATCAGTCCACGGTTCACGGAGCAGGAACCTTGAGCACTGGCCATCCGCCCACAGGGCAGGGACCCTGAGCACTGGCAAACAGTCCACAGAGCAGGAACCCTGAGCACTGGCCATCAGTCCATGGGGCAGGAACCCTGAAGACTGGCCATCGGTCCATGGGGCAGGGACCCTGAGCACTGGCCATCAATCCACGTTTCACAGGGCAGGAACCCTGAGCACTGGCCATCAGTCCACAGGGCAGGAACCCTGAGCACTGGCCATCAGTCCACGTTTCACAGGGCAGGAACCCTGAGCACTGGCCATCAGTCCACAGGGCAGGAACCCTGAGCACTGGCCATCAGTCCACAGGCAGGAACCCTGAGCACTGGCCGTCCACGGGGCAGGAACCCTGAGCACTGGCCGTCCATGGGGCAGGAACCCTGAGCACGGGCCATCAGTCCACAGACCAGGCACCCTGAGCACTGGCCACCAGTCCACAGGGCACGAACCCTAAGCACTGGCCATCAGTCAACAGGGCAAGAACCCTGAGCACTGGCCATCAGTCCACAGGGCAAGAACCCTGAGCACTGGCCATCAGTCCACAGGGCAAGAACCCTGAGCACTGGCCATCAGTCCACGGGGCAAGAACCCTGAGCACTGGCCACCAGTCCACAGGGCAGGAACCCTAAGCACTGGCCATCAGTCCACAGGGCAGGAACCCTGAGCACTGGCATCAGTCCACAGGGCAGGAACCCTGAGCACTGGCATCAGTCCACAGGGCAAGAACCCTGAGCACTGGCCATCAGTCCACAGGCAGGAACCCTGAGCACTTGCCGTCCACGGGGAAGGAACCCTGAGCTATGGCCATCAGTCCACAGGGCAGGAACCCTGAGCACTGGCAATCAGTCCACGGGCAGGAACCCTGAGCACTCACCATCAGTCCACGGGGCAGGAACCCTGAGCACTGGCATCAGTACACTGTTCAAATGGCAGGAACCCTGAGCACTGACCATCAGTCCACGGGGCAGAAACACGGAGCACTGGTCATGCGTTCACAGAGCAGGAACCGTGAGCACTAGCCATCAGTCCACAGGGCAGGAACCCTGAGCACTGGCCATTAGTCCACGGGGCAGGAAACCTGAGCACTGGCCATCAGTCTACGGTTCACGGAGTAGGAACCTTGAGCACTGGCCATCCGCCCACAGGGCAGGGACCATGAGCACTGGCAATCATTCCACAGAGCAGGAACCCTGAGCACTGGCCATCAGTCCACGGTTCACGGAGCAGGAACCTTGAGCACTGGCCATCCGCCCACAGGGCAGGGACCCTGAGCACTGGCAAACAGTCCACAGAGCAGGAACCCTGAGCACTGGCCATCAGTCCAGGGGGCAGGAACCCTGAAGACTGGCCAACGGGCCATGGGGCAGGGACCCTGAGCACTGGCCATCAATCCACGTTTCACAGGGCAGGAACCCTGAGCACTGGCCATCAGTCCACAGGGCAGGAACCCTGAGCACTGGCCATCAGTCCACGTTTCACAGGGCAGGAACCCTGAGCACTGGCCATCAGTCCACAGGGCAGGAACCCTGAGCACTGGCCATCAGTCCACAGGCAGGAACCCTGAGCACTGGCCGTCCACAGGGCAGGAACCCTGAGCACTGGCCGTCCATGGGGCAGGAACCCTGAGCACGGGCCATCAGTCCACAGGGCAGGAACCCTAAGCACTGGCCATCAGTCCACAGGACAGAAACCCTGAGTACTGGCCATCAGTCCACAGGGTAGGAACCCTGAGCACTGGCTATCAGTACACAGTTCACAGGGCAGGAACCCTAAGCACTGGCCATCAGTTCACGGGGCAGGAACCCTGAGCACGGGCCATCAGTCCACAGGGCAGGAACCCTAAGCACTGGCCATCAGTCCACAGGACAGAAACCCTGAGCACTGGCCATCAGTCCACAGGGTAGGAACCCTGAGCACTCGCCATCAGTCCACAGGGCAGGAACCCTGAGCACTGGCCATCCGCACATGGGGCAAAGACCCTCAGCACTGGCCATCACTCCACAGGGCAGGAACCCTGAAGACTAGCCATCAGTCCATGGGGCAGGGACACAGAGCACTGGCCATCAGTCCACAGGGCAGGAACCCTGAGCACTGGCCATCAGTCCACAGGCAGGAACCCTGAGCACTGGCCGTCCACGGGGAAGGAACCCTGAGCTATGGCCATCAGTCCACAGGGCAGGAACCCTGAGCACTGGCAATCAGTCCACGGGCAGGAACCCTGAGCACTGGCATCAGTACACTGTTCAAATGGCAGGAACCCTGAGCACTGACCATCAGTCCAAGGGGCAGAAACACGGAGCACTGGTCATGCGTTCACATGGCAGGAACCCTGAGCACTGACCATCAGTCCACGGTTCACAGGGCAGAAACACGGAGCACTAGCCATCCGTTCACAGAGCAGGAACCCTGAGCACTGGCCATCAGTCCACAGGGCAGGAACCCTGAGCACTGGTCATCAGTCCACGGGGCAGGAACCCTGAGCACTGGCCATCAGTCCACAGGGCAGGAACCCTGAGCACTGGCCATCAGTCTATGGGGCAGTGACCATGAGCACTGGCAATCATTCCACAGAGCAGGAACACTGAGCACTGGCCATCAGTCCACGGAGCAGGAACCTTGAGCACTGGCCACCCCCCACAGGGCAGGGACACTGAGCACTGGCAATCAGTCCACAGAGTAGGAACCCTGAGCACTGGCCATCAGTCCATGGAGCAAGAACCCCGAAAACTGGCCATCGGTCCATGGGGCAGGGACCCTGAGCACTAGCCATCAGTCCACGTTTCACAGGGCAGGAACCCTGAGCACTGGCCATCAGTTCACGTTTCACAGGGCAGGAACCCTGAGCACTGGCCATCAGTCCACAGGGCAGGAATCCTGAGCACTGGCCATCAGTCCACTGGCAGGAACCCTGAGCACTGGCCGTCCACGGGGCAGGAACCCCGAGTACTGGCCGTCCACGAGGCAGGAACCCTGAGCACTGGCCATCAGTCCACAGGGCAGGAACCCTGAGCACTGGTAATCAGTCCACGGGCAGGAATCCTGAATACTGGCCATCAGTACACGGTTCACAGGGCAGGAACCCTAAGCACTGGCCATCAGTCCATGGGGCAGGTACCCTGAGCAAAGGCCATCAGTACACGGTTCACAGGGGAGGAACCCTAAGCACTGGCCATCAGTCCACAGACCAGGCACCCTGAGCACTGGCCACCAGTCCACAGGGCACGAACCCTAAGCACTGGCCATCAGTCCACAGGGCAAGAACCCTAAGCACTGGCCATCAGTCCACAGGGCAAGAACCCTGAGCACTGGTCACCAGTCCACAGGGCAGGAACCCTAAGCACTGGCCATCAGTCCACAGGGCAGGAACCCTGACACTGGCCATCAGTCCACAGGGCAAGAACCCTGAGCACTGGCCATCAGTCCACAGGGCAGGAACCCTGAGCACTGGCATCAGTCCACAGGGCAAGAACCCTGAGCACTGGCCATCAGTCCACAGGCAGGAACCCTGAGCACTGGCCGTCCACGGGGAAGGAACCCTGAGCTATGGCCATCAGTCCACAGGGCAGGAACCCTGAGCACTGGCAATCAGTCCACGGGCAGGAACCCTGAGCACTCACCATCAGTCCACGGGGCAGAAACACAGAGCACTGGTCATGCGTTCACAGAGCAGGAACCGTGAGCACTAGCCATCAGTCCACAGGGCAGGAACCCTGAGCACTGGCCATTAGTCCACGGGGCAGGAAACCTGAGCACTGGCCATCAGTCTACGGTTCACGGAGTAGGAACCTTGAGCACTGGCCATCCGCCCACAGGGCAGGGACCATGAGCACTGGCAATCATTCCACAGAGCAGGAACCCTGAGCACTGGCCATCAGTCCACGGTTCACGGAGCAGGAACCTTGAGCACTGGCCATCCGCCCACAGGGCAGGGACCCTGAGCACTGGCAAACAGTCCACAGAGCAGGAATCCTGAGCACTGGCCATCAGTCCATAGGGCAGGAACCCTGAAGACTGGCCATCGGTCCATGGGGCAGGGACCCTGAGCACTGGCCATCAATCCACGTTTCACAGGGCAGGAACCCTGAGCACTGGCCATCAGTCCACAGGGCAGGAACCCTGAGCACTGGCCATCAGTCCACAGGGCAGGAACCCTGAGCACTGGCCATCAGTCCACAGGGCAGGAACCCTGAGCACTGGCCATCAGTCCACAGGGCAGGAACCCTGAGCACTGGCCATCAGTCCACAGGCAGGAACCCTGAGCACTGGCCATCAGTCCACAGGCAGGAACCCTGAGCACTGGCCGTCCACGGGGCAGGAACCCTGAGCACTGGCCGTCCATGGGGCAGGAACCCTGAGCACTGGCCATCAGTCCACAGGGCAGGAACCCTGAGCACTGGTAATCAGTCCACAGGACAGAAACCCTGAGCACTGGCCATCAGTCCACAGGGTAGGAACCCTGAGCACTGGCCATCAGTTCACGGGGCAGGAACCCTGAGCACGGGCCATCAGTCCACAGGGCAGGAACCCTAAGCACTGGCCATCAGTCCACAGGGCAGGAACCCTAAGCACTGGCCATCAGTTCACGGGGCAGGAACCCTGAGCACGGGCCATCAGTCCACAGGGCAGGAACCCTAAGCACTGGCCATCAGTCCACAGGACAGAAACCCTGAGCACAGGCCATCAGTCCACAGGGTAGGAACCCTGAGCACTGGCTATCAGTACACAGATCACAGGGCAGGAACCCTGAGCACTCGCCATCAGTCCACGGGGCAGGAACCCTGAGCACTGGCCATCCGCACATGGGGCAAAGACCCTGAGCACTGGCCATCACTCCACAGGGCAGGAACCCTGAAGACTAGCCATCAGTCCATGGGGCAGGGACCCAGAGCACTGGCCATCAGTCCACAGGGCAGGAACCCTGAAGACTGGCCATCAGTCCATGGGGCAGGAACCCTGAGCACTGGCCATCAGTCCACGGGGCAGAAACAAGGAGCACTGGCCATCAGTCCACAGTTCACGGGTCAGGAACCCTGAGCACTGGCCATCAGCCCACAGAGCAGGAACCGTGACCCTGATCCTTAGCCATCAGTCCATGGGGCAGAAACCCTGAGCACTGGCCATCAGTCCACGAGGCAGGAGCCCTGAGCACTGGCCTTCAGTCCACAGGGCAGGAACCCTGAGCACTGGCCATCAGTCCACGGGGCAGGGACTGTGAGCAGTGGCCATCAGTCCACTGGTCAGAAACCCTGAGCACTGGCCATCAGTCCACTGGGCAGTAACCCCGAGCATTGGCCATCCGTCCACGGGGCAGAGACCCTGAGCACTAGCCATCAGTCCATAGTTCACGGGGCAGAGACCCTGAGCAATGGCCTTCAGTCCCAGGGGCCGGAACCCTGAGCACTGACCATCAGTCCACTGGCCAGGGACCCTGAGCACTGGTTATCAATCCACGCAGCAGGAACCCTGAGCACAGGCGGTCATTCCACGAGGCAGGAACCCTAAGCACCGCCCATCAGTCCATGGAGCAGGAACCTGAGCACTGGCCATCAGTCCACTGTTTACGGGGCAGGAACCCTGAGTACTGGCCATCCGTCCACGGGGCAGGAACACTGAGCACTGGCCATCAGTCCATGTTTCACAGCGCAGGGACCCTGAGCACTGGCCATCAGTCCATGGTGCAGGAGCCCTGAGCACTGGCCACCAGTCCATGGGGCAGGAACCCGGAGCACTGGTTATCCGTCCACAGGGCAGGAACCCTGAGTACTGGTAATCAATCCACGCAGCAGGAACCCTGAGCACAGGCCATCAGTCCACGGGGCAGGGACCCCGAGCACTGGCCATCAGTCCACGGGGCAGGGACCCCGAGCACTGGCCATCAGTCCACGTTTCACAGCGCAGGGACCCTGAGCACTGGCCATCAGTCCACGAGCAGGAAACCTGAATACTGGCCATCTGTCCATGGGGCAGGAACCCTGAGCACTTGCCATCAGTTCACCGAGTAGGAACCCTGAGCACTGGCGATCAGTCAATGGGGCAGGACCCCTGAGCACAGGCCATCAGTCCGTGGGGCAGGAACCCTGAGACTGGCTATAATATTCCAGGGGGCAGGGACCCTGAGCACTGCCCATCAGTCCACGGGACAGGAACCCTGAGCACTGGCCATCACTCTACAGTTCACGGGGCAGGAACTCTGAGCACTGGCCATCAGTCCACGGGTCAGGAACCCTGAATACTGGCCATCAGTCCACAGTTCACGGGGCAGAGACCCTGAGCACAAGCCATCACTCCACGGTTCATGGGGCAGAGACCCTGAGCACTGGCCATCAGTCCACGCGGCAGGAACCCTGAGCACTGGTTATCAATCCATGCGGCAGGAACCCTGAGCACAGGCCTTCATTCCACGAGGCAGGAACCCTAAGCACTGCCCATCAGTTCATGGAGCAGGACTCTGAGCACTGGCCATCAGTCCACTGTTTACGGGGCAGGAACCCTGAGTACTGGCCATCCGTCCACGGAGCAGGAACCCTGAGCACTGGCCATCAGCCATGCAGCAGGAACCCTGAGCACTGGCCATCAGTCCACGGGGCAGGAACCCTGAGCAATGGGCTTCAGTCCCTGGGGCCGGAACCCTAAGCACTGACCATCAGTACATGGTGCAATAACCCTGAGCACTGGCCATCAGTCCACTGGCCAGGGACCCTGAGCACTGGTTATCAATCCACGCGGCAGGAACCCTGAGCACAGGCCATCAGTCCACGGGGTAGGGACCCTGAGCACTGGCCATCAGTCCACGGGGTAGGGACCCTGAGCACTGGCCATCAGTCCACGTTTCACAGCGCAGGGACCCTGAGGACTGGCCATCAGTCCATGGTGCAGGAGCCCTGAGCACTGGGCTTCACTCCACAGGGCAGGAACCCTGAGCACTGGGCATCAGTCCACGGGGCAAGGACCCTGAGCACTGGTCATCATTCCACGAGGCAGGAACCCTAAGCACTGCCCATCAGTCCATGGAGCAGGACCCTGAGCACTGGCCATCAGACCACTGTTTACGGGGCAGGAACCCTGAGTACTGGGCATTCGTCCACAGGGCAGGAACCCTGAGCACTGGCCATCAGTTCACCGAGCAGGAACCCTGAGCACTGGCCATCGGCCATGCAGCAGGAACCCTGAGCACTGGCCATCAGTCCATGTTTCACAGCGCAGGGACCCTGAGCACTGGCCATCAGTCCATGGTGCAGGAACACTGGGCATCACTCTACAGTTCACGGTGTAGGAACCCAGAGCACTGGCCATCAGTCCAAGAGCGGGAACCCTGAGCAGTGGAAATCAGTACACAGTTCACGGGGCAGAGACCCTTAGCACTAGCCATCAGTCCATGGTTCACGGGGCAGAGACCCTGAGCACTGGCCATCAGTCCACGGGCCAGGAACCCTGAGCACTGGCCTTCAGTCCTCTGGCCAGGGACCATAAGCACTGGCCATCATTCCACGGGGCAGGAACCCTGAGCACGGCCATCATTCCACGAGGCAGGAACCCTGAGCACTGCCCATCGGTCCACGGGGCAGGACCCTGAGCACTGGTCATCAGTCAATGGGGCAGGAACCCTGAGCACAGGCCATCAGTCCATGGGGCAGGAACGCTGAGACTGGCTATAATATTCGAGGGGGCAGGGACCATGAGCACTGGCCATCAGTCCACAGGGCAGGAACCCTGAGCACTGGCCATCAGTCCACGTTTCACAGGGCAGGAACCCTGACCACTGGCCATCAGTCCACAGGCAGGAACCCTGAGCACTGGCCGTCCACGGGGCAGGAACCCTGAGCACTGGCCGTCCATGGGGCAGGAACCCTGAGCACTGGCCGTCCATGGGGCAGGAACCCTGAGCACTGGCCATCAGTCCACAGGGCAGGAACCCTGAGCACTGGCCATCAGTCCACGTTTCACAGGGCAGGAACCCTGAGCACTGGCCATCAATCCACAGGCAGGAACCCTGAGCACTGGCCGTCCACGGGGCAGGAACCCTGAGCACTGGCCGTCCACGGGGCAGGAACCCTGAGCACTGGCCGTCCATGGGGCAGGAACCCTGAGCACTGGCCATCAGTCCACAGGGCAGGAACCCTGAGCACTGGTAATCAGTCCACAGGCAGGTATCCTGAGCACTGGCCATCACTCTACAGTTCACGGGGCAGGAACCCTGAGCACTGGCCATCAGTCCACGGGGCAGGAACCCTGAACACTGGCCATCAGTCCACGGTTCACGGGCAGAGACCCTGAGCAATGGCCATCAGTCCACGGGGCAGGAACCCTGAGCAATGGCCTTCAGTCCCTGGGGCCGGAACCCTGAGCACTGACCATCAGTACATGGGGCAATAACCCTGAGCACTGGCCATCAGTCCACTGGCCAGGGACCCTGAGCACTGGCCATCAATCCAAGTGGCAGGAACCCTGAGCACGGCCATCATTCCACGAGGCAGGAACCCTGAGCACTGCCCATCGGTCCACGGGGCAGGACCCTGAGCAATGGTCATCAGTCCACGGGGCAGGAACCATGGGCATTGGCCATTAGTCCATGGGGCAGGACCCTGAGCACTGGCCATCAGTCCACTGTTTACGGGGCAGGAACCCGGAGTACTGGCCATTCGTCCACGGGGCAGGAACCCTGAGCACTGGCCATCAGTTCACCGAGCAGGAACCCTGAGCACTGGCCATCGGCCATGCAGCAGGAACCCTGAGCACTGGCCATCAGTCCACGTTTCACAGCGCAGGGACCCTGAGCACTGGCCATCAGTCCATGGTGCAGGAGCCCTGAGCACTGGGCTTCACTCCACAGGGCAGGAACCGTGAGCACTGGCCATCAGTCCATGGAGCAAGACCCTGAGCACTGGCCATCAGTCCACTGTTTACGGGGCAGGAACCCTGAGTACTGGCCATCCGTCCACGGGGCAGGAACCCTGAGCACTGGCCATCAGTTCACCGAGAAGGAACCCTGAGCACTGGCCATCAGTCCATGGTGCAGGAACCCTGAGCACTGGGCATCACTCTACAGTTCACGGTGTAGGAACCCAGAGCACTGGCCATCAGTCCAAGAGCGGGAACCCTGAGAAGTGGAAATCAGTACACAGTTCACGGGGCAGAGACCCTGAGCACTGGCCATCAGTCCACGGGCCAGGAACCCTGAGCACTGGCCTTCAGTCCACTGGCCAGGGACCATAAGCACTGGCCATCATTCCACAGGGCAGGAACCCTGAGCACGGCCATCATTCCACGAGGCAGGAACCCTGAGCACTGCCCATCGGTCCACGGGGCAGGACCCTGAGCACTGGTCATCAGTCAATGGGGCAGGAACCCTGAGCACAGGCCATCAGTCCATGGGGCAGGAACCCTGAGACTGGCTATAATATTCGAGGGGCAGGGACCATGAGCACTGGCCATCAGTCCACAGGGCAGGAACCCTGAGCACTGGCCATCAGTCCACGTTTCACAGGGCAGGAACCCTGACCACTGGCCATCAGTCCACAGGGCAGGAACACTGAGCACTGGCCATCAATCCACAGGCAGGAACCCTGAGCACTGGCCGTCCACGGGGCAGGAACCCTGAGCAAAGGCCGTCCACGGGGCAGGAACCCTGAGCACTGGCCGTCCATGGGGCAGGAACCCTGAGCACTGGCCATCAGTCCACAGGGCAGGAACCCTGAGCACTGGTAATCAGTCCACAGGCAGGAATCCTGAGCACTGGCCATCACTCTACAGTTCACGGGGCAGGAACCCTGAGCACTGGCCATCAGTCCACGGGGCAGGAACCCTGAACACTGGCCATCAGTCCTCGGTTCACGGGCAGAGACCCTGAGCACTAGCCATCAGTCCACGATTCATGGGGCAGAGACCCTGAGCACTGGCCATCAGTCCACGGGGCAGGAACCCTGAGCAATGGCCTTCAGTCCCTGGGGCCGGAACCCTGAGCACTGACCATCAGTACATGGGGCAATAACCCTGAGCACTGGCCATCAGTCCACTGGCCAGGGACCCTGAGCACTGGCCATCAGCCATGCAGCAGGAACCCTGAGCACTGGCCATCAGTCCACGGGGCAGGAACCCTGAGCAATGGGCTTCAGTCCCTGGGGCCGGAACCCTAAGCACTGACCATCAGTACATGGTGCAATAACCCTGAGCACTGGCCATCAGTCCACTGGTCAGGGACCCTGAGCACTGGTTATCAATCCACGCGGCAGGAACCCTGAGCACAGGCCATCAGTCCACGGGGTAGGGACCCTGAGCACTGGCCATCAGTCCACGTTTCACAGCGCAGGGACCCTGAGCACTGGCCATCAGTCCATGGTGCAGGAGCCCTGAGCACTGGGCTTCACTCCACAGGGCAGGAACCCTGAGCACTGGGCATCAGTCCACGGGGCAAGGACCCTGAGCACTGGTCATCATTCCACGAGGCAGGAACCCTAAGCACTGCCCATCAGTCCATGGAGCAGGACCCTGAGCACTGGCCATCAGTCCACTGTTTACGGGGCAGGAACCCTGAGTACTGGGCATTCGTCCACAGGGCAGGAACCCTGAGCACTGGCCATCAGTTCACCGAGCAGGAACCCTGAGCACTGGCCATCGGCCATGCAGCAGGAACCCTGAGCACTGGCCATCAGTCCATGTTTCACAGCGCAGGGACCCTGAGCACTGGCCATCAGTCCATGGTGCAGGAACCCTGAGCACTGGGCATCACTCTACAGTTCACGGTGTAGGAACCCAGAGCACTGGCCATCAGTCCAAGAGCGGGAACCCTGAGCAGTGGAAATCAGTACACAGTTCACGGGGCAGAGACCCTTAGCACTAGCCATCAGTCCATGGTTCACGGGGCAGAGACCCTGAGCACTGGCCATCAGTCCACGGGCAGAGACCCTGAGCAATGGCCATCAGTCCACGGGGCAGGAACCCTGAGCAATGGCCTTCAGTCCCTGGGGCCGGAACCCTGAGCACTGACCATCAGTACATGGGGCAATAACCCTGAGCACTGGCCATCAGTCCACTGGCCAGGGACCCTGAGCACTGGCCATCAATCCAAGTGGCAGGAACCCTGAGCACGGCCATCATTCCACGAGGCAGGAACCCTGAGCACTGCCCATCGGTCCACGGGGCAGGACCCTGAGCAATGGTCATCAGTCCACGGGGCAGGAACCATGGGCATTGGCCATTAGTCCATGGGGCAGGACCCTGAGCACTGGCCATCAGTCCACTGTTTACGGGGCAGGAACCCGGAGTACTGGCCATTCGTCCACGGGGCAGGAACCCTGAGCACTGGCCATCAGTTCACCGAGCAGGAACCCTGAGCACTGGCCATCGGCCATGCAGCAGGAACCCTGAGCACTGGCCATCAGTCCACGTTTCACAGCGCAGGGACCCTGAGCACTGGCCATCAGTCCATGGTGCAGGAGCCCTGAGCACTGGGCTTCACTCCACAGGGCAGGAACCGTGAGCACTGGCCATCAGTCCATGGAGCAAGACCCTGAGCACTGGCCATCAGTCCACTGTTTATGGGGCAGGAACCCTGAGTACTGGCCATCCGTCCACGGGGCAGGAACCCTGAGCACTGGCCATCAGTTCACCGAGAAGGAACCCTGAGCACTGGCCATCAGTCCATGGTGCAGGAACCCTGAGCACTGGGCATCACTCTACAGTTCACGGTGTAGGAACCCAGAGCACTGGCCATCAGTCCAAGAGCAGGAACCCTGAGAAGTGGAAATCAGTACACAGTTCACGGGGCGGAGACCCTTAGCACTAGCCATCAGTCCATGGTTCACGGGGCAGAGACCCTGAGCACTGGCCATCAGTCCACGGGCCAGGAACCCTGAGCACTGGCCTTCAGTCCACTGGCCAGGGACCATAAGCACTGGCCATCATTCCACAGGGCAGGAACCCTGAGCACGGCCATCATTCCACGAGGCAGGAACCCTGAGCACTGCCCATCGGTCCACGGGGCAGGACCCTGAGCACTGGTCATCAGTCAATGGGGCAGGAACCCTGAGCACAGGCCATCAGTCCATGGGGCAGGAACCCTGAGACTGGCTATAATATTCGAGGGGGCAGGGACCATGAGCACTGGCCATCAGTCCACAGGGCAGGAACCCTGAGCACTGGCCATCAGTCCACGTTTCACAGGGCAGGAACCCTGACCACTGGCCATCAGTCCACAGGGCAGGAACCCTGAGCACTGGCCATCAATCCACAGGCAGGAACCCTGAGCACTGGCCGTCCACGGGGCAGGAACCCTGAGCAAAGGCCGTCCACGGGGCAGGAACCCTGAGCACTGGCCGTCCATGGGGCAGGAACCCTGAGCACTGGCCATCAGTCCACAGGGCAGGAACCCTGAGCACTGGTAATCAGTCCACAGGCAGGAATCCTGAGCACTGGCCATCACTCTACAGTTCACGGGGCAGGAACCCTGAGCACTGGCCATCAGTCCACGGGGCAGGAACCCTGAACACTGGCCATCAGTCCACGGTTCACGGGCAGAGACCCTGAGCACTAGCCATCAGTCCACGATTCATGGGGCAGAGACCCTGAGCACTGGCCATCAGTCCACGGGGCAGGAACCCTGAGCAATGGCCTTCAGTCCCTGGGGCCGGAACCCTGAGCACTGACCATCAGTACATGGGGCAATAACCCTGAGCACTGGCCATCAGTCCACTGGCCATGGACCCTGAGCACTGGCCATCAATCCAAGTGGCAGGAACCCTGAGCACGGCCATCATTCCACGAGGCAGGAACCCTGAGCACTGCCCATCGGTCCACGGGGCAGGACCCTGAGCACTGGTCATCAGTCCACGGGGCAGGAACCATGGGCATTGGCCATTAGTCCATGGGGCAGGACCCTGAGCACTGGCCATCAGTCCACTGTTTACGGGGCAGGAACCCTGAGTACTGGCCATTCGTCCACGGGGCAGGAACCCTGAGCACTGGCCATCAGTTCACCGAGCAGGAACCCTGAGCACTGGCCATCGGCCATGCAGCAGGAACCCTGAGCACTGGCCATCAGTCCACGTTTCACAGCGCAGGGACCCTGAGCACTGGCCATCAGTCCATGGTGCAGGAGCCCTGAGCACTGGGCTTCACTCCACAGGGCAGGAACCGTGAGCACTGGCCATCAGTCCATGGAGCAAGACCCTGAGCACTGGCCATCAGTCCACTGTTTACGGGGCAGAAACCCTGAGTACTGGCCATCTGTCCACGGGGCAGGAACCCTGAGCATTGGCCATCAGTTCACCGAGAAGGAACCCTGAGCACTGGCCATCAGTCCATGGTGCAGGAACCCTGAGCACTGGGCATCACTCTACAGTTCACGGTGTAGGAACCCAGAGCACTGGCCATCAGTCCAAGAGCAGGAACCCTGAGAAGTGGAAATCAGTACACAGTTCACGGGGCGGAGACCCTTAGCACTAGCCATCAGTCCATGGTTCACGGGGCAGAGACCCTGAGCACTGGCCATCAGTCCACGGGCCAGGAACCCTGAGCACTGGCCTTCAGTCCACTGGCCAGGGACCATAAGCACTGGCCATCATTCCACAGGGCAGAAACCCTGAGCATGGCCATCATTCCACGAGGCAGGAACCCTGAGCACTGCCCATCGGTCCACGGGGCAGGACCCTGAGCACTGGTCATCAGTCAATGGGGCAGGAACCCTGAGCACAGGCCATCAATCCATGGAGCAGGAACCCTGAGACTGGCTATAATATTCCAGGGGGCAGGGACCATGAGCACTGGCCATCAGTCCACAGGGCAGGAACCCTGAGCACTGGCCATCAGTCCACATTTCACAGGGCAGGAACCCTGACCACTGGCCATCAGTCCACAGGGCAGGAACCCTGAGCACTGGCCATCAATCCACAGGCAGGAACCCTGAGCACAGGCCGTCCACGGGGCAGGAACCCTGAGCACTGGCCATCCATGGGGCAGGAACCCTGAGCACTGGCCATCAGTCCACAGGGCAGGAACCCTGAGCACTGGTAATCAGTCCACAGGCAGGAATCCTGAGCACTGGCCATCACTCTACAGTTCACGGGGCAGGAACCCGGAGCACTGGCCATCAGTCCACGGGGCAGGAACCCTGAACACTGGCCATCAGTCCACGGTTCACGGGCAGAGACCCTGAGCACTAGCCATCAGTCCACGATTCATGGGGCAGAGACCCTGAGCACTGGCCATCAGTCCACGGGGCAGAAACCCTGAGCAATGGCCTTCAGTCCCTGGGGCCGGAACCCTGAGCACTGACCATCAGTACATGGGGCAATAACCCTGAGCACTGGCCATCAGTCCACTGGCCAGGGGCCCTGAGCACTGGCCATCAATCCAAGTGGCAGGAACCCTGAGCACGGCCATCATTCCACGAGGCAGGAACCCTGAGCACTGCCCATCGGTCCACGGGGCAGGACCCTGAGCACTGGTCATCAGTCCACGGGGCAGGAACCATGGGCATTGGCCATTAGTCCATGGGGCAGGACCCTGAGCACTGGCCATCCGTCCATAGGGCAGGGACCCCGAGCTCTGGCCACCAGTCCAAGGAGGAGGGACACTGAGTAGTGGCCATCAGTCCACAAGGAACGAACCCTGGGCACTGGCCATCAGTCCATGGGGCAGGAACACTGAGCACTGGCCATCAGTCCACAGGGCAGTGACCCTGAGCAGTAGTCCTCAGTCCACGGGGCATGAACCCTGAGCACTGGCTATCAGTCCACGCGGCAGGAACACTGAGCAATGGCCATCAATCTACAGTGCGAGAACCCAGAGCACTGGCCATCAGTCCACGAGACAGGAATTCTGAGCACTGGCTATCAGTCCACAGGGCAGGAACCCTGAGCATTGGCCATCAGTCCACGGAGCAGGAACTCTGACCCTGATCCCTGGCCATCAGTCCAAGGGGCAGGACCCTGGGCACTGTCCATCAGAACATGGGGCAGGAGCCTGAGTACTGTCCATCAGTCCATGGGACAGGAACCCTGAGCACTGGCCATTAGTCCACGGGCAGGAACCCTGTGCACTGGCCATCAGTCCATAGGGCAGGACCCTGAGCACTGGCCATCAGTCCATGGGAAAGGACCATGAGCACTGGCCATCCGTCCACGGGGTAGGGACCCTGAGCACTGGCCATCCGTCCACGGGGCAGGAACCCTGAGCACTGGCCATCAGTTCACCGAGCAGGAACCCTGAGCACTGACGATCACTCCATGAGGCAGGAACCCTGAGACTGGCTAGAAGTCCACGGGTCGGGGACCCTGAGCACTGACCGTCAGTCCACGGGCAGCAACTCTGAGCACTGGGCATCACTCTACAGTTCACGGGGCAGGAACCCCGAGCACTGGCCATCAGTCCACGAGCAGGAACCCTGAGCAGTGGCAATCAGTCCACGGTTCACAGGGCAGAGACCCTTAGCACTAGCCATCAGTCCACGGTTCACGGGGCAAAGACCCTGAGCACTGGCCATCAGTCCATGGGGCAGGACCCTGAGCACTGGTCATCAGTCCATGAGGCAGAAACCCTGGACACTGGCCATTAGTCTATGGGGCAGGACCCTGAGCACTGGCCATCCGTCCATGAGGAAGGGACCCCGAGCACTGGCCATCATTCCACTGGGCAGGGACACTGAGAAGGGGCCATCAGTCCACGAGGCACGAACCCTGGGCACTGGCCATCAGTCCATGGGGCAGGAACACTGAGCACTGGCCATCAGTGCACGGGGGTAAGGACCCTGAGCACTTGCCATCAGTCCGCGGAGCAGGAACCCTGAGCACTGGCTATCAGTCCACAGGGCAGGAACACTGAGCATTGGCCATCAGTTCACGGTGCAGGAACCCTGAGCAATGGCTATCAGTCCAAGGGACAGGAATTCTGAGCACTGGCTATCAGAACATGGGGCAGGACCCTGAGCACTGGCCATCAGTCCACGGAGCAGAAACTCTGACCCTGATCCCTGGCCATCAGTCCACGGGGCAGGACCCCCTGGGCACTGGCCATCAGAACATGGGGCAGGACCCTGGGCACTGGCCATCCGTCTATAGGGCAGGGAACCTGAGCACTGGCCATCCGTCTATGGGGCAGGGAACCTGAGCACTGGCCATCAGCCCACGGGGCAGGGACCCTGACCACTGCCAATCCGTCCACGGGGCAGGAGGGCTGGGTCTGGGCAGGAGGGCTGGGTCTGGGCTGCACGGCAGGACATCTAATGCCTCATGAACATTCCTCAGTGGGCAGAGAGGGCTCCCTAAATGTGTCGGAAAGGGGGCACTTTGGCCGAAAAATGTAACTTGCTCTATGGTCTCACAATTTTTTGTATGAATGTTGTGGTGCACATACGGGATAGGCCTCGAGGTATTTGATGCAGAGTGTGTAATAAATGCGGCCTTATTGACTGCATTGGTTGTGTGTGGGGGAAGAGAGGGTTACTGCTCAGCACCCCAGCAGCCTATGAACACACTCTCTGCTCTGCCCCATGAGCACTTACCCCAGACAATGAATACCCCAGGCCTCTGAGTGGAGCTCAGGGGCAGCAACATCTCTATAGAATCAATACCTCATCTAATGGGATGCTTCAGCAAACAGGCACCATTTAGGAATGAGCAAACCTTCAGATTAATGGGTAAACCGCTGCTAATGGGCTGACGCTGTAAAAACACAGAGCCGAGGAGGGGGTGAACAAGACCCCGACCAGGCCGCACAATGGGCGCCTTCGTCACCTTGCTGCTCTCATTGCAGAGAATAACAAAAAGAGGGCGCGCGCGTCATCTCGTGCGATAATGCCCATCTCTCAGGAGAGAGCTAATCACCCCCTCCGCGTCCTCATTACCACACCTGCTGGGCCCACCATGCCCCCACACACTGACACATCAGCCGGCCATTGTCCCGGCCAGCGGTGTTCCGGGGGCTGCGGCCTAATGAGAGGGGATTAGCCGGGCCCCTCGGGCTATAAAAGCCATCCCTGCTCGGGACACGGGGACTCTTGGGTTCAAGTGAGGGGACGGGCCCTCTTCAGCTCTGCGCATTTGACACGGGGACTCTTGGGTTCAAGTGAGGGGACGGGCCCTTTCCAGCTCTGCGCATTTCATCCATTGGGAGGCCGCGGTGACTCACGATGCGCGCAGCCGGTCCCAGGTGCCCAGGGTGGCTGACAGGCCTGATGCTCTTGCTCTCTCTGGGGCCTTCCGAGGGGTTCTACCTGGACGTACCTAGCGCCTCTTCCAGGTGCACTTCCATCCCCCGGAACATGGCGCTGTGTTACGACATCGGGTACGCCGAGATGAGGATCCCCAACCTGCTGGAGCACGAGAGCATGGGGGAAGTGATCCAGCAGTCTGCCAGCTGGCTGCCTCTGCTCGCCAGGGAGTGCCACCCCGATGCCAGAGTCTTCCTCTGCTCGCTCTTTGCACCCATCTGCCTGGACAGGTGAGTCTCTGCTGCTACTGGCGCGCTGCACTCTGGGGGCAGAAGAGATGCCACAGCGACCTGGCATAACTAAAGAACTGCTGAGCAACATTACCAGAAGAGGCCAATTATTTGTAAGGGCACTAATAAAAAGGATCAGAATGTTTTTGGGACGTAACTCGTGAATATTAACGTGGGAGCCTGGGGTAGGGTGGTAGTTAACCACACCACACTACACGCCGGCACAATTGTGTAAAGGCGGCCAGGGAGAGAACGCAGAACTGTCTGGTGATTACAAAAAGTCATAGTTACTCCCCAAAAATGGACTTCAGTCCATTGCGGTAACGGCTGGTGGTATTTCTTCCGCCGCCGCGTCAAAGCGCATTAGTCAAGCGACTGGCCTTTTCAAGGCGCTGCTAAGTTCAGTGTGAATTAAAGTGAATGCCCACTACAAGGTTTCCAGGTTCTAATGGGTGCACGCCTCTCTGTCAGGCTAAATTAGCTAACTAGCTCCCAGTGACAGGCACCAGGGATGCCCACCTGCTGCCAGCCGGACATGGCGTCCTGCAGCCTGGTTCTAAGTGTCCTCAAATGACGCGGGGACACTTGATAGCTCCGAGAGAAGGCTGCTTCGACAGATATTCCTCGGTAGACATTCCCTTCGTCTTTCTGTTTAGCTGAAGCACCTGGGCCACATTAGGACAAGTTTGCACCATAGCATAAGAAATACGAAAACAGTAGTTTTGCACATGTTTCTCCAACTTGTCTTCCAGGGAACAAAGGAAACAGGTTTTGCTTCAATCAATACAAAAATACTTTCCTGTCAGGTCAAAAACGCGCAAATACATTTTTGCTGCGTACTTGCAAGGAAAGCAGCAAACTCACTTACTCTCAAACTTCACCCACTTTCACGTTTAAAAATTGGAGCAGCGTTGGTTTGTTGCGTTCTCCAAGCATCAAAACAATGCAAGGGCAGTATGCGCAACTTTTGTTTGCTGAGGAAAAATGTCAGGCTAAATATAGATCAAGACCTGGTTGCCCCGCTCGCTCTCAGCAAATGCCAACAATAGTGTAAACCAGCCCCTGCGCGTTCACCTCCGCGCCAGCTCGACTGGGGCCATTCCATGTTACAGACACTACAAGGGGGCGCAGCATCAGTGGGCATCGGTGCAAGCTTCCTGCACCACGGCCCGTGCCTTCTTTACAAAGCGGGCCCGGAAGTCTGACACCTGCCTGCAGACCTCCGCCACACACCAGCATCCCGTGTCCATCTCTGCCCGCAGACCTCCTCCACGCACCAGCATCCCGTGTCCATCTCTGCCCGCAGACCTCCTCCACGCACCAGCATCCCGTGTCCATCTCTGCCCGCAGACATCCTCCACGCACCAGCATCCCGTGTCCATCTCTGCCCGCAGACATCCTCCACGCACCAGCATCCTGTGTCCATCTCTGCCCGCAGACATCCTCCACGCACCAGCATCCTGTGTCCATCTCTGCCCGCAGACCTCCTCCACACACCAGCATCCCGTGTCCATCTCTGCCCGCAGACCTCCTCCACGCACCAGCATCCCGTGTCCATCTCTGCCCGCAGACATCCTCCACGCACCAGCATCCTGTGTCCATCTCTGCCCGCAGACATCCTCCACGCACCAGCATCCTATGTCCATCTCTGCCCGCAGACCTCCTCCACACACCAGCATCCCGTGTCCATCTCTGCCCGCAGACATGCTCCACACACCAGCATCCCGTGTCCATCTCTGCCCGCAGACATGCTCCACACACCAGCATCCTGCGCCCATCTCTACCCGCAGACCTCCTCCACACACCAGCATCCCGTGTCCATCTCTGCCCGCAGACCTCCTCCACACACCGGCATCTCAGCATCCTGTGTCCATCTCTGCCCGCAGACCTCCTCCACGCACCAGCATCTTGTGTCCATCTCTGCCCGCAGACCTCCTCCACACACCAGCATCTCAGCATCCTGTGTCCATCTCTGCCCGCAGACATCCTTCACGCACCGGCTTCCTGTGTCCATAGCTGCCCGCAGACCTCCTCCACACAGCAACATTCCGTGTCTACCTCTGCCCGCAGACCTCCTCCACACACAGGCATCCTGTGTTCATCTCTGGCCGCAGACCTCCTCCACACACCGGCATCCTGTGTCCATCTCTGGCCACAGACCTCCTCCACACACCGGCATCCTGTGTCCACCTCTGCCCGCAGACATCCTCCACACACCAGCATCCCGTGTCCATCTCTGCCCGCAGACCTCCTCCACACACCAACATCCCGTGTCCACCTCTGCCAGCAAACCTCCTCCACAAAAAAGCATCCTGTGTCCACCTCTGCCCGTGACCTCCTCCACACACCAGCATCCTGTGTCCATCTCTGACCGCAGACCTCCTCCACACACCAGCATCTCAGCATCCTGTGTCCATCTCTGCCCACAGACCTCCTCCACACACCGGAATCCTGTGCCCATATCTGCCCACAGACTTCCTCCACACACCAACATCCAGTGTCCATCTTTGCCTGCAGACCTCCTCCACACACCAACACCCCGTGTCCACCTCTGCCCGCAGACCTCCTCCACACACCAACATCCTGTGTCCATCTCTGGCCGCAGACCTCCTCCAAACACCAGCATCCTGTGTCCATCTCTGCTCGCAGACCTCCTCCATACACCAGCATCTCAGCATCCTGTGTCCATCTCTGCCCGCAGACCTCCTCCACACACCAGCATCCCGTGTCCATCTCTGCCCGCAGACCTCCTCCACACACCAGCATCCCGTGTCCATCTTTGCCCGCAGACCTCCTCCACACACCAACATCCAGTGTCCATCTCTGCCCGCACACCTCTTCCATACACCGGCATCCTGTGTCCATCTCTGCCCGCAGACCTTCTCCACACACCGACATCCTGTGTCCATCTATGGCTGCAGACCTCCTCCACATACCAGCATCGTGTGTCCATCTCTGCCCGCAGACCTCTTCCACACACCAGCATCCTGTGTCCACCTCTGCCCGCAGACTTCCTCCACACACCAGCATCCTGAGTCCACCTCTGCCCGCAGACCTCCTCCACACAAGCATATCAGCATCCTGTGTCCATCTCTGCCCGCAGACCTCCTCCACACACCGGCATCCTGTGGCCATCTCTGCCCGCAAACCTCCTCCACACACCAGCATCCCGAGTCCATCTCTGCCAGCAGACCTTCTCCACACACCAGCATCCCGTGTCCAACTCTGCCCACAGATGTCCTCCACACACCAGAATCCCGTGTCCACCTCTGCCCGCAGAGTTCCTCCACACACTAGCATCCTGTGTCCATCTCTGGCCACAGACCTCCTCCACACACCAGCATCGTGTGTCCATCTCTGCCCGCAGACCTCCTCCACACACCCGCATCTCACGTCCATCTCTGCCCGCACACCTCCTCCACACACCGTCATCCCGTGCCCATCCTCCACAAAAGCATCCTGTGTCCACTTCTGCCCGCAGACCTCCTCCACACACCGGCATCCCAGCATCCTGTGTCCATCTCTGCTCGCAGACCTACTCCACACACCAGCATCTCAGCATCATGTGTCCATCTCTGCCCGCAGACCTCCTCCACACACCAACATCCCGTGTCCACCTCTGCCTGCAGACCTCCTCCACACACCAGCATCCTGTGTCCACCTCTGCCCGCAGACCTCCTCCACAAAAAAGCATCCTGTGTCCACTTCTGCCCGCTGACCTCCTCCACACACCAACATCCCGTGTCCACCGCTGCCCGCAGACCTCCTCCACACACCAGCATCCCGTGTCCATCTCTGCCCGCAGACCTCCTCCACACACCAACATCCCGTGTCCATCTCTTCCCGCAGACCTCCTCCACAAACAAGCATCCTGTGCCCATCTCTGCCCGCAGACTTCCACACACAAGCATCCTGTGTCCACCTCTGCCCACCTCTGCCCGCAGATCTCCTCCACACACCAGCATCCTGTGTCCATCTCTGCCCGCAGACCTCCTCCACACACCAGCATCCTGAGTCCACCTCTGCCCGCAGACCTCCACACACCGGCATCTCACTATCCTGTGTCCATCTCTGCCCGCAGACCTCCTCCACGCACCGGCATCCTGTCTCCATCTCTGCTCGCAGAACTCCTCCACACACCAGCATCCCGAGTCCATCTCTGCCAGCAGACCTCCACACACCAGCATCCTGTGCCCATCTCTGCCCGCAGACCTCCTCCACATGCCGGCATCCTGTGTCCATCTCTGCCCACAGACCGCCTCCACACGCTGGCATCCTGTGTCCATCTCTGCCCGCAGATCTCCTCCACACACCAGCATCCTGTGCCCATCTCTGCCCACAGACCTCCTCCACACACCGGCATCGTGTGTCCATCTCTGCCTGCAGACCTCCTCCACACACCGGCGTCCTGTGTCCATCTCTGCCCGCAGAGCTCCTCCACATACCAGCATCCTGTGTCCACCTCTGCCCGCAGATCTCCAAAAAAAGCATCCTGTGTCCACCTCTGCCCGCTGACCTTCTCCACACACCAGCATCCTGTGTCCATCTCTGCCCGCAGACCTCCTCCACACACTAGCATCTCAGCATCCTGTGTCCATCTCTGCCAACGGACCTCCTCCACACACCGGCATCCTGTGCCCATATCTGCCCACAGACCTCCTCCACACACCAGCATCCTGTGTCCATCTCTGCTCGCAGACCTCCTCCACACACCACCATCTCAGCATCCTGCGACCATCTCTGCCCACAAACCTCCTCCACACACTGGCATCCTGTGTCCATCTCTGTCCGCAGGCCTCCTCCACTCACACCAGCATCCCGTGTCCATCTCCGCCCCCAGACCTCCTCCACGCACCAGCATCCGGTGTCCATCTCTGCCCGCAGACCTCCTCCACACACCAGCATCCCGTGTCCACCTCTGCCCCCAGACCTTCTCCACACACCGACATCCTGTGTCCATCTATGGCCGCAGACCTCCTCCACATACCAGCATCGTGTGTCCATCTCTGCCCGCAGACCTCCTCCACGAACAAGCATTCTGTGTCCACCTCTGCCCGCAGACCTCCTCCACAAACAAGCATTCTGTGTCCACCTCTGCCCGCAGACCTCCTCCACACACCAGCATCCTGAGTCCACCTCTGCCCACAGACCTCCTCCACACACAAGCATATCAGCATCCTGTGTCCATCTCTGCCCAAGGACCTCCTCCACACACCGGCATCCTTTGGCCACCTCTGCCCGCAGACCTCCTCCACACACAAGCATATCAGCATCCTGTGTCCATCTCTGCCCAAGGACCTCCTCCACACACCGGCATCCTTTGGCCATCTCTGCCCGCAGACCTCCTCCACACAACAGCATCCCGAGTCCATCCCTGCCAGCAGACTTTCTCCACACACCAGCATCCCGTGTCCAACTCTGCCCACAGACCTCCTCCACACACCAGAATCCTGTGTCCACCTCTGCGCGCAGAGCTCCTCCACACACTGGCACCCTGTGTCCATCTCTGGCCACAGACCTCCTCCACACACCAGCATCGTGTGTCCATCTCTGCCCGCAGACCTCCTCCACAACAGCATCCTGTGTCCACCTCTGCCCGCAGACCTCCTCCACAAACAACCATCCTGTGTCCACCTCTGCCTGCAGAACTCCTCCACACACTGACATCCTGTGTCCATCTCCGTCCGCAGACCTCCTCCACACACCAGCATCTCAGCATCCTGTGTCCATCTCTGCCCACAGACCTCCTCCACACACCGGCATCCTGTGCCCATCTCTGCCCGCAGACCTCCTCCACACACCAGCATCTCACGTCCATCTCTGCCCGCAGACCTCCTCCACACACCAGCATCTCGCGTCCATCTCTGCCCGCAGACCTCCTCCACACACCGTCATCCCGTGCCCATCTCTGCCCACAGACCTCCACACACCGGCATCCCAGCATCCTGTGTCCATCTCCGTCCGCGGACCTCCTCCACACACCAACATCCTGTGTCCACCTCTGCCTGCAGACCTCCTCCACACACAAGCATCCTGTGTCCAACTCTGCCCGCAGACCTCCTCCACAAAAAGCATCCTGTGTCCACTTCTGCCCGCTGACCTCCTCCACACATCAACATCCCGTGTCCACCTCTGCCCGCAGACCTCCTCCACACACCAGCATCCCGTGTCCATCTCTGCCCGCAGACCTCCTCCACACACCAACATCCCGTGTCCATCTCTGCCCGCAGACCTCCACCACACACCAGCATCCAGTGTCCACCTTTACCCGCAGACCTCCTCTACAAACAAGCATCCTGTGTCCATCTCTACCCGCAGACCTCCTCCACAAACAAGCATCCTGTGCCCATCTCTGCCCGCAGACCTCCACACACAAGCATCCTGTGTCCACCTCTGCCCGCAGATCTCCTCCACACACCAGCATCCTGTGTCCATCTCTGCCCGCAGACCTCCTCCACACACCAGCATCCCGAGTCCATCTCTGCCAGCAGACCTCCACACACCAGCATCCTGTGCCCATCTCTGCCCGCAGACCTCCTCCACATGCCGGCATCCTGTGTCCATCTCTGCCCACAGACCTCCACCACACGCTGGCATCCTGTGTCCATCTCTGCCCGCAGACTTCCTCCACACACCAGCATCCTGTGCCCATCTCTGCCCGCAGACCTCCTCCACACACCGGCATCATGTGTCCATCTCTGCCTGCAGACCTCCTCCACACACCGGCGTCCTGTGTCCATCTCTGCCCGCAGAGCTCCTCCACATACCAGCATCCTGTGTCCACCTCTGCCCGCAGATCTCCTCCACAAAAAAGCATCCTGTGTCCACCTCTGCCCGCTGACCTTCTCCACACACCAGCATCCTGTGTCCATCTCTGCCAACGGACCTCCTCCACACACCGGCATCCTGTGCCCATATCTGCCCACAGACCTCCTCCACACACCAGCATCCTGTGTCCATCTCTGCTCGCAGACCTCCTCCACACACCACCATCTCAGCATCCTGTGTCCATCTCTGTCCGCAGGCCTCCTCCACTCACACCAGCATCCCGTGTCCATCTCCGCCCGCAGACCTCCTCCACACACCAGCATCCGGTGTCCATCTCTGCCCGCAGACCTCCTCCACACACCAGCATCCCGTGTCCACCTCTGCCCCCAGACCTATTCCACACACCGACATCCTGTGTCCATCTATGGCTGCAGACCTCCTCCACATACCAGCATCGTGTGTCCATCTCTGCCCGCAGACCTCCTCCACACACCAGCATCCTGTGTCCACCTCTACCCGCAGACCTCCTCCACAAACAAGCATCCTGTGTCCACCTCTGCCCGCATACCTCCTCCACACACCAGCATCCTGAGTCCACCTCTGCCCACAGACCTCCTCCACACACAAGCATATCAGCATCCTGTGTCCATCTCTGCCCGCAGACTTCCTCCACACACCAGCATCCTGTGTCCATCTCTGCTCGCAGAACTCCTCCACACACCAGCATCTCAGCATCCTGTGTCCATCTCTGCCCAAGGACCTCCTCCACACACCAGCATCCTGTGGCCATCTCTGCCCGCAGACCTCCTACACACACCAGCATCCCGAGTCCATCCCTGCCAGCAGACCTTCTCCACACACCAGCATCCCGTGTCCAACTCTGCCCACAGACCTCCTCCACACACCAGAATCCCGTGTCCACCTCTGCCCGCAGAGCTCCTCCACACACTGGCATCCTGTGTCCATCTCTGGCCACAGACCTCCTCCACACACCAGCATCGTGTGTCCATCTCTGACCGCAGACCTCCTCCACAACAGCATCCTGTGTCCACCTCTGCCCGCAGACCTCCTCCACAAACAACCATCCTGTGTCCACCTCTGCCCGCAGACCTCCTCCACACACCGACATCCTGTGTCCATCTCCGTCCGCAGACCTCCTCCACACACCAGCATCTCAGCATCCTGTGTCCATCTCTGCCCACAGACCTCCTCCAAACACCGGCATCCTGTGCCCATCTCTGCCCGCAGACCTCCTCCACACACCAGCATCTCACGTCCATCTCTGCCCGCAGACCTCCTCCACACACCACCATCTCGCGTCCATCTCTGCCCACAGACCTCCTCCACACACCGGCATCCCAGCATCCTGTGTCCATCTCTGCTCGCAGACCTCCTCCACACACCAGCATCTCAGCATCATGTGTCCATCTCTGCCCGCGGACCTCATCCACACACCAACATCCCGTGTCCACCTCTGCCTGCAGACCTCCTCCACACACCAGCATCCTGTGTCCACCTCTGCCCGCAGACCTCCTCCACAAAAAAGCGTTCTGTCCACTTCTGCCCGCTGACCTCCTCCACACACCAACATCCCGTGTCCACCTCTGCCCGCAGACCTCCTCCACACACCAGCATCCCGTGTCCATCTCTGCCCGCAGACCTCCTCCACACACCAACATCCAGTGTCCATCTCCGCCCGCAGACCTCCACCACACACCAGCATCCAGTGTCCACCTTTACCCGCAGACCTCCTCTACAAACAAGCATCCTGTGTTCATCTCTACCCGCAGACCTCCTCCACGAACAAGCATCCTGTGCCCATCTCTGCCCGCAGACCTCCACACACAAGCATCCTGTGTCCACCTCTTCCCGCAGATCTCCTACACACACCAGCATCCTGTGTCCATCTCTGCCCGCAGACCTCCTCCACACACCAGCATCCAGAGTCCATCTCTGCCAGCAGACCTCCACACACCAGCATCCTGTGCCCATCTCTGCCCGCAGACCTCCTCCACATGCCGGCATCCTGTGTCCATCTCTGCCCACAGACCTCCACCACACGCTGGCATCCTGTGTCCATCTCTGCCCGCAGACCTCCTCCACACACCGGCATCGTGTGTCCATCTCTGCCTGCAGACCTCCTCCACACACCGGCGTCCTGTGTCCATCTCTGCCCGCAGAGCTCCTCCACATACCAGCATCCTGTGTCCACCTCTGCCCGCAGATCTCCTCCACAAAAAAGCATCCTGTGTCCACCTCTGCCCGCTGACCTTCTCCACACACCAGCATCCTGTGTCCATCTCTGCCCACAGACCTCCTCCACACACCAGCATCTCAGCATCCTGTGTCCATCTCTGCCAACGGACCTCCTCCACACACCGGCATCCTGTGCCCATATCTGCCCACAGACCTCCTCCACACACCACCATCTCAGCATCCTGTGACCATCTCTGCCCACAAACCTCCTCCACACACTGGCATCCTGTGTCCATCTCTGTCCGCAGAGCCTCCTCCACTCACACCAGCATCCCGTGTCCATCTCCGCCCGCAGACCTCCTCCACACACCAGCATCCGGTGTCCATCTCTGCCCGCAGACCTCCTCCACACACCAGCATCCCGTGTCCACCTCTGCCCCCAGACCTTCTCCACACACCGACATCCTGTGTCCATCTATGGCCGCAGACCTCCTCCACATACCAGCATCATGTGTCCATCTCTGCCCGCAGACCTCCTCCACACACCAGCATCCTGTGTCCACCTCTACCCGCAGACCTCCTCCACAAATAAGCATCCCGTGTCCACCTCTGCCCGCAGACCTCCTCCACACACCAGCATCCTGAGTCCACCTCTGCCCACAGACCTCCTCCACACACAAGCATATCAGCATCCTGTGTCCATCTCTGCCCGCAGACCTCCTCCACACACCAGCATCCTGTGTCCATCTCTGCTCGCAGAAATCCTCCACACACCAGCATCTCAGCATCCTGTGTCCATCTCTTCCTAAGGACCTCCTCCACACACCGGCATCCTGTGGCCATCTCTGCCCGCAGACCTCCTCCACACACCAGCATCCCGAGTCCATCCCTGCCAGCAGACCTTCTCCACACACCAGCATCCCGTGTCCAACTCTGCCCACAGACCTCCTCCACACACCAGAATCCCGTGTCCACCTCTGCCGGCAGAGCTCCTCCACACACTGGCATCCTGTGTCCATTTCTGGCCACAGACCTCCTCCACACACCAGCATCGTGTGTCCATCTCTGCCCGCAGACCTCCTCCACAACAGCATCCTGTGTCCACCTCTGCCCGCAGACCTCCTCCACAAACAACCATCCTGTGTCCACCTCTGCCCGCAGAACTCCTCCACACACCGACATCCTGTGTCCATCTCTGCCCGCAGACCTCCTCCACACACCAGCATCTCACGTCCATCTCTGCCTGCAGACCTCCTCCACACACCAGCATCTCACGTCCATCTCTGCCTGCAGACCTCCTCCACACACCAGCATCTCACGTCCATCTCTGCCCCAGACCTCCTCCACACACCGTCATCCCGTGCCCATCTCTGCCCACAGACCTCCTCCACACACCGGCATCCCAGCATCCTGTGTCCATCTCTGCTCACAGACCTCCTCCACACACCAGCATCTCAGCATCATGTGTCCATCTCTGCCCGCGGACCTCCTCCACACACCAACATCCAGTGTCCACCTCTGCCTGCAGACCTCCTCCACACACCAGCATCCTGTGCCCACCTCTGCCCGCAGACCTCCTCCACAAAAGCGTCCTGTGTCCACTTCTGCCCGCTGACCTCCTCCACACACCTACATCCCGTGTCCACCTCTGCCCGCAGACCTCCTCCACACACCAGCATCCCGTGTCCATCTCTGCCCGTAGACCTCCACCACACACCAGCATCCACCTTTACCCGCAGACCTCCTCTACAAACAAGCATCCTGTGTCCATCTCTACCCGCAGACCTCCTCCACAAACAAGCATCCTGTGCCCATCTCTGCCCGCAGACCTCCACACACAAGCATCCTGTGTCCACCTATGGCCGCAGATCTCCTCCACACACCAGCATCCTGTGTCCATCTCTGCCCGCAGACCTCCTCCACACACCAGCATCCTGAGTCCACCTCTGCCCGCAGACCTCCACACACCGGCATCTCAGCATCCTGTGTCCATCTCTGCCCGCAGACCTCCTCCACACACCGGCATCCTGTGTCCATCTCTGCTCGCAGAACTCCTCCACACTCCAGCATCCTGAGTCTATCTCTGCTAGCAGACCTCCACACACCAGCATCCTGTGCCCATCTCTGCCCGCAGACCTCCTCCACACACCGGCATCCTGTGTCCATCTCTGCCCACAGACCTCCTCCACACGCCGGCATCCAGTGTCCATCTCTGCCCGCAGACCTCCTCCACACACCGGCATCCCATGTCCATCTCTGCCCGCAGACCTCCGCCACACAGCAGCATCCGTGTCCACCTCTGCCCGCTGACCTCCTCCACACACCGGCATCCTGTGTCCATCTCTGCCCGCAGAGCTCCTCCACACACCAGCATCCTGTGTCCACCTCTGCCTGCAGACCTCCTCCACAAAAAAGCATACTGCCCACAAACCTCCTCCACACTGGCATCCTGTGTCCATCTCTGTCCGCAGGCCTCCACTCACACCAGCATCCCGTGTCCATCTCCGCCCACAGACCTCCTCCACACACCAGCATCCGGTGTCCATCTCCAGCCCGCAGACCTCCTCCACACACCAGCATCCCGTGTCCACCTCTGCCCCCAGACCTTCTCCACACACCGACATCCTGTGTCCATCTATGGCCGCAGACCTCCTCCACATACCAGCATCGTGTGTCCATCTCAGCCCGCAGACCTCCTCCACACACCAGCATCCTGTGTCCACCGCTACCCGCAGACCTCCTCCACAAACAAGCATCCTGTGTCCACCTCTGCCCCCAGACCTCCTGCACACACCAGCATCCTGAGTCCATCTCTGCCAGCAGACCTTCTCCACACACCAGCATCTCAGCATCCTGTGTCCATCTCTGCCCACAGATCTCCTCCACACACCGGCATCCTGTGTCCATCTCTGCCTGCAAACCTCCTCCACACACCAGCATCCTGTGTCCACCTCTGTCCCCAGACCTTCTCCACGCACCGGCATCCTGTGTCCATTTATGGCCACAGACCTCCTGCACACACCAACATCGTGTGTCCATCTCTGCCTGCAGACCTCCTCCACAAACAAGCATCCTGTGTCCACCTATGCCCGCAGACCTCCTCCACACACCAGCATCCTGTGTCCACCTCTGCCCACAGACCTCCTCCACACACAAGCATCTCATCATCTTGTGTCCATCTCTGACCGCAGACCTCCTCCACACACCAGCATCTCAGCATCCTGTGTCCATCTCTGCCCACAGACGGTGGCATCCTGTGTCCATCTCTGCTTGCAGACCTCCTCCACACACCAGCATCCTGTGTCCATCTCTGCCCGCAGACCTCCTCCACACACCAGCATCCCGTGTCCATCTCTGGCCGCAGACCTCCTCCACACACCAGCATTCCGTGTCTACCTCTGCCAGCAGACCTCCTCCCCACACCGGCATCCTGTGTCCATCTCTGGCCGCAGACGTCCTCCACACACCCAGCCTTGTGTGTTCATCTCAGCCCGCAGGCCTCCACCACACACCAGCATCCTCTGTCCACCTCTGCCAGCAGACTTCCTCCTTCAAACAAGCATCCTGTGTCCACCTCTGCCCGCAGACCTCCTCCACACACCAGTATCTCAGCATCCTGTGTCCATCTCTGCCCACAGACCTCCTCCTCAAACCGGCATCCTGTGCCCATCTCTGCCCTCAGACCTCCTCCACACACCGACATCCCAACACACCGACATCCCAGCATCCTGTGTCCATCTCTGCTTGCAGACCTCCTCCACACACCGACATCTCAGCATCCTGTGTCCATCTCTGCCCACAGACCTCCTCCACACACCGGCATCCTGTGTCCATCTCTGCCAGCAGAACTCCTCCACACACCAGCATCCCATGTCCATCTCTGCCCGCAGACCTCCTTCACCCACCAGCATCCCGTGTCCATCTCTGCCCGCAGACCTCTTCCACACACCAGTATCCCGTGTACACCTCTGCCCACAGACCTCCCCCACACACCGGCATCCTGTGTCCATCTTTGGCCGCAGACCTCCTCCACACACCAGCATCCCGAGTCCATCCCTGCCAGCAGACCTTCTCCACACACCAGCATCCCGTGTCCAACTCTGCCCACAGACCTCCTCCACACACCAGAATCCCGTGTCCACCTCTGCCGGCAGAGCTCCTCCACACACTGGCATCCTGTGTCCATTTCTGGCCACAGACCTCCTCCACACACCAGCATCGTGTGTCCATCTCTGCCCGCAGACCTCCTCCACAACAGCATCCTGTGTCCACCTCTGCCCGCAGACCTCCTCCACAAACAACCATCCTGTGTCCACCTCTGCCCGCAGAACTCCTCCACACACCGACATCCTGTGTCCATCTCTGCCCGCAGACCTCCTCCACACACCAGCATCTCACGTCCATCTCTGCCTGCAGACCTCCTCCACACACCAGCATCTCACGTCCATCTCTGCCTGCAGACCTCCTCCACACACCAGCATCTCACGTCCATCTCTGCCCCAGACCTCCTCCACACACCGTCATCCCGTGCCCATCTCTGCCCACAGACCTCCTCCACACACCGGCATCCCAGCATCCTGTGTCCATCTCTGCTCACAGACCTCCTCCACACACCAGCATCTCAGCATCATGTGTCCATCTCTGCCCGCGGACCTCCTCCACACACCAACATCCAGTGTCCACCTCTGCCTGCAGACCTCCTCCACACACCAGCATCCTGTGCCCACCTCTGCCCGCAGACCTCCTCCACAAAAAGCGTCCTGTGTCCACTTCTGCCCGCTGACCTCCTCCACACACCTACATCCCGTGTCCACCTCTGCCCGCAGACCTCCTCCACACACCAGCATCCCGTGTCCATCTCTGCCCGTAGACCTCCACCACACACCAGCATCCACCTTTACCCGCAGACCTCCTCTACAAACAAGCATCCTGTGTCCATCTCTACCCGCAGACCTCCTCCACAAACAAGCATCCTGTGCCCATCTCTGCCCGCAGACCTCCACACACAAGCATCCTGTGTCCACCTATGGCCGCAGATCTCCTCCACACACCAGCATCCTGTGTCCATCTCTGCCCGCAGACCTCCTCCACACACCAGCATCCTGAGTCCACCTCTGCCCGCAGACCTCCACACACCGGCATCTCAGCATCCTGTGTCCATCTCTGCCCGCAGACCTCCTCCACACACCGGCATCCTGTGTCCATCTCTGCTCGCAGAACTCCTCCACACTCCAGCATCCTGAGTCTATCTCTGCTAGCAGACCTCCACACACCAGCATCCTGTGCCCATCTCTGCCCGCAGACCTCCTCCACACACCGGCATCCTGTGTCCATCTCTGCCCACAGACCTCCTCCACACGCCGGCATCCAGTGTCCATCTCTGCCCGCAGACCTCCTCCACACACCGGCATCCCATGTCCATCTCTGCCCGCAGACCTCCGCCACACAGCAGCATCCGTGTCCACCTCTGCCCGCTGACCTCCTCCACACACCGGCATCCTGTGTCCATCTCTGCCCGCAGAGCTCCTCCACACACCAGCATCCTGTGTCCACCTCTGCCTGCAGACCTCCTCCACAAAAAAGCATACTGCCCACAAACCTCCTCCACACTGGCATCCTGTGTCCATCTCTGTCCGCAGGCCTCCACTCACACCAGCATCCCGTGTCCATCTCCGCCCACAGACCTCCTCCACACACCAGCATCCGGTGTCCATCTCAGCCCACAGACCTCCTCCACACACCAGCATCCCGTGTCCACCTCTGCCCCCAGACCTTCTCCACACACCGACATCCTGTGTCCATCTATGGCCGCAGACCTCCTCCACATACCAGCATCGTGTGTCCATCTCAGCCCGCAGACCTCCTCCACACACCAGCATCCTGTGTCCACCGCTACCCGCAGACCTCCTCCACAAACAAGCATCCTGTGTCCACCTCTGCCCCCAGACCTCCTGCACACACCAGCATCCTGAGTCCATCTCTGCCAGCAGACCTTCTCCACACACCAGCATCTCAGCATCCTGTGTCCATCTCTGCCCACAGATCTCCTCCACACACCGGCATCCTGTGTCCATCTCTGCCTGCAAACCTCCTCCACACACCAGCATCCTGTGTCCACCTCTGTCCCCAGACCTTCTCCACGCACCGGCATCCTGTGTCCATTTATGGCCACAGACCTCCTGCACACACCAACATCGTGTGTCCATCTCTGCCTGCAGACCTCCTCCACAAACAAGCATCCTGTGTCCACCTATGCCCGCAGACCTCCTCCACACACCAGCATCCTGTGTCCACCTCTGCCCACAGACCTCCTCCACACACAAGCATCTCGTGTCCATCTCTGACCGCAGACCTCCTCCACACACCAGCATCTCAGCATCCTGTGTCCATCTCTGCCCACAGACGGTGGCATCCTGTGTCCATCTCTGCTTGCAGACCTCCTCCACACACCAGCATCCTGTGTCCATCTCTGCCCGCAGACCTCCTCCACACACCAGCATCCCGTGTCCATCTCTGGCCGCAGACCTCCTCCACACACCAGCATTCCGTGTCTACCTCTGCCAGCAGACCTCCTCCCCACACCGGCATCCTGTGTCCATCTCTGGCCGCAGACGTCCTCCACACACCCAGCCTTGTGTGTTCATCTCAGCCCGCAGGCCTCCACCACACACCAGCATCCTCTGTCCACCTCTGCCAGCAGACTTCCTCCTTCAAACAAGCATCCTGTGTCCACCTCTGCCCGCAGACCTCCTCCACACACCAGTATCTCAGCATCCTGTGTCCATCTCTGCCCACAGACCTCCTCCTCAAACCGGCATCCTGTGCCCATCTCTGCCCTCAGACCTCCTCCACACACCGACATCCCAACACACCGACATCCCAGCATCCTGTGTCCATCTCTGCTTGCAGACCTCCTCCACACACCGACATCTCAGCATCCTGTGTCCATCTCTGCCCACAGACCTCCTCCACACACCGGCATCCTGTGTCCATCTCTGCCAGCAGAACTCCTCCACACACCAGCATCCCATGTCCATCTCTGCCCGCAGACCTCCTTCACCCACCAGCATCCCGTGTCCATCTCTGCCCGCAGACCTCTTCCACACACCAGTATCCCGTGTACACCTCTGCCCACAGACCTCCCCACACACCGGCATCCTGTGTCCATCTTTGGCCGCAGACCTCCTCCACACACCAGCATCGTGTGTCCATCTCTGCCCGCAGACCTCCTACACACACCAGCATCCTGTGTCCACCTCTGCCCGCTGACCTCCTCCACAAACCAGCATTCTGTGTCCACCTCTGCCGGCAGACCTCCTCCACACACCAGCATCCTGTGTCCACCTCTGCCCACAGACCTCCTCCACACACAAGCATCTCAGCATCCTGTGTCCATCTCTGCCCGCAGACCTCCACACACTAGCATCTCTGCATCCTGTGTCCATCTCTGCCCGCAGACCTCCTCCACACACCAGCATAGTGTGTCCATCTCTGCCCGCAGACCTCCTCCACACACCGGCATCCTGTGTCCATCTCTGCCCGCAGACCTCCTCCACACACCAGCATCCTGTGTCCATCTCTGCCCGCAGACCTCCTCCACACACCGGCATTCTGTGTCCATCTCTGCCCGCAGACCTCCTCCACACATCAGGATCTCAGCATCCTGTGTCCACCTCTGCCCGCAGACCTCCTCCACAGACCAGCATCCTGTGTCCACCTCTGCCCGCAGACCTCCTCCACACACTGGCATCCTGTGTCCACCTCTGCCCACAGACGACCTCAACACACCAGCATCCTAGTCCATTTCTGGGACAAAGTTATGTGTGCCTTGCCCTTCCGGTCTCAAGTTAAGAACCCGTCATTCAGAGGTCAGCTATATGTGCCCTTTTATACATGTACTTTTGCCTGACTTGTGAATTATTATTGTAAAGCACACACTGCAAGCTGAATCGCCTTGAGGCGCTCGGGTGAAATCCGGATGTAATTGGACAGTGGACGAGGGGCAGAGTAGGTGAGCAGAGTACTAAGGTGCAAGACTTCCTGCTACAGCGGGGAAGAAAAAAAACTGATGAGCAAGGGCGAAACCGGTCCTGGGTGCTTATGTTTCGGTTCACGGAGGACCTGTCCTGGCAGTTCCGGCTGGACTGTTCTCATTGGAGCAGGGTCAAATTGATTTGCATATGTGTGTCCATCTCTGCCTGCAGACCTCCTCCACACACCGGCGTCCTGTGTCCATCTCTGCCCGCAGAGCTCCTCCACATACCAGCATCCTGTGTCCACCTCTGCCCGCAGATCTCCTCCACAAAAAGCATCCTGTGTCCACCTCTGCCCGCTGACCTTCTCCACACACCAGCATCCTGTGTCCATCTCTGCCCACAGACCTCCTCCACACACCAGCATCTCAGCATCCTGTGTCCATCTCTGCCAACGGACCTCCTCCACACACCGGCATCCTGTGCCCATATCTGCCCACAGACCTCCTCCACACACCACCATCTCAGCATCCTGTGACCATCTCTGCCCACAAACCTCCTCCACACACTGGCATCCTGTGTCCATCTCTGTCCGCAGAGCCTCCTCCACTCACACCAGCATCCCGTGTCCATCTCCGCCCGCAGACCTCCTCCACACACCAGCATCCGGTGTCCATCTCTGCCCGCAGACCTCCTCCACACACCAGCATCCCGTGTCCACCTCTGCCCCCAGACCTTCTCCACACACCGACATCCTGTGTCCATCTATGGCCGCAGACCTCCTCCACATACCAGCATCATGTGTCCATCTCTGCCCGCAGACCTCCTCCACACACCAGCATCCTGTGTCCACCTCTACCCGCAGACCTCCTCCACAAATAAGCATCCCGTGTCCACCTCTGCCCGCAGACCTCCTCCACACACCAGCATCCTGAGTCCACCTCTGCCCACAGACCTCCTCCACACACAAGCATATCAGCATCCTGTGTCCATCTCTGCCCGCAGACCTCCTCCACACACCAGCATCTCAGCATCCTGTGTCCATCTCTTCCTAAGGACCTCCTCCACACACCGGCATCCTGTGGCCATCTCTGCCCGCAGACCTCCTCCACACACCAGCATCCCGAGTCCATCCCTGCCAGCAGACCTTCTCCACACACCAGCATCCCGTGTCCAACTCTGCCCACAGACCTCCTCCACACACCAGAATCCCGTGTCCACCTCTGCCGGCAGAGCTCCTCCACACACTGGCATCCTGTGTCCATCTCTGGCCACAGACCTCCTCCACACACCAGCATCGTGTGTCCATCTCTGCCCGCAGACCTCCTCCACAACAGCATCCTGTGTCCACCTCTGCCCGCAGACCTCCTCCACAAACAACCATCCTGTGTCCACCTCTGCCCGCAGAACTCCTCCACACACCGACATCCTGTGTCCATCTCTGCCCGCAGACCTCCTCCACACACCAGCATCTCACGTCCATCTCTGCCTGCAGACCTCCTCCACACACCAGCATCTCACGTCCATCTCTGCCTGCAGACCTCCTCCACACACCAGCATCTCACGTCCATCTCTGCCCCAGACCTCCTCCACACACCGTCATCCCGTGCCCATCTCTGCCCACAGACCTCCTCCACACACCGGCATCCCAGCATCCTGTGTCCATCTCTGCTCACAGACCTCCTCCACACACCAGCATCTCAGCATCATGTGTCCATCTCTGCCCGCGGACCTCCTCCACACACCAACATCCAGTGTCCACCTCTGCCTGCAGACCTCCTCCACACACCAGCATCCTGTGCCCACCTCTGCCCGCAGACCTCCTCCACAAAAAGCGTCCTGTGTCCACTTCTGCCCGCTGACCTCCTCCACACACCTACATCCCGTGTCCACCTCTGCCCGCAGACCTCCTCCACACACCAGCATCCCGTGTCCATCTCTGCCCGTAGACCTCCACCACACACCAGCATCCACCTTTACCCGCAGACCTCCTCTACAAACAAGCATCCTGTGTCCATCTCTACCCGCAGACCTCCTCCACAAACAAGCATCCTGTGCCCATCTCTGCCCGCAGACCTCCACACACAAGCATCCTGTGTCCACCTATGGCCGCAGATCTCCTCCACACACCAGCATCCTGTGTCCATCTCTGCCCGCAGACCTCCTCCACACACCAGCATCCTGAGTCCACCTCTGCCCGCAGACCTCCACACACCGGCATCTCAGCATCCTGTGTCCATCTCTGCCTGCAGACCTCCTCCACACACCGGCATCCTGTGTCCATCTCTGCTCGCAGAACTCCTCCACACTCTAGCATCCCGAGTCTATCTCTGCTAGCAGACCTCCACACACCAGCATCCTGTGCCCATCTCTGCCCGCAGACCTCCTCCACACACCGGCATCCTGTGTCCATCTCTGCCCACAGACCTCCTCCACACGCCGGCATCCAGTGTCCATCTCTGCCCGCAGACCTCCTCCACAAACCGGCATCCCATGTCCATCTCTGCCCGCAGACCTCCGCCACACAGCAGCATCCGTGTCCACCTCTGCCCGCTGACCTCCTCCACACACCGGCATCCTGTGTCCATCTCTGCCCGCAGAGCTCCTCCACACACCAGCATCCTGTGTCCACCTCTGCCTGCAGACCTCCTCCACAAAAAAGCATACTGCCCACAAACCTCCTCCACACTGGCATCCTGTGTCCATCTCTGTCCGCAGGCCTCCACTCACACCAGCATCCCGTGTCCATCTCCGCCCACAGACCTCCTCCACACACCAGCATCCGGTGTCCATCTCAGCCCGCAGACCTCCTCCACACACCAGCATCCCGTGTCCACCTCTGCCCCCAGACCTTCTCCACACACCGACATCCTGTGTCCATCTATGGCCGCAGACCTCCTCCACATACCAGCATCGTGTGTCCATCTCAGCCCGCAGACCTCCTCCACACACCAGCATCCTGTGTCCACCGCTACCCGCAGACCTCCTCCACAAACAAGCATCCTGTGTCCACCTCTGCCCCCAGACCTCCTGCACACACCAGCATCCTGAGTCCATCTCTGCCAGCAGACCTTCTCCACACACCAGCATCTCAGCATCCTGTGTCCATCTCTGCCCACAGATCTCCTCCACACACCGGCATCCTGTGTCCATCTCTGCCTGCAAACCTCCTCCACACACCAGCATCCTGTGTCCACCTCTGTCCCCAGACCTTCTCCACGCACCGGCATCCTGTGTCCATTTATGGCCACAGACCTCCTGCACACACCAACATCGTGTGTCCATCTCTGCCTGCAGACCTCCTCCACAAACAAGCATCCTGTGTCCACCTATGCCCGCAGACCTCCTCCACACACCAGCATCCTGTGTCCACCTCTGCCCACAGACCTCCTCCACACACAAGCATCTCATCATCTTGTGTCCATCTCTGACCGCAGACCTCCTCCACACACCAGCATCTCAGCATCCTGTGTCCATCTCTGCCCACAGACGGTGGCATCCTGTGTCCATCTCTGCTTGCAGACCTCCTCCACACACCAGCATCCTGTGTCCATCTCTGCCCGCAGACCTCCTCCACACACCAGCATCCCGTGTCCATCTCTGGCCGCAGACCTCCTCCACACACCAGCATTCCGTGTCTACCTCTGCCAGCAGACCTCCTCCCCACACCGGCATCCTGTGTCCATCTCTGGCCGCAGACGTCCTCCACACACCCAGCCTTGTGTGTTCATCTCAGCCCGCAGGCCTCCACCACACACCAGCATCCTCTGTCCACCTCTGCCAGCAGACTTCCTCCTTCAAACAAGCATCCTGTGTCCACCTCTGCCCGCAGACCTCCTCCACACACCAGTATCTCAGCATCCTGTGTCCATCTCTGCCCACAGACCTCCTCCTCAAACCGGCATCCTGTGCCCATCTCTGCCCTCAGACCTCCTCCACACACCGACATCCCAACACACCGACATCCCAGCATCCTGTGTCCATCTCTGCTTGCAGACCTCCTCCACACACCGGCATCTCAGCATCCTGTGTCCATCTCTGCCCACAGACCTCCTCCACACACCGGCATCCTGTGTCCATCTCTGCCAGCAGAACTCCTCCACACACCAGCATCCCATGTCCATCTCTGCCCGCAGACCTCCTTCACCCACCAGCATCCCGTGTCCATCTCTGCCCGCAGACCTCTTCCACACACCAGTATCCCGTGTACACCTCTGCCCACAGACCTCCCCACACACCGGCATCCTGTGTCCATCTTTGGCCGCAGACCTCCTCCACACACCAGCATCGTGTGTCCATCTCTGCCCGCAGACCTCCTACACACACCAGCATCCTGTGTCCACCTCTGCCCGCTGACCTCCTCCACAAACCAGCATTCTGTGTCCACCTCTGCCGGCAGACCTCCTCCACACACCAGCATCCTGTGTCCACCTCTGCCCACAGACCTCCTCCACACACAAGCATCTCAGCATCCTGTGTCCATCTCTGCCCGCAGACCTCCACACACTAGCATCTCTGCATCCTGTGTCCATCTCTGCCCGCAGACCTCCTCCACACACCAGCATAGTGTGTCCATCTCTGCCCGCAGACCTCCTCCACACACCGGCATCCTGTGTCCATCTCTGCCCGCAGACCTCCTCCACACACCAGCATCCTGTGTCCATCTCTGCCCGCAGACCTCCTCCACACACCGGCATTCTGTGTCCATCTCTGCCCGCAGACCTCCTCCACACATCAGGATCTCAGCATCCTGTGTCCACCTCTGCCCGCAGACCTCCTCCACAGACCAGCATCCTGTGTCCACCTCTGCCCGCAGACCTCCTCCACACACTGGCATCCTGTGTCCACCTCTGCCCACAGACGACCTCAACACACCAGCATCCTAGTCCATTTCTGGGACAAAGTTATGTGTGCCTTGCCCTTCCGGTCTCAAGTTAAGAACCCGTCATTCAGAGGTCAGCTATATGTGCCCTTTTATACATGTACTTTTGCCTGACTTGTGAATTATTATTGTAAAGCACACACTGCAAGCTGAATCGCCTTGAGGCGCTCGGGTGAAATCCGGATGTAATTGGACAGTGGACGAGGGGCAGAGTAGGTGAGCAGAGTACTAAGGTGCAAGACTTCCTGCTACAGCGGGGAAGAAAAAAAACTGATGAGCAAGGGCGAAACCGGTCCTGGGTGCTTGTGTTTCGGTTCACGGAGGACCTGTCCTGGCAGTTCCGGCTGGACTGTTCTCATTGGAGCAGGGTCAAATTGATTTGCATATGGTTGGGTCCAAACTGAGGTGGCATGGTGTGTGCATAATAATGGTGGATAGGGACGCAGCCATGAGTTATTACCAGTGGCTGAGATTAATTCAAGCATTCCATCCATCACTTTCTGTATCCTTTGTGTGTCGCCCTAAGTGGGACAGGTATGCCCAGATGTCGGTCCCGTGTACACTGTGTCACTGGACCCATGCTATACCTAGCTGATGAACCCATACAAAAGGTTATACCGGCCCTAGGTTGCTCGTGTTCCGGTTGAGGGAGGACCTAGCTTGGCAGTTTGGGCTGGAGATGGGTCAAGACTGAGTGGGGAAGAAGACTACTCAGAGTTCATACCATTCATTTCTACGGCCCTCTGCTGAGATGCCAAGAGCCGAGGCTTCATGGCAAGTGATAGGAGAAGGAAAGGCTGAAGGCCAGGGTTTGGTACGCCTGAAGGGCCTTAACAAGTATGATGTCACCAGACACACCTCAGCACAAAGTAGAACTGGTGATCCTTTTTTTCTCAGGGCGTGATCCTGAAGTTAAAAAGTTTCGGTAAATGTGCAAAGATCATAGGCACTGGAAGTAGGGGTGCAACAGCACCCCCAGAAATAATCATGTTGGAGTTCAGAAGGTGAATGGGCAATAAAGAGGCCTTTAAATTTTGTCTGTATCTTGTTATGTTTCTGTGCTTTCAAAGACAGCGAGCAAATGTCAAGCTATATCTTATGACAATTTACTGCTTGTTTGTTTAACATGGAGATTGGTGTTTACTTTTCATTCTCGGATTACAAAGTGAGAGGGAATGTGAAAGGAAAGGCTGTAGGATGTTAAGTACAAATGATAAATATTCACTAAAAACTCATTTCCACCCATTGTCGTTTTATCAGTAAAACTGCGCGACTGTGCAAAGTTAGTGGCTATTTTAATGACAAATGCCCTTGCTGTAAATAGCGGTGCACAACTTAATCATGTTTTAGTACTACATTAGTGACAGTGTGCGCCAACATGCACCACCGGCTACATACCGCGCCCTTACCACTCTCCCGCAGAATGGGCGCCGTTCCTTTGCTACACTTGTTATTTGTGTGACGCTTGGGTTTTTCACAGTCCCTATCAGGGCACGAGTCGGGGGTACACGCGGGTACACGGAGTCCACCCACTATTTTCACAGGAAATTGGGCCCCAAGAAATATGTTGAACTTGTCCCAGTGTAATTTTCAGACACCGGGACACGTTGAACAGCTCCTGCACGTTGTCTACTAACCATTCCCAGCAGCAACGTGCAAGCGGACGGGGGCTTTTTTTTCACCTCCAGCTGGGAGAAAGACAAAGGCAGAAGTTAAGGGGCCATCAGGCCTCCTTCTGATCGAGTATTGTAACTGAACGTGGCCTGGACCCTCAAACTTACATGCAAATGCACTAGAGAGGAAACAAAAGCACACAGCTTGTTATCTCTTCACAGATACGTAAGAGATGCATGCTTTTTACTATGTTCAGTCCCTGTATATAAGTGCATGCACTGTAAGAATGTCAGATGGGCTTGTCTGTCCGAGTATTTACACAAATAACAATTTAAATCGCACTATTTGATTTCTTTGATAGCGCTACTCATCCCAATACAGAGTGTTAGAGCGCTTTACATAACATACCCATTATCCATTCAAAATAAATCATGCAAGTGTGCAAATCAATGTTAAAGCTGTTACATGAGACAGTCGGGGTTACAAGGTGTAGAAGTAAAATGCCCTTCATAGCTCACTGTGGTCTACTCCAAGGATTACAATTTATGAACTGCAAGTAACAAAAGGATCTCTGTGTTCAAAGCAGTAATCCACTTACCTATCTACATAAAATAAAAATCTGTGATCTGCATGTTACATGATGTGCTTTGCAGGAGACAACTTTATTTTTTTTAAAACATATTTTATTGCATTTTCAGTTGGCACATGTTATAGCATACACATATCAGAGCACTATTGCATAATTAATTGGGACATTTATGCTCACAACATTGTATAAGATGCACACCATGTGTGTTGCGATATCATGAATAACAAACCTGAAGAAGGTAGCAACAAAATAGAGGTTCAACAATCCCCAAAGGCCCCCCCCCCACCTCAAGAACAGTGGGTGATTATGTTTTACAGGAGACAATTTAATCTTCTATATTACTTTGATTCAAATTTGGGACTAGACAAAAACACAGATCTCTCCAACAAATGTGTTAACTTCCAGAGTTATCTCACCATTATTATTATTCCCTGAGATTTATTGGGCACCTCTGCAGCAGATGCCTTAACCCCATAAAATATTTCAAAATGCAGAGTTTGCAACTAAATAAGTAGAACAGATCTACTACCATGCTTTTCCTTGTTGCCAATTTATTTGCGGCAGGGTTTAAAAAAAAGAGTTGAGGCCCAGATTTTGTGCCAGGATTGCGCCACTTTTTTGGCACAACCCCGATTCCAAATCTCATTTGTTAGTGATCATAATGCACTTAAATGTACTCATGATACACCTGATAAACATATGTGTGAGATCTTAGTATCTGATGTCACTTCTTGTAATGTCACTTCCTGTGATGCCACCTGGAATGTCACGCGTCGTGACATCATGTGCTGTGATGGCACGCGTTATGATGTCACTTGCATACTGCCTAACTTGGTCAGTCCCCCCACTTCTTTTTATAGGGATTGTGCCCTGGTCTATGCCTTGGGTGCTGTAACATTGATGGCAGCATCCCCAGGCTGAGAACTGTTCCAGCACCACTTGCAAAGACACAGAAGTGAATTCACTGGGAATTTCAAATACAATTATGTAGAAAGCCTTGGGGGCTGAAAGCGCCTCACGAGGCAGGCTGCAGGAACCACAAGAGATTTTAAATCAGTGCTTAATTTGAGCCGGGGTTTTCCGGTGCTAAGCACCGGCACTTAATTGGTTTCCGGTGCTCGGCACCGGCACCTAATTGTCAACACCATACTTAGAACAGTCCACCACATGGTGGCGCTGCTCATTTAATTTAGAGATGAGCAGAACAACGGTTGTTTAGGAATACAATATTCATTAAAATTGCTAATACCTGCCTCCCCAGCCATTCCTTTAGCTTTGGGGACCTGGAATAATCTGAACTGTCGCATTTACATGCGAGAGAGATGGTTAGTAGTTGTTTTGGCAGCCATGACAAGGGCGATGGGTGGTGCAAGCTGCAGTGGCCTCCTTGTCAGAGCTCTGGCATTTAATTCTTTACAAATTAAGCACTGTTTTAAATATTGCACCTCCTCCCCTACTGCGCGCTAAGATCACTCTGGTGGGACAACGGCAGGTATGTGGCTGTACATCGAGCAGGGCGTACAGGAGACCCTAAAATGTAAGATTTTTATGTCACGTGCACTAGGAAATGTATCAACCTCGCCAGAAACTCATGGCACCAATTTTAAGATTTGAATGCATCACCTGGAACTCATAAGCTACCACTGAAACACATGCAGCTCCCCAAAGAGAGGTAGGTCATTCTGCAGCCACCCTATGGAAACCCTGCCAGTAAACATCCTCTACTTGTCTCCAGCAAGCAGACAAAAAACTGGCTATAGCCTTTGTAGACCAACAATCACGTCCACTAAGTAAACTTTCTATCGCCTTACATCCCTTCAGGAGTATATAGTGCTTAAATGTTCCCCAACACAATACAGCGCTAGAAGAGTAGAAGCAATACAGAGGTCCTCGTCCTCTCTCCCTCTGCATGGGACAACTCCTGGTGGCCGACCGCCCTCGACAGCCCCTCCTCCCCCACGGACCACGCCAGAAACCTCAGCATTGTACTCTACTCCTCCCTCTCCATGACCCGACAAGTCAACGCCGTCGCCTCCACCTGCTTCAACACCCTCCACATCCTCCGAAAGACCTTCAAATGGATCCTCCCAGAGTCAAGGATGACCGTCACCCACGCACTCATAACCAGCAGACTGGACTACGGAAACGCCCTCTACTCCGGGATCAACAAATCTCTGCTCCGCAAACTCCAGACCATACAGAACACCGCGGCCAGACTCGTCCTTGGCATCGCCCGACACAAACACATCACCCAGCACCTGCGTAACCTCCACTGGCTCCCCGTCGAGAAAAGAGTAACCTTCAAGATACTCACCCACGCCTACAAATGCCTCCACAACACCAGACCCCAATATCTCAACAACAGAATCTCCTTCTACGTACCCAAGAGGAACCTCCAATCCGCCGAACTCGCCCTTGGCGAAGCCCCGCGCATCCACAGAGCAAGAACGGGTGAAAGAACATTCTCCTACATCGCGACTAAGACGTGGAACGAGCTGCCGATCAACATCAGGCGTGCCCCCACCCTGCACATCTTCAGGAAGGCCCTCAAGACCTGGCTCTTCGGCTGACTGGACCTGTTTCCCCCCCAGCGCCTTGAGACCCTCACGGGTGAGTAGCGCGCTTATAATCTCCCTGATTGATTGATTGAGATTTGCTAGTGTGGCCTAGAACTTGGCAGAACAGCGTGGCCGTGTCTAGAGTGTGCTCAAGAGAGATTCAACCTAACAAATGGGGTTGTACGCCAGTACGTATGCAAGTATGTATACATAATGATAGTAGTAAAGAAGTTACTGTCTGGTGACTCCACTGCCCCTGGTACAAGACTCTTCTCTGGGAGTCCTGGGCCTACGACCTCGAGGTTGCTAAAGCTACTGCCTGGTGTCTCCACCGGGCATAGTCCAAGACTCTTCTCTGGGTAGGCCAGCCCTAGGACCTTTAGTCAGATGAAGTGACTGTGCTGGTGACTTTGCTACTCTGAGTTCAAGACTCTTCTCTGGGTAGACCAGCCCTACGACCTTTAGTCAGATGAAGTGACTGTGAGGGTGCCTATGCTACTCTGAATCCAAGACTCTTCTCTGGGTAGCCCACCCCTACGACCTTGAATCGGATGAAGTGACTGTGATGGTGACTTCGCTACTCTGAGTCCAAGGATCTCTCCTGTAGGAAGGCTGTCCCAGGACGTCTAGTCAGGGGCAGTAACCGGGATGGTGGCTCTGCTGCTCATACTCCAAGACTCTCTCCTGTGGGAGGGCATCCCTTGGTCTCACTGGTAGAATAAAGTAACCGGGATGGGTGACTCTGTTGTTCATAGTCCAAGACTCTCTCCTGTGGGAAAACTGTCCAAGGACCTCTGATCAGGGGCAGTAACCGGGATTGTGGCTTTGCTACTCCTCGTCCAATACACTCTCCTGTGGGAGGGCTTCCCTTGGGCTCACTGGTAGGATAAAGTAACCATTAGGGTGACTCTGCTGCTTATAGTCCAAGACTCTCTCCTGTGGGAAAGCTGTCCCAGGACCTCTGGTCAATGGCAGTAACCGGGATGGTGGCTCTGCTACTCCTCGTCCAATACTCTCTCCTGTGGGAGGGCTTCCCTTGGGCTCACTGAAAGCATGAAGTAAACATTAGGGTGACTCCACTGTTCATAGTCCAAGACTCTCTCCTGTGGGAAGACCCCCTTGGGCTCACTGGCAGTATAAAGTAACTGTTAGAGTGACTATGCTGCAGGTAGTACAAGACACTCTCTTGGGGGTACCTGTCCTCAAGACCACGAGTCGGATGAAGTTATCATTACAGTGACTGCGCTGCACCTAGTCCAAGACTCACCTGTGAGTATCCTAGCATGAACCCCACCAGGCCATCACCTTGAACTATTCTTCCTTGAGATATACAATTACCCCACCAAGTTTCACTAAGTCATGTGCTGGGCAATGCTGGATGACACTCATCCAGACCCAAGAGATGATCCCCAGTCCCAAGACGTCAATTTGAGTGCTACGATACCTTTCCATCCCCCAAGGGTTGGAAAGCATTGACCTCTTTATGGGACTGGGAACCAATCTATTAAACACATTACCCATTTAACAATACGCCACAGCTAAGCTAACTCCAGGAAACATCCCCTGTGATGACAACATCTATGTCATAAACATCATAAAACACACCACTGTAAAGATCTTACTGAAGCTTCCAGCCCTATGAGCCATGTGTGTTCTCCAGGTAACAAACCTACCCTACAGCTTTAAGAGGAGTAATTACTTGAACATTTAATCTTAAACTATATTATATTCCTATGGATTCAGAACGTGTATTGTTCTAAAAAAATATCTTTAATATTCGAAATCAATGAAGAGATCCTACCAGCAGATGAAAGAGAACCCTCACTGGAGTGTTTCTTTTCGTACTAGGTTGATACTCCCCTGCCGCAGCTTATGTGAGGCGGTGAGGAACAGTTGTGCCCCGATCATGGCCTGCTATGGTTACCCATGGCCAGAGATCCTGAACTGCGACAAATTTCCCATTGACCACGGATTGTGCATCTCAGCCATATCGGATGAGGCCAGTGCAAGCCGCAGAAGTAAGTGCCTTTTCTTTTCATCTTATGTCTTAAAATATTTTCACAGTATTTGAAGAGTATATTTTCTATCTGCCTAGTACTGAGCTTTGAGAAATACACAAAGCTTACTAAAGCCTTATCAGCGTCCTCTAAAGCTTTATTACACATACTCCGGCTCTACCCTCATTCTTCTGAAAAGGATGTAAAACTCTGCTTTTCAAGCAACACCCCAAAAATGTATAACTCCAAGTATCTTGCCCTGCCCTCAAACTACGCCAAGGTGACCATCCCCTTCTCCCTCAACCGAAGCCTACCGCCCCTCCAATTTAACCAACTACCCCATTGATTACTGGCTAGAAAATTCACACTGGGTAACTATTTATCAAAAATAACTAAGGCACATGCAGATTTGTGATCAAAATCCCTAAATGGGAAGTCTGTGGAAGTCATTGGGAGCCATTTTGGATTCCTACATAGTCCATTCCAGTAACCAAAGTTTGTGAGCACATAAAACTAAACAAAAACATACATCAAAGCTGGTATGCCTATGTTCTCCAGCTCTCACCTCGGCTCAGAACCACCACTGCAAGAGACCGCCAGTAGCTCTCTGATGCTCAGCATGCTGCGTGCAAGGGGCATAGCGCTTTGAAGAGGAAGGTGCAAGGCAATTACCAGTCCATACCGCTTCCTGTATCAAATAACTACAGAAGGCAGCAACAAACCCCAGGAGGCAGTGGTGCGCAGCAAGACACAGAGGCCTGCTCCCGGGAGAGGGAGCATCAAAATTAGGCTGGGGAGGGTGGGGGGGGGCAGGCTCTTCACACATCCCTCGAGCCACTCAGCACAGCTGAGATAATGCTGGGGTCTCTTATTGTGTGTTTGTCGTGGACACTCTCCTCCTTGTAATACACGATTGGCAGGCTTGATTAATGCTACAGTTCGATCACATGACTTGTTGCCTACAAAAATATCCTTTGTAACTGTGTTGTATGGAAATGTGCCTGAAGCAAAGGTTTAATAAAAAGATTTATAAAAAAAAATACGACCCAAAAGTTTACCACAAAAATTGTAGTGCTCTGAAAATTCTTCGAGAGTATAGTGCATCCTTGCATGGTTCACGACCTGTGCCGGTGGTTGCAGCAGAATTCCTGCTGGCCCTTTCTGCTTCAGAATCCTCCTACAATTTTCACAAACGGAGTGGAGTGGGACATCAGGCCACCAGAACCAGTCCTCTCTCAAAAAAGCCTGGCATATCATGGCCATGGCTTGGGCTGTGTGTCTCCAAAGCTCCTTCCCCGAGGGAGCACGGACATCTGTGGAATTACCATAAGACATGGCACTGATTCTCAACCTACGACAGCTGAGACTACTGGTCAGAACAAGAAGCTGGCACTGAAAATATCGCTGATAAGACCATAGACTGTGTTGACCAAAGTATTGGGTCAAATGCCATTTCAACTGCACTCATAGTCAAAAATGTGGACGTTTCTTTGAAGGAGATTCCTGAACCATTCTTGCTAAAGAGTAGCTTCTGCATCCTGTCTATTTTTCATCCAATATACCGTACCAAGTAGGTTTCCAAACATAATGAGCCACGCCACCAATCCTCAATTACACCTTCAAGCTTGGACAGTTTTGTACAGTACTCACTGCTTCTGGCTGTAGCATTTCACCGAATAGCTCAGCTTCAAGCCTTGAGAAGTCGTTGATCCTGTGGGGGATTATCTTGTACTCGAAGTTCTGTGTGCCCTCATGTCTAGGGCAGTGTATGGAGCAGTGCATCTCGTTTTCACAAGGTCCAGGTACATTACTGACAAATCCTGTATGGCTCTGATTTCGTCACTTTATTTCCATCTCTAGTCTGTGATCGCTGACCCGTTACTCCATCACACGCCTGTGTTTGGGGTATTCTACCTATCTATCGACCTGCATCAGCTCATGCTCCTTTAAGTCTGTATCAATGTTTTACCCATGCAGTGCATACCTTCACACAGGTTTTTACTCTCGTAGGCAGTGTGATTGTGGGTTTCTCAACTATCAAAGGAACACAATCATTAAGTCTTGCCTTGAAAAAGTTCTAGCAACCTGTCAAGTTATGAACAATGTGCCAAGCAAAATTTGGTTTAAATTGAACCTTTTGTCATCTGTTTCTAAAACATTTCTTAAAATGAGATTATTCAAGTTTTATCTCAAATAGTGTTTTGTTTATTAGGAAAACACTTTGACAACATGCCTTAGTTTGGACCCCGACTGGAAAGGCAGCTCAGTGACCGCTATAGGTTCCTGTTTTAAGCTTTAGTTGATTTGTAGTTTACTCCATCCATGCGAGTTTGCACCGTCAGTACTGCCACTGGTTCAGCAACAATGCATGAGCCATGACAGAGAGTTTTTGTGCAATCCATACAGTGCAGCCGAAGGCACATGCTTCCCCAGCCTAGACTCTCCGATCTACCAGGGTCACTTACTGAACTTCAATCATCACAGTTTAACTTACTATCTCTGGCCAGCCAGGGAAAAGGAACTTCCGTTCATCCACTAGAAGCGGGCATGAAATCGAGGCTGAGAACTCCAAGTCTGCGTTTCTAGTTGAATGAAAGTGATTTTTGAGAGTAGAAGGCAGTGGATACAGAAGGACGTAGGGGAGGGATTGGATTGCAAACAGACATTGTCAACATGTAGCCACTACTTGGGAGACAATGCTCACCGGCTGTTTCTCCATCATCACATAGCTCACTGTGATGGGTCTCAGGGAGCGTGAGCTTCGATTCATCTGAATGAATGACATCAAGTGCCCTCAATGCTCGATGATACCACAAGGGTAACCCCTTGAGCCACCCAGAAGCATCACCTGCCTTCTATTATTTCCTGTGACCTAGGGTAAGAGCAAAGAGATAAACTAGAGAGAACAACCCGACTCTTAGAGCCCTCTTTGCCTTCATTTCCTGTCACTTCCTTCAAGGCTCCTGAGCGTGGGGGTAGCACAAGAAGCGCCACGGGTAGCAGCTACTATTTGTGGTTCCCCCCAACTGAATATAATGTTACACAGACTGCAAATCAATACACCTTGCTCTGACTGGCTTAGGGATGATTTCACACTAGCACTCGTGACCTTTTTCTGCCTGGCTCATCATTCAAGACCCTGAAGAAGAATCCTTGCCTTGCCTCCCCCCCGCCCCCTCTTGAAACGCTCTGTTGGGTTTCCTCCATAGGGTGACAGATTCCTGTGATCCGCACCCCCAGATTTTATGTGTAGTTCAAAGTAGAATTGAAAAGTGACCAGGGTCCCGGCCCGAATCTAACTGAGGGCATCCTGTCTACCATTTCTACAATCTTTGGGAAAGATCACTTCCACCACAACTGTTTTACATGATATGTTTGTGAGTAGTTCTTACGTCACTCTACTTGAGGGTCTGGGCAAAGGTTACAATGCTGCAAGGGCAGAAGCACCTACATATGATGGCTGCCGGGGCTCCATGGCATGAGGATCTCATTTCCAATCCTTGATTTTCATTTAAAGGAAGCATTGCATTCTGGAAGTCGGTACCCCTGGGTCATCTCACTTGAACCAACTGGAAAAATGCGTCAGATAACGATTGCTAAGAGGAAAGTTCAGAAGCAGAAAAGAGGTGTCCTGTCATCATGGTGCATCTGATCCCCTTACATCAGACCATCTTTGCACCCCTTCCTTTTGTTTGCCAGATCATGTCCAGGCAATACCTCCTTCCCCAGACTCAGCTTCCAGCCCAGCGTTCACCGGGCAGTGAGGGCAGCGCCTCTATAATCAGGAGTTACTTGCAGGGCGTATAAGCACTTATCCTAAAGGTAGAGCGGCCTACGTCTTCTTCCAGAGCCCGCTGCTCACTATTTGTCTGATGGTGAAAGGAGATGTATACAAGACACTAGCAGGAGCACCCAAAAAATGTCAATGTCCACACACATGAGCCAACCCCCGAAAATAGCAGGTCACCCCAAACACCCCACTCAGACTAATGGTGAGTGCCAGGCTTTTGTTTGTTTCAATTAGAATGTAAATGGACAGAAATACCACATAAAACCACAAAAATATCACTACTTGGATCATATATAGTTTAAATGTACCCCATCCCTGTCACGACCGATGGACAGTGGTTGAAGAATGGTGACTAAAGGTGATCATTGGGGGTACAACGTGTTTTTTTAAACTTGTTTTTATTAGCATTTTCCATAGAAATACGCAAAAACGCCAGTACAATAAACATAGCAGCAGAAATGGAAACAAAAGCAGATTGCCAAAACACGATGCTGATGAGACGCCTCAGGTAGCCCCCACCCGATGGAGGCCCGTCCCCCCAAAAGACAAGTACAGGGTGTTTTTAACTCCCACCAGGCATTACTACTGACCAGTGTAAAGGTATGGAAGTTTTTTTTCCCCAAAACAGGGCAACATGTCTGCAGCTGCTAGAAGGAAGCGTGGACATTCTTTATTGATCATCAGTTAATGGGATTTCTTGCTCACCAATGAGTGGTATTTGTGAGTGATGAATCGCAGCTGGCAGTGCTCTCTTTCTCTAGCCAGGTCCATAAACTACCTTTAGTAAAATACCCTTCTCTATATGAAGTCACAAATCTGCCTCAAACAGGCAAACTGAGCTTTACTAGCCGCTTCCACACAACTTCTCAGTACGTCACATTATAGCAGAGTTACCGGCGGTGGTCGCTGCGAGTCTGTCCTGGGAGCCTGGAATACCCTCTCCCTGGGCTTAAGAGGACCCTGACCTCCTATGCTCTTGTTCATGCCTCAAGAGAGCCCCAGTTTATACCCACAGCTCACTCAGACAAGAGGTTGAGCCTGCTGCTGCCAGAATCTGGTTTCTTGTATGTCCAAAGGGGGCTTCAGGCAACGCATAATTTGATCCAGTGATTGCAGGTGGGGCCCACAGGCACCCAATTTTGGGGACCAGCCCTTATTTATCCTCAAGGAACTTTGATCCAGTGCAAGACAGAGAAAACACAGAAGGGGAAAGAATGAGGAAAAACAGTGACAAAGGGAGAAAGCAGGGAGCCTACAAGAGTAGATAAAGCAGGAAGTGTTGGGTAGTGGATTAAAGATGCACCAGGTTGAATGAAGACTACGCAGCCTTGGTATTCGTGACTCTAACCTTCGATAGCGTTGGCCGCAGGCTTCTGAATGAAACATTCAGCCAAGGTACTTATTCTTTTACAAATTAGGCACTGGCGTCAGCCACAAACACACCATAAATACCCTCCTCGCCTCCCGTGTCTCTCACCAGCCCCTTTGGGTACACCCTGTCCGGGTTCTCCATTTGACGTCTTGAGGTACTCAGTAAGATCTACGTTCCTTAGAATTTGACAACTAACAGAGGCTGTGAGTAGCAATGTTGAACTGCTCTTTCCTCCTACTGATGATGATGATCCGGAAGCCACAAAATCGGCTCACTGGTGCTAGATTGTTGAATCGTTCTCTCTTAAGCAGCTATAAATGAAAAGGAAATAGTGTTACCGCAGTTGCATTTTTGTGGTTTATTTTAACTTTGCCCTTTGTTATAGCAGTGCCGCGAGCGAGCTGCAGGGACTGTGAGCTTGAAGAATCGAGTTCTACCAAAGAGATCCTGGACACCTTCTGTGCCAATGACTTCTGTAAGTATTTCTTTTATGTCTATCACAACTAGTTCCAGAAAGAACAGTGTTCTGTGTATTTCTGCGAAGAGGAGTAGACGTGGTGAGCGTGTTCCGTAAGCTTGTGTCTCTCCAATTTGAATATGTCGTACCTTTCAAACAGTATTAGAAGCGGTAACATGTATCGAAGGGTCCTGCCGTGAGTCAGACAGCAAGATTTTTTAAAATGTTCCTTCAGAAAAAAGTGCACACAAGAAAAGATTGTGCTTGAGCATCCTAAGGCGAGCAGAAACTTATGGCAGCCATGAGGGCAAGCAGGTGGCAAGTGGGGAGATAGAGGGTATCTGGGCTGGCATTAGCCTGCTGATCGACGGGTGGTGAAGGGCAGTTCTGTCTGAGCCAGCTCATACGAGCCATTGGTGAGGGAGTGCATCAGAACTCACTGGTAAAGAAGCCTCCCAGCTGTAATTCGGTTTTTTGGTACCCTGTCCTGCAATTCCACAAAATCATTTTGGAGGGGGAGGTTAAGAACACTAGAGCAGCACGAATTTGCTTCTGTCGATTGCATTTAGTGGAAACTTGAATTTTTGGTTTTGTATTTGATGTATAAGCATTTTAGAAATGTTCTTCTGTATTACTCTCTTATATGTTTACATTTATGCAGCAGTATTGCCAATGATCTTGTAGTTGTGTCAAATGAAATGATGTAAACATTTACTTTTTTTCTGCGATCAAAGAGGGTGTAGTTTCAGCTTCCTAGGCCTCGGGGTCACTTCCTATGTTAACCACATGGCACAAGGATGTCCCTTTCTGGTCGCAGGAGATGGCATGCGACTATGTTAAACAGCTCCAGGACTGAGGCCAGCAGGGCCCGTCCCACAGATTTCTACTAGCTCTAGGACCGGTCTAGTTCTTCCATTGTGTTTTTCCCTTTCCATCCCGATACCTCTAGGTGAGTTAATCTTAATATAGACAATGGGCTACCTGCAGCAGAACACAAAGAGAGCACAGGACCTGGTGAGCTGCTCACACAAAACACTGAACGTCAAAAGATTGTTATGTCCTGGAGTGGCACCCATCTTGGCTATTGGGTAAGGACCTCTCTCCTGATGTGCTTGTTGCCAGCTGAAAGAACAAAACAACCATTGCATCAGTGTAGCAGCCGTGAGCCGGGTTGCAAGCCAGGTCCATGTTTGGTGGCTTAGTGGATTAATGCGTCCACTGTAAGGGCCTGTGTTTGACCTCATGGTCACAGGTTCAAATTCCGGCGAGTTCACTCAGCCATTCACCCTTTTGGGGTTGATATAATGAGTGCCATTGAGTTAGGTAACAACAAACATCTGTTTTTCAGATACCCTTCTGAGTGAACGTGCGCTTTACAAATACACAAGTTATGTGTAGTACACCGTAGACATCCCTCGCTGTAATCTAGGTGACCACCGACACCCAGAAGAGCATGTTTTTAGACAACAGTATAAGATTGGCCACTTTTCAACTGACGCACACAAATGTTCTATCCACTTGTCGTTTGTGGTCTTCGCAGATGTGTTCACGCCAAAGCTCCCTCTTCAACAGTGCTCGTAAAGCGTCTCAGTTCTTCACTCGTTCTAGTCATACATCTTTGCAGGGATAATGCTAATGCGAATAGAGTGGAAAAAGCAGGAAAGCAGAGTCGAATAAATTAATACCACAAATCCCTCATTTTACTCCAGCCCGGAGGACAATGGGGAACCATGTGGTTCCATAAATCCCCCCCCAAAAGATGATAAATCATGTGTTGGGCACCACTGGCCCCAGAGACACAACTAGCTGGGTCTTACTAGGTTTGTGGGTCAGAGAGAAGGCGCATTAAGAAGGGTTTTGGTACAAACTAGCTGTTCATGCATGGTTTGTTGGATTAAACTGGGTTTGTTGGTGAGAGAAAAGGCGTATTAAGTAGGGTCTAGGTACAAGCTACCTGTCCATGCAAGGTTTGCTGGATCTAACTGGGGGTCAGAGAGAAGGCACATAAAGAAGGGTCTTTGTACAAGCTAGGATCAGAGAGAAGGCACATTGAGTAGGGTCTTGGTACAAGCTAGGATCAGGGAGAAGGCACATTGAGTAGGGTCTTGGTACAAGCTAGGATCAGAGAGAAGGCACATTGAGTAGGGTCTTCGTAAAAGCTAGCTGTCCATGCACGGTTTGCTGTTTAACTCGGTTTGTGGGTCAGAGAGAAGGCGCATTAAGTAGGGTCCTGGTACAAGCTAGCTGTCCATGCATGGTTTGCTGTTTAACTGCTTTTGTGGATCAGAGCGAAGGCGCATTAAGTAGGGTCTTGGAACAAGCTAGCTGTCCATGCATGGTTTGCTGGATTTAATTTAATTTGTGGGTGAGAGAAAGGGCGTATTAAGCAGGGTCTTGGTACAACTTAGCTATCCATGCATGGTTCGCTGGATCTAACTGGGTCTGGGGGTCAGAGAGAAGGTGCATTAAGTAGGGTCCTGGTACAGACTAGCTGTCCATGCATGGTTTGCTGTATCTAACTGGGTTTGTGGGTGGAGAGAAGGGCCATTTAGTAGGGTCCTGGTAGAGACTAGCTGTCCATGCATGGTTTGCTGGATCTAACTGGGTTTGTGGGTGGAGAGAAGGCGCTTCAAGTAGGGTCTTGGTACAAGCTAGCTGTCCATGCATGGTTTACTGTTTAACCGGGTTTGTGGGTCAGAGAGAAGGCACATTAAGTGGGGTCTTGGTACAAGCTAGGATCAGAGAAGGCACATTAAGTAGGGTCTTGGTACAAGCGAGCTGTCCATGCATGGTTTGCTGGATCTAACTGGGTTTGTGGGTCAGAGAGAAGGCCCATTAAGCAGGGTCTTGTTACAAGCTGGCTGCCCATGCAAGGTTTGCATTCCTTACAGCTCCAGGTCGGTTGTGCTTTGAAAGTTGGGATCTCGTGTACAGTTTTAGGGCACGGTTGATGTGGGTGAGTGGGCTGTTGCCTCTTGCTCCCTGAGAGAACGTCAGCCCTGGTGTGACTGCACCCACTCGCGGCGCAGACAGTGCTGTGACAAGGGCGGTTCTATGCTCTGCATAAGCTGTACAAACCTAAAGCACACACAGGTCAACACATAAAAATGAATAAGGCATTTTTCACTTTATGACTCTCGTTACACACAGCGGGGCGTGCAAGGGACAGCATATGCTTTTTAAAAATACCTGCACTGCAACCCTTATCCCTTAAAGGAGCAGGGGCACAAAGTCAACAAGCAGGTGTGGAGTTGGTTGCCAGCCTCTTGGTTTTGTCAAAGCCCATTTTGTTTTGTCATGGCTTTTGTATAACTTTATTGTTCGTAGGGTTGGGGGGGTGTTGCCAGACTCTCCCCAATATAAAAATAAAATTGGCAAAAAAATGTTTTAAATTTGAAAAAAACACCTTGCCAATAGTTACCCATGGCATTTAACAGAACTAGGTGGTGGTGGTTGCGGCGGTGGCTAATGCCAGACTCAAAAACTGTGGAACAGTTCTCAGTGCCTGCTTCCCCAATGTATGCAGCTGTATTGTATTGTATTACAGCACTTATGTAGCGCTTACTACCCCAGCGTTGGGCGCTAAGCACTTGCCTACTTGGGTAGCAGGTAGTCAGTAGAGTGAAACCAGCTGAGGGGGTCTGTTGTCAACTCACAAAAGGGTCCTGCCTGCTTCGGGCATGTCTGAACCAATGTTTCACCGCCGGGTATGGGGTCACAGAATATTGATAAATACTCTTACAAGGTGCAGCCTGCAGGGGATGTCATGTGTTATGTTTTGTGATGGGCTGCAGTGCCTCAAGTGGCTTCCTGCCTCTATGACTCAGAATGATTAAACACAGCAACCTAAACAAATGAGGCTGATTGAAAAAAGCTACAAGGGGACAGTGGACCGTGAGGTACCGCTGTTGGGGAGCTTACCTAGAGCAAAGGACTAGAACATTTTTGAGGAGCATCTGAGCACGTGTTTCAAAAGGGATATTCTGGGGGACATTTTGCTTTTTGAACAACTCACTTGGAGCTCTGGAAGTAGAGGTGAACATTAGGAGGAGCACATATTTTCTACCAATGGCCCCAGGGTGTGCAAAGTGTGCAGATAGATCTTGTGTGCTGGAAGGATTTTGCCAGGTGAAAAGGGTCGTGATTTTTCCAAATCTGTTACCTGAGTTACAGCAAAAGTGTCAAGAAGACGGGGCATCACAAGCAGGTTCACTCTGGAATGTTCAAACCTATGTGAAGACTCAGCACACTAACAAGTCTTGTTTTTACACACAGCCAGAGACAACCAAGTAGTTCTTAGACAGGTTAAGGTTAAAGGCACAGGAACATGTGTAAAGTTGCATCAGGGTGGCTGGGTCCGAAATCACTTGGTTTGAAGAAAAGTTATCCTATTGATACGTTTCTATGACTTGTGTTAGATCCATTCCCCGTCACTTATTCTAAATTAAGAATTGGGTAATCCTGGTCTTATGATTGGTTAGCCAAATGTTCTAAAGAGATGTATTCCATGCATAGTTTTACTGAGTGAAGATCATTTATATGACCTCAACTGCAACTGAAGCACTTAAACTCCAAAACTCTTTACTATGCACAGATAGTGAATACAAATGCTGAAAATGAAGTTTAAATATTGGCAGCTATTTCTAAAACCAGATTCTTTGACCTTGTGCTCTGCATTTTGCTGAATGTGCTCATTAAAAATACTACATTTACGATATCTGACTTTTCCAGCGATAAAGATCAAGATCTCGAAGAAGAATATGACATCGCCCACGCTGTTTGACTTCGACATGGACTCCAGGGTCGAGGTTCTGAAGCACGGACCTCTGATCAAGACTGAGATCTTACCCAGGCTCCAGCAGTGGCTTGACCTGGATGCAACCTGTGTCCAAAACATCATGCGGGGCACACGCTCAGGAGTATACATCATCAGCGGGGAGGTGCAAGGCAACAGGATCATCGTCAACAAGGCCTTCTCGTGGCAGAAGAAGAACAAAAATCTGCAGTCGGCGGTGAGAAAGTGGAAGACGCACAGGTGTAGATCTTAGCGGTCTACAGTCGAGGCATGTGCAACAGGACGCGCAGCGGGATGGAGGACAGCGAGACTTACACAGCTGCCGTCCTGTTGGAGACTTCCAGGCTCACCCAACACAAGACTGAGCCTATTGTTGGCAGCACAGGATCCATACTGTGAACCTTTCCAACTTGTCGATTTCATATTCTAGAAACAGAGGCGAAATATTCAGAGAGAAACTGATTTATAATGCACTTAAGAAAATGAGGACCTTTTATTGTATATTTTTGTCAACTAAGTACCCACCAGGCAAAAATAAAAAAAAGACACCGGTCTGCTGCGCCACGAACACCGTTACTTTACCTGTGCATTTACACAGCTCACAATATTTGGGAAATGACGTGCATTCAATTATTGGGAAGGGTTATGGTAAAGATTTATCACAAAAAAGGAATGTTTCTTTTAAAGAAATATTTTCTTTAAAAGAAAATATGGCACCTTCTCAAATGTGCTTTTCTACTACTGAATAATGCCTACATGCATAGTAATTGAAGAGCACGTTAATGGGCATTTATCCGAAATAAGCATTTTGCGTCAGAATGCGGCTTAGTGAAGGAGCCAGTAAATAGAGGGTTAAGCCAAAAGGAGGTTATTATAAATAAATAGGACCTGTTTAAGAGTATGCATTAAACAACTTCAACAACTGTGCCTGTGAAAGACGGAGCAGTGTGGCTATCTGAGGCAATGTGCTCGGTTTCACTGTCAGCCGCACACACTGAGGCAGCCCTAAAGCCCTTTCAAGGCTTTGAAAGCTAGAAACGCTTTGGCCATTAAGTACTTCTGAGTCTAACAGGCACCTGGTGCCAGGGCTGCTGTCGGGGTTGGCAAATGTCCAGTTTACACAAAGAGGGTCTGCGCTGCAGCCCATTAAACACTCGCAATCGGATGATATAAAACACTGGGCAGCAGACAAAATGGAGTCCAATCCAAGGGCTCTGGTAAACCAGGGCTCAGCACCCCATCATTCCCTTCATGTCCAGTCGAGGCATGCTGCCCGCTAGTCTAATGCCCTAATCCCCACTATCTGCACTGACACAAAGCTTCGTGATTAAAAAAAAAAGAAAATTCCAAAGCCGATTAGAAGTATATTATCCTTCGTTAACTGTGAGTGTGAAAGCGGGAGACCTTCGGGGCTACTATCAGTGATCCTATGTATTAAACACCAACTTACAGAAGAAAAGTGAGACTCTGGGGTGGGATCACCCTTTGTGCGCTGGTCAACATTGCTGCCTCTTAATGATTTTTAAATCTGATTATATCTTCAGAGCTGTTACATTTTCTAAGTACTGTTTTATGGTCATTCTTTGCCCCTGTAGAGAAGCCCTCCTTTATATCGGTGTCTCTTTGGTATTTGCACCACGTTCTGTTTATTATGGCCTTACGAGCACCACTGGCAGCACAGCCGAAGTCGGTCCTACTTATTTGTAATAATGTGAGGGGCTCACTCATGAAAGAATTTCCCAAAAAATCTATGTTTTCTGTTAAAGGATAGGAATCTAGAGTTCTAGCAGATCATTGACTTAAGTGAGTAAGGGGTGAATTTGCTGACTTTATTCTGTGAAATAACAGAATTAAAAAAGAGGGTGAACACAAATGTTTTTTTTTCCATTCAAAAATGCCCAATCAGAGGAAAAACCCGAGCTCCAGGAGGGAGACAGGCTGTGAAAACGTTTCTTACCAGTAGTTGAAGTTCTCAGTCATCAGAACCCTCACCATTGATTCCCACTATAATAATTTCCGTGGGCCATCATCATAGGACGAGGATCCCCAAACTGTTGTTTGCCTTGTAGTATATTTCATAAATGAAAACAAAATCTCCAAGAATGCCTTATAGAACAAACCTGGCTGCAGCCTACCCTGTATAGAAATGAACTGTTGTCTTTGATCATGTAGCATGTTTTTACCTTTTCATGACATGAAAAAAAAATATAATTTGTAATCTTTTTAAGAAGTTTGATGTTTCTTTGGGAAAAAAATGCATTTATTGTCCAGAGCGAAGAGAAGTACATATACATAGGAGACGTATATAGACAGATAGATAAACTGGCATCTTCTTTAGAACGAGTTAAGCACCTTTATAAAACAGCTCTAGACGCACTATGTTTTTTGTGACATAAGCCAAGGTGAGTGCTCCACAGTGGGTAAGGAGGTGCCAGGTAATGTTGCTTAATGAGCTGAATAGGTGGTTACACTCTGTCTCAATCATGGTTCATTCTATCAAAATCAGGATGATCCAAAACAGTGAAACTTGGGGTCAAAAAGTATATATTTCGGGAAACAAAGGTTTCACTTGTACATAGGCTATGTGAGAATAATAAGGGAGAGTAGACAGCTTGGCTGCTGTTCAGCATGGCTAAATGTTAGCAGGGTAGAGGTGAGTGGAGAGGAGTGTCATAAAGTGGAGTAGAGTGAAGTGTTATGGTGTGGTGTAAATTAAAGTGGTGGGGAGTGGAGTGTCATTGTGGTGTGGAGTTGTGTAGAGTGTTTTGGAGTGTCGTGGAGGAAGTAGTGTCGTAGAGTGGAAGAGCGTAGAGTGGAGTAGAGTTGAGTAGAGTGTCAGAGTGGAATAGAGTGTCATAGAGTGGAGAGGCATAAAGTGTTGTGGAGTGGTGCAGAGAAGTGGGTGTTGCATAGAGTGGTGTAGTGTTGTAGAGTAAAGTGGAGCAGAGCGGAGTAGATTGTTGTAGAGTAGGGTGGCATACAGATGAGTGGCGTAGGACAGTGGAACGGCATAGAGTGGAGTACAGTGTGGGCGATTAGAGTGGCGTAGAGTGGAGTGTCACAGAGTGGAGTGGCGTAGAATGGCATGGAGTGGGGTAGTGGAATAGGGTTGAGTAAAGTGGCCATGAGTGGCATATAGGGTGTTGCATAGAGTGGAGTAGTGTTATAGAGTGCCATAAAGTGGAGAAGAGTGTTGTGGAGTGGAGTGGCATAGAATGAAGTAGAGTGCCATAGTGTGGAGTAAAGTTTAAAGGAGTAGAGTGTCAGGGTGGAGGGTCGTAGAGTGGAGTAGAGTGGCCGAGAGTGAAGTGGAGTAAAGTACAGTGGTGCAGAGTAGATTGGCGTAGAATGCATTGGTTTTTCAGTACAGTGAGTGCATTGGCATAGTGTGCAGTGACGTAGAGTGCAGTAGCGTAGAGAGGTGCAGAGTATATTGCAGTGGCGTAGAGCAGATTGTTTCAGAGTAGAGTGAAGTGACAGAGTGGAGTGGTGCAGGGTAGAGTGTAGAGATGTAGAGTTCAGTGGTGTAGAGTGCAGAGGCATGGAGTGCAGTGGTGCATAATAGATTAGAGTGTCGTGATGCAGAGTGCAGTGGTGTAGAGTGCATTGGCACAGAGTCCAGTAGAGTGGCATAGATTTAGTGGTGCAGCGAAGAGTGCAGTGGCGTAGAGTGCAGTAGTGCAGAGCAGAGTGGCACAGAGTAGAGTGGCAGAGTAGAGTGATGCAGAGTTGAGTGGCACAGAGAGCAGTGGGATAGAGTACAGTGTTGCAGAGCAGAATAGAGTGGCTTAGAGGGCTGTGACGTAGAGCGCAGTGGCGTACAGTGTTGTAGAGGAGAGTGCGTAGAGTGCAGTGTAATTTGCGTAGAGTGCACTGGTTTTGAGTAAAGTAGTGTTGAGTGCATTGGCGTAAAGTGCAGTGGCATGGAGTAGAGTGGCGCAGAGTAGAGTGGAGCGGCATAGAGTGGAGTAGCGTAGAGTGCAGGGGCATAGAGTGCAGTAGAGTGGTGTGGAGTTGAGTGGCGTAGAGTGGCGGGGCATCGCGTGGAGTGGCCTAGATTGGAGTGGTGTATAGTGTAGTGGGGAAGAGTGCAGTGGTGCATAGTAGATGGGGTAGAGTGCACTGGCATAGAGTAGACTGGTGCAGAGTAGAGTAGAGAGGCGTAGAGTGAAGTGGCGCAGAGTGCAGTGTCATAGAGTGCAGCGGTGCACAGTAGATTACACTGGCATAGAGTGTAGTGGCATAGAGAGCATTTATGTAGACTGTAGTGGAGTGGCATATAGCGGTGCAGAGTAGAGTTCAATTACATTGAGTGCAGTGGCTCAGAGTAGAGTGGTGAAGAGTTGAATGGCGTAGAGTTCAATGGGGAAGAGGGTAGTGTTGAGTGCAGTGGTGTAGAGAGGCGTAGAGTGGACTGGTTTAAAGTACAGTGGCATAGAGAGGTGGAGAGAGAAGTGACGTAAAGTGCAGTGGTGAAGAGTAGATTGGCGCAGAGTGCAGTGGTGTAGCGTATATTGGTTTTGAGTGCAGTGGCGTAGAGTGCAGTGGCGTAGAGTGCAGTGGCATAGAAAAGAGTGGCATCTAGTGGCACAGGGTGATTGCAGTGGCATAGAGTGGAGTATCATATAGTGGAATGGCGCAGAGTAGAACAGAGTGGCGTAGCGTACAGCGGTGTAGAGTACATTATTTCAGAGTAGAGTGCAGTGGCGTAGAGTGCAGTGGTGTAGAGCAGATTAGAGAGGCTTAAAGTGCATTGGCGTAGAGTGCAGTGGCATAGAGTGAAGCGATGCAGAGTATAGTGGTGTAGAGTGTAGTGGCGTACAGTGCATTGGCGTACGGTGCAGTTGAGTGGCGTAGAGTGCAGTGGCATAGAGTGCAGTAGTGCAGAGAAGATAGGTGGAGAGTGTAGTGTTGCACAGTCAAGTTGCTTAGAGTGAAGTGGCATAGAGCAGAGTGGAGTGATGCAGGGTAGAGTGCAGTGGCGTAGAGTGGAGAGATGTAGAGTGTAGTGGCATAGAGTGCAGTGGCGTAGAGTGCGGTAGGTTAGAGGTCAGGGGCAGAGAGTGCAGTGTTGCAGAGCAGTCTGTTGTAGAGTACAGTGGTGTATAGAGTGGTGCAGAGTACATTGGTGTGGACTGCAGTGGCATAGAGTGGTGCAGAGTACAGTGGTGTAGGGAGCAGTGGCATAGAGTATAGTGATGCAGAGTGGAATAGAGTGGCATAGAGTGCAGTGCTGTACAGTACACTGGCGTAGAGTGCAGTGGCATAAAGTGTAGCAGAGTAGAGTACAGTGGTGTAGAGTGCAGGGATGCAGAGTAGACTGGCATAGAGTGTAGTGGCGTAGAGTGCATTGCTTTTGAGTAAAGTGGTGTAGAGTGCATTGGCGTAAAGTGCAGAAGAGTAGAGTGCAGTGGCACAGAGCTGAGTGCAGTGCTGCAGAGTGAAGTGGCACAAAATTGAGTGCAATGGTGTTGAGTGCAGTGGCGCAGAGAGCAGTGGCTTAGAGTAGATTGTTTCAGAGTGGAGTGCAATGGTGCACGGTAGAGTAAAGTGGCGTAGATTGCAGAGTAGATTAGAGTGGTGCTAGAGTGGCTTGGCATAGAGTGCACTGGCGTAGAGTGGAGTGGTACAAAGTGGAGAACATTGGCGTAGAGTACAGTAGCATAGAGTGCAGTGTTGCAGAGTAGGGTAGGGCGGTGCAGAGGGGACCGGTGCAGAGGGGAGTGGCGCAGAGTGCAGTGGTCCATAGTAGGGTAGTGTGGGGTAGAATGCATTGGCATAGAGTAGAGTGATGTATAGTTGAGAGGCACAGAGTGAAGTGGCCTAGAGTGGAGTGGTGCAGAGCAGAGTACAGTGGCACAGTGTGGAGTGGTGCAGAGTGGAGTGGAATGGGAGTATGCATGGTGTGGTAGCGTACTGCCATTGCGAACAACACATCTTCAATTGAAATGACCATTACATTTGCACAGACATACAGTTTTTCTGATAAAAGTATACAGTGCACAAAGGATAATGTGTGGAAATGTCATCTAGTGTATTGATTTGTTTTGTAATTGTATTTATATAGCTCTTACTACCCCCGACGAGGCGTTGAAGCGATTTTCGGCGAGTAGAAAGCTGCTCCGGAATCCAAAGAATTAGTGGTGGCTTAGGAAAATATAAGTTGTTAATATAAGCGGTGGACATGTAAGTCTGTTAGTTTGACTCAATAGGATAAAGGAGGGATAGAGGAGGGAAGAGCCTAGATCGTGGTATTTGGGAGATCATCTTAGTTAGATGAGGTTTGGAATGAGTCAAGGAAGGCTGGAAGAGGGGAGAGTCTAGAAAGGGTTATTAGGGAGATCATAGTAGAATGAGGTTTGAGAGGAGTCAAAGGAGAGATACAGGAGGAAAGAGTCTAGGGTGTGTTATTTTGAAGATCATAGAAGTAAAATGAGGCTGCGTCAAGAAGGGATAGAGGAGGGAAGAGTCTAGAAAGGGTTATAAAGGAGATTATAGTAGTAGACTGAGGTTTGGTGTGAGTCAGGGAGGGCTAGAGGAGGTAAGTGTCAAGAATAAAAAGGCAGTTTTAACAGGGATGTTAAATTCTGGCCAACTCTTTCTCTGTCCCTTCTGGGACGCTTTGTCAACTTCAAAATGGTCTCCTTACTGTGCCTCCTTTACCAGCTACAGAATCACCCCTACCCAGTGAAGGGGGCCTTTTTCACCAAATTGAATCCTCCCATCAGAACGCTGTTATAGGGAGGGAGCCCCCACTCCGAATAGCTCTAGGGAAATGCTGTCGCCCGGTGTACAAGGGAGGTATAGCTACTCCAGACATGTTTAGGTATTACTGGGTGACACACCTCCTAGTGGTGAATGACTGGTGGTTCAGGGGACTTAACGAGCCAATGTATGCAGTGGAAGGGTCGGAGATGGGTTGTCAAAAACTTCCACACCTTCTGTATGTCGTCGTGCCACAGACTCCTCCATCTGCCACAAGAAAGGTGTTTATGGTTTGGACAGTTGCAATGAAGGCTGCAGGCTGGGCTGGTAGGTTAATGCTGGAGACTCCACTGTGGCGGGGTGCTAGGCTCCCCCAGGTCACGGCCTTATAGGGTTTTTCTACCTGGGACACCATAGGCATTTCCACACTGGGGGATATTATCCACAAAGGGACATTGAAATCCTTTCAGGATTTACAGCAAGAATAAGAGCTGAATCTAACACAGCTTTTCTGCTACCTGCAACTTCAGCATGCACTCTTGCCACACATACCGTCGGAGGATCCTACCCCCGAATGTTCTCCATTAGAGGCAAAAATCTTGCTCACTGACATAAAAGATTACACATTTTCTGAGATTTATAAAATGCTATTATGTCATCTGCCCGACCCAATGCTGGCAGTGAGGATGGAGTGGGCGGGGGACATCGGTCAGTTGGATGATCTTGACTGGAGGGAAGCGGTGGAGGCCCCCTAGGGAGGCGGTAATACCATCCCAATTTAGACTGATACAGCTGAAGGTGCTCCATCGGGTCTATCTCACTAGGGTGCGTCTACATCGCATGGGCATGATAGCCGCAGGGAACTGCTTGAGTTGCGATGACCCGCAGGGGGATCGACCTCATGCATTCGGGCACTGCCCCACCCTCTCTCATTTCTGGAATGGGGCCCTGGGATGGTTGGAGGGCGTACTGGGCTGGCTTATTCCCAGGGACCCTAAACTCATCCTCCTACATATCACTGATGACTTGGGGGGCAATCGGTATCAGAGGGTCTTGCTTTGGCTCTGTCTCATTGTTGCTAAACGAGATACTGCGAGGGAGTGCAAGGACACATCGGCCCCCCTAGTAGAAGCATGGGCTAAGGGCATGGACAGCTGCATGGGACTCGAGCGCCTGATATACTTGAAAAGTGGGTGCCCTGAAAAACACTATAAAATCTTGAAGGAGTGGGCGGGACTCCAGGGCATAGTGCTCGAACAGTGCCCAGACAGGCATTGGTCCACTTTTGGAGGCACACGTCAATGCAGAATCAACACAATTGAGTCATGGGATGAGTTGAACAGGTCTTGCTGCGTAGCCCCATGGAATTATGTCATATTTTCTCTGCACTGTTGCTATGCTGCTCTGTTGTTCCACTGCATATTGTATTGTATTCTGTGCCGAGGGTGCAATGCAGCTGCTCACTTTGTATGTAAAAAAAAGAATACAAATGTTTAACGAATAAAAAGAGAGTTTTAGGCCTGGCAAGGGTTCATTTTGCCAGGTCGAATTGTCAGTTTAAGACTGCACACACAGGCTGCAATGGCAGGTCCAAGACATGTTTTAATGGGCAACTTACGTGTGTTGCACAAGAAGTGCTGCAAGCCCACTAGTAGCATTTAATTTACAGGCCCTGGGTACAGGTTGTACCACTTTACTAGGGACTTATAAGTAAATTAAATATGTCAATTGGGTATATGCCAATTCTACCATGTTGTAAGGAGACCGCACTTTAGCACTGGCTAGCAGTGGTCAAGTTCACAGAGTCTTAAATCCAACAAAAACAAATTTCAGCAATCGGAGGCGAGTAGGCAAAAAGTTTGGGGGAAGACCACCCCAAGGACTGCCAGGAATAACAACCTGTATGTGTGAAGGATATTGTTTCAAATTCAGAGCTTTATATCTATGATGGGCGCAATGTGGACCCGTGCAGGTTACAATTTTAGTATGCTCCTAAGTTTAGGAACCAAGACGTAATGCAGTACCAATAGACTACACCTTCTACTTAACACCTGTTACCAGTACATGAATACCATACCTCTATGTCCAAGCTTCATTATAGCCCCTCACAAGGAAGAAGCAGAAGTATTTAGCTGCTTGTGCAGTCATGCAAAGAATGTTTAAAGCGTCGAGAATGTAAATTGATGCAGACCTACGCTAAAACTTTAGGAGACTACCACTCTGGTAGCGGATTGCTGTTTCACTGGTTCTCACTCTGAAAGTTTCAAACTCAGTTTTCTTTGCACAGGTTTACAGTGTAGACGTGGTGCACTAACAGGATACCGAAGGAAAGTTGATAGAAGCTAAGCCTCTTCTGCGGAAGACTGCAGCTTTACAAGGCATGCTACATGGCATGGATGGACGACACATGACACTGAAAGGACTGCTGTGTACACAAGCGGTCCAGCTGTCACAAGGCCCAAAAATAAAATCAATCCATATATATATATCACTGGCTATATTGGCAACTTTGACAGCACAAGAACAGCAGAAACATTCCAAGCAAAATCTAAATCTCCATGGGCTCGAGGAACATGCCAATGATGTCCAGCCGCAGGGTGGAACACTGACCCATGCTTAAAGATACAGTAAGGGAGGTCCTTTTTAGGTCTCGCCTAGCGTTGCAGCGCGCATGCGCTGCTCGCTCTGCTAGGCATATTGTAGTAGGGTATGTTTTAGAAGTGGGGTGGAAGCCCCGCCCATCTTTTTCATTGGCTGGCGTCATCCTCCATTGTAAATGCTGGCTTCCGATTGATAAGGAGGCTTCTTAGTCCCTCTTTGTTACCGCCCTGTCTCCTTTTGGGACCGCCCATCAGGACTGGATCTTTTACTTGTGGCCTTACACTGTCTCCACAAGTCGGTAAGCACTCTTTTCGTTTGTTATTGGCAGCGCGGTCCTCTTTCACTTTAGGGACCGCCGTTTGCCGCATGATTTGCCGCGCGGGCCACTTTCACTTTTGCGGCCATGCTTGTTTATTTATTTAATTAATTTGGAGCGCGGTCCACTGACTTTTGCGGACGCACTTGGTTTATTTACTTGTTTCACTCTTTTACCAGGCCTGCTAAAGTTGTGTAACTCAACCCGGCCTAAATTAGTACAGTTCATTGTTCCGGATTGGGTGTTTTCACCCTAAGCCCTGTCCTATCATCCAGGTGTTTGGTAACCACTATCACACTGCTATACAACGCAGCAGCATTTCTTTATGGTCCTGACGAAAGCCATGACACCGTTCTGGATCCTATTGGCTGAAACATGTTGACCAGAGTGCATCTACCATATGCAGTTATTTTTTCAAACTGCAATATGCTCTGTTTTTAATCCTGGCACAGCAGCGAAGTAATAAAGTTCTTGTCGCTCCTGATAGCTAGTTTTAATTCCCTTCTCATTTTCACTATTTTTGTTTTGCGGTGCGCCCATCACTCGAATAGAAAGTTCTAGCTATCATCGGGATTTAGCACATCCCTATTAGGATTAAAACAACCCTGAGCTCCTCCCTCACAGTGAGGGGGTTGTAGCCCTTGACGGGGCTAGGGGTCCCCGTCAAGAGTAGAATCCCAGATGATGAAGCATGCCACCTTGGTGGGTGATGGGATTACGTCCTTAAGATAGGACTCCCTCTTTAGTCTGCATATGTCTCTCTACAGTCATACTCTTGCTTGTTCAGACCCGAGGTTATTCTGTGTATTATGAGTATTGTTGGGGAATTTTTCCTCGCAGGTCTATAAATATCCCCTAGGACCCCCCTTTACCGTTTTGTCTTTTCCTCCAACCACTAAACCCCACCACGTGGCTCATTCCCCTGCGGGCGGTTTGTGATCCCAGGCAAGCCTGCCTTTCTAACAGGGCTGCAGCTCCGAAGCTCTCCGAGGAGGGGCGAGCCCCCTGAGGCCTGCTCGCCCAAAGGTATCTCCCGTCACAGGCCTGGGCCTGCAGGAGGAAGCAGTGCTGTGGAGGGGGCGGATGGGGGGTGCTGCAGTCACTCTTCCATGCCACTTTCAACAAGCATTTGCAATGCAATAGGTCTCGCATTTGCGAGAGTTGGAGCTATGGGCATTGTAAATGAGAATGCCTTTTATTTATGTGTTTACAAAACCTGCAAGCGCTATGTAAACACCACTTGCAGGTTTTGTAAAAACATAAATAAAAGGCATTGTCATTTACAATGCCAATAGCTCAAACTCTCGCAAATGCAAGACCCTTGTGGCACTTGCACTTTAGCTTTTAACATGGTAATTTCAAATAAATTGTGCAAAATTTTGTGAAAAGGAAAATCAGCATTTAGCACTATATTTTAGCTGTGATAAAGAAGGGAAAAGTGGAGAAGGAAGGGGAATGTGAAAGACTGTTTTAAGGAGGTTAAAAGAAAGAGATAGGGTGTGAGAGGGCAAGAGGGGAAAAGGGCTGTGAGCCAGTAACATTTAATAGATAGTGCAGTGAGAATGGGAGAAAGCGAGAGTGTATTGCGGGAAGGAAATACAAAAAATACCTCAAGAAGAGAGCAGTAAGAGAGAATGTAGTTATAAACTGAGAGCGAGGAAAAAGTTGCAAGGAACAGAGAGGAAATAATGCAGTGAGGAAGAGGTACCGAGGAGAGTGCAGTGGGCAGGTGACAGGGAAAAAGCCATTTGAGGAGGATGACAAAGTATGGTGAGAGTGTGAACAACATCAACGTGTGAAAGGAAGTCAGGGGGAACAAATGAGATCCCTGAAGGAGAAAATGTAGACTATGTGAGAGAGGAAAAGGTGCAGTAAAGGAAGAAACACATTTTATGAAGTGAGAGAGTAAACTAACAGAAGAAATGAAGTTGGAGAGGAGTATATTGTGGGGATAGACAGAACACACATCTTCTAGGGCCATCAAATAAGAACCCTCAATGTAGTGGAAAACATGCAGGGGGGGCTAGAATGCTACATTTGACTGAGACCTGTTTTCGAACTGTAAGTGATGCAATAGCAGAGAGAAGCAGTCAACAGAGATGGTACGAGTTTGCGCAGGCAGGGAATGGCCTAGCGCAGTAAGAGGAGGGCCACTGGAATTATGCAGAACTGGAGGCTGAAATTATGCGGCAGGGTGACTAGATTATGAGGCAACAGAATGCAAATTATGCAGGAATAATCTGGTTCCTTTCTCTTAAAAGCAGCTCAGCAAAGCAGTATATTACGTTTCACATTTATGATTTACGTGTCTTGCTAAAGTAATTAAGGATTTGAGAGAATAGAAAAAGATCATACATATAAAAAAATTATTTGTCTAAAGTCTGAGTGTCTATTTTAAAATTACTGCAGTTTTGAGATGAGTGTCTTTGATTTCAAGATAAAAGAACACATTTAAAAAATCGTGACAAGGGAATCATTCTATCCACCTTGTTTGGGTTACTTTTAAGTACTACTTGTTTTTGTTTCCTGCTGCAGACAAAAAAGTCCTTTCTAGGTTCATCAAATGGGGATCCTTACATGTGCTGAGCCACACTAACTTTTTAAATGGCAGTTTCAACAAGTAATGGCTGAAGGTGAGCAGTTTACATCCACGAAGTGTCTGGGGAGTAGGCACCGCGTTTCGTGTGAGGACCCTTTAATAACATTTGATTCGTTTGTGGAAAATGCAGCAAATGTATATTTTTTTTGCTTGAGGATGTCGAGCCCCACATTATTTGTTTCCCTTGGCCCCGAGTAATCGGAACAGAGACTATCGTGCAGGAATTTGTGAAAGGGACAAACCACAGTCAGGAGCCTGAACCGCTAGGAAATACAGTGATGGACTGAGTGACAACCAGAACAAAAATATTTTGCAAAGGACGCCCTACTGCTCCTTAGCCTTTAAACGAGGTGGGCCCCGGGATGGAGCAGCAAGACTATGGTGGGTGGCAGGGGTGGTTTGGGATCGTTTAAGAGTTTAAAACACCTACGTGAGAGCAGTACATTATGCATAGCACTACAAATGCATTAGTTGCTCACTCAAGGATTTCACACACGCAACAGAACATACAGCAGTCACTGGCAAACCAAACCTCCTTGTATGGGCGTTCACAATTTAATGGTCTAAAGTAGGCCCGATTGTGTATTTTGAGAGTGAGGTCGGAATCCGAGCGTGTTAGCGCGAACTTGACCCGAAGGTATTGGGTATCAGAGCGCTTTACACGAGCACCAGTTGCCTTACATGAGAACACATTCATTTTTGTTAGGCACGGGGAGATTTTGATTTGCCCATCACCTGGACTACTGTGAAACATGATGCAGTAAGCACCGCACCCCCCACCTTCCATTATGGAGTGATTCCTGGGACCAACTGCCAAGCTGCCTTCATCTCCTGGGAGCTGTGATGTGAGTTTTAATAAAGTAAAAGGGTGTCACAGCAATCGGCATGTGTAAACTAAGTTTCCTCTAGTCCCCACCTTTCAAAACGACTGTGGCTACTTTTGCCAAAATTAAACTTTCCCAGAACTAACCCCTTTGCATTGATTCCTTGTCCCTTTATGGCGGTGGAAGGGTGTCATAATGAGCCAAAAATTACAGTTCTAAAAGACTTGGACCCAAAACGAGCAGATTATTATTATTTTTTACATGCTTATTTTACACACAGCAAAGTTTAACTGAGTTCAGAAATGCCTGAAAAATGACAATATTCTGGACAGAGCTATGGAATCCATCACTATTAGAAGAGCTTTCCATAAACACCACTTAAACTATTTGGCAGGCTTTGCTTAACCTATTTATTTTCAGTTGGTGCAGCAAATCTAGCGATTCGCCCAGACTCGGATGTTGAGTGTACGTGGAGCCTCGAACCCTGCTCTTCAGCACCAAAGTCGGTAGCTCTCGCTGTTACGCCATATGGTGTGCCACGTGTTAGACCCATTCTGTAACTGCTTTCAGAGAGTAATAAAATGTGCTGGTGTGTGATTTTGGACATTGGTACTTGCTGTTAAATGCTTGCACTGCTCTTTCTCGAGCTCGTTAAGCAACAGAAGAGATCAAACATAGGTCCCGCCCGGGACCTTCACGCAACTAAAGGGAATGTTCCCACCATTTTATAAGTACCCTGGGGGCATATCAAACTTAAATAGGGGCCACCATTTTATAAGTACCCTGGGGGCATATCAAACTTAAATAGGGTTTACAAATCAGCCTCACGCGATGTTAAGCGTGTAATCAGTGACTTTTCCAAGCGTGTAATGTGAGACTTTTCAGTCACTTTTGCTGAAACCCGGGACCTTTAGATCTTCAGTTTACGCTCCCCCCACCGAGCTATTATGGCCGCTTCTCTAAATTAGTGAGGGGGCTCCGCCCATCCCGACTTGTGCCATAATCATCTAGCCAAACTCTCTTTTTAGTGTCCCTGTCCCTCCGCCCTTATCTGAGGTACGCTGCGGGGGGAACATTGGTTGAATAATGCCCGCAAAGACCCTAAGCGCTTTACGTGAACACCAGTTACTTATGCCACACCCTACTTTTACAGCAGAAGTGAAGAGGAGGGTTGACATCTTACTCATTCATTACTGATACTTTTGACTTGCGGATTATTGATATCATGTGAGCTAGGCTAAGTGGGTTAATGAAAGCAAACCTGAACTTCAACCCCCAGAATGCACTTCGTTTTCACACAAAAGCCACGGACTATAAAACAATGTCCATGAGGATATGGCGTGAGGTGACCACCCTTGGGATGCTCCATGCACCAGTTTTTAGCTTAGAAGAAGTAATCAAAACATAAAAATGAATGAGTTTTTCGACTCCTCGACCATTACGACGAGGAGTTTTTTTTTTTTGGTGGGCCAATTCATTATAAAGCTCTGTATGAATGTTTTAATCAGTCCTCGGACATTGTGTAAGTAGAAGTCTCTGACCTTGTGTCTTTGTGTATTATTTGAGGCGGAGGAGCCCTATACCAGAGAATCGAACCTGGTTTCCGAGTTCCAAAGGAGGCAACGCTCTCAGTTTGGCCACATCGCCTCCAGGTCCTTGAGCTCCACAGGATTGCCGAGGCTTTCCGGGGATTCAGAGAAAATACGCCCAGATGAGCATCAGACCCTGCCTAAATAAATCAGCTGTTTCTTTTGGGTATCGGATCTGAAAGACTGCCGCGACGTGCGCCGAACAGCTGCAGAAGAAAGACTCATTTGGTTCGCCGTAGTGAACAATACCGCATTTTTTTGCAGCCTCTTCGTCGCAATGAAAGGGAGAGCGGATTCCCACTTACATCTGCACCAGGAAGGTTTCCTTTGAGCGACCTTACGATTCTCTTCTCTCTCTTTGTTCTCAGACCCAAAAGCTGGAAAAACTAGTAAAGAAAAAAAAGGCGGGGCACCCAAAAAAACAACCAGTGGTGCGTGCGCACCACAGAGGAGCGGGGGGGGAAAGGGAGCGCGGCAGCGAGGCGAACGCGTGCTGCTGCGCGTGCTAGACACCGGTGGGAATGGGTGCGGCAAAGGCGGGACATTCGCCCGCCTTTGCCCAATTGCATGCTGTCTTTCTTATAAAGACGCATGCAAAGCCCAATAGCAGGGGGAAAAACGAAAAGCACACGCACGAGCGTGTGCGATTCCTAGGTCAGCTTCTAAACACCCTACATGAGGTCTCTCGCTGCGCGAGCAGTGCTGTGCACTGCAACGCTAGGCGCGAGACCTAAAAAGGCAGACGTCGCTGTAAGGGCGTCAGACAAATCTATCAGCCTCTAGGCAAAGAAACAAACAGTGCGCTCCACGCCCACGGGGCGGCCCTCCTTGGACGCGGCCGGTGCTCTGAGCTGCTGCCTGGGAGCTCCGAAGTCACAAGCATGGGAGTGGCAGCTCTGTTTACATGTGGCAGCTCTGCCTGGATACAGGAGTTCGTCTCTCGGGGTCTGGTGGCGGCAGTACTTGCGGGAGGGAGGGGGTAGTGCAGTGGGGCAGGTGGGCCCGTCTGGTGCCGCAGGTGGTGTGGTCTGGCGACGGGCCAGGTGCAGGTGCCTGGGCGCCGCATAGGGGCTCAAGGCAGGGCGTTGAATTCTCAGACGAGTATGCTGCAGGTGTGCGTGTTGAATCCTTTCAGCTGATTGCTTGTTAATCCCCGCCCCCCTGCACACACACCTCAATGCAGGGGTGTGACCGCAGCAAGTACACAGGGCTGACAGACCTCAGGGAAACCCTATGGGCGAGTCACAGAGGGCTGAAGTGTATGGGACAAGGTATGTGGGGGCGAGTGAGCCTTTACTGAGGGTGTCTCAGGCTGTGATATCGATGAGCGAGGCTCTTGATGTGCATGTGTACGGGGTTGGATTGGATCAAAAATAGGCCAGGCACTCAAAAAAGTGGCCCACATTTGCGTATTGCACCTTTTTGCAAAACACTGACTTAATGTTTTAAGTATTATGAAAAGAAGGAGGTGGGGGGGGTCTCTAAAAGAGGCATGTTTTCCTAACTTTACTCAGATAAAAAAACCGAGCCTGCATGTAGGGACGAGTGAGAACGTGTGGGATTGCTTTGAAGGCTGTGATGGGGCCAAGTGATGTAGAAACAAGTGGGAGCCTGTTGGGCGTGTCTGAGACTGTGAAGGGAGAAGCAGAGAGGCGCACTGGAAAGTGTGGGGCAACAGTCATTGAAAGGAGTGAACCTGGAGATGAAGTTCCTGGGACTGACACTTTATGGAAGTTTGTGAGAGAGAGCAAGCCTATTGAGATGACCGAAGGTGTGCTGTGTGCGAGGAGCCAGGCCGTTGGACTTAATGGAAGCCTGTGATGTGGAGATGAACGCGGCTCTTGGAAAGTTGTGAAATGTGATATAAACTGTGTATTCCAGCCTATCCAACTGCTTTTATAGCTCCACACTTTTTTTAAAATGGGAGAGGGTGCAAGCGCTTCTCAGTAGCAAAGGGACAGTGAGTGCCTAGACTTCTAGAATTGAACTTCAAGCTATGCGTGAGTGTATACATTTTAAAAGTGAATGGGGTACCTCTGGGCAGTACTGTACCGGGTGTATGTTTTTCGATATTTTATTTGACATGTTTACCTGTATAGCTCCTTTGAACTTGTATGAAGGGCTCATCTGAAAAGTGCTCTGTCACCAACTGGGTCTAAAAAGTGCCCTGTGCTTGAAATGGAATTATTAAAGTGCAGCTACTCACTGTCCCTTAGTACCTTTTAGCTACTGAGAAGTGCTGGTACGCTTTCTCATTAAAAGTACTGCACCCACGCTGAGAAGTACGTGTTAACAGCAAATGGGGGTGCCTCTGTGCAGTACTGTACAGAGTGGAACAGTAAAAAAACAGTACTACCAAAAAGGGCTGCACAATCTCTAACAATAATCGACAGTATGTCTGTGCAGTGCGTTACACTGAAGTACACTTCGGCAATAAAGGAATGTGGAACCTGTAACAAGAATCTGCAATACCTTTATGCATGACGTATGAGCTGTACAACATTTAACGAGCATGCACAGTATTTCTGTGCGTGCCGTAACATTAAGGTATTGTGCTCCTCTACAGGGCTACAAAACCGTTTATTAGAAGGTACAGTGGTTCTCAGCATGTGACAGCAAAGTGCGGTACTTCTGAACAGGACTGCACAACCTTTTGACAAGAAAATATGGCACGTCTTTGAAAGATGAGTCGGTGGAGTAATGACACTTCTGTATAGAATGCGCAGCCTTTATCAGGAATGTACAGTGCTTCTGTGCATGTCCTAACAGTGAAGCACGGTAATTCTAAACAGGACCGCACAACCTTTAACAGAAATGTGCAGTGCCCCTGTGTGCAGGCTTCGGCAATAACGTGCAGTACTTCTAAGCAGGACTGCACGGCCTTTAACAAGAACGTGCAGTACCCCTGTGCAATAACGTGCAGTACTTCTAAGCAGGACTGCTCGGCCTTTAACAAGAACGTGCAGTACCCCTGTGCAATAACGTGCAGTACTTCTTAGCAGGACTGCACGGCCTTTAACAAGAACGTGCAGTACCCCTGTGTAATAAGGTGCAGTACTTCTGTACAGCGCTGCCAAACTTCAACAAGAATGTAAGGCACATCTCTTTAGAGTTAGAAGTAAGGTACAGTACTTTTAAAGTGGACTGCACGGCCTTTTACAAGAATGTAGGGCACTTAACTGCAGGCAGGCTTTACAAGTAAGGTACAGCACTGCAAGACTTCAAGAAAAATGTGCACTACCCCTGTGCAGGCTTTAAGAGTAATGTACAGTACTTCTAAACAGGACTGCACGGCCTTTCACAACAATGCGCAGCACTTCTATACAGTAATGAATGGAATTTAAGATGAAACTCGTTCGCCCTGCCCAACAGGTGTGAACTGAGATGCAGCACCCCTGACCCACGTGTAGCGCCCAACATTAGACATTGATTGGTGGAAGTGGATGAAAGAGGCATGACGTGGAATCAAGGCCACATAGCCTTGATAATCAGCACGGGCTGCACGCTTCTGAGGAAAAGTTTGGTCACCGGCACTTATTTCACATATGCATGTTAGCTCACATGTGTTCCTGGTGGAATTTACTGGTGCTACTATGTATGTGTGTTAGGATACTACCTGCTACATCGGACTGACGTTAGTGTCCCAGCCAACATTCAACCAGTCGGAGTAGTGGTCTAAAAAAAAAAAAAAAAGTGCAAAGGTTTTTTTTTTTTAATTGTCATAAAAGTCAGTGGAAAATGTCGCCATACCCCAAAGGTTGCAGATTACAGATCTTTCCTCTACCAAAAAGGCTCTTTCCAGGGTGGAGTGAGTGTCCTGGCTCTGGTAGTAGTAGCACATACTTATCACTTTAACCATGTGCGAGCTGGGTCCACGCCCAGGGCGCTGACCTTTAGAGGGTTGCTGGAGCGCCTGTAGCACTCTCCCTATAGCTTAGGTTCAAAGAAAAGTGTGTTTAGGTACTTTTTTCTGAAGGTTGGTGGCGCCCTTGTCTGCTTTTTAAGTCGAGCCTGGGCAGCGCATGCGCTGCTCTGAGAGGCATGCTGTATTAGAATATGAACTTGAAGCTCCACCCACTCTCTGCCCATATTTTTAATTGGCTTGTATCATTGTCCTATGTAAATGCTGGCTTCTGATTCGTTAATAGGCTTGTTAGTCCCTCCTTAGTGCTGCCTTGTCTTCATTTGTAACCTCCCATGAGGACTGGCCCTTTTACTTCAGTTGTTACACGGTATGTCTTATTTAGTCTGCAAGCACTATTTTTTTTAATGAGTGTCTCCTACTGCAGGCACGACATGCTTTCCTGCAACACTCAGCCCGCCATGCGCGCTTTCACTTTCCAAGCAACCCGGGACAAGGGCAGCCGCTTCTTTGAAATGAAATAGTTCTCGCATTTACAATAGTTTTAGCTATTGGCATTGCAAATGACAATACCTTTTATTTATGTGTTAATTATCAAAACAGATAAATAAAAGGCATTTACATTTACAATGCCAATAGCTTAAACTCTCGCAAATGCGAGACCTATTGCATTGCAAATGCTTGTTGAAGCTGCAAAGGACTAGCATCTGCCCGTGCAGGAGCCACTGTAACCAGTTTACAACAGAAGTTAAGGTGACCGTTTATGCCTAAGTAAATAAAAAGTAGGCCCTACAATGCCCATTCGTTCAGCCCAATGATCAAGCTACCTTTGGTCCAGAGGCCGCCACCAATTCCATTCACGTAAGCTTTTCAGCCATTTGGAGTGGTTTACCTACACTGTGAATGTCTACTTCCGCCAGCCAACCAGTACAAATATAACCTGGTGGCTGCTGATTAGTGCTCTAAATTTCTCTAGATATTGCCACAAAATCATGGCAATGCTCAAGGAGTGCAAAAATGAGTTCAATGCCTATTACTGATGGGAACAATTTGCATTTTCCATTCAGACAACGTGCAAAACATAGACTAGGATGCTTTTCTCTTGGCCTCTTTGACTCCAGTCATCTGGTCGCTCTGGAGGAGGAATCTATGTTGGAGGGAATTGGAAGAGTGTTTCCTCAACACAGAAGATTGTGAGGCTGTGCTCACACAGTACATTTAAACCCACAATGACACAAAAAATTAGCAGTAGTAATTGCGTCCCTGTGCTAGTTAGAAATGCTAACCCCATCATACAACTGCCCCATTACTCCTTCCTCTTGAATCGTGAGCCAGCCATCTGACATTGGTAGACTACCATACAGCTACTGGGTTCTTGTGAGGGTGTTTAGATATCACCCTCACAAGATTAGTTTAAAAGTGTGGTATTACCTTGTGTCCCTACTGCAACAGCAAGAGCTTCTGAGTTACAACAAACTGTATTTTCTTGTTCTTCACAATCAGGTTCCCAAGCAGCCGGCATAGGACGCTGGTCCCAGGTGTTGTCTTTGATCAAATTAAAATATTTGTTTCCACCACACTTCAGAATTTAAAAAAAATGATCTTCATTTGTGCTTTTCTAAATCTGATATATTCTGAATTATCTGCACAGTTCATTTTTCAGACATTTAAATTTTGTTGTGTGCTAGAAATAAATAACATCCTACAGCATTCCTCAAGCACACCCCCAGTAGCTAGCATGATTGTCACATAAATCCTCTCACTTTGAAGTCAAAGAAAGAAAAGTAAACACCAAGCTCCGTGGAAGACAGAGCCCGACATTTGACCTCTCTCTTTGAATGCACAGCAAATGTTACAAGATAAGAACAAGATTTAAAGGCCTGTTTACTGTATTCTTACTTCAGTGCTCGATTTCTGTAAACAGGGGTTGGGCAACGGAAGGGACAAACTCAAGCTGGACAGCCTAAAACAAATGAAGCCAGCAAATAGCACGCAAGCAAACGTGAATTACAAACCACAAAGACAATGGTAAGCAATGTGCGGAATGCATTCCCAGGAAAGTTTCTGATTGTCACCAAGATGTCATTAGCAAACCAGACATCTGCGCTGTCTGGTAGGCTTTGACCTAAAAAGTCCAAAACAAAATGTTGCTCTTCCCTAAGTGATTGGTTTAAAGGCCTGGAGTGTTCTCAACAGGTGGTATATGTAAACACTGTAAGAAATCTGAGTGCAAAGAGCAGCACGATGAATAGCTTCCATTGTCCTGGAGACACTCAATCATGGTTTAAACACAGAATGTTGCATAGCTGTGAAAAGGTCAATGCTGTGTGCGACTCCTTCAGCCAGTTTGATCCATCGGAATCAGTAAGATATTTGGGGAAAAAAGATCCATAGAGACAAAGAAATTGTGATCATAGAAACTTATGGACCAGAATGGTAAAGCTAAAGGCACAAATTTCGAGATGGACTTTGATTGATTCAAGCATTCCATCCATCAGTTTTTATATACTCCAGTATGCCATCCTAAGTGGGACGGGTATGTCCAGACGTGGGTCCTGTGCACACTGTGTCACTGGAACCAAGCTATAATACCTGGCTGATAAGCCCTAATCAGGGCAATACTGGTCCTAGGTTGCTAGTGCTCTGGTTCTGGGAGGACCTGGCCTGGTAGTTCGGGCTGGTCTGTTACCAATGGAGCGTGGTCAAGTCTGATTTGCATACGGCTGGGTCCAAACTGAAGTGCCATGGTGTGCAAAATAGCAATGGACTGAGATGTGGCCCAGAGTAATTACCAGTGACTTAGATTAATTCAAGTAATCCACCCATCACTTTTTGTGTGTTTAATATGGCTCACAAATGGCACAGGAGTCTCCTCACCACCCCCCGTTCACTGCAACACTTTGGCGTGTTATATCCAGACACATGGGGTCATCATCCCCCAGAGTGAGTCGCGTATCTCCCTTGGGATCTGCTCACCTCATCACGACCGTCCTCCTTGCTGCCACTGACCCCATTTCCAAGGCAGTCTCCCCCAGCAGAGCAAAACTTTACCTGAGGCCGTCTCCACCAGCAGGGCCACTACTCTTTCTGAGGCCGTCTGCCCTCCAACAGTTCCCATTACGCCATCTGCATGGCAGTCTCCGCCGGGCAGGCCTCAGTCCTCGTGGAAGCATCCCAAATCTGAGTCCGCAGCAGGTGCCACTCGATTTTCAGGCAATATTGTATACCCTGACTTTAGGTTGCTTTATCTTACATGAAAAGCCCCATGGCTCCATGCAGATTTTGGTAAATATTGGTGCATGCTGCCAGAACTCCTTCAAGGTGTGGCCATCTTCTTGTGCGGTTGGATCCACCCCCGTTCCTTTGTAACTTAAGGGTGGCTATACACGACCACATATACTTCTGCATGTTTAACAACTAATGTCCCTACATCTCTCCACAGTTGATCTACCAACTGGTGCCCTATACTTTACAGCATGTCATTTTTCACAGCCCAGAGGCCACAATGAGTAGCTGCAATTTCCCCAAGAAAGAAGTGAAGGACTCACACAAACCTCCAGCACTAAACAGTCAGCTATATTGCAAGAACTCATTACTCAAGCTGAAAAAGGAACTCCTTCAACAGCTTATTGGCAGTGATTAGTGCTGAAAAGGATGATCTAGTTTCCCTCTCAAAAAAATGATGCTGAGGACCAACAGTTGCCCTGTAAAACAGTGGCAGAGAGTCCAGCGGAGGCTGCTGGCAACTAATGTCTCTAGGCCTGAATCACAGCATATTTTTATGAAGATTCCAAAATTCCTTACTAAAGGCTAACACAGCCAGCACAGCTGCAGTCATTCATGCAGACGATGCACTGGAAGAGGTTGAGGCCTTCACCTACCTGGGCAGTGTCACAGACAAGCAGGGCGGCACAGACGCTGACATCAAGGCAAGAATCGGCAAAGCAATGGCTGCCTTCATTCAGCTAAAGAAGATCTAGAGCTCAAAGGACCTAACACGATAAACCAAGATCAAACTTTTTAACACCAACTTAAAATTGGTCTTTCTGTATGGAGCAGAAACTTGGAGGACAACAGTGACCACCACCAACCAAGTCCAAACCTTCATCAAACTGAGGAAAACCCTCCAAATCCACTGGCCAAACACCATCAACAACAATGACCCCTGGCAGTAGACTTTCCAACTCCCTGCTCATTAAGAAATCATGAAAAGACGCTGGGGGTGGATAGGTCATACTCTCTGCAAGCCGCTTCAAACACCATCAGGCAAGCGCTCTCCTGGAACACTCAAGGGAAAAGGAAAAGAGGACGGCCAAGAAATATCTGGCACCAATCCTCAAGGCCGACTGCAACAAGATGGGTTACACCTGGAGTCAGTTTGAAAGAAAAGCTCAGGCTAGAGATGGCTGAAGAATCCTGGCTGATGTCCTATACCCCAGGAGGGGTAATAGGCATAAGTAAGTAAAACTCCTGAGGCACACACACCTAAGTGAATGAAGTGGCAGCTTTCAGTCAGTGCTCCACTGGTTAAACATACACCTACTTGGGGTTAAGTAGGAGGTCTTCACCTTAACTTCTTTTTCCCTCCGCAGAAGCCATTTGCTCTTCACTCACTGTAAACATAAGGTATTTGGGATTTTTCATGTCTGGACACACTTACTTCAACCCTTTTAGGTGGAGGTTTAGGAGGAGACAACACAGTGCAAAAATCCACTGGAAGTATTTGGGAATGGTCACAAAGTTTTCGTTTTGTGGATATTTACCACATTACAAAAGGTCAGGCCCGCCTCACGCCTCTCTCCCCTAACTTACAAGGGTGAAAAAATCCACTATGCTGGAGGTTCTTTTCTGTGTTATATGTGCAATTTCTATTAGTAATCCTCCACGGTCCTGACTCTATGCATCAGAATGTATGATTACAACCATATTTCTTGCACTTTTTGTATGCCTAAGCTGGACCAAAGGTCTTTTGTCTTGCTGGTATTAACTGCCTGACTAGTAAGCTAGATTAACCCACCAGACTCAGTCAAGAGGGAGGCTGGCGCGATCAATGAGAGTTAAAATGAGGATTCTATAGTTGGACTGAGGGAAGCCAGCTAGGTACAAGCTAGACAGCGTGCTCATATGTACTATTATAGCTGATATGTACTGCTAGTGCTAGTAAGTACCTCTAGTTCAAATATGTACCGCTAGTGCTAGTAAGTACCTCTAGTTCAAATATGTACCGCTAGTGCTAATGGAGTCTCTTCAAGGGGAAGGAGAGATTCAGAAGGAGGTGAGCCATAGACCTTTGCTTCCCCTTCCTTCTTCCTCGCTTTAAAAAATTGAGATATGCACTTTTCACTTTCTTATTTTGATTCATAATTGCCATTTTGTCTTCATGCACAATACATTCTTTACAAATTCCTCTCGCTTTGTCCAGTTTCTGCTCCCCGTGCTCCTACAAACAACTTCCCTGTGCTTTCTTTACTCAAAGTTCCCTTACAGTGCTATGTTTATTCTTCGGGTGATGAGCTCCTTTCCAATCAGTCAAGTTATCTTATCCATAAAGAGTTTGCATCTGCACGCCCTACTGTTTGGTAACGGGGGGACTTGTCTTTTCTCTCTTTCTATTACTGCAAACCTGTGGGATGTCTGTCTTCTTCATCAGATGAAGTCGGCAATTTTAGGGGTTCACCAGATCTCAGCTCACCATGCTGTCTTGGCTACCTGCCTTACACCTATCCTACTATTTCACCATGCTGTCCTCATCCCCACCAAGATGTCAGTCTTCACCTCCTACACGGAGGGAGCCCTGCTCCGGTAGTAATTCCCAGTCCTTCTTCGTCGAGGAGGTTTAACCAACATTCACAGAGTTTATACAGCGCTCTGATCGGACGGGGAGCCTTCCAGGTTCCGACTGCACAAACCAGGAGTGGTTCACCCCATTGTTCTGAAATCAATACCTGATCTTACCGATAGCAAAAACAATCATTGCAAATATTCCACTACTGTTGAAAACCTTGTAAAGGACAGACACTCTCCAGGTACAGGCTGTTCTGGAGATTCTTCTTATCCTCGTACTGGCAATTGGGCTTTCAACATAACTGCGGCAGAGAACCTGAGATGATGGACATTTAGGGCCTGATTTAGATCTCGGAGGACGTGTTACTCCATCACAACGGTGACAGATATCCCGTCCGCAGACATATAAATCCCATAGGATATAATGGGGTTTATATTTCAGCGGACGGGATATCCGTCACTGTTGTGACGGAGTAACCCATCCACTAAGATCTAAATCAGGCCCTCAATCCTCCACTCCGTAAACACTGGCATAAGGAAATGTGGTATTACTCATGGTAGTTGATCGATTGGCAGTATTCCACACCCTAGAACCCCATTCTATCATGGAAAATTAGGGAGGCGTTGATCTGGCTGGTGAATGGTACGTTCGTTCCTGGAAAGCAAACACCGAAGGGTGACAGTAAGGGAAACATCAACTTCCCAGCACCTGTCCCCCGCGGTCCCACTTATCCCGTTAATCAATGTCCATGCAGAACCTCTGCATTACATCTTACCTTTGGGGCAGTGGAGTTCAATTCCATAACCAGGAACACGATACCCTGGTGATCTTTGTGCTGTCAGGATAACAATTCATTTTCCAGGGAATCCAACCATGGATGAATGGCAGCTGAGGCCAAAACAGGCATCGCTAAGCAAGCTATAAAGAAGGAAGGGCCTTTACTGATAGGCTATGATGGGTGATTCGGGTATCTTGCCCATAAGCAGAACTGTGAGTCCTTTCAACTCTGACATGCACATGGTAAAACAAGTGAAAGCCAAGGACGCTAACTCAAACTAGTACATGAAATGTCTAAGGAGGACTGGCCCATTTTGGCTGTGTCTGATAAAGCCACTATTAACAGAGCTCAAACGTAGACTACTGCAACAGAAAGAATCTCCTAAAATTACATGTATTGCAAAATATGACAGTACTGGCCCTACACTGCACCAGTACCTTCAAGAAAGGCGTAAATAGTAGAATTAAACAAACCACAAATTTCATGGGGACCATTCCTTCTTGAACTGCTCAGAGTGAAGCAGGATCTCAGCAGGACCATCATCTACTCCCCAAGCGATTGCAATGAGGCAAGCCTCTCCAGAAGGCCGGACTGGGATCTGCTCCCTTTAGTTGCAGTACAGGGTTAAAAACCTTCCCGTTTTGGATCTTCTTCGTCTCTGGACTTCATCTTAGGGCTGGAGTAACCTGTCCTGGGTTTATTTAGCGCTTTACACTTATGTTGTGAGGAGGATCAGAGAAATCCAACATTTTCAAGACTGTCAGGCCTCACACTGCTCCAATGCTTGTTTTTTTAACTTGTCTCCTTGATGTGCTGCTCTGCTACATGTGATGGGAAGTCCATGCTCTACAAAAACTGTTAACTGAAACAATTTCCTCAGTGGAAAGCTCGTTTCCTTGATTACCCATATTTCACCCACCACGATGGAGTCTGTATTTTTTGTGAGTTTTATTACAAACCAGTAACTTAGTTCTGTTCCACAACCCACGCCAGTTAACGACAACCAAGTGCTCCACGCAGCAGCACACAAGCTGTATCTACATAAATCAGGTTACTTCGCTTGTTTGTGCGTTCAAGTGAGCAGAATCGAGCTCTTGGCATCCACGAGCCAGGCAAGGTGACTGAAGATGCATTTTGAGTCTTCTGTCCAAATGAGCAGCGACAGGTCCAAAAATAACCAGGGGAGCCAATCTGCCTCCTAAAGAGCTCCTTATCAGCAGGGCTTCACCAGGAATGATGGCTGGGAAGGTGTGAGCTACTACTTCTGGGGCTGAAACAGACATCCCATCAAGGCCATCCATCAGACACAGCTGAAAGCTTACCTAAGAATGCATTCCGCCCCAGTGCTTTATTTGTAAACTAATAAGTGCTGGGTCCCAAAGATTTGTTCCGGAGTCCACCGCTGGTGCTATCGTAGGTCAGGGTGCTGAACACCAGGGGTGCATAAGCTTGGACTCCACCCCATTCCTCTTTAATCCACCATCAGACACCCCATAACCCTTTATCTCACTCTTGCATGTTCCTGATTTCTGACGTGGACACAGTTTTTTATCTTTCTCCTCCCCCTCCTTTCTCCCTTATCTGGTTTTCTCTCTCTAGCTCTGGATCAAAGGTTGTTGAGGAAAAATAAGTGCCGGTCCCACAAATGTGTGCCGGTAGGCCCCACTGTAACCACACATTCAAATTAAACACTGTTGTGCCATTGCTTACTATTGGCTTTGTGTTTTGTATCTCACGGTTGCCAGCTTTCTATTCTCTGGTTCTATTTGGTTTAGCCCGTCCAGCATGTCTTGGTCTCTACCATGGAGCATAGCATAGCCGCATTACCACCGCTTTGATTAGCTCCTCTTGTTTTTCCACGAGTGCTTGCTTATCTTTTTTCTGAAGCACTCCATGGGAGTGCATGTTTTATCCACATCTCCCTTACATGCTTCTTTACCGTCGCTCTCAGGCACGCTCCCCTCCTCGCGCCACATTACTGTCTGACCCATGTGCTTTTGTTTTTATATATAAATGAAACACGTTGGGTGTCTGTTATGCTGATTACGGATATGAATTTACTGCATTAAACCCTTTTTTTGCTGCTACACCGCCGTGAGTGCGCTATCTTTCTGGCTCATCCCAATCCAGAGCTGTGTGGGACATATACACAGGGTGCCTCTCCAGAACGCGCACTGGTGCCGCTAGGACTCGAGGGGCAACGAGGCCCTGGGGAACGTGGAGATATATATATATATATATATATCCAAAGAAAACTCTACTCCACGAACAAGAGAGCACGCACACGAAGAATGCAAAGTTCAAAGGCATTTTATTTCATGGGGCCTCCTCCGACCCGGCAACACAGAGAGACGCGTTTCGGCTGCCACAGCAGCCTTCCTCAATCTGGTGAGCGCCATTTTTACTGAACCATTTATACTTATGTCGAGATCATAGACATAGACAACATCTATTGCTTTAAATTAAAAAAGGATACACCCATTACAAACGGGCATGCAAGTGCCCTCTCATGGAATGCATTAAGTGGCGCAGGTGGTCAAAACAGTAATTTGAAAAATATTGATATTTCAATCCTGCATAGTGCATAGTGTACTAATATACACCCTTAACCTGCATAATGCATCATCAGACCCCCACGGTCTACCTACAATATGCACATTTCACCATTGTATCAGCGATGTATCTATAGCAAAGCATTTTGGACAACTGCTAATATTGTCACAACATAGCGCAAACCTTTTACATGTGACACTTTAAAACATTGTGATCTGCTGTGTAACTGTGATGTATCTGGGAGACAAAATTCCAATTACAAACGGCTGGCATTTTAATTAGCATGGATATCACTAGAGGCTGAGCCGATAATCTCACCTGTACATGAAATGAGAAGCAAAATTGTAAATATATTACATGCCAGAGTGAAGCATCTGTTATGCTGATAAGATATGCCATGCGATGTGTATTTTAGGAGCTCAAATGTACCCCGTGCTTGGCATGTAACAATAAGCGGGACTACCATTCCCATAATGCCCCTGCTCAGCCACATCGAGTCAGTAAACAGACATTCACCACTCTGTAGGCATCGCCGATGAAAGTGTAACGTCCAAAATGATCAACTCAACCGTGACCTTTGCGGTATATATGGGAGAGGATGTAGCCTTACGGCTAGAGCGGTCGACCTCGAAGCTGGAGAACCAGGTTCGAGTCTCGGCAACGACGCTCAACATCCTGTGATTCTGGGCAAATCACTTAATCTCCCCGTGCCTAATGAAAAAATGAATGTGTACATCTGTAACGAAACTGGTGCTCATGTAAAGCGCTCTGATGCCCGATGTCTCGGGTCTAGTTCGAGCTATATAAAACTGTAAAAAAAAAAAAAATGTAATATATATATATATATATATATATATATATATATATATATATATATATATATATATATATATATATATATATATATATATATATATATATATATATATATATATATATATATATATATATATATATATATTCACCAAGATTGCCCCGGAACAAGGAAACGCCACTCCACGAGGATAGATTCAAATCTTTTATTGCTCAGAACCCCGCTAGCAGCCCCAACTGGTGTGAATCCCTGACGTGTTTCGTTGCACATGCAACTTAATCATAGGGAAAGGGGAACAAGCAAAATCCGGTAAGTACTTCAAAATACTTTTTTACCCAAATTGCATTTGCTTTTCAGTAAGCTGTATGCTGGGATTTGAAGTCACAATCATTCCCTTCCAGTAGGGTCCGTTAATATTGCCACACTATTTTTTACCCCATTGTGTTTTCCAATGTTCATAGCCCTCCAGTGGGCTTCAGGGCTGCTTTCTTGGTTCAATTATGGCAATCCATCGCGCTGGCAGGCTGTAAACATTCACAGCCTCGCAGACCTGGATTGAACTTTCAGACGGTGCATCTCCTGCGGCTCGGGGCCTGCCGCGTATTATCCATTCACCAAGATTGCCCCGGAACAAGGAAACGCCACTCCACGAGGATAGATTCAAATCTTTTATTGCTCAGAACCCCGCTAGCAGCCCCAACTGGTGTGAATCCCTGACGTGTTTCGTTGCACATGCAACTTAATCATAGGGAAAGGGGAACAAGCAAAATCCGGTAAGTACTTCAAAATACTTTTTTACCCAAATTGCATTATATATATATATACACACACACACACACACACACACTCACACATATACACACATACACGCACACACACATACACACATATATATCAACAAAGATTCCCGTAATTTGCCAAAACTCCTAAACAGAAGCAGGCACGGACTCCACAATGATGCGGTGCAAAATAAAATATTTATTTGAAGATTCACGTGCTGTCCATGACGCATTTCGGCTACACCAAGTAGCCTTGATTACATGATCGCGCTACGGCATTTCCTATATTTAAATATGTAACCACGTGATTACTTGTTAAACACCCAGTGCTAAAAACTAACAACAGACTGCACCAACAATGGTATAATTCATGCAAAACGTTGTATAATACACAAGTAAATATTCTACAGATATAAAAGAATAATAGGGTATTGACAGTAATAAGTTCTAAAATATTGGCTTAAATGCACTAAAAGAATATTGTCTCAATAAAAATTCCTTCAAAATCCTGTAGACTTATTTTTCTCTATTGCACACCTCATTAAACATTTCATCTGGATTAGAAACATAGTACCCAAAGTGATGTACACTGTTAGTACCCACACATAAGTCCACAGATATAATAATCACAGAAACCATCCACTTATCTCTTAAAGTGCTAATGCATAAATTCATTTTGATAGTTCTAAAAGCAGGATGTATCAATTTAAACATATTGCTAATGCATGGGATTGAAATGTGAATACATTATAGATCAAAATTTAAAGATCAAAACATTAGCTACAGGAATAAGCTACATCCAAAGCAAAATAAAGTGCATAGTACATCAGTCCTACTGCCCCTCATATATGAAAATCGCATCAAATTTATACTATTAATTGAAAGTGTTTAATTGTATTATACAAAAGTTGTCAATACATTAAAATAAAGTGCCAAAGTGCAAGAAAGTCTATCTATCTAAAGTGCTAAGTGTTCGACAATACTAAAAACAGTGAGGAATTGCATTAAAAAGAGTTGACTCCAAAATATAGATTGTGGTGTAAAGTTTTGGCATGATGAAAAAGATCAAAGCTTTATAGTCATGTGACCCTAGAATCATCCAAAACTATCATGAGAGATGTGTATGTCAGAGAACACTGATCTGTGTTATTAGTCACAACTTCAATAGCTAAAAGCTCTCATGTATATAAAGGGTCAAGGTCTGACTACAAGAAATTATGTAAATCATCACTGGTGTTGAGGCCATTAGGTGACTTGGTGTCAAGCTCCAAAATAAATTTGGTCTTTAATTGGCGTAATGATTCCTTTCGGTTTCCACCTCTTTTAGACGTTTGTCCTGCCCCAATAACGTATTATTTGATGCAGCTAAGGTTGTTGTTATGTGTGTTTTTAACCCCTTCATGGTCATGACGGAATGGTTCCGTCATGAGCATAAGTGCAAGTGTGCTCATGACGGAACCATTCCGTCATGAGCACACTTAAAAAAAATTCCTCTGCTGTAAACAGCAGAGGGATTTCCCTTTTTTTTTTTGCTTTGGGAGGTGGGGAAGAGCTTTCCTAACCTCCCAAAGCATGGTTAGGGTTTTCATTGTAATGACGATCGCGTGCATGGCGCGCTGTCGTCATTACAATGAAAACGAAACTGAAACTTAGTTTCAGTTTCACAGTTTCGGTGCTTGTGGGGCTATCTTAGCCCCCCGAGCATCGAAAAACATGGGAGAGGTATCGTTGGAAAGGGGAGAATCTCCCCTTTCCAATGGTACCCTTCCCTAGTGGATCCCTGCTTGGGGATCGCCCCAGGAGGGCAATCCCCAAGCAGGGATCCACCCACTAGCCACCAGGGAGGGGGGGAGCGGCCCCTTGGGCAAGGGCCTTTGCTCCCCCCATAAAATTTTGCGAGACAGCCTTTCTGCCCCCCCCCCGGGGGGGCAGAAAGCACCCTAGGCGCCAGGGATTTTTTTTATATGCCAGGGGTGGCGGCTGCCCAGTGTGGGCATGCCAATGCCCACACCCTACCCCCCCCAAAGAAGGCATAAGACTTCCTGCCCCCCCCAGGAGGCAGATGGGGGCAATAGCCCCTGATCTGCCCCCCGCAGAAAGCCCACTAGGCCCTAGGGATTTTTTTTATTTTATATATACGAAGGGGTGGGGGCTGCCCAGAATGGACATGCCAATGCCCCCACCCACAAAAAAATGCTACAGTCTTTCTGCCCCCCCTGGGAGGCAGATGGGGCAATAGCCCCTTATCTGCCCCCCGGAGGGGGCAGAAAGCCCACTAGGCACCAGGGATTTTTTTTCTCCCAAAGTTCGGAGCGGGGGCTGCCCAGAATGGGCATGCCAATGCCTCCACCGCCCCCAAAAAAATGCCACAGTCTTTCTGCCCCCCCAGGAGGCAGATGGGGGCAGTAGCTCCTGATCTGCCCCCCCGGGGGGGGGGCAGTAAGCCCACTAGGCCCCAGGGATTTTTTTATTTTATATATACATAGGGGTGGGGGCTGCCCAGAATGGGCATGCCAATGGCCCCACCCAAAAAGAATGCTAGTCTTTCTGCCCTCCCTGGGAGGCAGATGGGGCAATAGCCCCTTATCTGCCCCCGGGGGGGGGGGCAGAAAGCCCACTAGGCACCAGGGATTTTCTTTTTCCAAAGTTCGGGGCGGGGGCTGCCCAGAATGGGCATGCCAATGCCCCCCCCAAACAAAAAGGCCACAGTCTTTCTGCCCTCCCCAGGAGGCAGATGGGGGAAGTAGCCCCTGTCTGTCCCCGGGGGGGGGGGGGTCAGAAAGCCCACAAGGCACTAGGGATTTTTTTTTTTATATATATACGTAGGGTGGGGGCTGCCCAGAATGGGCATGCCAATGCCCCAACCCCAAAAGCAATTGCCACAGTCTTTCTGCCCCCCCCGGAGGCAGATAGGGGCAAAAGCCCCTTATCTGCCTCAGGGGGGCAGAAAGCCCAATAGGCATCAGGGAATATCTTTTTTTAATTCAGAGTTATTGGCTGCCCAAAATGGGCATGCCAATGCCCCACCACCCCCCAAAATGCCACAGTCTTTCTGCCCCCCCAGGAGATAGATGGGGCAGTAGCCCCTGATCTGCCCCCCCAGGGGGCGTCAGAGAGCCCACTAGGCACCAGCGATTACGATGGCTTTTTTTATGCGTGGGGGCTTCCCAGAATGGGCATACCAATGCCCCCAACACCCAAACAAATAGCCACAGTCTTTCTGCCCCCCTTGGGGGCATATCGGGGCAACCCCCCCCCCCGATTTCCCCTCCCAGGGCGGCAGAAAGCCCCCTAGGCACGGACTTGTTTTTAGCAATGTGCCTACCTGTGGATTTTGGGCCCTAGCGCAGCCGGCACATAGGGAAACCTAGCGAACCTGTAAATTTTTTTAAACTAGACACCAAGGGGAATCCAGGATGGGGTGACTTGTGTGCCTCTCACTAGGTTCTGTTACCCAGAATCCCTTGCAAACCTCAAACTTAAGTTAAAAAAAACTCACATTTTCCTCACATTTCTGTGGTGGAAAGTTCTGGAATCTGCGTGGATCCACAAAATTCCACCCACCCTGCATTCCCCAAAGACTTCTGAGAAAAATGGTACCTCACTTGTGTGGGTAGGCCTAGTGCCCGGGACAGGAAACGGCCCAAAACGCAACGTGGAGACACCACATTTTTACAGTGAAAACTGACTTTTTTTGAAAAGTGCCTAGCTGTAGATTTTGAACCCCAGCTCTGCTGGCACCTGGGGAAACCTAGCAAACCTATACATTTTTGAAAACTAGACACCCATGGGAATCCAGGATGGGGCGACTTGTCTGGCTCTCACCAGGTTCTGTTACCCAGAATCCCTTGCAAACCTCAAAGTTTGTAAACAAAACACACATTTTCCTCACATTTCTGTGATGGAAAGTTCTGGAATCTGCCTGGATCCACAAAATTCCACCCACCCCGCATTACCCAAACTCTTCCGATAAAAATGGTACCTCACTTGTGTGGGTAGGCCTAGTGCCCGCGACAGGAAACGGCCCAAAACGCAATGTGGACACACCACATTTTCACAGTGAAAACTGACCCATTTTTTGCAAAGTGCCTAGCTGTAGATTTTTAACCCTAGCTCTGCCAGCACCTAGGGAAACCTAGCAAACCTATACATTTTTTAAAACTAGACACCCAGGGGAATCCAGGATGGGGTGACTTGTCTGGCTCTCAACAGGTTCGGTTACCCAGAATCCCTTGCAAACCTCAAACTTTGTCAAATAAAAAACACATTTTCCTCACATTTCTGTGATGGAAAGTTCTGGAATCTGCGTAGATCCACCAATTTCCTACCACCCAGCGTTCCCCCAGGTCTCCCGATAAAAATGGTATGTCAGTCGCGTGCGTGGGTCAAGTACCCTTGACAGGCAAGGGCCCAAAACGTATTGCGGAGACATCAAAATTACCCATCACAAAACAACCTGGTTTTGCAAGGGGGGTCACCTGGGTTTTTGGCCCCGGGCTCGGCGGCCATCTTGGGAAACCTACCAAACCCACACATTTTTTAAAACCAGACACCCGGGGGGAGTCCAGCGAGGTATGGCTTGCATGGGCCCCCCCCCCAACCTTTTCCTACCCAGAATCCCCTGCAAACATCAAATTTAGCTGGAAAAAAATCACTTTTTTCTCAAATTTCTGTGTGGGAAAGTTCTGGAATCTGCATGGATCCACAAATTTCCTACCACCCAGCGTTCCTCCAGGTCTCCCGATAAAAATGGTACCTCACTCGCGTGGGTGGGTCAAGTACCCGCGACAGGCAAGGGCCCAAAACGTATTGAGGAGACATCAAATCACAAAACAACCTGGTTTTGCAAGGGGGGGGGGGGGGGTCACCTGGGTTTTTGGCCCCGGGCTCGGCGGCCATCTTGGGAAACCTACCAAACCCACACATTTTTTAAAACTAGACACCCGGGGGAGTCCAGCGAGGTATGGCTTGCATGGGCCCCCTCCCAACCTTTTCCTACCCAGAATCCCCTGCAAACATCAAATTTAGCTGGAAAAAAATCACTTTTTTCTCAAATTTCTGTGTGGGAAAGTTCTGGAATCTGCATGGATCCACAAATTTCCTACCACCCAGCGTTCCTCCAGGTCTCCCGATAAAAATGGTACCTCACTCGCGTGGGTGGGTCAAGTACCCGCGACAGGCAAGGGCCCAAAACGTACTGAGGAGACATCAAATCACAAAACAACCTGGTTTTGCAAGGGGGGTCACCTGGGTTTTGGCCCCGGGCGCGGCGGCCATCTTGGGAAACCTACCAAACCCACACATTTTTTAAAACTAGACACCCGGGGAGTCCAGCGAGGTATTGCTTGCATGGGCCCCCAACCTTTCCTACCCAGAATCCCCTGCAAACATCAAATTTAGCTGGAAAAAAATCACTTTTTCTCAAATTTCTGTGTGGGAAAGTTCTGGAATCTGCATGGATCCACAAATTTCCTACCACCCAGCGTTCCTCCAGGTCTCCCGATAAAAATGGTACCTCACTCGCGTGGGTGGGTCAAGTACCCGCGACAGGCAAGGGCCCAAAACGTATTGAGGAGACATCAAATCACAAAACAACCTGGTTTTGCAAGGGGGGGGGTCACCTGGGTTTTGGCCCCGGGCTCGGCGGCCATCTTGGGAAACCTACCAAACCCACACATTTTTAAAACTAGACACCCGAGAGAGTCCAGCGAGGTATGGCTTGCGTGGATCCCCCCATGTTTTCCTACCCAGAATCCCCTGCAAACCTCAAATTTAGCTGAAAAAAACATATTTTTGCGTGGAATCACCGTGTCGGCACAAATGTCCTACCCCACAGCGTTCCCCACAGTCTCCCGAGTAAAATGATACCTCACTTGTGTGTGTTTGTGTCCAATGCAGAACTGGCTAAAAACGTAATTTAAAAAAAATGTAGCGCTTAGAATTCTCGGTGCTATACCCTTAATCCCTATGTTTTGGGCTCTTCCCAGTCACAGGCTCTGCCCCCCCTCCCCCCCACACACGTGAGATATAATTTTACTCGGTAGACTGAGGGGAACGCTGTGGGGTAGGACATTTGTGCAGGCACAGTGATTCCACCCAAAAATATGTGGAAAATGTGTTTTTTTCAGCTAAATTTGAGGTTTGCAGGGGAGTCTGGGTAGGAAAACGTTGGGGGATCCACGCAAGCCATACCTCGCTGGACTCCCCCGGGTGTCTAGTTTTTAGAAATGTGTGGGTTTGGTAGGTTCCCAAGATGGCTGCCAAACCCTGGGCTAAAAACCCAGGTGACCCCCCCCTTGCAAAACCAGGTTGTTTTGTGATAGGTAACTTTGAGGTCTCCTCAATATGTTTTGGGCCCTTGCCTGTCGCGGGTACTTGACCCACCCACGCGAGTGACGTACCATTTTTATCGGGAGACCTGGGGGAACGTTGGGTGGTAGGAAATTTGTGGATTCACGGAGATTCCAGAACTTTTCACCACAGAAATGTGAGGAAAATGTGTTTTCTTTTTAAGAAGTTTGAGGTTTGCAAGGGATTCTGGGTAACAGAACCTGGTGAGAGCCAGACAAGTCACCCCATCCTGGAATCCCCTGGGAGTCTAGTTTTCAAAAATGTAGAGGTTTGCTAGGTTTCCCTAGGTGCCGGCAGAGTTAAGGTTCAAAATCTATAGCTAGGCACTTTGCAAAAAAAAGGGTCTGTTTTCACTGTGAAAATGTGGTGTGTCCACGTTGTATTTTGGGCCGTTCCCTGTTGCGGGCACTGGGCCTACCCACACAAATGAGGTACCAGTTTTCTCGGAAGACTTTGGGGAATGCGGGGTGGGTGGAATTTTGTGGATCCACGCAGATTCCAGAACTTTCCACCACAGAAATGTGAGGAAAATGTGGTTTTTTTTTTTTTTTTTTTACAAAGTTTGACGTTTGCAAAGGATTCTGTGTAAGAGAACCTGGTGAGAGCCAGACAAGTCACCCCATCCTGGATTCCCCTGGGTGTCTAGTTTTCAAAAATGTATAGGTTTGCTAGATTTCCCTAGGTGCCGGCAGACTAGGGTTCAAAATCTACATCTAGGCACTTTGCAAAAAAGGGTCAGTTTTCACTGTGAAAATGTGGTGTGTCCACATTGCGTTTTGGACCGTTTCCTGTCGCGGGGACTAGGCCTACCCACACAAGTGAGGTACCATTCTTCTCGGAAGACTTTGGGGAATGCGGGTTGGGTGGAATTTTGTGGATCCATGCAGATTCCAGAACTTTCCACCACAGAAATGTGAGGAAAATGTTTTTTTTTTTTTTTTACAAAGTTTGAGGTTTGCAAGGGATTCTGGGTAACAGAACCTGGTGAGAAGCCAGACAACTCACCCCATCCTGGATTCTCTTGGGTGTCTAGTTTTCAAAAATGTATAGGTTTGCTAGGTTTTCCTAGGTGCCGGCAGACTAGGGTTCAAAATCTACAGCTAGGCACTTTGCAAAAAAGGGTCAGTTTTCACTGTGAAAATGTGGTGTGTCCACATTGCGTTTTGGGCCGTTTCCTGTTGCGGGCACTAGGCCTACCCACACAAGTGAGGTACCATTTTTCTCTGAAGACTTTGGGGAATGCGGGGTGGGTGGAATTTTGTGGATCAACGCAGATTCCAGAACTTTCCACCACAGAAATGTGAGGAAAATGTGTTTTTTTTTAACAATATTTGAGGTTTGAAAGGGATTCTGGGTAACAGAACCTGGTGAGAGCCAGACAAGTCACCCCATCCTGGTTTCCCCTGGGTATCTAGTTTTCAAAAATGTATAGGTTTGCTAGGTTTCCCTAGGTGCTGGCAGAGCTAGGGTTCAAAATCTACAGCTAGGCACTTTGCAAAAAAAGGGTCAGTTTTCACTGTAAAAATGAAGTGTGTCCGCGTTGTGTTTTGAGCCGTTTCCTGTCGCGGGCACTAGGCCTACCCACACAAGTGAGGTACCATTTTTATCGAAAGACTTAGGGTAACACAGAATTGTAGAGCAACTGTTATTACCTATTGACTTTCGATGCATTTCTGCCTTCCAAATGAAAGACAATTTGTAAAAAAGAAGCCACTTTGAAAAATGTCCTATAATTCTCATGCTAGTATGGGTACTCACAATTTCGGAAATGTGCAAATAGCTACTGTTTTTAAACTCTATATTTTGTTCCAATTTCAGAAATACATAGGTGTCTTTCATCCCGATTTTTCACTGTATATATTGTCCCAAATTAATTGCTATTTACCCGATACATAATAAAAAAACATTGCAAGACGCTGCTCAGTTATTGGCTCTGGGTTCGTCGGGTTCTTGGTGAACCTACAAGTCCTATATATCCTCACAACCAGAAAGGTCCAGCGGATGTAATGGTATATTGCTTTCAAACAGCTGTCATAATTAGAAGAAGTTACAGGTGAAAACGTTGGCACAAATGGCTGTTTTTTTCAACTCATTTTCAATTTTTCCTATTTTCAACTGTTAGTTTCTATAAAGAAACCTTGAAGGATCTACACAAATGACCCCTTGCTGAATTCAGAATTTTATCTACTTTTCTGAAATGTATAGATTTCCATGATCCATTATTGCTTTCATTCCCAAAATAGGCTATGTCCCAGTAAAATGCCAAAACTGTGTAAAAAATGTTGGTTTTCTGACATAAGTCTGTCAGTCCCTGAAAGCTGGGAAAATGGTGATTTCAGCCCCACAAACCCTTTGTTGATACCATTTGCATGGGAAAAAACCAACGCTTTCATTTGCAGCACTTTTTTCCCATTTTTCCTCAAAAACAAAATTTAGCTGTATTTTGGCTAATTTCTGGGTCCCCTCCAGGGAATCCACAAACTCTGGGTACCTTTAGAATCCCCATGATGTTGGAAGAAAAGGACGCAAATTTGGCGTGGATACCTTATGTGGTCAAAAAGTTACAGGGGCCTAAGCGCGAACTACCCCAAATAGCCAATAAAAGACTTAGCACGGTGGGGGAGGGGGAAGAGGCCTAGCAGCGAAGGGGTTAAAGTGTCTTGCCACCGGGTAGGAGGAATCCGGGTTTACAATAGTTCTCAAATGTTGAAGAATCCTGACGTGCACCTGCAATTTGGTGCTGTCAACATAGCATAGGCCACAAATGCATTGGAGGACATATACCGCATAATCTGTTCTGCAAGTATAGCATCCTCTTATATCTACTAGTTTAGAACTAAAAACCATGGTACAGGAAGACACATTAACACCAAATTTGCACGCTCGGCAGGTGCTACATTTCAAAAAGCCATTCCTGGGGGACAGCCAACTTTTTTAATATCAAGCTCTGGACTGGTCTTAACTAGTGCCATACGCATAGATGGAGCTCTGCGAAAAGGTAATGTTGGTTTCTCAGGCAATGTCTGACCCAATGCTGTATCAGTAAGCACTATAGGTCACTGTTGGTTAATAATGGCTCTGATATTCCTTGCCTGTCTACTATATGTAGTAATGAGTCTCACATTGTAATCAGCTTTAGGACCATTGGGCACAGCAATACAATCTGAATTTTCCAAATTGCTACTTTGGCTAAGCAATTCATTTCTAGTTTTGCTGGTAGCTTTACTCATCGCATGATCGAAAATTTTGCTATTGTAGCCTCGCTGTAAAAACCTGATTTTAGCCTCTTGCTGATGTTGGAAAAGATCTTTGTCTGAGCTACACACCCTACGAATTCTTAAAAATTCCCCATACGGGATACTATTAATGAGGTGTTTAGGATGGAAGCTTGAAGCATGTAATACGGAATTGCCTGCTGTGGGTTTGTGGAATAAGCAGGATTCCAGTTTGCCATTTTCAACATATAGATGTACATCTAGAAAATTGGTGGCATGCTTATCAATGTGTGCAGTGAATTCAAGATTTAAGGAGTTGGCATTGATTTTTCTGACAAATTCCTGTGCTTGTACTTGTGTCCCTTTCCAAATGACAAACACGTCATCTATATATCGCCACCAACTGACAACATGAGTATCCTAATTGGAGCGGTGCTCCTCCATGAGGACCCGCTCCTCCCACCAGCCTACATGTAAACATGCATAACTGGGGTAGAAGCAAACCCCCATGGCCACACCTCTAAGTTGCTGAAATATTTCATTCCCAAAGGAAAAGAAATTGTTGCGAAGGCACCAATTGATCATTTTTAACAGCATTTTGTTATGGTTAAAAAACTCTATTGGTCTGTTGTTTAAGTAATGTTCCACCGCCCTCAAACCATCCACATGATCAATACTTGTATAAAGGGAGGCAATGCTCATAGTTATTAAAATGTAGTCATCTGACCAAGGTAGGTTAAGAAGTTTTCTCAAAAAATCACTGGTGTCACGAATGTAGGATGGAATTCCAACAACAAACTCTTGTAGAAAAAAATCTACATAACGGGAAATGTTCTCAAGTAGGCTCTTCTTTGCAGATATGATGGGATGGCCAGGAACTGGGGACGTGCTTTTGTGGATTTTCGGAATGAAATACAATACTGGCATGACTGGGAATTCATTATGCAGAAATAAATATTCATCCTTAGAAATAAGGCCTTCACGTTTCCAGCCTACCAGTTCCTCTTTGAACATTTTGGTCATAATCTTAACCTGTTGCATATTCGATTTCTTGTAGCATACAGGATCATTTAAGTGTCTGTAAGCCTCCTGTTGGTATTCAGTTTTCCGCCACAGTACTATGTTGCTACCTTTATCAGATTTTTTTTTTTTTTTAAATCTTTTTTATTATTAACAGTGCTCATAAGACCATACAATACCATTCCATGCAAAATTAGCACATTGGGTAGCAGTGCAGACATCATCTGAGAATTACACGTCAGGGAGACACAAGTGTCGATCATCAATACAAATTGACTACTCCTCCAAGGCGGCACCCGCTTCTCTATATTTACGCCAAGGCGCCCATATTTTCTTCCATTTTCCCGTGCACCCTCTGCTTTTGTATACCGTTTCTTCCGCTCTTTGGCACCAGTCGAGGTCCCGCTGTCAGTCCTCCCATAGAGGGGGCGCCCGCACCCCCGAGGCTCTAGCAATATTCCGTTTCGCCACCCCTGCAGCCAGGGCTAGCCAAAGCTCCACATATCTCGACCAGACATTGTCCCCTTTGATCAACAAGAGAAGCCACTTTGGGTCCATCGGAACAGGCACCCCGCCACCCTAGACATTATATCCGTAACTTTCACCCAGAATGAACTGATCCCCGGACACTCCCAAATGATGTGGAAGAAGGAGCCCTCTTGTTGACAACCCCGCACACAAAGCGCTGACTGACACCTTCCCCATGTATACAGGTGGGTGCGAGGATAGTATGTACGATGGAGGATTTTGAACTGAACAAGCCTAAACCTAGAACGGATAGCAATCTCCCTGGGCACCTGGAGCGCATCCTGCCAGTCCTCCTCATCGAGGCTCCCAAGGTCCCGGGTCCAGGCCGCCCTGAGACCAACCAAGGGATCGGGCATATTGTTTATCAGTTTCCGGTAAATTGTAGATGTGGGTTTCTCCGCAATGGGATCAAGTAATAAACGATCTTCCATTGGGGAGTACTCCGGGATTACTGTACCACTTGGTATGTGAGAGCGTAGGGCATGTTGGAGGCATATGTACTGATATCTCTGTGAGGTATGTAAGCTATACTCCTTCTGGAGATATTCAAAAGTACGGATGGCGTCCCCTTTCCAGACATCCCCAAATACTCAATACCTATTTGCTGCCATCCCTTAAACCCTGTTAACGTCGCCACTTCCCTCAACAGGTCCCCTTTCCAGAGTGGAGTTCTCTCGGTTATCTTGCCGGCCCAGCCCAGGAGTCGATTCGCCTATTGCCAGCAGTGGAAGACTACTCTAGTGTGGTCCGGCCACATCTTCTGGGGTCTACGGGCATACAGGAGAGTTTCGCAAGTGCCTTGTGGCATGACCATTCTGTCTACTCGGTAGGCGGGTTCGTCCCTTTCAGTGTACACCCAATCATTTACCACCTGCAATTGTGCCGCCCAGTAATATAATTTAACATCTGGGACCACCAACCCCCCGTCGTACACCCCCCTATGTAATTTGTGTAGCGCCACCCTAGGGGACCGTCCGTCCCATAACAAGGTCCGCACCGCCTGAGAAATCCGTTTGAAAATACTCGTGGGTATCTGATAAGGGGTGTTCTGCAGAACATACAGTAGCCTCAGCAACGTGAGCATCTTAAACATTGCCGCCCGACCCATAAGGGAGAGCGGGAGAGTGCGCCAGTGGGCCACATCGGCTTGCAGGCGAGTCAGCTGGGGCTCGAGATTCCTCTAAAAAAACTCCTGTTACGCGTTACATACACCCCCAAATACTTGAATCCCTCCAGGACCACAGGAGCAGGGCACCTGGACGGGACTCGAGGGGAGAACCCGACAAGGGGAAAATCACAGACTTCGACCAGTTAATGGTATATCCGGAGTAGCTACCGAACAACTCGAATAAGTGAACTATTCGGGCAATCGAGTGGTATGGTCTAGCCAGGTAGAGGATGATGTCATCAGCGTATAAAGATATACGCTCCTCCCATTCATCCGCTGCCGCTAGACCCCAAATCGAGGGGTCCCCCTGATCCAATGGGCCAAGGGCTCCAGCGCCAGGGCAAAGAGGAGAGGGACAGAGGGCATCCCTGCCTTGTCCCCCTCCTCAGGGAGAAGGCCCTTGACACAGCCCCGTTAACCCGCACCCTAGCCGTCGGTTGTCTATATAGGAGCCGTACCCAGCTACAGAAGATCGGTCCAAAGCCCAACCGCCGAAGTACCATAAACAAGTAGGGCCATTCTATGCTGTCGAAGGCCATCGAGGCGTCCAGCGCCATCAATGCCGTCTGGGTGTCTCCAGCATCCTCGGTCATATACAGAACCCCATAGAGACGCCGGAGGTTATGACGGGTACTTCTACGTGGTATAAAGCCGGATTGATCCACACGGACCAAATCGGTAACCACCGACAGTATACGATCCGCTAGGACCTTGGCAAGAGCCTTTACTTCCACATTTAGCAAAGAGATCAGCCGGTATGAGGCACATTGGTCTGCTGGTTTCCCAGCCTTGTGGATCACCACGATCATGGCCTCTCTCTGGTCAGGGGGCAGGTACCCACGCTCACGCGCCTCCTGAAGCATTTCGAGCATGGGGCTGTTACAATCGAGGCCTGTCTTTTATAGATTTCGATCGGTAGCCCATTAGGACCCGATGCTTTGCCCGACTGCAGGGAGTTGAGCGCCTTGGCGAGCTCCTCTACCGTGACGTCTGCCTCCATACGTTCACGCATCTCCTCAGTCAGTGTTGGAAGCGCAAAGTCCCTTAAGAAGTCCTCACAATCTTCCTCGGTTCTAGTGCACACAGGTGAGTACACTCTCTCAAAATGAGCCGCAAAGGCCTCTGCTATATCTGCGCTGGACGAGCATAGGTTGCCCTCTTCGTCCCATACCGCGGCTACCCACGAACGCTCCCTGTCCCGGCGCTCCAGCCACGCCAACAATTTCAGTGCCTTGTCGCCAACGTCGTAAATCCGGTGCTGAGTGGCCAGCGCATAGGCTCGGGCCTCGCTCTCTGCCAGGGCCCTAAGATCCTTCTGTTTTAATTTTAGCCTGTGGCAAAGATCCAGAGAAGGGGTAGCAGCCGCGTCCCCTCCAACTGATGTATTTCACTCTCCAGGAGCCGAGTCTGGAGGGACTCCTCCTTCTTTTCGCCCCAATAAGTGATTGAGCCATGCCCCGCAGCACCGTCTTATACGCTTCCCATAGGATAATCTGGGAATCCACTGACCCCTGGTTCTCCTTAAAATACAGCTCAGACCCACCCCTTAGCTTATCGCCAATTTCAGGGTCTCGGAGGCGCCAGGGGTCTATTCTCGGAAAAACCGCTCTGCTTACGACAGGGCCCCTGATGGTGGTACAGACAGGAGAGTGATCCGAGATCCCCCGTGCCATATGTGTAGTGGTGCCAAATTCCCCATCTGATCCGACCGGGTAAATAAATGGTCAATCCTTGAAAAGGACCCGTGTCGTGCCGAGTGGAACGTATACTGTCTAAGTGTGGGGTTCTGCGCCCGCCACAGATCCCCCATCCCCATGGCTGTGACGAAGTCCGAGAGGCCCCTCTCACCATGCCGACCCGTGGGGGCACTAGAACGGTCAATCACCGGGCACATAACAGCATTCGTATCGCCCCCAAGAAGTAGCGTTCCCGCAGGGAGGTTTACCAGAAACGCGCTCAGCCTGGGAAAGCACCCAGAATGAAGGCCAGGGGTATATAGCAGGAGCAGAACACCAACGTGCGTCCCTCCCATCTACCCGCCACTGCGGCGATGCAGCCCGCCTCATCCACCCAGGTGCCCGAAATAACAAAAGGTAGGGTATTACGTATTAAGATACCCACACCTCGTGACCCAGAGGTGAACCCCGAGTGTATGACCATTTTGTAGCCGAACCGATCGAGGGCTTTACATCTATTCCCCTTCAGATGCGATTCTTGAAGAAGGACCACATCTGGGGAGTGCCTCTTTACATATTGGAGCACCAATGTACGCTTAATTTTATTGCCCAGCCCATTAACATTCCAGGTCCAGACCTTTACCATAGCCGAGTCACCCATCATATCGAAAACCCCTCCACCCTCGGAGGAACTATTGTCCCGAACGTGACTTCCAAGTCAGTCCCCAGTGCATGATGAATATTATGGCCTTGAGCAAACTCCCGTACCCCCCAACTCCCTCGAACCCCTGAGGTCCTACCCCCAACCCCCAAATTCCCCCTCCCTGCCAGGTGAGTCCCAAACCCCCCACCAAGAAAACTTGCGGAGTGCCTGTCGCCCTGAAAACACAACTAATAACATTTATGAGGAAACGTAAGCTTGCAGACATAAGGAAGAGGTACACAACTAGTGTTGAATCATACACCCCCACACTATAAACGGCAAGGCCGCCCACGCACCACATTGCGCCCGCCCCCGCCCAGGCCAGCGACCAATAAAGAACAAAGACTGTCAACGTCTCGCACATTGTCCCATGCATCGTGCAGGCCAAAAGCCCCGGATCCCGTCTCCCATCCGCCGTGGAACCAAACCACCCAGCCCCCCACACAGGCAGGGAATATGCAGGGCCTACCACCGGACACAACGGTGCCAGAGTCACCTCAAAGTCACGCAGCCGCCTGCTGCTCGCTGCCACTGGTAGATCGCCCTTCAGTCATGTCCGTGGCTCGATCACCCCGATGCGCTGCCGAGCATGGCCTCCTCCCTGCCGACCAACAGTTCGCCAGCCTTCTAGCCAGTCGCTGGCAGCCGCCGGTGTATCGAAGAAGTATGCTTTCTCTCCATCTAGGATTTTGAGTCTGGCCGGGAAAAGCATCATGTACTTCACTCCCTGGTCTCGAAGGGCCTTTTTCACCCCATCGAAGGATCGCCGCTGTCGTTGAACCTGAAGCGTGAAGTCCGGGAAGAAACGGATGGTAGCGTTGTCGCGATGAAGGTCTCCATGAGTGCGCGCCGCCTGTAGTATGGCGTCCCTGTCTCTGAAGTTTAGGATGCGGGCGATGATCGTGCGGGGAGGAGTCCCTGGTTTGGGCTTACCTCCCAGGGCCCTGTGCGCCCGTTCAACAGAAAAAAGGTTTGACAGACGTTTAGGTTTGAGGTGGTTTAGGATCAGGTCTTCTACAAACCAGTCCGTCGACGGCCCCTCGAGTCCTTCCGGCACGCCAACTATACGAACGTTATTCCGTCGAGCCCGGCCTTCCTGGTCCTCCAGGCGAGCATGGATGTCGGCCTGGTTCTTGGTGAGAGCGGCAACCTGTTCCTCCAGCCTCTTCGTCTTCGACTGAAGGCCCCCAATTCCAGTTTCCGCCGCAGAGACCTTTTCTGACATCTTCCGGAAGTCTGCCCGTAGGAGATTCACCTCTTCTGTCACTGAGTCCAGTTTAGGCTCCAGGGTACCACGGAAGTCTCTAATAGCCCTCATAATATCTTTCAGAGAGGGGTCCGGGCCACTGTCCTCAGGGTCATCATGCTGGCCCCCACTCGTATCAGATTTATTTATGACCACTGTTGAATTTTTACGCAATTTGGTTATCAGATTGAAATATTCTTTGCCTCGAAATTTGTATTTGTTGGAGTGAGAACCCCATTCGATAATTAAGCTTTTTAATTTCATCAACTACCCGATCATGAAAAATGTCCACTGCATCCCGTGGCATCATGGGCAAAAAAGTAGATGGAGTCTTGAAGGGGCTTGTGGTGGACACTGATGGATTTATGCCCTCCTCACATAAGACCATTTGGGTAGAGGATGGTAAGTTGTTAGTTCTGTTGTCAGTAGAAAGCTTGTGTAGTGTTAGCAATAAAGTTGCAAGAGCCACTTTGAGCTTATCATCGCTATTGCTGGTCTGTTTTGCATCATCAGTGGTACAACTTGTAGATTGCCTGATCTTATAGTATTTTGTCAGCTTTAATTTTCTTATAAATTTAAATACTGCAATCCTTGTCTGGCAGTAGTTAAAATTGCTCTCTGGGCAAAAAGTAAGACCCAATGCCAATAATTGTGTCTCAGCTTGATTGAGTTGGATATCCGGCAAGTTGATGACAGTGTTGTCATTGGCGTTTACCTCTTTTTCCATCTGAAGTTTGATTGTTTCTTGCTTTATGTGTTTGTAACATTTTCTCCTTTGGCGCCGTCTTTGATTCCTTCTTTGTTTTGTAAGAAGTTTTGATTCCTGGGTCGCAATGTCTGTTTTCATTCTTGGCGTAAAAAATCCAGCTCTTTGGCCAAGGTAAGATTGCCCAGATCCTCTCCTTGTATATTAGTATTAGATCTTCCATCTTTGGAATCCGTTTCGCTTGGCAAAGAGCTAAGGTCAGATGCTGACGTCGTATCACCTGTCCGTACATTCATTTATTTCACTGTTTACCCAGCGTCAGATTGGAGCTTCGTTGTCGCCTAATAGAATCAAATTTGCGTGCGAAAGTAAAAATTTGACCAGTCTCAATCGTTTTTGTCTCTCGCAAATTTGTAGGCTTTTCTTGTTTTTATGATTCCTTCTTGTTTCTTAAGTCGGTCTTTGATTCCCTACGACTTTTGCCAATCAACTCACTTTGGTCAAGCTTATCCAACTCTTTGTTGATCCGCTCAATTTCTATTAAAATAGCTTCACGATCTATTTCTGTGTATTTTATCAAAAGACATACCAATCTCAGAGGCCTCAAGGTTACTTTCAGCCCACTCCTTCAGCATAAGGGGATTGGGATTTTCATTTTACTCCACTTTCTAAATTGGTGTGGAGTTTCTCTTGTGTTGTGTTTTCACTTTACTACAGCTTGAGTGCTGCATAAATAATTAACAAAATGCCTCTGAGTTAAGCCTGACTGCTTTTGTGCCAAGCTACCAGAGGGTTAAGCGCAGGTCAATTAACTGGCTTTTGTAGTTCACCCTGACCAAGATTGTGGTTGTTGCTTTAGTAGGACTTTTACTCCACTCATTCAAGAATCCAATTTCTTACAGTAGCCATCATTCAATACCCACCTATCACCCCAGGCCTCTAGAGGAGGCTTAACAATCTGCTTGTCAAAGAATGAAACCGCATAGAAACAATGCTACTAAAAAACCCTTGGCCAGACCTCTAGTTGGCAATCCACTGGCATTAGCAGACAGCACGACTCCACTAAATGTGGCCCTGTGTGCAAGTTTTTGTCAGAGAACTATAACATTTCTAATACCAGCTTCTCCTTTTTTGATAAAGGTTTGATGTAATAGGCACCACATTAAAATCTGCACAAGGCTCCCAACAGCGGATTTGTCCACGAGGGCAATCTCTAGGCATTTTCATTAGAACCTACCCCACCATACTGCAGTGCTATGTGGAATGTGGAACCAGGAAAAATGATTATTATTGCCAGCCTCTCCTTTGAAAATGGTGTGCTCATGGATAATCATATTTTCAACATACAACTCTGCTGACATTTGCTTTAGTATTGCAGAGGAGGGGGAGGGGTGTGAGGATACTACCACAGGCAGTAGAAGTGTATTGTTTGCTCTCCTGTGGATGGAAGGTGGAGTTCAAGGCACTGTATGCACTCAACGCAGCACAAAATATAAAACACAATAAAAAAACTTTAAACGTTTGCTGTCTAATCTGCTGGAAGAATTTCTGCAGATGGATGCCATGAGTGTAGAGTGCTCACAAACTGAACAGCTGAAGACACAGACACATGTGACATGAAATTTGCCTGCTGTATGAGATGCTCGAAAAATGAGATGCACAGTGAGTGTGTATTGGAGATAGATGCTTTACAAATGTGAAAAACCTGATGTGAAATAAATAAAGCCTAGTATGTGAGATGCCTTCAGAAACAAGATCCAATGTGTGAGTGTGTGTCAAATGTTCGCAAAAATGAGATACAATGTGTGAGAGACAAGTCATCCAAATGCATAAAGCTTGCTGTGTTACACAGAGTACCCTATGTCGTGACATGCTTGAAACAATGAGAAATGTAGCGCCAGCTTGTGAGATGGTCACAGAAACTCAGTATAGTGAAATATGCAGAATGAGATGAGTGTGGGTGATGCTTGGTTAATAAGGAAATGTAAGGTCTTTTTGGAGCCAGTACAGGCTTTAATTCATAGAATCATTTGAAGCGTGATGGTGTCAAGAGAGGTATTCTTTTTTGAAAGGCACTCTAAGAATATTATTACCAGTCCAGGAAGGGTTAGCAGTAGGTACAGTCCGAATGTGTCATACTAAAAAAAATATTGTTGAAAGCACTGTAAGCATTTAAACATTGAGGGGCAAATTTGTAATGTTTGATACAGCATAGCAGAGTAACCAAAGTTGCTTTCCCGCATCAAAAGGCGAGAGTAGAAAGCACCATATCTACTAAGGCATGACGCCAATTTTGTCTGTCCATGCGCTGGTGCACATTTTGCTGGCTTGCGCCAATGCACACAGCCATGCACTTTAGTGCTTGGGTGTATGTTTGATGCCAAGCATAGTTTTTTGAAGTGGAAGGGTACCTTTCTGAACAAAAACTATGCTTTAACATAGTTTAATATTTTTAACACTGCATGTATGTTGTAAAGTACTGTACATGCGTAAAGTTTTGAAAGTTAAGAGAAAATACAACTTTACTCATTCTTTATGCCTGCCTTAATCTCCCCCATGCCAGTAAACAATGCATGTGATCTTGTGTAAAGTAACTAGCGCTCATATAAAGCGCTCCAATACTTTTGGGTCGAATTTGCTATATATTTCAAAAACTGTAGAAAAATGCACTAATAGGTCAAAATAAAGCCTTAACATAAGGAAAGAATAATAGATAGCCATTTACTGGCTAATTTGTACAAAGAGAAACCAGAAAATCTGAATAAATCGCAACTTCCTTGCTTAAATTGTGTGATTTTAGGCAAATATTCTATTTCACCAAAACTTTTTCCTTCATTATCGTCAATGAAAGCAAATTCAAATAAGTGAGTGCAGACTACCAGTGGTAGAAAAACTATCACTTTTAACAAGTACTTCTCGTGGAGTACTATAATGCTCCCTGTCAATGTCAAAGCTTCCACATCATAAAGAATACTTATTTTTCAATTTTTAAAAGTTTTAATCATATTTTACGTGATGTTTGTTGTATGATTTACATAGCAAATATTTTCTGTGCTCAGCTCGTGCATGGGCTCGAAGATGCGAGCCAGACCCTTGGCGCACCTCTGGCTCAGCTCTCACTGTTAATTTGTCGGATCGCCCACCTCTAATGAGAATTCCCATTTACAACCCATGGAACGTACCCTTGCCGCAAAGTAGTGCTTAGCTCTACTTTGCATTATGTTAGGTAACTTTCCAATGCAAATCAGGATGTGTTTTGCAAAGTAAATTCCTCCACAACAACATGTCCCTGGTTTGCATCACTTTTTCATAACGCAAAACTGGTGAAATAAGTTAGCGGATTTTCCCTTGAGTCTTTCAGCACATTTTCTGCCAGTCTATCTTATACTGTGTGCAGCATGCAATACATTTTTAAATTGTCCTACATATTCTCTTTTCTTTCACTCCCATTCTGGGACCTCATAGGTCTATAAACACACAAGTCACTAATTCTCAGCGCACCAAACAGTTATACATACAGATAATTAAGTAACCAGAATAATCTAGAGGTGGGCGAGCCACTGAAAGCTCAAGCAGGATCGAACCTGGCCCTGGCTCAGATGGGGGTTCTGTTGAAACCTCGAGCCATAACATGCCAAGCTTTAATGTGGCTTCTGCCACCCTCATGCACAAAAAGGTAAAAACAAAAAAATCAACATATGAGGTAAAAAGGAAGGATAAATAAATACCAATCTAGTGGATGATTTGTACAAAGTGAAACCAGAAAACCTGGATTAATCATGGCTTCCCCGCTTAACCAAATTGTGTGATCTTAGGCAAATATTTTACTTTACCCATCTTCCTTTTTCTTCACTATTGGAAATGAAAGCACTTTCAAATACATTAGTTCAGAGTACCAGCTGTACAAAACCTTTTATGCTTCATTTAATAGACTATAATGTTGCACGGTTTATAAGCATGGGCTCCATAAAGGATTCACATGACAACTGTCAGTTCATGTTTAAAAACTATCACTTTTAATAAGTACTTCTAAGAGCCAAGCCAGACCTTTGGCTCGGCTCTGACTCAGGTTAATGTGCTGGCTTGCCCACCTAGATGCTAACGAGCTTACACTCAGAACAATGGATTTCCAACAGATAAGGGAGGACAAAATTATGTGACAGCATTGACTAAATTATGCAGCAGTAAAAGCAAATTGTGTAGCATAATGATACACTTTTTGTGATTGTATTACTTCATTATACTGCTATTTTTACAAATTGTATGGGCAAAGGTTTCACCTCATTAGTACCGGTTTAACGCCCAAAGGTTGCATATATGTTGTATGTGGTGATCAGAGTTGTGCTCCTACCATGTGGTTTCGCTGCTCTTATGCATAAATCTGAGGTGTAAATGAGTGAGAGATAGGTTACTCTCGACTGATTCCGATATATAGATGGATGTGTGTGAGTGGCCTATATTTTGACCATTTTGGTATGAGATGAACGGTACCAACCTTCAGAGGTGCTAAACAAGTGTTTCACATAGTTAAAAGGCCCATAAGTTCACCCAATCCCCCTCAAAGCAGCTTCTGTGGAAGGAAAATGCAACATGCACTTTACAGGTCAACAGGACCTACAGCACCCACAATACACTTTGCTAAACAGAACAAATAACCTGGAATAAGAAGCGCGGATGGACATGGAGGGCTGGGCCATTAAATAAAAACACTTCTAGAACCTGATGGCAGAATATTTCTTTTTTCATTAAAGATTCTGTTTTAATAGAGTGTTATGATCTGAATGGTTTCACGGCTCTAAGAAAATAAAAAAGACATTAACATTTATATTCTGTCAATTATTTTTGTTACAGCTCCTTGGGGCTCACAAGGGTTAGGAAAGCGTTATAGAAATGCCAATATAATAATACAATGTAACTGTCTTGTTAATTTATATTTTAAAGGGAAATTGCATAACCTCTCCATTGTAGTAGTTAAGAGTGTGACAAGTACTACTGCAGTGTATTTGTCAATGTGGAGAGAAATCCAAATGGAGTCATTCCTCCCTGATTATCTGCCCCCACCAAGTCTTTAATTGGCACCTTGCAAGTGGAGTGAAGAGAGCGCAATACTGCAGGGGGCACCAAAAGCAATTAAAAAAGCCTCCTCTACTTTTAAAAGGCCTTTGAATGACTGTGGAGTACTAGTGTCAGATCAGATAAGAATCCTCGGTGTCACAGAAGCTGCAGCAGTCCAGGCGAGGGGGTTTGCGAGCTTGGATTCGGGAAAGAGACATGTTGACTTCAAGTCAACAGCCCTTTCAAACTTCATTCGTTTTTCAGTCCCCGTGTTTTTAATGCACTGAAAAACGAATGAAATGTAAACATGGACTGCATTGCTGTCACTTTTTAGGTCTCGCCTACGCAGCGCGCATGCGCTGCATAGGAGGGCCTTTAGCCGTCGCTCTGCTCATTTTCAAGCACACACTCGTGCTTGTGGCGGCATCCACCTTGCGGGAGCGAGAAGGGGCGCGCCACAAGCACGAGTGCAGTGCTTGAAAATGAGCAGACTGCTCTCCCAAGCGCGCGCGCGCCTCTCTCCTCGCCCACACGTCCCGGCCACTCACTCGCTCCGCCCTCTCCGTCTCCTTTTTGCTCGCGCTTCTTGTTTTTTTTTTCCATTCACTTATTCATCAGCCGCGCGAACTGTTTCCCAGAATCCTTTCTTCCCCTCCGTTTTGGTTTGATATCTAGCTCGGCTGCAACATGCTAGGCGGATTCCATGTGTTAGCTAGTGGATGGTTTGTTATATTAAATTACAACTGGAATGTCTAACTAAACCTTTAATCGCTGGACTGGAACACATTTCATCACTTTGATTCGGGTTGGAAAGATTCCAGTGCTGCTAAGCTCTGGTGTTTGTACAGGTCCATGTGCCTGGGAGACCAGATGCCCGGGACAGAGTTTTGAGTTTATCGGCTAATATTACATTTCGAGTGTCCTTGTGCCATGTCTTGGAAGCCCTTCTCCTACACGCTACCCATATTGTGGTCAGTGCACACTCTGTGTCCTCCCGGCCGGGCCTTGTCAGTACGCACTTGCGCAGTGTATGTACCAAGAGTAGCATGTGTGCACACCCTGTCCGTACCGAAGGCATGGCCCTGCTTATAAGCACACAGGTCCAGTTCACGTTTCGTTCGGTCCTCCTCCATGCGTCTTCCCCACAAAGAAACCCTAGAAACGAGATTTTAGACAATACAGAAATCTGGGAACAAAGCCTGCAGATTACATCTTTGTGCATCTATCGACCATTTGAAGGAAACCTGTGAATTGGTTATTGAGGCATTTCGGCATCCTTGGTGGAATGCTGGGAAGGAGGTGTTGGGGTTTTCACCCACCTCTAGAACCTCCCAGGGGTGCCTTGGTTGGCAGCCCAGTATGGCTTCCTGGCTTCATTCTTTAGCATGGATTTCACATTTTCCTGGAGTTTGCTCCCCTGTTGACAATCGCATTCATCGGAGGCTTCCTTCAATGATTTTTAGGAACGACGCGTCAGATGTAGGAAGTTTGCGTGCAGAGGACACTAGGGCTTCCTTGTGGGTCTGCGGGGCTACGCGTCCCGCCACTGCTCTCCTGAACCCACCTGTGTGCGAGCAGTGCGACCGCCCAGCTGCCAGTGCCTACTCCCACTGAGCTGGCCTGCAAGCAGCTGAAGAGTGTGCGCGTGTCCTCCAACTGCGCCGTTTCTTTGGCGCCTGTCCATGTGCTGCACAAACTATCTTCTTCGTTCCCTCCCTAAACCACCCCCGCCCCTCAACACACACCTTCACACCTCCTCCCAGGGCCCCTCAATTCAAATTTACATCTGAATAGGCGATTCCGGTTCGGAGAGATTGAGGAGGGAACTTGACCTGTGAACACCGACCGACCGACCTCCCTACCCCCCCCACTAACATCAGCAGCAGCAAGGAGGAGGTGACCGATGAGGTCAGTTGCAGATCACCTACCATTGGGAGTCACCACTCACCAGTCCATTGGTGACCAGACTTGCAAACCAGGAAATGTCATTTATGTAGCGCTTACTACTCGTGACAAGGCGTCGAAGAGCTGCCGAGGTGCAAATCTTCCTTTCTTCATCAGCCTGTTGAGCAATAGGGGAACCCTGCCCAGCCCTGCTCCTGTGCTGCTTGGGCTGGCCTTCGTTGCATTGTTCTGCTTATTTACGCACGCAGGGCACTGTTGGCAGCAAGCAATGGAGTAGCAGGAGATCAGTGAGAGACCACTGCCATTTGCATCACCGAGCAGAATAACACAAATAAATAATGACCCAGAGACGCTGCCTAACTCATGCTCCCTGCCACTGGATTCATGTATCCATTAAAAACAAAAGTGTGCGCTGTACACAGCATCCATTGAACCGAGGTGGTGCTTTTTGGAAACCTTGCTCCCCTTTGGTCACCAATTTGGTGGCCAAGTACACTGGGCCCCTTCCTACACCAGTAGCTAAAGCTAAAAATCTGGGGGTCATAATAGACGAGAAGTTGAATTTTAAATCGCAGGTCTCTAAGGTGGTATCTTCTGCTTTCTTCACCATTAAAACCGTGCGCAAGATTCTTCCTTTCATTCCGATGAACACGAGGAAAATTGTTTTAACTTCCTTGGTCTTATCCAAACTGGATTACTGTAATGCCCTATACATAAATTTACAGTCTAATCAACTTAGAAGATTACAAGCGGCACAGAATACTGCTGCCAGACTGGTGCTAGATGTCCCTAAGCATCAGTCAATTAGGGCCGGGATACAGAAGCTGTATTGGCTACCAGTTGCCCAGCGCGTGAAATTTAAGACACTTTGTATAGTGCATAAGGCACTCTATAGAGTAGGTCCACGATTTTTATGGCATGCCTTTAGTTGGTACTCCCCCAGCAGACAACTACGATTGGCTAATGCTTTCCTGATGCTCACCTCCAGAGTTAGGACGATGAACTGGGGAGGGAGGAGTTTCAGACATGGTGCTATTAGGCTATGGAACTCCCTCCCACTCGCTCTTAGGAAGATATCTTCTTTGATTGAGTTTAGGAAGAATCTTAAGACATGGCTTTTTAAAAACTAACTCTCCCTACAGTATGCGGTCCTTAAGCGCCTAGACACCTATGGGTATTAGCGCGCTATAAAAGTTGTTGTAACATAACATAACATTGTGCAAAGTGTTACACTTCTTAGCCCATGTCATCACTTACATGTCTTTTATGTATATTTCTTCAGCATTGCAGGCGTTTGGATCCACCTGCCATCCCCTTGAAGCCGAAAATGTAATTATTTTGACACAGGACTGTTGTTGTTTATGCCCATAAAATAAGCAAATCACAGAAGGAGTCTCCATTTTAAATTATTTTTGTCTGCGAGAGAGATGGGAGGGAGGGATCCCCAACTGTTTGGTACACATTTAAACCCCCATAAAAATAAAGGGTTGATTTGGCCATACTGTGGGTTGAATCTGTGGTGCTCAACCTACTGAGCCATCTTACATATTGTTCTTAGGTCTTAACCAGGGCCACTGGAATTTCTTGATTCTGCGGCCACAGCATTTTATGTGTAAGTATAGCAGCACTCTGAGCCTCACCCCTCTCCCAAAACTTGTACCCCAGAGAGTCCGGCGCAAATTCAAGTCGGCATTTCATCACTTAAAAGACTACATCTTCTTGCCTCATAGTAGATGGTGTAACCAGGTGATGGCTGGGCTTCAGTCCGTCTCACATCGGCCGCCAACACCTCGAGCGCGCTTGTGAATAACTTGTTTGAACAGTGAGTCTCTCTCACTGCAGGGACATGGGGCTCCCAGAATAATGAGCACTCGCTCTAAACCCGGAGTTCGGGACCGTGAACGGAGACCTCAGAGAGGGAGCAAAGCGTAAAAGGACTGTCTACGCACTGCCAGGTGAGCCTTCTTCTCCCGCAGCACTTTAATGCCAACCTCTCACACTCACCCACGCGTGCGCATGAGGCAACAGAAACAGTTCATGAACCCTTGACAAAGCTCGATGCTATAGAGAGTTCCTGCAGCTTTCAAAAACATCAGATGTAATGCGATACCCATGCTTTCGGGACAATAGTTAATCTAAGTTTAGTAAAAGCAGGACACCTGGCTCTTCTCTCTACGTGGCAGACAGGAGGAACTTCTGAAACAAAAAGAACAAATCCACCATCCCATTGTTTATGCCCCCACCTCTCCACCCACCCACCTCCATAACAAAAATAAACAATAACAAACCAGCATTACAACAGGCAGGAAGAAGTTGCCAGCATGACCAGGAGAAAAAGACTTGAAGTCTTGTTAATTCTTTTTGGATAGGGTCGTTCAATTGTACATATTGTCTTCTTGGTTATATATTTATAACGTAACAAATGTTTATAACACTTTTTTATTAAAACTTTTCAACATGCTGCACAGCAGCCGCAATGCTCTACACCATAGCTTAAAGAAATTGCCAAAGGCAATTGCTCTGGCTAAACACTTTTAAGGTCCCAAAGGCGAGACCTATTGGCTATGCCAATGCTTGTTAAACTTCGCCTCTGTGTGAAAGCACCGAGGATTCAACACTACTGTGTGTACAAAGGGGGAAGTCACAGCACAGGAAGCTCAGCTGCAGGCCTGCTGCTCGTGCACTTCCATGCCCATGAATCTTAAAAGGCAATTCAGCCCCAAAGTCACACAGCCACCTCACAGCGCATGCCCGGCAATCTGGTCAAGGTGGGTAAGAAATGTTCACTTCACTAAAATGGAATTTAAAAGGTTCTGGCAAAGAACTAAAAAAGATCTGGCTTATTTTCCTTTGCTTTGCAATGAGCTGGGACGGAGCAGCCTTCATTTCTCTTCACATCTGGCCCATTCAGAACCAAGGACCCCTGGGCTGGATGGCCCACTGCTGATGTGGGCAACTCCTAACCATCAGCCATACATGCTTCCCTCTGGAGCAGCCAATGAATGACTGATGGGACTGCCAAAGCTCAGCTGTTAAATGGATGGTCAGTAGGGAACACTCAGTAGTTTGGCGGACTCTGATCACATCTTTTTACCCTCAAGTATACATCTCAACCTTCTAGGACTTGAACAGAGGGTGCCAACCAAAAGGGAAACAGACAGCTGTGATTAACAAACCAAAAGAAAGAACACGTTGATGCAGGTAACACCTCAATGTAAGATGCCTTCGGATCCCAAGAACAAAAGGTTCCACAGATTCAGATTCATTTAGGAAAATATGTCACATGTACATTAAAAGATTTGACACAATTAAAGACTGCATAACCCTGATTAAGGAGCTAAGATAATGTATCATGAGGCTTTGACCACAAACGTTATGGCCCAGAAGATCAGTCTGGAAGAGACGATGCCTGTATTGTTTGACTGCTGGAAGGCTCAGGGATTAACAACAAAATACATGTTTTTTTTTTTTTTAAAACAAGATTTTCTGTACATCATTTTTAATTTGCACCATGTGACATATTTGCTCCCTATGCAACAAAAGTATGAATGGAATACAACCCAGACAGAGGTACAGTTGCCTTAAAGAAGGTAAACTAATCGAAGCTATTTGAATTACTACCATTTGAAACTTATCAAAAGAGAAATGTGGAACAAATCTTGGCCACTGCCGGCACCACTGCCAATGAGCACCTTAAAGGCAGAGCCTAAGGAAGAAGGCCGAATGGACAACCGTAGCCATATCCGCTTGCACTCACAACCAGCTACATTTCCAGGAATTCATTAAAAATGCAAAACAGTTTGGGGGCGCTAGAGGGCGCACGGCAAGATGGCTGCGCCTTAGTGTAGCTCTGCCGGCCGAGTGCACAATCTGCCCAAAATCCGATAATGCTACGCCATCGCGCCCACTAAAAAGTAGCATACCTGCTTTAAGGCGACGTGACGATGGACAGAAGCCCAGGTCATAGAGGATGGAGCCGCTTCCTGATCTCGAAGCTGCCGGTGGGGGTGAGAAAATGGCACCCGCCGTGTGAGATTGAAAACTCCGGACGGGCACCGGCTGCGCTGCTGTGCGGAGCGAACAGACCCATGGTACGGAAAGACAACAGGGATAAACGGAAGCCTTGCTGAATCCCCCGGTGGTACAACTGCGGGCGGAGAAATCCCGATTGGGAGCCAAGGGTGCAGGTAGATGTGGCGGCGCACCCGGCGAAAACGAGGAGCCGGGGTACGGCGGTGCAGAGCGGTGCGTGCGAGTGCGCTGAACCGCTGCAATAACGAAGCAACGATCCCTGCCCCAGTAGAGATAAAACAGTCAACTGGATGACTGGACGCACCGGCGGGTATGGAGATCCTGAAGACGATATCGGGCTGAGTGCTGCCTGATGGGAGGAAGCTGTGTGGCGGTGAGTCATCCATCTGGTGCGTGGCTGAGACTGAGCCGGGAGACAGGGCCCAACTGAGGCACTGCGGGGGAGTCAGGCCCGGGCCTGCAGACCTACTCTGACCGGCTGGGACGCCCTTAGAGCAGATTTAGGATTACAGCAGCTGCTGAACCGAGCTGGGATATCGATGAGGGCCTGATCAGTGGCAAACAATATCACTCTACTGCAAGCTCCCATAACATAAAGGCGCAGAGTGAACCACTACACAGTAGCAGGGTCAACCCTTTGTCTAACTACACGGCGGTTGGAGGGCCACCTAGGGCGCAGAGTATCGAACGATTACAATGGGGAAGACGGACAAGAGCCAAACCCGCCTTACTTTTGAAATGAAGAAGCCTGGCAGGTCCCAACAGCGGGCACTGTCGGACTCTGAGCAGGACGCGCCCGTGGAAGGAGCTACCCCACTAGAGACCACGCTCCTTGCAATGCAGAGCAGTTTGCAGTCCATTAATGGGAAAACAGACGCGCTAAACCTAAGAATGGGTCACCTGTCAGCCAAACTAGACAAACAGGGCGCCAGGCTGGGAGAAGCGGAAAAACGAATCTCCGACACAGAGGACTGCCTACAAACTGTCTCATCTAAATGCCTCAACATGGAGAAGGTCTTGGCAGTAATTCAGGCAAAGAACGAGGACTTAGAGGCGCAGTCGAGGCGCAACAACCTCAGAATCATGGGTCTGCCGGAATCCACAAACACTGGCAAGCTGGAGCTCTACGTGGAAGGTATGTTCAAGGACATTTTTGCGTCTGAAAACTTGTCTGAGATGCTAATTGTGGAGAGAGCCCATAGGCCATTGGCAGCGCGCCCAGTCCCAGGCACCCCACCGTGACCGATCATCGCAAGACTGCTCAATTACAGGGACCATGATGCTGTCTTGTGCCTGGCGAGAGAGAAGCAAAACATCAATTATAAGGGGAATGATCATGCATTCTACCCAGACTTCACAGCCACTGTTCAGGTGGCCAGGCAGGAATTCCAACCAGTTAAGAAACACTTACAGGCAGCAAACATCTCCTATGCAATGCTGTACCCTGCCCGGCTGCAGATAGAAGTGGAAAGAAGGACCAAAATGTTCAACACTCCGAAATCAGCTATGGATTAAGTTAAGTCCCTGAGGAGGAGCCGACGAGATCAAGCGGAAAGACGGGATGATGAGGAACAATAAAAGGACCATGCAAACGGATCGGAACTGCTGCGGACACTCAGACATATGTTGTCACATTATAGAAGGAGAGACAGGCGGTGGAAGAATAACAGAGCATCGGAGTCGTGGACGGCCTCACTACCGGACTGTTTCTTAGTGCAGGAGGTGATACATGTCATGCACTGACACACAAGGCATGAAGACGATCGGCCGACAGATTGTATGTAAGGTAGTGACATCAGAACTGATTAAGGACATTCGTGGACTAGAATCTAGCAGAGACAATGCGTAAGTAGCAAATCAGCCTAACGGCCACACTTGGCCACCTTCCTGCTCACCGGGAGGGCATTTGGGACTAGTGCCCCCACATGGGTGTACCCCAAAAACTGACAGGGTAACTTTTTTCAGTTCAGGCAAGTTAGGCTTATATTGGGATGCCTTTAGCCAGTTGAGTGTGCTGAAGTGGGTGGGGGGGGAGGAGGGGGGGAACGAGGGTTTGTTAAGTTGCAGATGCAGATTAGAAAACAGGCAAGACAGGTCCGAGTGCAGTCCATCAATGAAAATGGTACACAGCGGGGATCCTGGAAACCCAAACGCAGGAAATGTCATGTCCGGGTGGTCTAACTAAATTGCTCACATGGAATGTACGGGGTTCTTAATAACCCTAAGAAAATTCACCAATTTCTAGCATATTTGGATAGACATAATATTCAAGTAGCGTTTCTGCAGGAAACACACTTCACAAAGTATAGAGAGCATAACGCAGGGAAAAGATGGGCTGCAATCAGGGTGGCATCGTCGTACTCTGCATATTCCAGAGGTGTACTGGTATTAGTGAAAAAAGGTACACCCTACGCCCTAACTCATTCAGAGGCAGACAAGCATGGAAGGCTGTTGCTGATACAGGGATGCCTGGGTGGCAAGACGATATTGTTCGTAAACACATATGGGCCTAACACAGATGACCCTGCATTTTATAATGACGTTTGGCGGCGTATGGGTTCACTGTCGACGCCGCTGGTGGTGTGGGGCGGGACTTAAATGTGTACTTGGACCCACAGCTGGACCGCTCGGCCACCACAACAAAGCATGGCAAACAGGCAGCTAAAATAATAAGGGAAATAATGGACGCTGAGGGGCTGGTTGATGTGTGGAGGAGCCGGAATCCAACTGCTATGGAGGGAACCTATGTGTCATCATTGCATGGCTCCTGGTCCAGGTTGGACTATTGGCTGGTCTCCAAGGAGGTGAGCGCTTAGACGATGGATGTCAAGCACCTCGCCAGGACACTGTCTGGCCATGCTCCGGTGGTACTGGAGTTAGAGATATCCACATGTACTAGGCCACCATTCCAATGGAGGCTGCAGCCGTCCGCGCAGCCAGATCAGGTATTTAATACCACCATGGGAACCGCTATCACAAATGTCTTTTTAGAAAACGAAGGCTCAGTGGATGGGGCGGGGACGCAATGGGAGGCCATTAAGGTCACCATCCGTGGGGAATGCATGGGGGTGCAGGCGGAAATCCTGAAATCGCTACGGAACAGGTTACAGGACATCGAAGACAAGATACATACACTAGAGCGCACATACAAACAAAGGCCCCCACATGTCTTATTAGCCCAGGTGAGGGAGTTGATCTCTGAGCACGCTGAGCAGGAGGTACGTCATAGATCCAGAAGGTGGAAAGCACGGGCATACGCGGAGGGGGGCAGGCCAGGATGGTCACTTGCAAATAAACTGGTAGAGCCAAGAGAGCAGGAACATAAAGTTGAGATGGTAGAGCAGGAACATAAAGTTGAGATGGTAGACCAAGAATCTGAAACACATTATATCACACCGGGGATTATCAAAGTGTTCACTGAGTTTTATTCCACATTATATGGGGGTAAGCCAACGGCCACTGAAAGCGACATGTCCAAATACTTTGAGGATATCGCGCTAGGCTGGCTGTCCTCGGGCCAGAGAGAGTATCTAATCCAACCTTGGACAGTAGAGGATGTGAAAGAAGCTATAATGTCATTACCTAATGGGAAGGCGGCTGGGATTGATGGCCTGCCAGGTGAATTCTATACAGCTTATGCGGATAGCTTGGCACCGAGACTACTAAAGGTGTACACAGAGACATATGCTAGTGGTGTCCTGCCCCCCACCCTGAGGGAAGCATTAATAGTAACACTGCTGAAGCCAGATAAGGAGGCAAATAGCTGTGAATCATACAGACCGCTGTTGTTAATAAATATTGAAACCAAAATTCTCGCCAAAATAATCGCTAACAGACTGCAGCCTCTAGTGCCTAATCTGATCTTGCTGGATCAATCGGGGTTTGTACCACAAAGATCTACCACACATAATCTGCGCACCTTGTTTGCAGTGCTGCATCAATTGAACCTAGTAGTAACAAACTACAGGAGGTTACCCGTAAACCCGATAGAGACCAGGGTAAATATTGTATAACACAGACAATGTCTCGGAGGGTATCATTGGTAGGAATTATTAGGATGCACATAAATTGCTGAGAAAGGGGTGAGGACACGGAAATAGACGTAAAGTGAAAGGTTTAAAGAAATGCTTTACACATATATTTAATTATATTGTACAGTCAAAAACATAAATACAATTAAATATATGTGAAAAGCATTTCTTTAAACCTTTTCACTTTACGGTCTTTTATTTCCGTGTTCCCTCGCCCCTTTCTCAGCAATTTATTGTGCATCCTAAATAATTTCCCCTACCAAATGATACTCTCAATTGAACCTAGAGCTTAAGGCTGCAGCGGTGCTATTGGATGCGGCCAAAGCATTCAATTCTATACAATGGGGGTATATGTTCGCGGTTCTGCAGCGTATGGGGTTGCCGCTCGCCTTTCTAAAATGGCTGTGCCTGCTCTACACAAACTCAGTGGCCAGGATACGCATCAATAAAGTAGTATCCGCCCCTATAGAAATTTGTAGTGGAACCAGGCAGGGGTGCCCCCTCTCCCATATGTTGTTCTCCCTGGCCCTTGCGCCCTTGGGGTGCAAGATTAGGCAATGCCACGCCCGAGCTGCGCTGGGGTTCAGACAACGGCCTTTGGCCATATCGCTGTACGCAGATGACATGCTGCTGTATGTGAGGGACCCTGAGACACATTTGGAGCCCCTGCTACGGGAGTATGTACGTATTCAGGGATATTCAGGCCTCCGGATAAATTGGGACAAATCCACTGTTTTCCCCCTAACGCAATGCACCACTAGCTACGAACTGGAGTTCCCACTGGCCTGGACAAATGACCCAGTGCGATACTTGGGTATATGGGTACAGAGACACCCGGAGATTGTGATCAGCATGAACTATGGGCGTGCAATCGCGAAAATAATGGATCAGGTAACCAGATGGACGAATCTTCCATTGTCTCTTGCGGACAGAATAGCGGTTGTGAAAATGTCAATCCTCCCCAAATTTCTTTACATGTTTGTGAATATACCAATTATACTCAATGGCGCAATATTCAAGACACTTAAAACATGTCTGTTAACTCTGGTGTGGGCGGGCAAACAGCAGAGATGTAGCTGGGACACCCTAACACAACCATATGAGAGAGGTGGTTTTGGAGCCCCGGATTTAAGACTATTATTTATGTGCGCAAGCGCAATTCGCACATTATTCCCACATTTAGCGGTGGAGGCAGACAATGCACACCAAATCCCGCTAACTGCCATGGTGTTGCACAACAGAACGGAAATTAATTGGAAGGAAATAAATACTGTAGCCTGCACTTCAAGAGCCTGGAGGGACTTGGGCGCCCGGGCAGGGAGGGAATGTCTTTATGCACCGGGCATGCCCATCACGGCGCACCCAGGCATATCTGTAGCTCATGAGCATGGGGCGTTGGGAACCTTCACTGCTGCAAGAGTAACCCCGCTGGGGGCCCTTTATACAAATGGTCAGTTTCCGACACTGGATGCATTCGCTGCGGGCGACCCTAGACGGCGATGCTGGGGTTTGTGTACACTAGGCTGCGTATGGCTGTCAGGTCGCTATATCCCAAATTCCCAAATGAGCCAGAGATGCTGAAAGCGCTGCATGTGGTACTGACAACTGCAGAAAGTAAAGGGTTAATAACTGGACTATATAATACATCCCTAAGAGAAAATGCAGTGACTAGCTCTGCAGCCCTAGATAGGTGGAACAGTAGGCTTGAGGTACCACTGGTTTGGGAGGCATGTTGCGAGCTAACTGGACATCTCACTGAAAACTGTAACCTCCGAATAATACATTTTAAGTTTCTGCAACAAATGTACTATACGCCTGTTAGACTACAGAAATATGGGTTGCAGGAGGATTCTCGTTGTGTGCGGTGTGGCAAAGTCACATTTTGTACATTTGGCCTGGGAATGTAAACCTGTCCATGTCTTCTGGGCTCAGATGACAGAGACTATATCGCAAATGGTACTGGAAACTGTGGACTGCACACCAAAAGTTTGCCTATTGCGCCTAGTTAAGTCATTTAAACCCTGCAACAGGAAACTAGTGGCTGTCACAACACTATTGGCAAAGCGATTGGTGGTGAAGCACTGGGGCGGGAAGACGGCACCCACAGTGCCGAAGTGGTTGAAGGAGATAGCATACTGCAGAAGAACTACCTATGGCCTCAAGGCCCAAGGACTTTTGGGAACCGTTGACTATATACTTGCTTGACCATCCAGAGCTGTCATAGAAGCCCCTCGCTGTATAGCAACTAGACTCAGCTCAATAAGATGTATAGTGATTACTAGGATGAATCCATACCGACGGACATGCTCAGTTGGAAGGATGATGGATATGAATGTGAAGCTGAAATAATGCACTGCACGAGTTGTTTGATTTTTATTTGTTTTTTCCTCTTTTCTTTTCTTACTGTTTCTCATTTACTATGCCTGCAGTCATGTTATGGCGCTGAATACACTGCATAAGTTGTATGTAATAAAAATCAATAAAAAAAAAATGCAAAACTGTTTAAACGAAGTATCTTATTTTCCGCTGTATTCACTGCATCGTGCAGACAAAGCTCCATATAGAAGAAAACATGATCAAATTCACTGCAATTTAACCCTTCCACCAATAATCAAAAACAACACGCTACATAATGCGTTGGAGAGGACGGCAAACATTTGCAACCAGGCCCGGAGGTTGCCAGACTTTCGTAGCCGACTCCAGGCCTTGGTGCCACCACTCATGGCCTGAAACAGGACACATCCACCCACACAAGGCCTTCAATGACTGGTGCCACCATACCCAGGACGGTGATGGCCATAAGGCCACATCTGTTGTGAATCCCAGAGTTCTGAGACGTCTCTGAAAGCTTGAGTGAAAAATAACAAATTGGTCCCAGAACTGTGTAACAGCAGGAGGAGATAGATTGAAGTTAGAAACGAAGGCCTACCTGATATACTGTAGTATACTCTATTTTAAATATTGCCTCTGGAAACAAGAGAAACGAAAATTCAATGTTATTGTCTTCGATATGAATAGACATTAGATTAACCAGAAAAATATTAAGAGTTTATCTGTTCAAAATATTCAGTACCTTTATCCGAGGACTCCAGATTTTAAAGGACATCGCCCAGAGTACATTGTACTGGATTTAAATTCCCTGTTTAGCTAAGCGAGAGACAGAGAAAGTGTGTGTGTGTGTTTTTCTATAAACACAGTTCATCAGATCAAACTCTCATTGACAACACCAAACTTAACCACCTTCTCGGAATCTCCCGTGTCCAGTCCCTGACTTCCTGAGGAGTCAGTATGGAGTAGTTTCATCTTACACCCCGTCACCGTGCAACAGCGAGAACAATGACCAACGTGTGATCTGCCTGCGTCGAATGAATGAGGACGAAAACGGTGCTGCTAAGCTCCACTCTAAAACACGAGGATTGTAAATATAGCCTCTGGCAACTTTCACAAATATCTGCACCATTGCACACCTATGCATTCATTTCAGCCTTCTTTCATAGTGCCATATGCCAGCTGTGGTGTCAGCACGGGGCACAACAAAGATTCGATTATACTACACATGCCACAACTCAGAGATCCATTGCAATTCTCAAAACCTTAACACGGCCAGGCCAGAGTCTAGAAGAGCATGAAGTCTACCAGAGGACAGGCCTTCTCCTTTGAGGCACCGAGTATCTGGAACAGCATCCTGATGAAGAACTGCCTGGACCCATCACTCCTCCACTTCAGGAAGGGACTGAAGTCCAAATTCTTGAACAATTCCCAGGCCCCTCGGTGTGCATCCTGATGAAGATTCATCTGGACCCATCACTCCTTCACTTCAGGAAGGACATGAAGTCCCACCACTTGACAATCCCCAGACCTCTCAATATGCACCCTGAGGAAGATTCACCTGGACCGATCACTCCTTCACTTCAGGAAGGAACTGAATCCAACCTCTTGGACAATCCCCAGACCCCTGGGTGTTCATCCTGATGAAGAACTGCCTGGGCCCATCATTCCACTTCAGAAAGGACCTTCAGTCCCACCTCTTGGACAATCCCCAGACCCCTCGGTGTGCACCCTGATGAAGAACGTCTGGACCTGTCAACCCACTACAGGAAGGGACTGAAGTCCAAATTCTTGAACAAGTCCCAGGCCCCTCTCGGTGTGCATCCTGATGAAGATTCACCTGGACCCATCACTCCTTCACTTCAGTAAGGAACTCAATCCAACCTCTTGGACAATCCCCAGACCCCTCGGTGTTCATCCTGATGAAGATTCGTCTGGACCCGTCCCTCCTCTTCAGGAAGGAACTGAAGTCCCACCTCTTGGAGAATCCCCAGGCCCCTCGGTGTGCATCCTGATGAAGATTCGTCTGGACCCGTCCCTCCTCTTCAGGAAGGGACTGAAGTCCCACCTCTTGGAGAATCCCCAGGCCCCTCGGTGTGCATCCTGAGGAAGATTTGCCTGGACCCGTCCCTTCACTTCAGGAAGGAACTGAAGTCCCACCTCTTGGACAATCCCCAGACCCCTGGTGTGCACCCCAATGAAGATTCGCCTGGACCCGTCACTCCACTTCAGGAACGGACTGAAGTCCAACCTCTTGGACAATCCCTAGACCCCTCGGTGTTCATCCTGATGAAGATTCGTCTGGACCCGTCCCTCCTCTTCAGGAAGGGACTGAAGTCCCACCTCTTGGAGAATCCCCAGGCCCCTCGGTGTGCACCCTGAAGAATCGCCTGGACCGATCACTCCTCCACTTCAGGAAGGGGCTGAAGTCCTACCGATTGGACAATCCAAACACCCCCCCCCCGGACCCATCACTCCTCCACTTCAGGAAGGGACTGAAGTCCCACCACTTTGACAATCCCCATACCCCGCCTGGAGCCATCACTCCTTTACTTCAGGAAGGAACTGAATCCAACCTCTTGGACAATCCCCGGACCCCTCTGTGTTCATCCTGATGAAGAACGCCTGGGCCCATCACTACACTTTAGGAAGGGACTGAAGTCCTACCTCTTGGACAATCCCCACAACCCGCCTAGACCCATCACTCCTCCACTTCAGGAAGGGACATAGGTCCTGCCTCTTGGACAATCCCCAGACCCCGCCTGGACCCATCACTCCTCCACTTCTGGAAGGAACTTAAGTCCTACCTCTTGGACAACCCCAGACCCCTCTGTGTGCAGCCTGATGAAGAACCGATGGGACCCATCACTCCTTCACTTCAGAAAGGAACTGAAGTCCCACCACTTGGACAATCCCCATACCCCACCTTGGCCCATCACTCCTCCATTTTAGGAAGGAACTGAAGTCCCACCACTTTGACAATCCCCATACCGCGTCTTGATCCATCACTCCCCCACTTCAGGAAGGGACTGATATCCTACCTCTTGGACAATCCCCAGACCCTGACTGGACCGTTCACTCCTCCACTTCAGGAAGGGACTGAAGTCCCACCTCTTGGACAATCCCCAGACCCTACCTTGGCCCATCACTCCTCCACTTCAGGAAGGGACTGAAGTCCCACCTCTTAGACAATCCCCAGACCCTGTCTGGACCCATCACTCATTCACTTCAGGAAGGACCTGAAGTCCCACCTCTTGGACACTCCCCAGACCCTACCTTGGCTCATCACTCCTCCACTTCAGGAAGGGACTGAAGTCCCACCTCTTGGACAATCCCCAGACCCTACCTTGGCTCATCACTCCTCCACTTCAGGAAGGGACTGAAGTCCCACCTCTTGGACACTCCCCAGACCCTACCTTGGCTCATCACTCCTCCACTTCAGGAAGGGACTGAAGTCCCACCTCTTGGACAATCCCCAGACCCTACCTTGGCTCATCACTCCTCCACTTCAGGAAGGGACTGAAGTCCCACCTCTTGGACAATCCCCAGACCCTACCTTGGCTCATCACTCCTCCACTTCAGGAAGGGACTGAAGTCCCACCTCTTGGACACTCCCCAGACCCTACCTTGGCTCATCACTCCTCCACTTCAGGAAGGGACTGAAGTCCCACCTCTTGGACAATCCCCAGACCCTACCTTGGCTCATCACTCCTCCACTTCAGGAAGGGACTGAAGTCCCACCTCTTGGACAATCCCCAGACCCTACCTTGGCTCATCACTCCTCCACTTCAGGAAGGGACTGAAGTCCCACCTCTTGGACACTCCCCAGACCCTACCTTGGCCCATCAATACACTTTAGGAAGGGACTGAAGTCCTACCTCTTGGACAATCCCCACAACCCGCCTAGACCCATCACTCCTCCACTTCAGGAAGGGACTGAAGTCCCACCTCTTGGACACTCCCCAGACCCTACCTTGGCCCATCACTACACTTTAGGAAGGGACTGAAGTCCTACCTCTTGGACAATCCCTACAACCCGCCTAGACCCATCACTCCTCCACTTCAGGAAGGGACTGAAGTCCCACCTCTTGGACAATCCCCAGACCCTACCTTGGCTCATCACTCCTCCACTTCAGGAAGGGACTGAAGTCCCACCTCTTGGACAATCCCCAGATCCCCGGTGCGCCTACTGATGAAACTCTGTTTCCCCTCCTGTTCTCTACGGCGCACCTGGGTACAGGATACACAAGTGCCAACACACAGAGGCCCGTCAATCATTCACTCTCTCCAGGTGCACCTGTCACAGCATGTCACCAGGGCCTCATACAAGGCACGTCCGCCCTCACTCGTTCATTTCTTACCGAACAGCAGCGGCTTCAGGCTCAAGGTCTCAATCTCGTGAATCCTGCGCTGACCCAGTTCCAGCTTCTGCTTGTAGCCGACCTGGAGGGGGAATCAGGGCGGGAAATCATTAGCGCTGCACGAGGCTCTGCACAACATCTGCCTCTGGCGCATGTCCCACGAGTCTGGGAACGAAGGACACAGACAGACACACACAAACACACCCGCCGCCCCCCTTAGGAACCAGCCCAGGGCCCTTTAACTCAGGCAACGGCACGAGGCTCGCATTCATGACAGCCTTGATACTCATGGCAAGCATGGGCCAGGGAAGAGGGTGCGAGCCACGCTGCTGATTGGCCGGTTACAAGGACAGAACCACCCGCCAGCCTCGGGACATGATCTGCATGATAGGACATAAAGTGTAGCGGCACCCTAACCCCTGGGGGCATCTTGGCGCTGAGTAACAGAGGTACCCAACTCAATGGCACTCACTTTATCGACTTCGGAAGGATAAAGGGCTGAGGGGTCACGCCGGAATTTAAACCTGCGACAAGGAGGTCAAAGGGAAATTCCTGACCTGGTCAGAAGATAACCTAGAGAAGCCAGAGTGGCAAATACTTGACCCCAAGAAGGTGACAAAGGGAAGCATTGAGATACTGTTCAAAGTAGCACTGTATCTTCCTGGCCTGACAGGGTGGGTGAGCTGGTGAACTTAGCAGTGCTGCTGAGACCCCAAGGCTTGAAGCGGAAATGTAAAAGCGCAAGTACCCAGTGTCCCAGGAGGTCTGTTTGCTATTGAGAAGTGCCTGTAGTCACCAATTAAAAGTAGTGTGCCTCTGCAGTGAAGTGGTGATACTTTCCGTTTCACATGAAAGAACTGGAAGCACTCAGTACCTGACAACACCTGCTCACTTAAAGCAGTCAAACAAGGGACGTAGATTACATTCAGTGCAAACCGGCAATATCACTCAGTGACTTCAGGGCTCAGTGTGGCCTGCAGGTCACGAGACTGAATCCGGCAATATCACTCAGTGACTTCAGGGTTTACTGTGTCCTGCAGACCACGTAACTGAATCCGGCAATATCACTCAGTGACTTCAGGGATCAGTGTGGCCTGCAGATCCCGAGACTGAATCCGGCAATATCACTCAGTGACTTCAGGGTTTACTGTGTCCTGCAGACCACGTAACTGAATCCGGCAATATCGCTCAGTGACTTCAGGGATCAGTGTGGCCTGCAGATCCCGAGTCTGAATCCGGCAATATCATTCAGTGACTTCAGGGCTCAGTGTGGCCTGCAGATCACGAGACTGAATCCGGCAATATCACTCAGTGACTTCAGGGCTTAGTGTGGCCTGCAGATCTCGAGACTGAATCCGGCAATATCACTCAGTGACTTCGGGTCAGTGTGGCCTGCAGATCACACGACTGAAACGGCAATATCACTCGGAGACTTCGTGCAAAGTGTGGTCTGCAGACCATGAAACTGAATCTGGCAATATCATTCAATGACTTCGGGCTCAGTGTGGCCTGCAGATCACGAGACGGAATACTACAATATCACTCAGTGACTTCAGGGCTCACTGTGGCCTGAGTGCAGATCACAGGACTGAATCCAGCAATATCACTCATTGACTTCAGAGCAAACTGTGGCCCGAATGCAGATCACAAGACTGAATCCGGCAATATCATTCAGTGACTTCAGGGCTCAGTGTGGCCTGCAGATCACGAGACTGAATCCGGCAATATCACTCAGTGACTTAAGGGCTTAGTGTGGCCTGCAGATCTCGAGACTGAATCCGGCAATATCACTCAGTGACTTAAGGGCTTAGTGTGGCCTGCAGATCTCAAGACTGAATCCGGCAATATCACTCAGTGACTTCGGGCACAGTGTGGCCTGCAGACCATGAAACTGAATCCGGGAATATCATTCAGTGGCCTCAGACTCAGTATGTCCTGCAGATCACAAGACTGAATCCAGCAATATCACTTAGTGACTTCAGGTTGCAGTGTGGCTTGCAGATTGCATACTGAATCCGGCAATTTTACTCAGTGACTTCGGGTTCAGTGTGGCCTACAAATCATGATGATGAATCCGGCAATATCACTAGTGACTTCAGGGCTCACTGTGGCCTGCAGATCACGAGACTGAATCCGGTAATATCACTCAGTTACTTCAGGGCTCACTGTGGCTTGGTCAGACTGAATCTGGCAATAACACTCAGTGACTTCAGAGCTCAGTGTGGCCTGAGTGTAGATCACGAGACTGGATCCGGCAATATCACTCAGTGACTTCAGGGCTCACTGTAGCCTGAGTGCAGAACGCAAGACTGAATCCGGCAATACAACTCAGTGTCTTCGGGCTCAGTATGGCCTGCAGATCACGAGAATGAATCCGGCAATATCACTCAGTGACTTCAGGGCTCACTGTGGCCTGCAGACCAAGTAACAGAATCCGGCAATATCACTCAATGACTTCAGGGCTTAGTGTGGTCTGCAGATCACAAGAATGAAACCAGCAACATCACTCAGTGACTTCGGGTCAGTGTGGCCTGCAGATCACACGACTGAAACCGGCAAATTCACTCAGTAACTTCAGGCACAGTGTGGCCTGCAGACCATTAAACTGATTACGGTAATATCATTCAGTGACTTCAGGCTCAGTGTGTCTTGCAGATAACAAGATTGAATCCAGCAATATCACTCAGTGACTTCAGGGTGCAGTGTGGCTTGCAGATCGCATACTGAATCCGGCAATATCACTCAGTGACTTCAGGGCTCACTGTGAACTGCAGATCACGAGACTGAATCCGGCAATATCACTCAGTGACTTCAGGGCTCACTGGGGCCTGAGTGCTGATCGCAAGACTGACTCTGGCAATATCACTCACTGACTTCAGGGCTGACTGTGGCCTGAGGGCAGATCACAAGACTCAATCTGGCAATATCACTCAGTGACTTCGGGCTCAGTGTGGCCTTCTGACCACAAAACGGAATTCGGCAATATCACCAAGTGACTTTAGGATTCACTGTGCCTGCAGAGCACTAGACTGAATACGGCAATATCACTCAGTGACTTTAGGGTCAGTGTGACCTGCAGACCATGTAACTGAATCCAGCAATTTCACTTAGTGACGTCAGGGCTCACTGTGGACTGCAGACAACGCAACTGAATCCGGCAATATCACTCAGTGACTTTAGGACTCACTGTGCCTGCAGAGCATGAGACTGAATACGGTAATATCACTCAGTGACTTCAGGGCTCAGTGTGACCTGCAGACCATGTAACTGAATCTGGCAATTTCACTTAGTGACTTCAGGGCTCACTGTGGACTGCAGACAACGCAACTGAATCCAGCAATATCACTCAGTGACTTCAGGCTCAGTGTGGCCTGCAGATACCGAGACTGAATCCGGCAGTATCACTCAGTGACTTTAGGGCTCACTGTAGCGTGAGTGCAGATCGCGAGACTGAATCCGGCAATATCACTCAGTGACTTCAGGGCTCACTGTGGCCTACATATCACGAGAGTGAATCCAGCAATATCACTCAGTGACTTCAGGGCCCACTGTGGCCTGAATGCAGTTCACGGAACTGAATGCGACAATATCACTCATTGACTTCAGGCTCAGTGTGGCCTGAGATCACAAGACTGAATCCAGCAATATCACTCAGTGACTTTAGGGCTCACTGTGGCCAGAGTGCAGATCACAAGACTGAATCTGGCAATATCATTCAGTGACTACAGGGCTCAGTGTGGCCTGAGTGCAGATCATGAGACTTAATCCAGCAATATCACTCAGTGACTTCAGGGCTCACTGTGGCCCGAGTGCAGATCGCAGACTGAATCCGGCAATTTCACTCAGTGACTTCAGGGCTCACTGTGGCCTGAGTGCAGATCGCATACTGAATCTGGCAATATCATTCAGTGACTTCAGGGCTCACTGTGGCCTGCAGACAACGCAACTGAATCCAGCATTATCACTCAGTGACTTCAGCGCTCACTGGGGACTGCAGAACACCAGACTGAATCCGGCAATGACCGTCTCAGCCCTTCATCCTTCCGTTGTAAATAGACCGGGAATCATTACATCTGGTTACGGTATGTCGTGATACTGTGACTCTGGAAGCCACGTTCATAAACCTCACTTTGAGGGGCACTCCTCTGACAGAAGCCCGTGTTTGCCAGAGCATCAGAGGAGAGCGTGTCCGCAACAAAAGTCAGGACAGGTTCAGGACAGAGCTAGCGAGCTATGGGATGGGCTCACAGAAGACACCCATGGCACTTTACACTCTGCACAGGACCGTGCAAACACCCTGCGAGGCACGTACAGACACCACAACTGAAAGACAACGGATGGGGCAGTGTGGGAAAAGTACAACCCGCTGAGGTGTCTCTCGGACACCGCCCAGTGCCTGCTATATGTCATCACAGTAAACAGACTACGGTTACATCTCACTGCTCCTGAGTGCTACCCTCAGAGCCCCGAGCTGGTAAACCTGTCTTTCTTCAGTGAGTGACAGACTTCTCACTGCCAGACTGAGAGCCCTGCCACTGCTCTGAGAGCTCCTTCAGGGTTAATAGCGCCTCGGCAGCTGGACTGCTCACACACTGGTGCAGGGGACTCGGGACAGATGTATGGCGGGAAGGGTCGTTGATAACAGTTTAGACAGCCGCCACCCCCATTAGAAGCACTTCCAGTCAGTGCAAATAGTGACAGTCCCTGACAGTAACCAGGCCCGGCTTCAGCGCTGGTGGCGCCCGGTTCGACACTCGTTTTTGGCGCACTCATATGACCTCCTCCTCGGATTCCATCACTACCACCCGGGTAAAAGTGCCCCTCATCTCTCCATAGCCCCTCTCTCACATACATTTCCGTTGAGCCCCTCATCTCGCCATAGCCCCTCTCTCACATACATTTCAGTTGTGCCCCTCATCTCTCCATAGCCCCTCTCACATACATTTCCATTGTGCCCCTCCTCTCTCCATAGCCCCTCTCTCACATACATTTCAGTTGTGCCCCTCATCTCTCCATAGCCCCTCTCACATACATTTCCGTTGTGCCCCTCATCTCTCCATACCCCTCACATACATTTCCGTTGTGCCCTTCACCTCTCCATACCCCTCTCGCACATACATGTATTTCCATTGTGCCCCTCATACCTCCATAGTCCCTCTCTCACATACATTTCAGTTGAGCCCCTCATCTCTCCATACCCCTCACATACATTTCATTTGCGCCCCTCATCTCTCCATAGCCCCTCTCTCACATACATTTCAGTTGAGCCCCTCATCTCTCCATAGCCCCTCTCTCACATACATTTCATTTGTGCCCCTCATCTCTCCATAGCCCCTCTCTCACATACATTTATTTCCTTTGTGCCCCTTATCCCTCCATAGCCCCTCTCTCACATACATTTCAGTTATGCCCCTCATCTATCCATAGCCTCTCTCTCACATACATTTCCATGGTGCCCCTCATCGCTCCATAGCCCCTCTCTCACATACATTTCCGTGGTGCCCCTCATCTCTCCAAAGCCCCTCTATCACATACATTTCTGTTGTGCCCCTCATCTCTGCATAGCCCCTCTCTCACATACATTTCTGTTGTGCCCCTCATCTCTCCATAGCCCCTCTCTCATATACATTTCCATTGTGCCCCTCATCTCTCCATTGCCCCTCTCTCACATACATTTCCGTTGTGCTCCTCATCTCTCCATAGTCCCTCTCTCACATACATTTCAGTTGTGCCCCTCATCTCTCCATAGCCCCTCTCACATACATTTCCGTTGTGCCCCTCATCTCTCCATACCCCTCACATACATTTCCGTTGTGCCCTTCACCTCTCCATACCCCTCTCGCACATACATGTATTTCCATTGTGCCCCTCATACCTCCATAGTCCCTCTCTCACATACATTTCAGTTGAGCCCCTCATCTCTCCATACCCCTCACATACATTTCATTTGCGCCCCTCATCTCTCCATAGCCCCTCTCTCACATACATTTCAGTTGAGCCCCTCATCTCTCCATAGCCCCTCTCTCACATACATTACATTTGTGCCCCTCATCTCTCCATAGCCCCTCTCTCACATACATTTATTTCCTTTGTGCCCCTTATCCCTCCATAGCCCCTCTCTCACATACATTTCAGTTATGCCCCTCATCTATCCATAGCCTCTCTCTCACATACATTTCCATGGTGCCCCTCATCGCTCCATAGCCCCTCTCTCACATACATTTCCGTGGTGCCCCTCATCTCTCCAAAGCCCCTCTATCACATACATTTCTGTTGTGCCCCTCATCTCTGCATAGCCCCTCTCTCACATACATTTCTGTTGTGCCCCTCATCTCTCCATAGCCCCTCTCTCATATACATTTCCATTGTGCCCCTCATCTCTCCATTGCCCCTCTCTCACATACATATCCGTTGTGCTCCTCATCTCTCCATAGTCCCTCTCTCACATACATTTATTTCCGTTGTGCCCCTCATGTCTCAGTAGCCCCTCTCTCGCATACATTTATTTCCGTTGTGCCCCTCATCTCTCCACAGTCCCTCTCTCACATACATTTCATTTGTGCCCCTCATCTCTCCATAGCCCCTCTCTTACATACATTTCTGTTGTGCCCATCTCTCCATAGCCCCTCTCTCACATACATTTCCGTTGTGCCCCTCATCTCTCCATAGCCCCTCTCACATACACTTCCGTGGTGCCCCTCATCTCTCCATTGCCCCTCTCTCACATACATTTCATTTGTGCCCCTCATCTCTCCATAGCCCCGCCCACATACATTTCCGTTGTGCCCCTCATCTCTCCATAGCCCCTCTCACATACATCTCTCCATAGCCCCTCTCTCACATACATTTCCGTTGTGCCCCTCATCTCTCCATAGCCCCTCTCACATACATCTCTCCATAGACACTCTCTCACATACATATGCTTTATGGGTTCCGGAGGAGCATGCTACTCCCCGAAAAAAGCGCTTCAACACCCCATCAGGGGAAACAAGCGCTATACAAATGCAAACCTTTTTCCCTCTTCTATCCCTCCGCTATCCTTCTGAATCCAAATAACTGACTAACCTATCCACCACTGAAATTACTTTCATATTGCACTATACTAATTCAACACTAATCCTTTATGGGTTCCGGAGTAGCGTGCTACTCGCCGAAAAAGCGATTTGACGCCTCGTCTGGGGTAGTAAGCGCTATATAAATGCAATTACAATACAATACAATTTCGTGGGGCCCCTCATCTCTCCATAGCACCTCTCTCACATACATTTCATTTGTGCCCCTCATCTCTCCATTGCCCCTCTCTCACATACATTTCCGTTGTGCCCCTCATCTCTCCATAGCCCCTCTCATATACATTTCCGTTTTGCCCCTCATCTCTCCATTGCTCCTCTCTCACATACATTTCCGTTGTGCCCTCATCTCTCCACAGACCCTCTCTCACATACATTTATTTCCATTGTGCCCCTCATCTCTCCATAGCCACTCTCTCACATACATTTCCGTTGTGCCCTCATCTCTCCACAGCCCCTCTCTCACATACATTTATTTCCATTGTGGCCCTCAACTCTCCATAGCCACTCTCTCACATACATTTCAGTTGTTTTAGCGCAGCTAAAGGCTAGCTTCACTATTCCACTCAGCTATCCACATAAAATACAGATCTGTTCTTAGCAGCAGGCATATTAGCCCTCTGCGCTACTTTATGGTGTGTCAAAACTGACCCTAGACAAAACTCTGATCTCTTCTCTAGCAGGAGCATTAATCACAAGAACTATCTTGACATTTTTATTGCTGCCTGAACGCTGGGCACACAAGGAACTTGGCAGCAGGTGCTAGACAAAGCGCCCCTTCTGCTATCAGTACCCCCCTCTAGGTCAGAGCCCAGTGCGGTCGCACCAATAGCACAACCTTAAAGCCGGCACTGACAGTTCCACTCGCAATAGTGTGACATACTGTCAGTGACAGCTCTGAACGTGGCTGTCCAGTAAGTGACAGTTCCCTGCATGGACAGTCCCATTCGTGGCAGAGCTGGAAGTAACAGACCTAGAAGTGACAGTCCTAAAGGGACAGCTACCGTCTCTGCTTGAGTCTTGTTAATGGCAGTCGTGGCTGCGCCAGTCCCATTAGTGAAAGTCCCAACAGTGACTGCCCTTTAACGACAGTCTCAAGAGTTGGAGTCACTAAGTCTAATAGAGACAGCCCTGGTAATGACGGGACGGACAGTGAACACCCCTTTACTGGCAGACTTGTCAAAGACAGTCCTGTCCGTGAAGACACAGAAATGAAAGCATCTTTAATGACAGTACAGCCAGTTACAGTGGTATTACTGTCTGTAGAAAGCGAGGGTCGTGTCGGAGACTGTCTCAAAAGAGACTGTCTCTGCACGCAGTGGCATCAGTGACAGCCCGATCCATGGCAGGTCACATCTTTAATAGGAATCTGACCGACCCGTCATGGACAGCCTAGTTAGTGAAAGCCCTGCGAGAGAGAGTCCCTCGCCACCCCATCAGAGACAGTCAACGCACGACCGTCCCATGTAGTGCTCTGAGAGTGACCGGGCCGTTAATAACCTCCGCTTCATGGACAGGCCCATCTGTGACCCTCCAGGCAGCGCTTCAGTGAGACTCACACAGAGCGACTGTCCCTTTCAGTACAGCGCTTTCAGCGAGTCTTCTTACCGCTGTCCTGCCAGTGACCTGTCGCAGGCTCCCCACAGTGACTGTCTCGTTAACTAAAGTGTCTAGTTTAACAGTCAACAGACCGTTCGGAGACAGACCTGACTGTGACAGTTCTGTTAGAGACAGTACCTGCAGTCACACTCCTGTTAATGGCAGTCTCTTGTGTAATACTGAACAGTCCCCTTAGAGACAGACCTGAATGTGACAGCCCTGTTAGTAAGAGTCCCGCAGTCACAGTCCCCTTAGAGACAGACCGGACTATGACAGTCCTGTTAGTAAGAATCCCCTCCGTCACAGTCCCATTAGACACAGACCTGACTGTGACAGTCCTGTTAGTAAGAGTCCCCGCCGTCACAGTCCCATTAGCCACAGACCTGACTGTGATAGTCCTGTTAGTAAGAGTCCGTGCAGTCATACTGCTATTAGAGACAGACCTGACTGTGACAGTCCTGTTAGTAAGAGTCCCCGCCGTCATAGTCCCATTAGACACAGACCTGACTGTGACAGTCCTGTTAGTAAGAGTCCCTGAAGTCACAGTCCCATTAGCAACAGTCCTGACTGTGACAGTCTTGTTAGTAAGAGTCCCTACAGTCACAGTCCCGTCAGAGACAGACCTGACTGTGACAGTCCTCTTTGTAGAAGTCCACGCCGTCACGGTCTTGTTAGAGACAGACCTGACTGTGACAGTTCTGTTAGTAAGAGTCCCCACAGTCCAGTCCCGTTAGAGACAGACCTGACTGTGACAGTTCTGTTAGTAAGAGTCCCCACAGTCACAGTCCCGTTAGAGACAGACCTGACTGTGACAGTCCTTTTAGTTAGAGTCCTCACAGTACCCTTAAAGACAGACCGGACTGTGACAGTCCTGTTAGTAAGAGTCCCCAGTCACAGTCCTGTTAGACACAGACCTGATTTTCACAGTCCTCTTAGAAAGAGTCCCTAAAGTCACAGTCCAAATAATGACAGTCTCTTGTGTAATACTCAACAGACCTATTAGAGACAGACCTGACTATGACAGTCCTGTTAGTGAGAGTCCCCGCCATCACAATCATGTTAGAGACAGACCTGACTGTGACAGTCCTGTTAGTAAGAGTCCCTGCAGTCACAGTCCAGTTAGAAACAGATCTGACTGTGACAGTCCTGTTAGTAAGAGTCCCACAGTCACAGTCCCGTTAGAGACAGACCTGACTGTGACAGTCCTGTTAGAGACAGTCCCTGCAGTCACACTCCTGTTAGAGACAGACCTGACTGTGACAGTCCTGTTAGTAAGAGTCCCCGCCGTCACAGTCCCATTAGACACAGACCTGACTGTGACAGTCTTGTTAGTAAGAGTCCCTACTGTCACAATCCCGTTAGAGACAGACCTGACTGACAGTCCCGTTAGTAAGAGTCTGTGCAGTCACAGTGCCGTTAGCGACAGACCTGACTGTGACAGTCTTGTTAGTTAGAGTCCCCGCAGTCACACTCCTGTTAGAGACAGACCGGACTGTGACAGTCTTGTTAGTTAGAGTCCCCGCCGTCACAGTCCCATTAAACACAGACCTGACTGTAACAGTCCTGTTAGTAAGAGTCCCCGCAGTCACACTCCTGTTAGAGACAGACCGGACTGTGACAGTCCTCTTAGTAAGAGTCCCTAAAGTCACAGTCCAATTAATGACAGTCTCTTGTGCAATATTCAACAGACCTATTAGAGACGGACCTGACTGCGACAGTCCTGTTAGTAAGAGTCCCCACAGTCCCATTAGAGACAGAACTGACTGTGGCAGCCCTCTTAGTAAGAGTCCCCGCCGTCACTGTCCCGTTAGAGACAGACCTGACTGTGGCAGTCCTGTTAGTAAGAGTCCTCACAGTCACAGTCCCCTTAAAAACAGACCGGAATGTGACAGTCCTGTTCGTAAGAGTCCCCACAGTCACAGTCCTGTTAGAGACAGACCTGATTTTCACAGTCCTCTTAGTAAGAGTCCCTAAAGTCACAGTCCAATTAATGACAGTCTCTTGTGTAATACGCAACAGACCTATTAGAGACAGACTTGACTGTGACAGTCCTGTTAGTAAGAGTCCCTGCAGTCACAGTCCTGTTAGAGACAGACCTGACTGTGACAGTCCTGTTAGTAAGAGTCCCTAAAGTCACAGTCCAGTTAATGACAGTCTCTTGTGTAATAATCACAGACCTATTAGAGACGGGCCTGACAGTGGCATTCCTCTTAGTAAGAGTCCCCGCAGTCACAGTCCCCTTAGAGACAGACCTGACCGTGACAGTCCGGTTAGTGAGAGTCCCCGCAGTCACAGTCCCCTTAGAGGCAGACCTGACTGTGACTGTCCTCTTAGTAAGAGTCCCTAAAGTCACAGTCCAGTTAATGATAGTCTCTTGTGTAATACTCAACAGACCTATTAGAGATGGGCCGGACTGTGGCAGTCCTCTTAGTAAGAGTCCCCGCCGTCACAGTCCTGTTAGAGACAGACCTGACGGTGACAGTCCTGTTAGTAAGAGTCCCCGAAGTCACAGTCCCCTTAGAGACAGACCTGATTGACAGTCTGGTTAGTAAGAGTCCCCGCAGTCACAGTCCCCTTAGAGACAGACCTGACTGACAGTCTGGTTAGTAAGAGTCCCCGCAGTCACAGTCCCCTTAGAGACAGACCTGACTGTGACTGTCCTGTTAGTAAGAGTCCCGCAGTCAGAGTCCTGTTAATGGCAGTCTCTTGTGTAATACTCAACAAACCTATTAGAGACAGACCTGACTATGACAGTCCTGTCAGTGAGAGTCCCCACAGTCACAATCCTGTTAGAGACAGACTTGGCTGTGACAGTCCTGTTAGTAAGAGTCCCTGCAGTCAAAGTCCTGTTAGAGACAGACCGGACTGTGACAGTCCTGTTAGTAAGAGTCCCCACAGTCCTGTTAGAGACAGACCTGATTTTCACAGTGCTCTTAGTAAGAGTCCCTAAAGTCACAGTCCAATTAATGACAGTCTCTTGTGCAATACTCAACAGACCTATTAGAGACAGACCTGACTATGACAGTCCTGTTAGTGAGAGTCCCCGCCGTCACAGTCCTGTTAGAGACAGACGTGACTGTGACAGTCCTGTTAGTAAGAGTCCCTGCAGTAACAGTCCTGTTAGAGACAGACCTGACTGTGACAGTCCTGTTAGTAAGAGTCCTCACAGTCCCCTTAGAGACAGACCAGACTGTGACAGTCCTGTTAGTAACAGTCCCCGCAGTCACAGTCCCATTAGAGACAGACCTGACTGTGACAGTCCTGTTAGTAATTTATTTATTTTATTTATTTATGCAATTTATATAGCGCACAAATACCCGGGGGTGTCTCGGCGCTGCGGAGTAGAAGGAAAGCAGCTAAATTGGATGACTACTGGTTGAAGAGCCAGGTTTTCACTTGTTTCCTAAATGTCAAGAGGGTGGGACTGGTTTTGATGTGGAGGGGGAGGGTGTTCCACAGTCTTGCCGTGGCAACTGTGAAACGTCTATCTCCCCAAGATGTTTTCTTTGTGCGAGGGATAGTCAGTAGGTGGGCTGAGGCGGAACGCAAAGATCTAAGTGGGATGTATGGACAAAGTTCTTTTTTAGGAACTCGGGTCCAGTCTTGTTAATCGCTTTATATGCGATGCACAGTGCTTTGAATTTGGTTCGACTTCTAATAGGCAGCCAATAAAGCTGCCGTATGACTCTAGAGATTGATTTGAACTTGGAGGAGCCAGACAGAATTCTGGCAGCTGAGTTCTGAACTAATTGCAGTTTATTAAGGACTTTCTCCTGGGCGTTTAAGAAGAGTCCATTGCAATAGTCAATCTTTGACATCACCAATGTGCACATAAGAGTCTTACCGGCGCTGGGGGGGAGGAATGGCAGAAGTTTCCTTATCATTTTTAGGGTGTAAAAGGATGAAGAGACGACCGCGTTCGCGTGATGGATGAAAGACAGCTTGTCGTCAAACATTACACCCAAATTCCTGACCTTAGTGACCGGTGCAGGAGGGGGTCCCAAATCGGTTGGCCACCAGGTAGAGGACCAGCCCGGGGCTAGGTTGCCAAAGATCATTACTTCCGTTTTATCGGAATTAAGCTTTAAGCAGTTGCTTGCCATCCAGGAGCTGATGGCTAGCATTCCTTCTCGGAAGCTGGCAGCAACTGTTCCTCCATCGTTATGTACTGCCAGCACCAATTGGGTGTCATCGGCGTATGAAGTTAGTCTCATCCCGTGTGCTTTGATGACCCTGGCCAAGTCCGACACATAGATATTAAATAAGGTCGGACTTAGGGAGGATCCTTGAGGCACACCACAGGGAGGAGTAAATACAGGGGAATAGAAGTCGCCAAGTTTAACTGAGTGGGTACGGTTGGAGAGGAAGGAGGTTAAAAGGGCTTTGGCGATATGATGAATACCGATGGAGGAGACACGGTCGATCAAGATGGCATGATCGACCGTGTCAAAGGCAGCTGACAGATCCAGTAGTATCAGGACTGCAGCGCCGCCCTGGTCTAGGATCATCCTGATTTCATCAGAAGCCTTAATGAGGGCCGTCTCGGTACCGTGACTCTTCCTGAATCCGAATTGGGTGTCATCCAGAAGATTATTATGGTCGATAAAGTGTGATAATTGAATGTTCATGATTTTTTCGAAAATTTTTGATGGGAATGGGAGGCATGCGATAGGTCTGTAGTTTTTAGATTCTGCGGGATCGAGATTGGACTTCTTCAGTAAAGGTTTGATAATAGCCTTTTTCCAAACTGAAGGATAGGAGCCAGTATGGAACATTGAGTTACAGATGTTTGTAAGGATGGGGGCTATCAAGTCAGAAATGAGTTTTAAAATGGAAGGGGGACATGGGTCAAGGGGGGATCCTGATTTGATGGAGAGAATTAGCTCTGTTATCTGTTCAGTTGAGACCTGACTGAATTCAGGGAACACAGTGGCCAAGGCGTTGGTGGGGAATTTGCAGTTAGAATGGTCAGAATTGGCCTGGGTTGAAAAGTTGGAGTAAATTTCATTGACCTTGTCTTCAAAAAAGTTAGCAAGGGAATTGCAGAGAGCTTGAGAAGCATCAATGGGTGAGCTGATAGGTGGCCTGGATAGTTTAGTTACCACCTGAAACAACTGTTTGATGGAGTTTTGGGCAGATTCTATTTGCAAAAGATAAAATTTGCTTTTCTCTGAGATGATGAGATGTTTATATTTGGCTATCGCGTCCTTATAGAGCGTTTTGTCTTTGTTATCATAGTATTTACGCCAATGTCTTTCTAAGTTCCTGCAGTGTTGCTTCTCTAGTCTGAGCGTCTCTGAAAACCAGGGGGCGGAGGGAGCGCTTCTGCAGTCACACTCCTGTTAGAGAAAGTTCTGTTAGTAAGAGTCCCCGCCGTCACAGTCCCATTACAGACAGACCTGACTGTGACAGTCCTGTTAGTAAGAGACCCGCAGTCACACTCCTGTTAATGACAGTCTCTTGTGTAATACTCAACAGACCTATTAGAGACAGACCTGACTGTGACAGTCCTGTTAGGAAAACAGCATTCTGGACTCGTCCCAGTCCGGATTTCGCCGCAACCACAGCACCGAGACAGCCCTCCTAGCCGCCACCGACGACATCAGAACCATGCTAGACAACGGTGAAACCGCGGCCCTCATCCTCCTGGACCTGTCGGCCGCCTTCGACACGGTCTGCCACCACACCCTACGCGCACGCCTCCACGACGCAGGGATTCAAGAGAAGGCCCTGGACTGGACCACCTCCTTCCTCTCCGGTAGAACACAGAGCGTCCGCCTTCCTCCCTTCCGCTCCAGAGCCACCGAGATCATCTGCGGCGTACCCCAGGGCTCATCCCTCAGCCCCACGCTGTTCAACCTCTACATGGCCCCGCTCGCCCGCATCGCCCGACTGCACAACCTCAACATCATCTCATACGCCGACGACACCCAGCTGATCCTCTCCCTCACCAGGGACCCTCACACAGCCAAAACCAACCTCCACGAGGGAATGACGGCCGTCGCCGACTGGATGAGAAACAGCCGGCTGAAGCTGAACTCAGACAAAACGGAGGTCCTCATCCTCGGGTCCACCCCCTCGGCTTGGGACGACTCCTGGTGGCCCTCCTCGCTAGGAACGGCCCCCACACCCACCGACCACGCACGCACGCAACCTAGGGGTCATCCTCGATTCCACCCTCTCCATGACGAAGCAGGTCAACGCCGTCTCCTCCTCCTGCTTCAACACCCTTCGCAGGATCTACAAGTGGATCCCCACCGAAACCAGAAGAACGGTCACCCAGGCTCTCGTCAGCAGCAGACTGGATTACGGAAACGCCCTCTACGCCGGAGCCTCGGCGAAACTCCTCAAACGGCTCCAACGCATCCATAACGCTTCAGCACGTCTGATCCTCGACATCCCGCGCCGCAGCCACATCACACCCCGCCTGAAAGACCTGCACTGGCTCCCCGTCAACAAGAGGATAACCTTCAAGCTCCTCACCCACGCACACAAAGCACTCCACAACACCGGACCAGCGTACCTCAACTGCCGCCTCAACTTCTACACCCCCACCCGCCAGCTCCGCCGACCACGCCCTCGCACCGTCCCCCGCATCCGAAGAGCAACCACCGGCGGCAGATCCTTCTCCCACCTCGCCGCCAAGACATGGAACACCCTCCCCCTCCACCTACGGCAGACACAGGACCTACTGACCTTCAGGAGACTCCTCAAGACCTGGCTATTCGAACAGTAGCAGCTCCCCCCCCCTCCCCTCAGCGCCTTGAAACCCTCACGGGTAAGTAGCGCGCTTTACAAATATAATGATTGATTGATTGAGTCCCCACAGTCACAGTCCCGTTAGAGACAGACCTGACTATGACAGTCCTGTTAGTAAGAGTCCCGCAGTCACAGTCCAGTTAATGACAGTCTCTTGTGTAATACTCAACAGACCTCTTAGAGACGGGCCTGACTGTGACAGTCTTCTTACTAAGAGTCCTCACAGTCAGTCCTGTTAGAGACAGACCTGATTTTCACAGTCCTCTTAGTAAGAGTCCCTAAAGTCACAGTCCAATTAATGAGTCTCTTGTGTAATACTCAACAGACCTATTAGAGACAGACCTGACTGTGACAGTCCTGTTAGTAAGAGTCCCACAGTCACAGTCCACTTAATGACAGTCTCTTGTGTAATACTGATCAGACCTTTTAGAGGCAGACCTGACTGTGACAGTCCTGTTAGTAAGAGTCCCCACAGTCACAGTCCTGTTCGAGACAGACCTGACTGTGACAGTCCTGTTAGTAAGAGTCCCCCAGTCACCGTCCCGTTAGAGACAGACCTGACTGTGACAGTCCTGTTAGTAAGAGTCCCTGCAGTCACAATCCTGTTAGAGACAGACCTGACTGTGATAGTCCTGTTAGTAAGAGTCCCTGCAGTCACAATCCTGTTAGAGACAGACCGGACTGTGACGGTCCTGTTAGTAAGAGTCCCGCAGTCACAGTCCAGTTAATGACAGTCTCTTGTGTAATACTCAACAGACCTATTAGAGACAGACCTGACTATGACAGTCCTGTTAGTGAGAGTCCCCGCCGTCACAGTCCTGTTCGAGACAGACCTAACTGTGACAGTCCTGTTAGTAAGAGTCCCTGCAGTCACAGTCCTGTTAGAGACAGACCTGACTGTGACAGTCCTGTTAGAGACAGTCCCTGCAGTCACACTCCTGTTAATGACAGTCTCTTGTGTAATACTCAACAGACCTATTAGAGACAGACCTGACTATGACAGTCCTGTTAGTGAGAGTCCCCGCCGTCACAGTCCTGTTCGAGACAGACCTAACTGTGACAGTCCTGTTAGTAAGAGTCCCTGCAGTCACAGTCCTGTTAGAGACAGACCTGACTGTGACAGTCCTGTTAGAGACAGTCCCTGCAGTCACACTCCTGTTAATGACAGTCTCTTGTGTAATACTCAACAGACCTATTAGTGACAGACCTGACTTAGACTGTCCTGTTAGTAAGAGTCCCTGCAGTCACAGTCCCATTAGAGACGGACCTGATGGACAATCCTATTAGTAAGAGTCCCTAAAGTCACAGTCCAGTTAATGACAGTCTCGTTTGTATTACTCAACAGACCTATCAGAGACATGCCTGTGACAGCCCTGTTAGTAAGAGTCCCAGCAGTCCGAGTCCCGTTAGAGATGGACCTGACTGTGACATTTCTGTTAGTAAGAGCCCGTTAATGACAGTCTCTACTCAACAGACCTCTTAGAGACGGACCTGACTGAGACAGTCCTGTTAGTAAGAGTCCCTGCAGTCAAAGTCCCGTTAATGACAGTCTCACGTGTAACATTCATAAGGGCTATTAGCCACAACTCGTGCAGTGTTTAGTGACACACGGTGGCTGTTACTGTCACTGACAGCCCTGCTAGGAATAGCATTGACAGCGATTGTCTAAAGAATAACAGTCGTGTTGGAAATGGCCCTTTTTGCAGGGTCACCCCTAAACTTTTTGCCTGCCTCCTGTATTTTTGCTGACCTGTTTCTGTTGGTTTTATGACTCTGGGCACTTTACCACTGCTGTTCAGTGCTAAAGTGCATATGCTCTCCCTTTGTAAATATGTCTATCTGAATTGGTATATCCCTGATTGGCTTATTTGGTTTACCTGTTAGTCCCTAGTAGTGTGGCCTATGTGTGCCCAGGGCTGGTAAACCAAATGCTGCTGGTGGGCCTGCAGCACTGATGTGTGCCACCCACAGAAGCAGCTTGTAAAGTGTGTCTCAGACCTGCCACTGCAGTGTCTGTGTGCAGTCCAGAACTGCCATCTTGGCTGGGAAGTGCACACACTTCCCAGCCCCTGAACCTTCCCTTGGCATCCTGTAAGTCACCCCTATGGTAGGGTGCATTGTATGTGTAAGGTAGGACATGCCTTGGTGTATGTAGCATGTCCTGGTAGTGAATTACCCCCCATTTATTTCGTTTTTCACTACTGTAAGGCTACCTGTTCCTCATAGGCTAGAATGGGCAGTTTGACTATTACATTCTATATTCACTCCCCTCCCAGGGTGCCCTCCTCACTCAACCCCATTCACCCCAAGCGCCCCACTAAGTCCGTAGCAACCCCCGTGACACGGTTACAGAGACCCTCAAGAACTGACGCCGAGGCCCTGTCACAGAGAACCCTAGGAAACACAGCTCCCGCCACCAGAGACGCATAAATACCGACATCGAGACCACGACTTCTAGACCCACTAGGACCGAAGCCGCAATGTCTGACGAAGAAGCTGCCGATCTAGCCTCGTCATACGACGCACCTCACTCTGATTCCCCTAAATCCAAGATCCAAGTGATCACGGGTCTCCGCAGAGACCATCCTTGCATGAAACCCCCTAGACCGCCCTTCCTCACCACCCTACCTAGGGCGCCCAGGGGAAAGAACCCCGGCAAAATAGAGCTTTCCACCAACTGCATGCTTATCAACTGCAGATCGGCGTCTATGCATGCAACCGAGCTAGCAGAAGCCATCCTCTCGCAGGACATTGACATTGCGTTCATCACGGAGACGTGGCTCAATGAGCTCTCCTCACCATGCTTAGACATGCTTGTGCCCCCAGGTTTTTCCATTATTAACAAAGACAGAAAAGACCAACGAGGGGGAGGGGTAGCTATCATTCATAAAGACAACATTGCCATCATGGAAATTGACGCATGCAAGTACAACACATTTGAATGTCTTACCACCAACTTAAAGACTAAAGATAATGGATCACTACGCTGCCACCTTCTCTACCACCCACCAGGCAACACCTCTGCATTCGGGGAACATCTATCAGACCTGATTGCTCACTGTGCTCTTGGAGACTCCAACAACCTAATTCTTGGTGATCTTAACCTGCGATGGAATGAAACAAACAACCCGCTTATTCAAACGCTATCCAATCTCCTCTGTGACAACAATTTAGCCCAACACTGCACAGAGGAAACGCACTACAAAGGAGCTACCTTGGATGCCATTATCGCTCAACGAGACACAATCACGATCGACCACATACTCCCCGTGGACTGGTCGGACCACCACATGATCTTATTCCATATCAACCAACAAATACTCTCTCAACAACCTATGCAAGACCCCCCAAATGGGCCAGAAACCTCACCCAGATTCCCGTAGCAGCCTTTGAAGAAAGGATAAGCTCGCTTCTTCCCTGCACTAACGACCACCTCTCCACAACCGAACTCACCGCGCTTTACAACTCTAATTTGGTGGTTATGCTTGACCAACTAGCTCCTCTAAAGTTAAAAAAGCCGAGCCATTCCGTCCAGGTCATGGTTCAACACTGACATTAATTCCGAAAGGAGAAAATTAAGAGCCAAAGAAAGATGCTGGAGGAACAACCCTACTTCCACCCTCCGCGAACAACTTAAATCAGCTCGTAGGAAGTACAACAATCACATCAAAAACAAGAAATCCACTTTTTCCGCTATGCGCTAGACATCGCAAAAAACAGACCCAAAGAGCTCTACAGCATCATCAGGCAACAAACCTCCAAGCCCGTTACCTCCTCAATACAGGCGTCCAAAGAACTCTGCGACAACTTCGCCAACTTCTTTAATGACAAGATTACTAAGATTGAACTCTCGCTGGACACTATCAATACTCCCCCCACAAAGAGCAGCATGTCCGGGGCGTATGTTATCGCTCCGTGTCCCTCTTCCAAATCTTGGCTAAGCTTCCGCCCCATTCAGGAATCTGAGATAATCACTCTGATCTCCACCTCCAAACCCTCATCTCATGTCCTAGACCCCATTCCTCCCCTACTGACCAAAAAGCTGAAACGCTCCTTAGCACCGCTTTGGTGCACGATCATAAACAGCTCCATGAAAAATGGAGTCGTTCCAGACTGCCTTAAAATGGGACAAGTCACACCCTTGCTGAAAAAACCCGGCCTTGACATAACGGATTTGAATAACTTCAGACCTGTATCGAACCTTCCCCTTCTGTCCAAAATCCTAGAAAGATGCGTACTCCAACAACTAACCCAACACCTGGACAACATCAACCTCCTGGACTGCCATCAATCTGGATTCAGAAAAGGCTGTAGCACAGAAACCGCGATCCTCAACATCATCGACGATATCCACAAATCACTAGACTCCGACCAATGCTGCCTCCTCATCCTCCTAGACCTATCGGCTGCATTTGATACGGTAGACCACAATCTCCTCATTAGGGCTCTCCAAGAAAGAGCCGGTCTTGGTGAGGTGGTCCTCCAATGGTTCTCTTCCTTCCTACACAACCGCACTCAAATAATAAAAATCAAAAACTTTGCATCTGACCTCCACCCAGTCAACAAGGGAGTCCCTCAAGGCTCAGTGCTCTCCCCCAACTCTTTAACATCTACATGGAGCCTCTCACCAAACTACTCAAAACAGCCAACATCCGCTTCCATCTGTACGCTGACGATACCCAGATATACTTGGAAACCACCTCCTTCAGAGACATTCAAAGACTCAATGACGTACTGAGAGATGTCCAACACTGGCTGTCATGTAATCACCTTAAACTAAACCCTGATAAAACTGAGACACTCCTCATCTCGAATAAAGAGGAAAACCCCAAATTGCTGAATGGCTAAAGGCCATCGATGCGCTCAACGGGAATCTCACCCTGGCCGACTCTGTCAAATCACTAGGCATCACGCTAGACCCGAAACTGAACATGACCAGACACATCAAGAATTCGGCCAAGAGTGCTTTCCTTAACCTAAAACTACTGAACAAAATAAAACCTTTCATTCCGCCCAGTGATCTCAAACAGGCCACCCAAACACTGGTGCTATCAAGACTGGACTATGGGAACGCAGTACTCGCAGGAATAGCAAAATCACAGCTGGCTCCCATCAAAACAACTCTGAATGCGGCAGCCAGAATGGTCACTGGAATCAAGAAATTCGACCATATTTCTCCTGCACTCAGAGATCTTAAGTGGCTTCCAGTCGAAATGCGGATTAGCTTCAGAACAGCCTGCCTCACTCATAAAGCCCTACATACTGGCAAACCCGAATATTTGGCGGCCAAACTCAAAAAAGCCGGTCCGGTCAGGAACCTCAGAAGCTCAAACTCCCTCCTACTCATCCCGCCAAAAACTCGAAAACAAAAAACTGCGGCACGATCCTTCGCCGGTAGCGCGCCTAAAATCTGGAACTCTATTCCCCCTCACATCAGAACCATTCCCTCTTTTGTAAAATTCAAAAGCCAACTCAAAATCCTGTTCCTCGACCGCTCCCTAGGGAATCGATAGGATCTATCGGAGCGGGGAAACAGACACCTTGCACTACTCGATCTCCTTGTTCTCAAGACTACGAAGCTCCCACACAGCGTCCTGCAATGTTAATGTGTTCTTTCTTATGTTTTGTTTGTTGTGAATCTCTACATTGTATCTGCTGTAAAGCGCTCCGATACCCTCGGGTCAGGCAAGCGCTATATAAAACTTCTAAAATAAATAAAATAAAATATAGTCCTAACTGACCCCAGGAACATGGTAGAAAAACCAATTTAGTATGCCTGAGCTCAGAATATCAAAATACATCTTTTAGTGAAGTTTATTTTTATATTCTGTGTTTGAAAATACCACTTTTAGAAAGTAGGTATTTTCTTGCCTAAGCCTTCCAGTGTGCTCTGCTGTTATGTGTATTGGCTGTCTGGTTTTGGAGGGGCAGGGCAGGTTGAGTCAGACCTGGGTTGAATAGAGATCTGCATTTAGAGTATGGGGAGGGGTGGCTCCTTGACCTGAATAGGGCTGTGCCTGGCAAGGTGAATGCTGGCTCCACCTCCTACTGTGTGTCTGCTAGCAGACCCCTCTTTCTGAAAGGAAGGATGCAGCCTGGTAAACAAAGTGCTCCAGGCCTGAGCAGAACTGGTTCTGGCTAGGTTCAGTGACTTGTAGCTTCTGAGAACAAAGACTTTTGGGGTATAAATATCTGTGCTCAAACCCCTACATTTTGTATTGCTTTTGGATCTGGAGAGGAAACTCTGTCCGTGCCACTGGAGGAATCTGCAGGAAGTGACTGTCCCTGTGCTTGTGTGTTGTTTCTTGCACTGGCCTGCAGCAGTGATCACTGGACCTTGAAGAAGAGGAAAAGGAACTTTTGAGAGAACTTTTATTTTTGTTACAGCAATTACCCAAGGGCTAGGAAAAGAGCTAGCCTCCTGCTGGAGTCTCAGGCACATCAGACTCCACCACCAACCTCCTGCTTCCTCCCTGCGAAGATTGCTATCTGCTGATGAGGCTCCTGTGAGTTCCAGGGCCTCTAGTTTGCTTCAGAGAAAAGAGTGCTGGAAATCGACGCTAACGCACCTTTGCGAGCCGCTGCAGCCGAGAGCGCTGGAAAAATCATTGCGCTGCTGCCGCTGAGTGCTCGCAACACGAAACCATCGCTAACGCCTCTTTGCGAGCCGCTGCAGCCGAGACGCGCTGGAAAAATCATCGCGCTGCTGTCACCGAGCGCTCGCAACCCCTAAAGAAATCATCGCTTCAAGACATCGCATTGCGGACGCCGTGCGTCTGCCATTTTCATCGCATCGCACCGGATTTCGTCGCTCCCTCACGGAGCGCCATTTCTTCGCATCGCAGCACAACGCAACAGGCTCGTCGCATCGAATTCTCCCTCGCGGCAAGAAAGTAATCGCATCGGCGGCCTAGCGTGCAGAAGTTGGTCGCATCGTCTCCGCACGCATCAGCAGATCGGCGCATCATCCTCCCTTGCGGCAAGGATTTAACGCATCGCCGGCCTCGCGTGAGGAAAATCATCGCTACCACTTCTTTGCGACATTTTGTTGGTTTTGCTACTGAATTCAGGTACTTTGTGCGAGAAAGGGTCGCAGAGACCACTGCTTTGGATTTGAACCTTATTTTTGCAACCTCTGAACGAGACAGGGTCGCAGAGACCCCTGCTTTGAATTTGAACCTTATTGTTGCAACCTCTGAATGAGAAAGGGTCGCAGAGACCCCTGCTTTGAATTTGAACCTTATTCTTGCAACCTTTGAACTATTTGTAACAGCCCTTCAACAGCAATCCTATTTTTGACAGTATTGTGGCTTTTACAGTTATTGGTCTTGTGATAAATCTACCAATATATAAAGATACTTATTTTTTATAACAACTTGTGTGGTGTCCCTTTGTAGTGTTCCTCACTGTATTACTGTGTATGGTCATAAATGCTTCACACACTGCCTCTGAGATAAGCCTACCTGCTCGTGCTACGTTACCACAGGGTTGAGCAGGGGTATCAAGGAGGGTAGCCCTCTTACTCTTTAGGAAGAAGGGTCCCTACTTGGACAGTGGCCAGCCATTGCCAACTAGAGACCCCCATTTCTAACATTTGTGGCAGCGGTGGGATCTGGACTTGCATTTATGATCGCATACAATAATTATAGTGTACACTACTAGTGAGTGCAGACCATAACGTACCGCATACATTTTTGAAGTTTTTTTTAATTCTATTTTTGACTGATATTGCCCGTGATTGTTACAATGGGCAAGCCTATGTTTTATTGATATTGCCGGTGATTTTTTACCCGCATACATTTTCTTGAGAAGTTTTCTTCTATCTTTTATTGATATTGCCCGTGATTGTTACAATGGGCCAGCCTATTTTTTATTGATATTGCCGGTGATAGTACCCGCATACATTTTTGAGAGTTTTTGGATCCTCTATTGTTATTGATGATGCCCGTGATTGTTACAATGGGCAAGCATATTTTTTATTGATATTGCCGGTGATAGTACCCGCATACATTTTTGAAAGTTTTTGGATCCTATATTGTGATTGATATTGCCGGTGATTTTTTACCCGCATACATTTTCTTGAGAAGTTTTCTTCTATCTGTTATTGATATTGCCCGTGATTGTTACAACGGGCAACCCTATTTTTTTATTATTGATATTGCCAGTTATTGCTACAATGGGTCTTGCTGAAATGAGACCTACCTTTTATATAGATGATCTGTTAACCTACAGTCTAGAGGAGCTAAGGGGGTTCTGTGAGGAGAGGGGCTTAGCAGTGAGTAGGAAGGAGACTCAGCTATCCCTGCAGACATCCCTGAGACTTTGGCAACAAGACAGATGGAGATTCTTGGAGTCCCAGTACACCTACCAAGAGGGTAGTTGGACTGAGGGTGGCTCTGGAGAGTCTGAAGAGGAGGAAGAAAGTGTTATGGAATATCTCATAGGTGGGGAGTTCCTTGATGAGTCTAGTGCCTATGGTAGTGCCAGATTCCCCTCATGGTCCCCAGAGGAGTTGGTGGACAGGCGGGAAGTTCCCATAGGTAGGGAGTCCCTTGCTGGATCTAGTGCACAGGGTAGTGCCCAATCCCCTTCATGGTCCCCAGAGGAGTTGGACAGACAGAGTGAGAGGGAGAACCAGCTGAAATTAGAGAGGCTCCAAATAGAGATTGCCCAGCTGGAGGCGCACCTAGCGCAGATAGCAGAAAAGGAGAAGTTAACTCAAGAGGGTAGGTTACCCCTGGAGCGCAGTTTTAATTGTCTGGATTCCCCAGAGAGGGTGGGGTACAGTGGTGGCAGCAAAATTGAAGTATATAGTGATGACAGTGTAGTACACCCACCCAGAGATGTAGCACCTGACTTGAAGGAGGGGGTTGATCTATACCAGGGGATTCAAGGATATGAGGTAGCTTCATTAATGTGCAGTGTCCCTGAGGTGGATTGGGGAACTAGCGCAGGGGCCCATAGTCCTAGTGAAAGGAGGGATACTCTACCGACTCTGGATGAGAGGTGCAGGGAGAGGGGTTCCCCCGTGGTTGAAGTCCTGGTGTATGAGTGTGAGGACCGCCCAGAAGAGTGTGGGTTGAGTGATAGAGACAGTCAGTTAATGTCTCGCCCATTTTAAGAGAGTGGTGTGGGGTACGTGTGTGAGACACTGGATTGTGAGGTAAAGGTTAGCACCTGCGTGGAACTGTGTAATCCAATTGTGGGAGAGCATATTGTGAGTTCCTATTTTCCAGAGCTAAACCAACATGTGTTAGAGTGCGAGTTCTCTGATCCTAGGGAACTTGCGCAGGAGGCAGACCTCTGGGTGAGTACCAGAGGCTCTGTAGAGGTATTGGGGAATGACCCTAAGAGGAGTGGTTCAGATGACTTCCAACCCAGAGTGGTGGGAAAGGTTAGGAGTGTTACCGCTGGGTCCCCTTGTTGTGAGGAGGTTGTAGGGCCTCACATCCTGTCTCGTGGGAGCAGGAGTGAGACTGGGATAGGTCCCGAAGTGCCCCAACCTCAGTCTCCAGGACTGGATGGTTCCATGAGGGAACACCAGGTAGGGAGCCTAGTCTGTCCCGGATGGACCGTCCATTGTGGGGGTCCCCCGTGTTAGGTGAGCTGGGAGTGCCTGTAATCAGACCTCCAGCAGTTCTAGTGTCTGGCAGTACCGCTCCAGTTGGGAGGGTGCAGAAGGCCAGAGTGAGGGGTGAGGGGGGAAAGAGTCCCCGGTGGAAGAACCAGTGGGTCAGGGGCCAGCCAGAAGGGCTGAGCCTCATAGGATTGGCCATGGTGACGCCACTTCTGTCCTAGGGCATCTTCACACACTGTCAGAGGGACAGGAGGTCGTGAGCTCTGTGCCAGGCAGACTGTCACACGACACGCTAGGTATGTGTCACCCTCAGGAAGCCCTGGTTGGCCAGGCAGTTGTTCAACCACAGGGGTTGGTCCCTGGGATGGTAAGTCAGGTCCAGGTGTTGTCTGACCTGGAGGGAGGGACAACTGTAAGCAGTGTCCCGGCCATTTTTTTTCTAAGAGCACCACTCCAGGTGGGAGGGTGCAGTATGCTGGAAGGGGTGCAGAGGGAGGGAGTCCTCGCCTCTGACCCCGGTGCCACCTAAGGGTTTTTCAGGTTGGTAGATCAGTTGCAGGATCCAAGCCCTGAACTGGTGGAGGGGTGTGTTTTCCTTGAGGGGGCCTGTGTGCTCCCCAGGAAGTCCTGGTGTGCCAGGCAGACTGTCGCACAACTCTAGAGGAGTGTGTTTTCCTTGGGGGAATTGGTGTACTCCCCAGAAGTCCTGGGTTGCCAGGCACAGGTCCAGCCTAAGGGTACAGACCCTGGGTTAGGGGGCCAGGTTTAGGGTGTCCCCCCCTGACCTGGAGGAAGGGGCAACTGCTAACGGTGCCCCTACCAGTTTGTGTTATGGGGGCACCTCTCCAGGTGGGAGGGTGCCAGGCCCCAGTAAAGGGGGCGGGGAGAGGGCAGCCTCCCCCCTGACCTCCGCCCAGTCTAAGGGTACAGACCCTATGCTGGGATACCAGTTGCAGGATAGAACCCTTGAACTGGTGGGCGAGTTATGCAGGACACCTGCCACAGGTGCCCTGACAATTCTGGAAGGGGGTCCAGCTCCAGGTGGGAGGGTACCGAGCCCCAAAGAGGAGGACCGGGTGTGGGGGAGCCCATCCCAGTCTCTGGCCCCGCCGCTGGGAACAGGCCCAGGGCTGGTGGGTCAGTGTCAGGGTGCGTCACCTGACCTGACAGGAGGGAGAGTGGACAAAAGGTGCCAGACACCTGGGGTTACTGCCCCTCACTCTCTGATGCCACAAAAGTTTGAGAGCCCTGAGAGGTATAGGGCTTGGATTTCATCACTGACTACTGTCAGTGATTACTGGGGCTTGTTGTTTATCTGTTGGGACACACCTGGGGGCCAGTTAAGGTTAGATGCTGCACAGGTGGTGTCCACAGGTGAGGGGAAGAGTTCCCCATTGGTTATCTTAGTGGGCCCTAGGAGTGTGGACAGAGGGATCCACCAGGGTTCAGATTGGAGTAGAGCTGGCATATGCCCCTGCAGTTGCGGGCCAGTTCCGTGTTCTATCGCCCGAAGCAGGGAAGCCCATCAAAGTAGTGATTGGTCTACCCTGCGTTTTGGCTGGAAGGGGTTGTGTTGGAAATGGCCCTTTTTGCAGGGTCACCCCTAAACTTTTTGCATGCCTCCAGTATTTTTGCTGACCTGTTTCTGTTGGTTTTATGACTCTGGGCACTTTACCACTGCTGTTCAGTGCTAAAGTGCATATGCTCTCCCTTTGTAAATATGTCTATCTGAATTGGTATATCCCTGATTGGCTTATTTGGTTTACCTGTTAGTCCCTAGTAGTGTGGCCTATGTGTGCCCAGGGCTGGTAAACCAAATGCTGCTGGTGGCCCTGCAGCACTGATGTGTGCCACCCACAGAAGCAGCTTGTAAAGTGTGTCTCAGACCTGCCACTGCAGTGTCTGTGTGCAGTCCAGAACTGCCATCTTGGCTAGGAAGTGCACACACTTCCCAGCCCCTGAACCTTCCCTTGGCATCCTGTAAGTCACCCCTATGGTAGGGTGCATTGTATGTGTAAGGTAGGACATGCCTTGGTGTATGTAGCATGTCCTGGTAGTGAATTACACCCCATTTCGTTTTTCACTACTGTAAGGCTACCTGTTCCTCATAGGCTAGAATGGGCGGTTTGACTATTACATTCTATAGTCCTAACTGACCCCAGGAACATGGTAGAAAAACGAATTTAGTATGCCTGAGCTCAGAATATCAAAATACATCTTTTAGTGAAGTTTATTTTTATATTCTGTGTTTGAAAATACCACTTTTAGAAAGTAGGTATTTTCTTGCCTAAGCCTTCCAGTGTGCTCTGCTGTTATGTGTATTGGCTGTCTGGTTTTGGAGGGGCAGGGCAGGCTGAGTCAGACCTGGGTTGAATAGAGAGATCTGCATTTAGAGTATGGGGAGGGGTGGCTCCTTGACCTGAATAGGGCTGTGCCTGGCAAGGTGAATGCTGGCTCCACCTCCTACTGTGTGTCTGCTAGCAGACCCCCTCTTTCTGAAAGGAAGGATGCAGCCTGGTAAACAAAGTGCTCCAGGCCTGAGCAGAACTGGTTCTGGCTAGGTTCAGTGACTTGTAGCTTCTGAGAACAAAGACTTTTGGGGTATAAATATCTGTGCTCAAACCCCTACATTTTGTATTGCTTTTGGATCTGGAGAGGAAACTCTGTCCGTGCCACTGGAGGAATCTGCAGGAAGTGACTGTCCCTGTGCTTGTGTGTTGTTTCTTGCACTGGCCTGCAGCAGTGACCACTGGACCTTGAAGAAGAGGAAAAGGAACTTTTGAGAGAACTTTTATTTTTGTTACAGCAATTACCCAAGGGCTAGGAAAGAGCTAGCCTCCTGCTGGAGTCTCAGGCACATCAGACTCCACCACGAACCTCCTGCTTCCTCCCTGCGAAGATTGCTATCTGCTGATGAGGCTCCTGTGAGTTCCAGGGCCTCTAGTTTGCTTCAGAGAAAAGAGTGCTGGAAATCGACGCTAACGCACCTTTGCGAGCCGCTGCAGCCGAGAGCGCTGGAAAAATCATCGCGCTGCTGCCGCTGAGTGCTCGCAACACGAAACCATCGCTAACGCCTCTTTGCGAGCCGCTGCAGCCGAGACGCGCTGGAAAAATCATCGCGCTGCTGTCGCCGAGCGCTCGCAACCCCTAAAGAAATCATCGCTTCAAGACATCGCATTGCGGACGCCGTGTGTCCGCCATTTTCATCGCATCGCACCGGACTTCGTCGCTCCCTCGCGGAGCGCCATTTCTTCGCATCGCAACACAATCGCACAACGCAACAGGCTCGTCGCATCGACTTCTCCCTCGCAGCAAGAAAGTCATCGCATCGGCGGCCTAGCGTGCAGAAGTTGGTCGCATCGTCTCCGCACGCATCAGCAGATCGGCGCATCATCCTCCCTTGCGGCAAGGATTTAACGCATCGCCGGCCTCGCGTGAGGAAAATCATCGCTACCACTTCTTTGCGACATTTTGTTGGTTTTGCTACTGAATTCAGGTACTTTGTGCGAGAAAGGGTCGCAGAGACCACTGCTTTGGATTTGAACCTTATTTTTGCAACCTCTGAACGAGACCGGGTCGCAGAGACCCCTGCTTTGAATTTGAACCTTATTGTTGCAACCTCTGAATGAGAAAGGGTCGCAGAGACCCCTGCTTTGAATTCGAACCTTATTCTTGCAACCTTTGAACTATTTGTAACAGCCCTTCAACAGCAATCCTATTTTTGACAGTATTGTGGCTTTTACAGTTATTGGTCTTGTGATAAATCTACCAATATATAAAGATACTTATTTTTTATAACAACTTGTGTGGTGTCCCTTTGTAGTGTTCCTCACTGTATTACTGTGTATGGTCATAAATGCTTCACACACTGCCTCTGAGATAAGCCTACCTGCTCGTGCTACGTTACCACAGGGTTGAGCAGGGGTATCAAGGAGGATAGCCCTCTTACTCTGACTTAGGAAGAAGGGTCCCTACTTGGACAGTGGCCAGCCATTGCCAACTAGAGACCCCCATTTCTAAAAAGTCACAACACTGACAATCCCGACACTGACATTTTAGACACTGACTGTCCAGTCACTGGAGTTTCATCAGGGACAGTCATCTTTCCTATTGCAGACTGCCACAGTGTCTCTGCTATAGTGACAGGTAGATACAGCATTATTAGTGGCAGTCTCTCAGTGACAGCCGTTTGTATCAACTCGGTGGCACCACATGAATGTCAACCCATATTTATGACAATCAAGGGTTAATGTCCGCCTCATTAATGAGACCTCTGACAGCCCTAGAGGTGACAGCCCCGACCCAGGCATCCAACCCGCGACAGCCGGCTGGGGGACTCCTGCCAAGCCCTCTATGTGACAGTCCGTTACTCACCACTCAGACAGCCCCCCACATTAACCACAGCCCCCCTCAGACCTCACCTTGATGCCCTCCAGGCGGTGCAGGCTGCTGGCGCCGCTGTGCGCGCCCTCGGGCCGGCTCTGAATCGATGACCCGGCCCCCTCGGCCGGGCCCCCCCTGGCCCCCGGCTCGCCCCCGTTGCTGTAGTGCACATAGAGCAGCAGCGCGATGACGTTGATGATGTAGAGGTGCACGAAAACCATGACCACCACGAAGTAGGAGCGCGAGCAGACGCTGCTCTTCTGCAGGCCGTGCCGGCCCGGGGGCAGCTCCTGCGGCGGGGGCCCGCGGGAGCCCTCGCCGACCTCGTGCGGGAGCTCCATCCTACCCTCAGGGCCCGGGCTCCCTGGCTGCCGCAGCGCCTGTTGCCCCTGGAGACGGGGCCACCGCTGACAGCGGGGAGGAGCGTGGAGATAGAAAGAGGACTAGAGCCGCTGCCGGGAGCGCGAGAGGAGCAGCTTGCGCGCTGGTAGGCCTAAGGCAACCCTGATAGATCGGCCATCTTGATAGAAAGCGGACACAGGGCGATCGTAAGGCGCGCTTGAGATGCCTCTCTTGCACTTACATCTAGGTACTTTTTCTTAACAAAATATTTCCTTCTTTCCAGTTTAGTTTCCATTGCCTGTGGTGGTGTGTGTTTTTTAAAACCTTAAAATAATTTGCTATTAAACTAACGAACCATTTATTTTCCTATAGCTCTAATAATGGAATTGAGCAATTTTAGTTTTTTCACGTTTGGGCTTTAACAGATGTCAAGAGTTATGGCAATTTTAATTCAAACTATAGCTCGTCTAAAATGGCCGTCTCGCTTCCGCCCTCCCTTACATAGATATGACGGAGTACTTTACGGTTATGACTGACGGCCTAGTTCGCTATTCAGCCGGGTGTTTACCTGTCACGCCTTGTTTATATCGTAAACCTCTCGGAGCCCGTCTGTTTTGGTCACGTGACATCTGTCATTCTCAGGTACCGCTATTTTTTTTTAAAGCCTACCTCAATTAATCGAGTTGTTTATTATATTTTTTAAATGAACTTGCACGATTTATATGTATATTACATTCACTGGGAAAAAACAAAAGGTTACGACGACGTTAGGGTTAGGTTCACATTTTACCCTTACAAAACCATAGAAATTCAGCAGTTATAGTTATACTTATTTTAAGAAGCCAAAACTCGTGGCCTAAAGTTACTTAACCCCTTCGATGCGCATGACGGAGCGGTTCCGTCATGAGCATCGGTTGGGCTGTGCTCATGACGGAACCGCTCCGTCATGAGCACAGCCCATGGGGGAAGCGCTGGCGCTCCCCCCATGGGTTTCCGATCTTGCCCCCACAGAGGGGGATGGCAGCGGAAGAGTTTCCGCTGCCACCCCCGACCCCACGCATTCCCATGACGTCAGCACGCGCCGACGTCATCAGGAAGCGCTGGACGCGCTGGAAACCATTTGTTTCCAGCGCGTCCAGGAGGAGGGTACGTTTTTGCTGCTCCGGTGGGCCGTGGGGGCACATTGCGGCATCGGGGGAGAGGAAACAGTATTTCCTCTCCCCTGATGTCTCAATACAGGGCATTCCTGCTGCACGATCGCGCATAGCGTCGCGATCGTGCAGCAGGAATGCCCCATTAGGCACCAGAGATTTCTTTTTAGTTAAAGGAAGCGACCCTTGGGCAAGGGTCGCTTCCTCAAGGAGACAAATTATATTTAGACTTTTCTGCCCCCCCTGGGGCCAGATCGCCTTGGTTTTTGGGTGTTTCTGGCCCCAGGGGGGGCAGAAAAGCCCACTAGAGCCAGGGATCTTTTTATTTCAACAAAGGAAGCGACCCCTTGGGGAAGGGTCGCTTCCGGGGGCCTAATTTTTTTTAAAATGTGTATTCTGCCCCTTCCCTGGGGGCAGATCGGGCCGTGTATTTGGAATACCCCACTAGACACCAGGGAGTCCTTTAATTATTTAAAGGAAGTGACCCCTTGGGCAAGGGTCGCTTCCTTAGGGGGGCCCATTTTTTTTAAAGACTTTTCTGCCCCCCCTGGGGACAGATTGCCTGGGTTTTTTGGCGTTTCTGGCCCCAGGGGGGGGGGGCAGAAAAGCCCACTAGAGCCAGGGATCTTTTTTATATTAAAAAAAAATGGAAGCGACCCTTTGGGGAAGGGTCGCTTCCAGGGGCCTCATTTTTAAAAATGTGTAGATCGGCCCGTGTATTTGGCCTGGCAGAATACCCCACTAGACAACATGGAGTTATTAAAAATTTTAATGGAAGCGACCCCTTGGGCAAGGGTTGCTTCCGGGAGAGGTGTTTAATGTGCATTCTGGGGCAGATCGGCCCTTTTTTTGGCCTTTTTGCCCCCAGGAAACCCCAATAGACACCAGGGACTTATTTGAAATTAAATTGGAAGCAACCCCTTGGGCAAGGGTCGCTTCCAGGGGGCAGATTTTTTTTATATGTTTATTCTGCCCCCCCTCGGCCTGTTATTTTGGCCTTTCTGCCCCCAGAGGGGGGGGGGGGTCAGAAAACCCACTAGGCACCAGGGATTTTGATTTGTGTGTAATGGAAGCGACATGGTTGCTTCCAAGGGGGTACAATTTGGTTAATGTTTTTTCTGCCCCTCCTGGGGACAGATCTGCCCCTTTTTTTGGCCTTTTTGCCCTGTTCGGGAGGGGGGAGGCAGAACACCCTACTAGGCACCAGGGATTTATTTCTTTTGCCAGGGGGGCACATTTCTGTCTGCTGTTTTCTGCCCCACCCTCAGACAAGCTCACCCGATCCCTTATGCAAGTTCACCCCCATTTGTCACAGCCCTATTTGAAGGCCCATCTGGCAGATTGACCATTTGGGTAGTGACATAGCGTGTTATAATGTTAATTGTTTTATTTCTTGTGATTTGCAATTGTAATGCTTTATTTCTCCCTTTTGTTCTAGGTGAAAGCTTTTGCTCTTTAGACTGTTGCAGGTTGCGGTTTCATTACTTTTGGTTCTGCTGTTTGTGTAGTTGCTTGTGTTTGGTAAGAGACCTTTTTTTTTTGTACAATGTAAATGACTTTCATTTCTCTGCATGAATGTGTTTTTTTGCAAATGGTGTAATAATAGCAGTATGTTTAGCTTCTGTTTTTTGAGTGTCAAAAACTTTTTGCATTTGTGCTCGATGTGTATTTTGTTGTCTTGGGAGTAATTGGTTTTGTTTTTTTCTTTTTAGTGGGATATCGTTGGTTTTTGCTGTCTCTCTGCAGAGTAGGTGCTGGTGAGTGTAGCTGTCTCTTGCAAGTGAATTGTATAGTTTGAGTATATAGATCTTTGTGATAAAGGCACACTTTTTTTTTTTACTTACTTATTTTGCACAGTGTTGGTTGGTTGTTGAGTTGTTTGTGCAGTCTCCTTTCTTAGTAAGGATAATGGCTAGCCGCAGGATTACTGCTCAGCAGGTTGTTGGTATGCTCTTTGAGTCTTCCTCTGACCATGGTTCAGAGACTGACTCTGCATCTGAGGCAGAGGAGGGAGGGGGAAGATTCAGGCAGTGAGTTTTCTCTCCACATGGAATCATCGGATGATGAAGCTACTCTCAGTGCGGATGAAGCTACTCTTAGTGTGGATGAAGTGCCTGTGTTAGAGGAGGACATTGATGTGCCGATAGTGCGCCAAGAGGCATCTGGCTTAGAGAATCAAGATATCTTTTGGCATTGCCTTATAGCCCTGAAGAAGTTTTGGGGTACTTCCCCAGACGAAACACGTTGGCTGGGCAACCGTTCGGGAGTAAAAGAAGAGCATAACACTCAAGATTGTTCATCTTGTCTTTATTTTCAATCTGTTATACAGTGAATGTTTCATTATAGATTCTGAAGATAAGGAGTACTCACTCTGCACTTTACTCGGACGTGTGCACAGGCTTGCAACAATTGTGTGACCTTTGGTCTATAGTTTAGGGGGTTCAGGGTGGTTCCCCCTCCTGTCAGCACCGTCTCATACACCTCTAATCCTAAGAATACGCACACTCGTTGCAGGCGCCTTCTCCAAACCACATACGCTCAAAACCCTGTCCTTTGTACACAATAAGCATTACTATAACTGCTAAATTTCCATAGTTTTGTGTGGGTAAAACGTGAACTTAACTATAACGTCCCTGTAACCTTTACTTTTGTCAGTGAATTTGTATGGCGTTTTTTTTCAGCTTAAAGTAATATATAATTGAATCCTCGTCCCTAAATTACAAAGTTATATTTCTTTAATAACTCCAAAACTACTGAACAGATTTACACTAAATTACAAAAAGGGCTCTGTCTGGACCAAGAGCTAGCTTTCTGCCAAATTTGGTGTAAATCTGTTTAGCGGTTCAGCCTCTAGTCATTTCTAAAAACGAGCATTTGCAATGCAATGCAATAGGTCTCGCATTACTGATAGTTTGAGGTATTGGCGTTGCAAATAATAATGCAACGCCACTAGCTCATACTTTCAGTAATGCGAGACCTAGTGCATTGCAAATGGTTGCGTAGTGAGCCAGGAACCAGCATTGTATGTCTCAGTGCAGTACTGCACGCTGCTCCTAGAGCTCCCTAGTGAGCAAGGCACCAGCCCTGCCTGTCTAGGTGCAGTACCACAAGCTGCTTCTAGAGGTCCTTAGTGAGCAAGGCACCAGCACTGCTTGCCTAGGTGCAGTACCGCAAGCTGTTCCTAGTGGCATCATAATGTTTGGTCACATATGGTACTGCACCCTACAGAAGATATGGTGAATCCACTCTACCCATAATGCATTGCATGCAAGACAGTACCACGAGTACATTCAAATAGCTATGTCCATATATACAATTAGTACTTTGAAATGTGACAAAAGAATTATTATATTAATTCCGGATTTGGTTGTACTTTATGTGGAGCTGATGAAGGGAAATTTATAGAAAGACTAATATAAATGTGAGATGTTGTAGGTGCAGTACCGCAAGCTACGCCTAGAGCTCCCTTGTGATCAAGGCACCAGCGCTGCTTGCCTAGGTGCAGTACCGCAAGCAGGCCCAGCACTGGGGCTGGGAGACTTCTTCTGTGACATGGTGACCACAATGTATAGAGATATCTCTAGCACGGCGTTGGTTAACGGCTGGAAAACTGACCCCTGCCCCGTCCCCGTCCTGTCAGGCAAGGCTGTCCGCTCTCCCCTCTTCTGTTCATCTGCGTGATTGAACTCCTCGCCGAACGCATCAAACAGAACAGGAACGTCAGAGGAGTGATAGCCCCCAGGAAGCAACGGAAAGGGCGAAGTGAAGTGTTCCCTCTACATGGACGACGCCGCAGTCTTCTGCGCGGACGGACCATCTGTGAGAGAACTGGAGAGGACTTGCATCAAGTTTGGAAAGGCATCAGGAGCGAAGATCAACAGCGCCAAGTCGGAAACGCTACTCTTCGGACACTGGACCACCACCCGAGACCCACTGCCATTCCTCATCAAGCAGGACTTCCTGAAGATCCTTGGAGTCTGGTTCGGCGGAGAACGTGCAGCGGAGAAGACATGGGAAATTAGACTGGCGATGACAAGGCAGAAGCTGGAACTCTGGAGCCTCCGGAAGCCGACGATCGAAGGGAAGTCTTTGGTCCTGCAGAACGAGACCCTGCCAGTGGTCCAGTACGTCACTCAAGTGTGGCCTATGCAGACCCAAATGGCCAAGGCCATCACGAGAATGATCTTCTACTTCATCTGGAGCTCAAAGATGGACAGGGTGAAGAGGGCGGTGATGTTCAAGACCCACAACAAATGAGGCAAGGGAGTGACAAACATCACCACCATCCTGAGGGGAATCTTCGTGTGCTACTGCATGAGGAACACCCCGAGGACCGAAGGTGAGAGCCATGTCAGCTTACTGATGGCACACTTCTTTCTGTTGCCAATGTGGAGGCGGCTCAGATGGGCAGAGTGGGCGAGCGCCGTCCCGTACAACTGGGAGACTCCTTGGTTCTAGAAAGAAGTGGAGAAATTCGTGAAGGAGTTCTGGTTGGAGGCTGCCGCCCCCGCCACATGGACCCCCCGAAGCTTGTCCAACGCCAGATACGAGCAAAGGACATCAGCGAACCGATTGGCGCCCTCCCCGCTGCAACAGCGGACCACGTGTGGGGAAATGTCGCATCCAAGCACCCGACGAACCAGCAAAAAGACATCGCCTGGATGGCCATCCAAGGAGGACTTCCCGTGAGAGCCTTCATGCACGCAAGAGGACTCAATCGATACAGGTCCTGCCCTAGAGGGTGCACCGTGGACGAGACAACATACCATCTCTTCTGGGAGTGCACGTACGCACAGGAGCTGCTGAAGGCCCTAGGCACGGAGCTTAGGGCCTGGATACCTACTTCATGCATCACTGCGGACTGTGATGTATGGTTTGTTCCCAGGGACACATGCACTAGGTGACCTCCAGGGCTGCTGTAGGCTTCCTGTGCTGTTTTAAAGATGTTCTTCCCATTTTCCAGAAACCGCCTGGTAGTAGGGAAGAAGGAGACATCGGCCCTGGTGTGTCGTAAGATGATCCACAGCCTCCTGCGTGACTATGCTGCACTGGACAGATCTGATGAAGATGATGACGACGACTGAGGACCCAAAGGGGTCCCCTTGTACGGGAGGGGCCACTAAACTGTTTTTGTCCTTTTTTCTTTAACCCAGGAACCGGTTGGCGACAGGGCAGAGGAGAAGGCGGATGAAGACAGGTAGAGTAAATGTAGTTATTTACTGTATGTATTTGACTAACATGACCTTTTCCCTTCACAGGTAAAAGGTCAATGGGATAGGTTGCACACTTCAATCAATCAATCTGGGAATTGTTAAGCGCACTACTCACCTGTGAGGGTCTCAAGGCGCTGGGGGGGGGAGGGAGGTGAGGGTAAGCAGCTCCGATCAGTCGAAGAGCCAGGTCTTGAGGGTCTTCCTGAACATTGTTGCCGTTTGTTACCAACGACTGACAAATAAGTAGGGTGTTGTGGAAGGTGACGATTGCTGTATCTGAACCAGAAACGACGTCCTGACGAGGGGGAAAAAAAAAAAAAAAAGAAATCCACCCTACCCATAATGCATTGCATGCAAGACAGTACCACGAGTACATTCAAATTGCTATGTCCATATATACAATTAGTAGCTTTGAAATGTGACAAAATAATTATTATATTAATTCTGGATTAGGTTGCACTCTATGTGGAACTGATGAAGGGAAATTTATAGGTCTAATATAAATGTGAAATGTGGTAGGTGCAGTATCGCAAGCTGCTCCTAGAGGTCCCTAGTGAGCATTATAAACTTTGAAGATATGGTAAATCCATCCTACCCATAATGCATTGCATGCAAGACAGTACCACGAGTACATTCACATTGCTATGTCCATATATACAATTAGTAGCTTTGAAATGTGACATCAGAATTATTATATTAATTCCGGATTAGGTTGTACTCTATGTGGAGCTGATGAAGGGAAATTTATAGAAGGTCTAATATAAATGTGATATGTGCTAGCGAGTAAAGTAACCACTGCCAATCTAGTTTAGGACCAAGTGAGTGTCCTGCCTGAAGGCCTTTAAGAAAATAGTGCCTTGATGCTGTAATTAAAACCTAGGGCGTAACAACACATGTAACAGGGGGTGTCCTCATGGGAGGTTACAAGAAGAGACAAGGCGGTACTAAGGAGGGACTATATAGCCTAACGAGCAATGAAAAGCCACCATTTAGAAAGGACAGGGACAGGAGCCAATTAAAAAGATGGGCAGGAACTAGGCGGAGCTTTATGCACATATCCTGAATACAGCAAGCGCTGCCTATACAAGACCTAATGACAAACTTCCTCAGACATTGCATGGGGGAAAATTGTTTTGGGACCCCCTCCCTTTTTCTCGGCCCCCGCTTCATGAATCACCCCAAAACTTTCTATGCAGAACTAGGCCACTTTTTTGGGAAAATTTCGTGAAGATTCGTCAAACGACGCTAACATTATTAGCAAAACAAAAGCGCTTTGTCTATAGGAAAAGTTGGTCCTAACTATAACTTCCTACTGGCTATTAGGAATATATCCAAGAAAACTCCTTCTGTGTACTGAAAGGAAGGTCGGGACTCAGAATGCATGTATAATCCAATGTAATGCTTGACTTCAGCAGAAAATAACCTTGGAAGCGTTTCAGCAACATGTTGCCTTTGTCAACATAATAAACGCCATTTTGTAGTTACATTAGTCACAAGCACGTAGATGTTCTCACAGAAATAAAATAATCTCAAAGAACAAGTTACTTACCTTCGGTAACGATATATCTGTAAGAAACATAGGTTAGTTATAGATTCCTTACCTTAGAATCTCCCCCAGGCGTCAGACTGGATCCGGAAAGTTTTTCGTCAGCAGTACCCCTGCGCGTCTGAAGGTGGCGTCGGTCGACTCCGCGTCCGGCGTCGTGGTCGCCGGGATGACGTTGCAGAAGTTACTTAGATGCCGCCCTTGCGTGCTGACGTCAGTTCTGTACACAACTTTCCACGCCAGAAGCGAAGAGCCATGCAAGACACTGACCACTGGTGCACAAAACTAGGGCCCAGAAAGGATGTCCTTAACCCTAGAAGTCAGTTCGCAGAACGGGGAGGATGGGTGGGGCGGTAAGGAATCTATAACTAACCTATGTTTCTTACAGATATATCGTTACCGAAGGTAAGTAACTTGTTCATCTGAAAGAAACAGTTATAGATTCTTTACCTTAGAATGGATACCCCAGCAATACCAACCCCAGAGGAGGGGGCTGCGAACCAAGTTCACACCAGAAAGTCCTGGAGAACAGAACGGCCAAAAAAGCAGTCTCTCCGGACTTGATTGTCCAGGCAGTAGTGTCTCGTAAACGCGTGCAACGATGCCCACGTAGCTGCCTGCCAGATGTCATTCAGGGGAACTCCTCGTCCCAAAGCAGTAGTATCTGCCGTCGCTCTGGTGGAATGGGCGCGCAGCCCCACTGGAGGCTCCTTCTTAGCCAAATAGCAGGCTTTGATGCACAGAACGACCCACCTGGAGATGGTCCGTTTGTGCACAACCCGACCTTTCTTAGCGCCCACGTACCCAACAAAGAGCTGGTCATCCACCCGGAATTGTTTTGTGCGATCCAATTAGAAAGAAAGCGCACATTTTGGATCCAGACGGTGGCGCCTCTCTTCCTCTTTCGAAGGATACGGAAAGAAGATGGGCAAAGTGATGGTTTCGCCAATGTGGAAAGAAGTAACCACCTTGGGAAGGAAGGAAAGTCTGGTTCTCAGGACGACCTTGTCCGGATGGATAGCCAGAAAGGGAGGCTTAGAAGAAAGACCTTGGAGATCACTCACCCTGCGAGCAGAGGTGATGGCCACCAGAAAGGCAGTTTTCAGAGTTAAAAGCCTGAGAGGGCAATTATGAAGCGGCTCAAAGGGAGCACACATAAGAAATGTAAGAACCAAGTTCAAGTCCCACTGGGGCATTACGAAGGGAACAGGAGGAAAAATATGAGTAATGCCCTTAAGAAATCTATTTACAACAGGGGACTTGAAAAGAGAAGGCTGATCAGGAAGCCTCAGAAAGGCAGAAATGGCCGAGAGGTAGCCCTTAAGAGTGCGCAGAGCTCTGCTGGGCTAAAGAGAGGAGGAACAAGAGAACCTCAGAAAGAGGGGCATAGAGGGGATCCACAGCCTTTGCTGTGCACTATGCCACAAATTTATTCCATCTGCAGGCGTATACCGTCTTAGTGGAGGGACGCCTGGCTGACAAGATTGCATCACAGACTTCAGGAGGCAGGTCAAACGACGTCAACTACCGCCGCTCAATCTCCACGCAAGGAGGTGGAGGCTGGACAGGTTCGGGTGGAGGACCGTCCCCTGCTGCTGCAAAAAAAGATCCTCCCGAAGAGGCAGTCTGATCGGAGGATCGATGGCCATGTTGAGCAGCTCAGAATACCAGACTCTTCATGCCCAATCCGGAGCCACAAGAATGACTAGGGCCCAGGAGTAAGACCTACGACCCTCGGTCTAGGTCCACTCTCTCCCCGCAGCTCCGCTGTGCCGTCTCTTGCCTCCAGGCCCCGACCTCCTCCTTGGGAGGTTCGAGGCTGCTGCCCGCTCCTGCTGCCCGCTCCAACTGGGACCAGACTGCCTGCAACCACCGTAACCTTTCTCAGCCGTTTTTTTCTTCTTAATTTTTCCCTGTTGTGCCACTATTATTGTGCCCATCTGTGTCTTGCTCTAATTCCACCAATGTTTTTATTTTCTCGTGTCTGCCTGTTCCTTTCGCCGCTGCTGCCCCTGCGGCCCCTCCCCCCCCGGAATTCCCCCGCCTCCCAGCCTCTCCTCCCTTCCACCTCCCCAACTTAATGGCGGCCGCTGTGCGGTCGCGCCGCCGGCGCTCCAAATGCAAGCCCGTCTGCGACCCGACCGCGGCCAGCGCCTGGAACCCTGGACCTCCCACTACCCATCGCTACGACACCACCACCCTCCTCGCACTCAACCCTGGAAGACTTAGAGAATGCCAACAGGCCTCACCGAACACGACCCACGGCCAGTTCTCCTGCCTCCACTGCTGCCTGACCCACACTGCCACCCCGGCCTCCAACACCGCGGACGCCAGCACCAGCGACACCCTAAAATGCATCCTCCTCAACGTACGCTCCGTACACAAACACGCCATGGAAATCTGGAACCTACTCGACTCTCTCTCGCCCGACATCGCCTTCTTCACAGAGACCTGGACCAACGCATCCTCCGCCCCCAACATCAGCACCGCCATCCCAGACGGATACAAGATCCAGAGGAAAGACCACCCAGGAGGAGGCCTCGCCATCACCCACAAGAGCACCCTCCGCCTCACCACCTCCAGCGAAACCTTCCCCTCCGCCGACCCACTGCACTTCCAGATCCAGACCACCCCCAAAGCCACACTCCGAGGAACCCTCATCTACAGACCCCCCCAGCCCCCGAACACCCTTCGCCACCATCACCGACTTCATCGCACCCCACGCCATCGCCTCAGCAAACTACATACTCATAGGAGACCTGAACTTCCACCTCGACAACCCCTGCGACCCCAACTCCACTATCCTTCGTGACAACCTCGCCAGCATCGGACTAAAACAACTCGTCAACACACCGACCCACAGAGCAGGACACACCCTCGACCCCATCTTCGCGGCAGGAAACAGCGTCCAATTCAGCCACACAACGCAGCCGCCATGGACCGACCACCACTGCGTACACTTCGCCATCAACAAACCCAAAGCACCCAAACCAGCCCCATGCCCACCTCGAAGGAACTGGAGCAAGGTTACCGACGAGCAACTTAACTCCACCCTCACCCGAGACAACCACACCTGGGCACCCGACGCAAACGGCGCAGCCAGAGAACTCCACACCTGGATCGTCAACTGCGCAGACGAGCTCCCCCCGCTACGTAACCCTGACAGACAACACCCCAGGAAAGCCGCCTGGTTCACCACCGCTCTCCAAGAAGCCAGACGCACCTGCAGACGCCTGGAGAAAAACTGGAGAAACACCAAGACAACCGAAAACCACACCACCTACAAGGACGCCGTGACGGACTACCACAACCAGATCAGAGCCACCAAGAGGAACTTCATCCACAACAAAATCCTGGCCAACTCCACCAACTCAAAGGAACTTTTCAGTGTCATTCAGGAATTCATCAACCCACGCAGCGAAGCCACAGACATCACCCCATCCCAAGACCTCTGCGACAAGCTTGGAACCTATTTCCACCTCAAGATCAAAAACCTCTACGACAACTTCATCGACCATCCACCAGGCCCACAGATGGCCCCTGCCCCCCAGAAACACCAGCCAGCCCACCATCTCCAACTGGACACCGATCACGGCCGAAGACACCGCCTCGACCATGAAAAGCATCCACTGGGGGGGGGGGAGGGGGGCCCCCCCACCGACCCCTGCCCCCCTCACATCTACCAGAGCCGCGGCCGCCATCGCACCCGAACTACAATGCACCATCAACACCACCTTCAAAACATGCACCTTCCCAGACGACTGGAAGCGCTCAGAAGTCAGACCCCTGCTCAAGAAGTCCACAGCTGACCCCAACGACCTCAAGAACTATCGGCCCATCTCGCTCCTCCCCTTCGCAGCCAAAGTTGCAGAGAAAACAGTCAACAGGAAACTGACACGATTCAATGAAGAGAACGCTGTCCTCGACCCGTCCCAATCTGGATTCCGAAGCAACCACAGCACAGAGACCGCCCTACTCGCCGCCACAGACGACATCCGCACCCTCCTGGACCAAGGCCACTCCGCAGCCCTCATCCTACTCGACCTATCGGCGGCCTTCGACACCGTCTCCCACCGCACACTAGTCGCCAGACTACACAACGCAGGCATACAAGGAACAGCCCTGGACTGGATCCGACCATTCCTCACCGGAAGAAGCCAAAGGATCAGACTCCCACCCTTCCTCTCCGACCCCACGAAAATCACCTGCGGAGTCCCACAGGGTTCATCACTGAGCCCCACCCTCTTCAACATCTACATGGCCCCCCTCGCAGCCATCGTCCGACAACACGGCCTCAACATCGTATCCTACGCCGACGACACCAAGCTCATCCTCTGCCTCACCAAAAACCCCACCACTGCCAAACTCAACTTTCAGAAAGGAATGCAAGACGTCGCAGTCTGGATGACCAACAGCTGCCTGAAGCTCAACGCAGAGAAGACAGAAGTCCTCGTCCTCGGTACCACCCCTTCTGCATGGGACAGCACCTGGTGGCCAACCGCCCTCGGAAGCCCACCTACTCCCTCAGACCACGCCAAGAACCTCGGCATCGTACTCGACTCACCATGAACCGACAGGTCAACGCCGTCACCTCCAGCTGCTTCAGCACCCTCCGCAAGACCTTCAAGTGGATCCCCCCTGAGTCAAGGAAGACAGTCACTCACGCACTCATCACCAGCAGACTGGACTATGGAAACGCACTCTACGCCGGCATCAACAAGTCCCTACTCCGCAAACTCCAGACAATACAGAACACCGCCGCCAGACTCGTCCTCGGCATCCCCCGACACTAACACATCAGCCAACACCTACTAAGTCCCCACTGGCTCCCCGTGAAGAAAAGAGTCACTTTCAAAATCCTCACTCACGCCTACAAATGCCTACACAACAACGGACCCAAATACCTCAACGACAGAATCAACTTCCACGTACCCAAAAGAAACCTCCGATCTTCCAACCTCGCACTGGCCAAAACCCCGCGCATCCACAGAGCCAGAGCAGGCGGAAGATCCTTCTCTCACATTGCAGCCAAGACCTGGAACGAGCTACCGGCAGACATCAGATGCGCTCCCTCCCTGAACACCTTCAGGAAGACCCTCAAAACCTGGCTCTTCGGCTAAACAGATCTGCGGACCCCCCACCCCCCCCAGTGCCTTGAGACCCTCACGGAAGAGTAGCACGCTTACAATTCCCTAATTGATTGATTGGTCGTGCTTGACCTTCAGCACTCTGGGCAGAAGTGGTATAGGCAGAAAGGCGTATAGAAGACCGCAACTCCACTCGCGACGAAAAGCGTCGCCTAGCGAGTGCCACCTTGGAGATTCCAACGCGCAGAACTGCTGACATTGCGCGTTCTCTTCGGTGGCGAATAGATCTAACCAAGGCTCTCCCCACTGCTGAAAGAGACCTTGCACCACCTCCGAGTGAAGACGCCATTCGTGATCCATCATGCACCTGCGGCTGAGTTCGTCCGCCCTGGCGTTCAGTGAACCTGCCAGGTGTTGAACCACCAGGGATATGCCCTGATGTTCCAGCCATGTCCAGAGGCGGAGAGCCTCCTGACATAGGGTCCACAACCCCACCCGCCTTGTTTGTTGCAGTACCACATGGCGGTGGTGTTGTCCGTGAACACCTGCACTACTCTTCCCCGTACAGAGGGAAGGAATGCCTTGAGTGCAAGACGGATCGCCCAAAGCTCCAGAAGGTTGATGTGGAGCCCGGACTCCGCCTCTCCCATGTGGCCGCCCCATCCCAGAAGGGATGCGTCTGTCACCACTGCATGATCTGGATGGGGAAGGGAGAGGGATCTGCCGTTGACCCAATCCTGGTTCGTGAGCCACCACTGCAATTGTCGTGCAGTGCCCTCCGAGATCTGGACGTAATCGGACAGATTCCCCTGATGCTGCGCCCACTGGAACTTCAGGTCCCACTGCAGAGCCCGCATATGCCACCTGGCATGATCGACCAGCAGGATGCAGGAGGCCATGAGGCCCAGCAGCCTCAGGGTCATCCGAACCGAAACCCGGGATAGGGGCTGAAAGATTGGAATCATAGCCCCAATATCCCGGACTCACTGTTCGGGAGGATAAACCCGAAACCGCGTCGTGTCCAGAACCGCTCCGATGAAGAGGAGCTTCTGAGAGGGAGTCAGGTGTGACTTCGGCACATTGATGGAGAACCCCAGCGAATGCAGGAGGTCGGTCGTAGTCTGGAGGTGGGAGACGACAGCCTGGGGCGAGCCCGCCTTCAACAGCCAGTCGTCTAGATAGGGGAAGACTGAAACCCTTGATCTGCGCAGATGAGCTGCGACCACCGCCATCACTTTCGTGAACACCCGAGGGGCGCTGGTAAGGCCAAAGGGGAGCACGGTAAACTGAAAATGCTCATGGCCTACCATGAACCGCAGGTAACGCCGGTGGGCCGGCAGGACGGGGATGTGAAAGTAAGCGTCCTGCAAGTCCAACGCCACCATCCAGTCTCCAGGGTCGAGGGCAGACAAGACCTGAGCGAGTGTCAACATTTTGAACTTCTCCTTCCGGGAGGAAGCAGTTGACGTTCCTTGGATGATCCAAGATAGGACACAGGCCTTTGTCCTTCTTGGGCACCAGAAAGTAGTGGGAATAACAGCCACGACCTACTTCTGGGACAGGAACGCGCTCGATGGCACCCTTGGCCAAGAGTGCCGAAACTGCCTGTTGGAGAAGGGCCAGGTGATCCTCCGACATGTGATGGTACTGAGGTGGCATGGAGGGGTAGTCTCGAAGGGGAGGGAGTAGCCCCTTCGGACTATTTGCAAAACCCACCTGTCCGACGAGATGGTGCGCCAGTGGGGGAGGTGATGGCGGATCCTGCCGCCTACTGGCGTTTGGTGGCCCTGAAATGTCGGACTAGGAAGGTTTGGAGGATGCTGCAGAGGGGGCGGTGGTGGACTGGCCCGCTCGCTGGCCCCCAGAACCACGCCGGTGGTTCCCACGTCCCCGGCCGCACTGATACTGCACAGCTTGCGCCGGCCTGTGGCTCTGGGCGGGATGTAGTGGGGCACCCCTTCCGTAGCCACGAAGAGGTGGTGGAGAGGCCCAAGGACCTGGCCGTAGCCCGTGAGTCCTTAAAGCGCTCCAGGAAGTTGTCTGCCTTGTCGCCGGAAAGGCGACGGCCATCAAAGGGCATGTCCATAAGGGTGGATTGGAGATCCCCTGAAAAACCAGTCGAACGCAACCAGGCGTAGCGTCGAAAGACTACTGATGTTGAAATCGTCCTGCCAAGTGCGTCGGCGGTATCCAGCCCACATCGGATGGTAAACTTCGCTGCGTCTCTCCCCTCGGCAACAGTACGGGAGAGCGTGGCCCGGGCCTCCTCCGGGCACTAAGATAGCACCTGCACCACCGTATCACACACGGAGTGGGTATAACAGCCCAACAGACATGCGGTGTTTACCGACCGCAGTCCCAAGCTGGCGGAAGAAAACATTTTCTTTCCAAGGCGGTACAGCTTTTTGGATTCCCTTTCCGGAGGTGCGGTAGGGAAGGCGCCCTTGGACGTAGAGGCTTGGACTACCAAGCTCTCAGGGGCTCTCAGGGGTGGGGTGTTGGGAGAGGAGAGGAAAGTGGGGTCGCCCGGGGCCGGGCGGTGGCGTCGGGCAATCATCCTGTCCACAGGAGCCCCTGTGTTGGGCTTGGACCAAGTGCCCAAAAGGATGCCTGTAAGGGCTTCATTAAACGGAAGCAGGGACTCCGAAGAGCTCGCTGCCGGCTGAAGCACCTCTGTCAGGAGGTTAGTCCTGACTGCCACCGTAGGAAGCTCGAGGTTGAGAGCCTCGGCTGCCCTACGCAACACCACTGCGTACGACGCTCCCTCCTCCGTAGCCACGGTAGGAGGAGACAACATGCCTAGGTCTGGGGAGGTATCCAGACCACTGGCCTGCCCCAGTTCCTCTCTCCAGTCCGGATTGTATTCCAACTGGTCAGTCAAAGGGTCACCAGACCCCTCCCAGTCTTCCTCACCCTCTTCTGTCTGCCAATCTGTTTGAAAATAGCCAGGGTGGAACACAGGGACAAAAGTACCCATCGGCGTCGGATCCGGCGTTGGCCGACGCCGGTCCGACTCCGGCTGGGGGCCAAGCCGGCGTCGGCTGCGGACGTGGTGCCGGTGGAGTCAGCGCCGGTGGAGGTGTAATAAGGTCGACCTGTGCCGATCCGGATCCAGGCCTGGATCCAAGGGGGCCCTGCGGTGCCAAGGCCGAAGCCTGCGGTGCCAAGGCCGAAGCCGCTGGCGTCCAAGGCCTAGGGCCCCCAGCCGAGTCCACGGGACCCAAAGGCGGGCCGGCGGAGTTGGGCTGCCCAAAGATGGCGTGCATCGCTTCGTAAAATTGACGAAGCTGGGGAGGGGTTGCTCCCGGGAAGGGAGGGAAGACCCTGAAGGCTCCACACGCGGAACGCAGGAGTGGCACCACCCGCACCCTGCGTCGCGTCGGCCGACGGACGAGGGGAAGTCGAAGAGCGACTATGCTTTTTCAACTTCTTCTTGTGCTTCGACTTACCTGACCCAGAGTGCGAAGACTTAGAAGAGGAGTGATGATGACTCCGCGATCGGTCCCTCGACCTCCCACGTGACCGGGACCTAGCGTGACGCAGAGCAGACTGCCGGGCCTCGAGGAGCTTTCGAGACCGCTCCCGCAAAGACTTCGGGGCCATGGTTCGACATTCGGAGCACAACTTTGGGTCATGGTCACGCTCCAGGCAGAAGAGGCACACGCGGTGCGGATCCGTCACCGACATCATTCGGGAACAGGAATCGCAGGCCTTGAAACCGGGCATCCCTCGAGCACCAGGAGTCGGATAAAGACTCGAAAACGAAATCGACAAAAGTCGCAAAAAACTCAGTCAAAAAGTGACTGGGGGTACCACTCTTCCCAGATCTGCGCTTGCTGGCGCGGAAAAAGAAGAACTTACGTCAGCGCGCGAGTGCGGCGTCTAAGTAACTTCCGCAACGTCATCCCGGCGACCACGACGCCGGATGCGCAGTCAACCGACGCCACCTTCAGACGCGCAGGGGTACTGCTGACGAAAAACTTTCCAGATCCAGTCTGACGCCTGGGGGAGATTCTAAGGTAAGGAATCTATAATATAACTAACGGTTTCTTTCAGATAGGCACTGTAAGTTATGCAAAAATAAAATAAGTGTAACATTTCACTTCAGTATTACATTCCTCGTGTGTGATCACGTTGCTAAATATTATCATACATATAGAAGGATATGTGCCGTTGTATCAACTTGTATCCCACTAGCTGGCCTGTTACTATAAAAACAAAGTGACACTGGTAACAGGTGCAGGCGCTCAGGTCCCTGTAAGTAAGTTACCCGCAGAGCTGGAAACATTATCGAGTCTAATACAGAGAGTCAGGTACCAAGTGGGTAAGTTTCAAAACAGTTGTGTCTCTTCGGTACTTGTCAGCTCATGCAGGCACTCCCTAATTAGAGTTAGGGGCTTCCCGGCTTCCATCCAGGTATTTAGAAATAGCCTGAATTAGCGCCTGTAATGCACAGGATTGTTGTGTGCACTCTTGTATGGTGCCCACCCAATGGTTAATATCGCTGTGAAGTGTCTAAGTGATATTGGCCCATTCCACCCAAGTGAGCATTTATCTAGGAGGCTCTGGTACGCCACACTATTAGTAAGGGGACATTGGTCATAAATATGGACCTAGTATAAAGTGTCTATGTGAAAGGGCCTGTTCGGCCCTGGTGGGCATGCTTCACCGAGGCTCCCTCCTGTTTATGTAAACTGCATTAAGAATGTACAAAGAGTGCTGGTGTTCTATCCAGCCCTAGTGGGCATACCGCTACTGGGCCGCTGGACTCTTTCGCCCACAGTGAACACATTTTTAGCGTTCTCGCTGTGACTCTTACATTGAGTGGTACACAGTACTCCCTAGGCCACTGGCCTGCCCAGATATTAGCTCCAATGCTTGCATGACATAACCCCACTCGTGACAACCCTATAAGAAAAACCACACATAAAAACTTGATTAACTCTCAAGCAAAGCAACATTACATTTGCTGTAGTCATCAAAGAACAGTTCAGTAATAGGAACAGTAAAATAAAAAAAAATAAAAAGGAAATACCTTATTTTACCAAGACACTAAGTACAGGGACCTTATACTGTAAATCGTCAGACAATCATAAATGCACATGCATTTCTTCATCACAGTTTATTCCCTTGGGTTCTTTACTGTGTAGGGAAATTATGTATTTTGATTCCATTATCTTGACTTTTTTCTCCCCGTTTCATCTCTCTTTATACCATCAATTACACTGCACTTGAGCTCTTTCTCATCTCCTCCATGTACTTGATGGTGGTGTCTTGCTACCGAGTACGTAGTGTTGAAGTTTTTTATCGCCCTTAGGTGCCCTAGAATACTCTTGTGCACTTGGAGGGTAGTGCTCCCCACATATATTTTCATGTAACTACATTTCAGAATATATACCACAAACTCACTCTTGCAAGTAGTGTCCCTTGATCCTGTGCAACCCTTTCCAAACATAATTATCACTATGAGATTCTCTCCATTCCTGCATGCCTTACACTTACTACATATGTAAAGCCATCTTTGGGCTTTAACCGGGTAGCTTTATCTGTTCTCACATCACTTTTTACTAGTGTATCCCTCATAGATTTAGCTTTCCTGAAGGTCAGTAAAGGTCATTTGGAAAGGCCTTCACCAATGACTGGATCACTTCTCAGGAGGTTGTTGACAGTCCAGGTTGACCCCACTAAGACGACGCTTGGAAAGTAAAAGACACCAAAGCGACAAGGCATTTTTAAGCAACCATTGATACAGTTGTCTTCAGTATTGCTACAGTGGATGTTTGTTCCCTTATTTCGGGCTAATCCACCATATTACGAGGATACATGATTTTTGAACAAGAATCCTCTCAGGTCCTGTTTGAGATGCAGTTAAAATAAAATTACACATATGGCAAGCTGGTAACCCTACATGAGCGATTGCACAGCCAGCCACGCCCCTTATAAAGGCTTCGGGCGTACCCCTACGATTTGATGATTTTTGGTTGAAACAAGAAGGTCCAGAAGAAGGTGGTCTGCATAAGGATTTTTACCACCGAAACGCGCGTCGACCACGTTGTATGCGCTCAGCCCACGACAGGGTCAAGGAGACCGAGAAACATCTTTTTCTTCTGACCGGATTGTGCATGTGTATGTGGGTTGATTGTTAGTTTGAATGGTGTGGTTGAGAATGTATGAAAGGTATTCTTGAGTTAATTTTTGTATTGCCACTATGTAGATAGGGGTTCACTGTTGGTCATTATATGTCATGGCACTAAATTACAGCATGTTTTAGGATATGTGATAAAAAAAAAGAACAATACACATAAAACAAATATATGTTGTTGAAAAAGATTGTTTTAAAAAAAAAAAAGTCTGTTTTTTATATATTGATAAAATCAAAGAAATAAGCATATACATGCAATAAAAAAAAAAGGCTGATGAGAAATATAACATGTTCTAGATATGTTTTTTTGCAATAGCCCTTTTGGAGCAGTTCTTGCCCGTGTTTAAAGCAATAGAGGTCAAGTGGGAGGTTTCTTGGTAGTTTGGTTTTTGTATTTTTCCCCCTTTTCTCCCAGACCTTAGCAATCCTTAGAGGGGGTTCCCTTTCCCAGTAATCACTTCTCAGGAGGTGCCAGGGTTTGTTCAATGCCATTCTGACTCCCTGGCGTGATGTGTTGTAGGAGGTAATGAATCTGTTCAGTCTTTCCAGAGATGTTCTTCTTCTTGCTACAAAAGAGAATATTCTCCCTTTCCAATTTTGCCACTTTGCTATGCGCTCTATTCAGTGTGTCTGGCTTGTAGCCAGTGTCCTTAAACCGGTTGACCATGTCATTCTCAAATTCTCTGAAACTTTTGTCTGCTACATATACTTCTGGCTCTCATGAGTTCTCAATAGGTGATACTCTCTTTAAGAGGGAGTGGGTGGAAGCTGCTGGCATGGAGGATGCTGTTGCCCGTACTGGGTTTCCTAAACAGTGTCATAACCAATTTGTGATTCTTCACCTCAATTTTACGTCCAGAAATTCGGCATCTTTTTCACCTATGTTACGTGTGAATTTCAAATTCAAAGAGTTCAAATTGATGTCCGTGACAAATGCCTCTGCTGTCTCGCTGCTTCCTTTCCAAATGACAAAAATGTCATCAATGAAACGTAATCACAAAAAAATGTGGTTGTTCCATTTGTCGGGGGGGAGAAGGGGTTACAGAGTACCTGCTGCTCTCACCATCCCATATGGAGATTAGCAAATCTTAGGGCGAAGCACTTACCCATCGCTGTTCTGCGCTGTTGCTCATAAATCTCATGATTGAAAAAGAATATGTAATGTTTCAAACACCACCCCATCATCTCAACTACTATCCTGCTGAGTTTATAAAATCTTATAAAAGCTTATGGGCCTCGCACTAAGAAAGCATTCTGTGACTCTTAGCCCATCATCATGATGTATGCTCGTGTACAAGGATGCTACATTGAGAGTCATTAGAATATATCTTTCTTGTCTGCTCCCAAACTCTGTACAACGGACAGAGAGGGGCGAAACCACCCGAGGACGAGAGGACCGGGGAGGGGGTCAGAGGACTCCCTTCGTAGAAGCCCCATTGTGCAGAGGTGAGTGGATCCTGTCTTTGTGACAGGAGGGCATTTCGGAGTGGGACGCTGTAGTGCACAGACGTGTTCACGGAGCGGCGAGGAAGCGCGATCCTAAATCCAATGGCTAATTTAGCAGCAACAGTGTTTGCTGCAAGACAACAAAGGGCAGCTACTATCTTCAGTAATACAGGGACACAGAGAGACACTACTACGGGAACACACACAAAGGCAGATAGGGAGAACATACATTATCAATTTAAAACCCTTGAGAGACTAAACAAATAGAGTTAACAAAATGGTGGGAGAGAACGTCTCCCCAAAAATATTTGTAAGTTAGCAGAGCACCAAGAGGCTTACGGATTTTAACAATGCCTAGCAATTAAAACCCGCACCCAGATATACTCAAGGAATGGTCGGAGCATAATGTGAATAGTTCAGTGGGGATGATGCGAATCCTGGTCAAATATGCCCAAATAGAGAGAGAGAAAATAATGGCAGAAATCAATGAAAATGGTGAAGTAATAGAAAAACATGAGGACAGAGACCTGGTGCAATCACTAACGAAAACCATGATGGAAAGGCTGAACATAGTGGAAGAAAGCATTATTGGAAAAAGGACACAAATTTAACCGCAACAAAGGCGATTACGAATGTAGCCAGATATATACCGTCGCCAGGCGATTTGATAACCTGAGAAAACGAAAGTGGGAGACACCAAGAAGGCGAGACAAGAGCCAATACCAGTGACGCGAACACAGGGGCCAGCTTAGACATGGGAAAGAGGACGAGCAGGAAATAATACATTATAAGATTAATATGATTTTTTACGAATAGACAGGAGATCAAATCACAGACCATGGAGAGGTGGCAGAGGACAAAAAGACGAGGTGGCCAAAGCAAAAGGAACTCCAGGAGAGGTTGGTGGGAACATGAGCAACAGGAAATACTAATGAATATGAATACGGTAATCAACCTTATGAACATTGTACTCAAGTGATGATCTCAAGAATCTTTCTCTAGGACTTTCATACTGTCACAAAAATAACGGACTATTTGGCTAAAACATGATACTTCATCACTGATATATATATATATATATATATATATATATTTACACATACATATATATATTTTTTTCATTGAAAAAACAAAGGTGAAAGTAACATTTTAGCTAGGTGAACATTTAATTGACAACGTAACGTTTTAACCAACATTGAAATTCACAAGTTATAGGTATCTCAAGTAAGTATAATTCGTGCCCTAAAGTAACTATAACTCACGGCCCGCCATGCACAATTTTGTCATCAGTGACATTATCAATGTTGTCATAGAATAGAACATGTTGTAATATCAGGGGTAATTAGCAGTGCATGGCGAGGGCACGAGTTAAAGTTACTTTAGGGCACGAGTTACAGTTATTTAAGATAACTAAGACTGGTAAATATCAGTGGTTTTTAGAGTTTACATGTTACGTTTTCACTAAAAGTTTCACATAACTATAACGTTACCTTAACCTTTGTTTTTTTCCAGTGAATTTCTAAGGTTTTTTTAATGTAAAGTAAGATATAATTTCAATTCCTAACTATAAAATCACTTTAAATCTGTTTTTGTTGGTGAATTTCTAGTTTTTTTTAAACAAAGTAACATTTTATTATTATTGTAAAGCCAACCCCCGCCGTGCACGGCCTTTGGCTGTTCGCGGCGTGGCCACAGGGCCTGGCCTACATCAAACTCCTTGCAGGCAAGCAGCCTTCCACAGCGTGGGGTTGGCCAGGCCCTGTGTTCAACCATATGCCAGCAGCCAACCCCATGCCACACACGGTTACACTCAAGCAGGTGTATTGACTTTGTCAGAGTCACAATACCCTAATATAAAAAGTGAGCCTCCTGGATTTCTCAAGGGGTGAACATAATATATAAAGCAGATTTATCGTCTATCTCCAAAAATCACCCATATCGTTAATCTAACGAATATTTCAGTAATTCACACAATGCAATGTTTAATAATAGTGATTATTATAAAAATGTTTAATGAAGCTTTAATTAAAAGAAAATGCCCGTGGGTCTTTCTATTAATATAGTTTTTGATATTGCATTTTGTGTGCTGAAAAATGTTGAAAGAAAATCTCGGAGACCTATTTTTTTTTTTTTTAAATTAAAACCAACATGCTTCCAAGTCTTTCTTTTAACACTTAACCCACAAAATTACATCATAAAAACAACCACAAGTAGAGTTCGGCACTCCAGCTTAAGAGCATAGAGCTCCAGCTAGGAGTGCTTTAAAAATATGGTAAGTTCTCCTCGGGTCATGAATAAACACAAGTGCAATCGAAGTGTACACAGGTGCAGACAGACACTGGGAATGTTCATGTATTTTGTTGGACAGCTTACCTGACCGCCAGACTTTCCTTTGAGCCTCACTGGAAAAAAGTCCGATTGCTCATGAGATAAGCTATCGGATACTGAGGTAAGTCACTCATTCAGCTCTGGGCAGATTCCGTTCTTTGAGAGAACCGTGCTACAGAGTCTAACCTGTGACCTTGAAGTGTTCTCCAGTGTTGGAAAAGACTTCCTCAGCTTGGATTTGTAAACAAAAAGTGCCACCCAGCCCAGCGCATTAGGTCTGGCCTTTCACAGCTTTAGCTATTTCAACAGACTACTGTTTTCCCCTAAAATAGCTTGTTTCAGTTGCACTCCTGGTTCAAAGTATGTTTCTTAGTTTTTTTATATCAAATTTAAATCCCAGCTATTTATTTTGCCTGCACTACTTTACAAAGTTTATGGTATGAAGTGTTTCAATGACATTTGTAACTTGCAGCTGTCTGCGATTTGAGTGCTTGGTTAGGTGGCACTATATTCTTCTCTCCTTCAAAAATAATAATAAAATGCATGTTGTGACTGAAAATGTTTATTCTAAGCATAAGACGTCCATGTTTACGCGATCAATCAATCAATCAATCAATCAATCAATCACGGCATTTATAGAGCGCGCTACTCACCCGGGAGGGTCTCAAGGCGCTGGGGGAGGGGGTAAGTTACTGCTCGAACAGCCAGGTCTTGAGCTGCTTCCTGAAGGAGAGATGGTCCTGGGTTCGCCGAAGGTGAGTGGGGAGGGAGTTCCAGGTCTTGGCTGCCAGGTAGGAGAAGGATCTTCCTCCGGCGGTGGTTCTGCGGATGCGTGGTACGGTGGCGAGGGCGTGGCTGGTTGATCGTAGCTGGCGTGTGGGCGTGTAGAAGGTCATGCGGTCGTTGAGGTACTTTGGGCCCAGGTCGTGGAGGGCCTTGTGTGCGTGGGTGAGGAGTCTGAACGTGATTCTCTTGCTGACGGGGAGCCAGTGCAGGTCTTTCAGGTGCACGGTGATGTGGCTGTGTCGGGGGATGTCCAGGATGAGTCGTGCGGAGGCGTTCTGGATGCGCTGGAGTCTCTTTTGAAGTTTGGCTGTGGTTCCGGCGTAGAGGGTGTTCCCATAGTCCAGTCGGCTGGTGACGAGTGCCTGGGTGACGGTCTTCCTGGTTTCAGTGGGGATCCATCTGAAGATCTTGCGGAGCATGCGCAGGGTGTTGAAGCATGAAGATGAGACGGCGTTGACTTGTCTGGTCATCGACAGGGAGGAGTCCAGGATGAAGCCCAGGTTGCGTGCGTGGTCCGTTGGCTTGGGCGCGGTGCCCAGGGCCGGGGGCCACCAGGAGTCGTCCCAGGCGGAGGGTGATGAGCCCAGGATGAGGACTTCCGTCTTATCTGAGTTCAGTTTAAGGCGGCTGTTCCTCATCCAGTCGGCGACGTCTCTCATCCCGTCGTGTAGGTTGGCTCTGGCGGTGGTGGGGTCGTTGGTGAGGGAGAGGATCAGCTGGGTGTCGTCGGCGTAGGAGATGATGTTGAGGTTGTGTCGGCGTGCGATGGCTGCGAGGGGGCTCATGTAGACGTTGAAGAGGGTTGGGCTGAGTGAGGATCCTTGTGGAACGCCGCAGATGACTTCGGTGGCTTCGGATCTGAACGGGGGAGGCGGACTCTCTGGGTTCTTCCGGCGAGGAACGAGATGATCCATTCCAGTGCTTTCTCTCGGATTCCGATGTTGCTGAGGCGCTTCACTAGGGTGCGGTGGCAGACGGTGTCGAACGCCGCAGAGAGGTCCAAGAGGATGAGGGCAGCTGTTTCCCCGTTGTCGGTTAGGGTTCTGATGTCGTCGGTGGCTGCGATAAGGGCGGTCTCGGTGCTGTGGTTGGCCCGAAACCCGGACTGCGAGGGGTCGAGGGATCCATTCGTCTCGAGGAAGGCGGCAAGCTGTCTGTTGACGGTCTTCTCGATGACTTTGGCCGGAAACGGAAGGAGCGAGATGGGACGGTAGTTCTTGAGGTCGGTGGGGTCCGCCGTTGGTTTCTTCAGGAGGGCGGTAAGCTCGGCGTGCTTCCAGCTCTCCGGGAAGGTGGCGGTGTGGAAGGAGGAGTTGATGATGTCCCGGAGATGGGGTGCGATGGTGGCGTCGGCTTTGTTGAAGACGTGGTGTGGGCAGGGGTCGGTTGGTGATCCGGAGTGGATGGAGTTCATCGTGCGGGTGGTGTCTTCGGTGCTGATCGGGGTCCAGTTGCAGAGGGTGGTGGTGGCGGGCGTTGGTTCGGCGGTAGGGTGCGTTGTTTGTGCGTCGAAGCTGTTGTGTATGTCGGTGATCTTGCGGTGGAAGAACGCGGAGAGTGAGTTGCAGAGGTCTTGCGAGGGGTGATGTCGTTGTTTCCGGCGCTGGGGTTGGAGAACTCTTTGACGATGCTGAAAAGTTCCTTGCTGTCATGGGCGTTGTTGTCCAGTCGTTCTTTGAGTGCCGACTTCTTGGTGGCACGGATCAGCTGGTGGTGTTTGCAGGTGGCGTGCTTGAGGGCGGTCCTGTTGTCTGTGGTCTGGTCGAGTCGCCAGGTTTTCTCGAGAGTGCGGCAGTTCTTCTTGGATTCCTTGAGTTCGTTGGTGAACCAAGGGGTTTTCTTGCTTCCGGGTCTGCTGGGAGGGTTTTTAGTGGTGCGAGGTCGTCGGCGCAGGCGGTCAGCCACTTGGCGAGGTTGCTGGCTGCTTCGTTTGGGTCCGTTGTGTTGGTGGGTGTGTTCTGGCTGAGGGAGGCGGTGAGCTGCTCGGCGGTGATCTTGCTCCAGCTCCGGCGGGGAGCCTGTTGCGGGTGGTGGTGGGTCGCAGTCTTTCTGAAGCTGAAGTGGACGCAGCTGTGGTCGGTCCAGTGGAGTCCGGTGGCGTGGCTGAAGGAGATGTGCTTGCTGGACGAGAAGACGGGGTCAAGCGTGTGGCCGGCGTAGTGGGTGGGCGTGTTCACCAGTTGCTTGAGTCCGAGGTTGGCGAGGTTGTCCAGCAGGGCGGTGGTGTTTCTGTCGTTGTTGTTCTCCAGGTGGAAGTTGAGGTCCCCTAGGAGGATGTAGTCGGCTGAGGGCATGGCGTGCGGGCTGATGAAGTCTGCGATGTCTTCGCTGAATAGTGTGCGTGGTCCCGGGGTCTGTAGATGAGGGTGCCTCGGAGGGTGGTCTTGGGGTCAGTGTGTATCTGGAAGTGTAGGTGTTCGGCGGCGGAGAAGGTCTCGTCGGAGTTAGTCGAGATGCGGATGGTGTTCTTGTGTACGATGGCGATGCCTCCTCCCGTCTGGTTGACGCGGTCCTTCCGGGTGATTTTGTATCCATCCGGGATGGCTATGGCGATGTCGGGCGCTGAGGAGGCGTTCATCCAGGTCTCGGTGAGGAAGGCGATGTCCGGTGCTGTTGCGTCGAGCAGGTCCCAGAGTTCCACGGCGTGCCTGTGGACGGAGCGGGTGTTCAGCAGGATGCATTTCAGGTGGTTGCTGCTGTTGCTCGACTTGGCGGAGGTGGTGCACGTCCGGGGGCAGGTGAATCGGCAGGCTTGGCAGGCGAAGGGTCCGTGGGTGCGTCTCGGTGAGGCTCGGTAGCAGGCAGGGTTCCGGCCGGCATTGAGTGCGGTGAGTGTGGCGGCGTCGTAGGTCCGTCGAGTAGTGTTGCGTTGGTGGGTTCCAGGGGTTCTGGCGCATATTTTCATTTGTTCCTTTTTTATTTGTGACATATACATTCAAAAAAGGCCATTGCACCAGACGCACTGGCTTTGCTAATACTTGTTTGAGGTCTTGTGCTAGCCAAAACTAAATATATATATATATATATACATATTCCACAAGGAAAACACACTCCCCATTCCTGCAGTGTGAAAGACAAGTTCACCAATAAGTCTGTAATCCAAATCCTTTATTCACAGAGAAACATGACACGTTTCGACCTGCTCATAGGTCTTAATCATATGTAGATGCAAGGGCGTCAGGTGTTGGCCTTTTAAACTTAAAACGTGTAAACACTGTAAAGGGGCTTCATTCAGAGTAAACTCATACACAATCATTGTGAGGATATTTGCATTGCAGTGTTTCTCCGTGTAGATTTTTATAATGTACAATATCTTGATTACAATGAACCAAGGAGTCTTGCCATCTTTTAGCTCTCCACAAGTTGACTATGTTTTTCCACATTTAATACAGACCACAATGTCCATCAGGCATAGCATTTATACTTTGATCAATCTGTACTCATTATTAGTATCACAGGGTCTCATACCTTGTAATCCATCGAATTCAATTTCATGTAGTGCTGAGAAATGCACTCCAATGTAAAAGGTGATGACTCAGCTGTTTGCGTGTAATATTCAGAAGCTGACTTTATATGGTTCTTAAATGCATTCTGTGTGATAAGTAAATAAATGTCCATTTCGGTACGTGCAGGGGACAGATAACCCCCGCAAACCCTGGCCACTTGAAATGTATTCAAATTCAATAACTGGGCAGGCCTTCCGTAAGTTCTCGACGGTGGCATCACTATCAGCAATTTAAATCGGTCTTCACTCAGATGTGGCCGGCGGGCTTCCATCAATACAAATAAAGACAAATGGTGTTACTTTGGATATATAGAGATAGATATATAAATATATATATTTCCCAAAGTTGCCCAACAGCTTAAGAACACACTCCACAGCAGCGAATCCACAGGACAATTTTAATGGAGGAACCATCGCACACATGCCTGCATTGCTCGTGCCTGACCGGTTTCGGAGCCCCCAGCTCCTTTTTCAGAGGCGTGCACCACAAAAGAACGGATTGTTTGTTGGCATTTCCGCAAGGCAGCATACATTAATTTCAACCCTCCAGTGGGTCCTTTTAATTCAACAGTAATGTCTCTCAGGTGAGTAATTCATTCCGCTTTGCATGCTGGTACTCGCCTGTAGCCCACTGGAGGGCAATAAATATGCAATAATTCCCACAACTGAAACGGGACCTACTAAAGGAAAAAATGGCGGAATAAAACCACGAGTACCAGCATGCAAAGCGGAATGAATTACTCACCTGAGAGACATTACTGTTGAATTAAAAGGACCCACTGGAGGGTTGAAATTAATGTATGCTGCCTTGCGGAAATGCCAACAAACAATCCGTTCTTTTGTGGTGCACGCCTCTGAGAAAGGAGCTGGGGGCTCCGAAACCGGTCAGGCACAAGCAATGCAGGCATGTGTGCGATGGTTCCTCCATTAAAATTGTCCTGTGGATTCGCTGCTGTGGAGTGCGTTCTTAAGCTGTTGGGCAACTTTGGGAAAGATGTGTATGCGGCACGTCCAAGCCGCGAAGAACTGCACCACCTTCAAAATCACGAATTGGCTGCGGGGGCTGGAATTGTCTCGAGTCCTGTGGCAGGACACCAGCGGTTATTGAATAACCATCGAACACATGCCTGTAGCCCACTGGAGGGCAATAAATCTGCAATAATTCCCACAACTGAAACGGGACCTACTAAAGGAAAAAATGGCGGATTAAAACCACGAGTACCAGCATGCAAAGCGGAATGAATTACTCACCTGAGACATTACTGTTGAATTAAAAGGACCCACTGGAGGGTTGAAATTAATGTATGCTGCCTGGCGGAAATGCCAACAAACAATCCGTTCTTTTGTGGTGCACGCCTCTGAGAAAGGAGCTGGGGGCTCCGAAACCGGTCAGGCACGAGTAATGCAGGCATGTGTGCGATGGTTCCTCCATTAAAATTGTCCTGTGGATTCGCTGCTGTGGAGTGCGTTCTTAAGCTGTTGGGCAACTTTGGGAAAGATATATATAGATATATATATATATTCATCCAAACTCTGCATATATATTTTTTAACTTAAATTGGCTTTCAGTTCACCCTTTTCTTTCGTTGGTCTGCTGTAGTGTCATTTACATTTTGCTCTAGCACCCACAGCATTGGGCACAGGGTCAGCCCACTTCAGCCACTGGCTTACATGACTGTGATTGATGGATTCTGCTCTTGCACAAGGTGCACTGCTGCACAATAAGTCTCCTTGTTTTCCTTTTACTGTAAGTGTAAATAAAATGAAAAGAAAGTTCCTGTGAAAGCGGAAAGAGCAGTAGAAAGACACTGTTCAAGGGAAGCAGTATTTTTTTTGTTTAATCTCTTTATTAAGTTACATAGGAAGGCATGAAGCAGCATACATTCCGCCTCGCAGGGCGCATGAACCAAAAAATACCACAAGCAACAGGCTTGTATCTAATGCAAGTGAATTACAGTACAGATCGAGACATTTACTGGCGGATAAACCACAGTTTGAAATCTATCATTCAGATTCTCAGTTTAGTGCAACATAAAACTTACAGTTCAGGGCGAAGCGACCTCGTTCGTAGTATGAGTCAGCAAATACTGCCTTAGCGGCTCCCAAATGTCCTTTGGTCTGGATGTAACCGGCAACTCCTCAGCGTACAGTTCGAGAGTTTCTTTACAGTATATTAAATCTCTAATCCAACCATTAATTTGAGGGTTAAGTCTGCTCTCCCAAGTCATAGCCACCCTTCTTTTGGCCAGTAGAAGGGCGATTCAAACATATCTACCCAACACTCCCTTTAGTTGAGGCACGTAACAAAGCAAACATGTGACCGGTGTACACTGAATCGTGGCCCCTGTCATATTGTGTATGCGGCTAAGTATCTCTTTCCAATAAGTAAAGACTGCTGCACAGTTCCATGCAAGATCATAAAAATCAGCCTCTCCCTGCCCACACCTCTTACATTGAGCCGAGTCGCGAAGTCCTATTTTATACAATTTAAGGGGAGTGTGATACACTTGGTGTATAAACTTTAAATGAATAACGCGGAGATTTCCGTTAGGCGAAAGTCTCCCAGTTCGAGTGCATATCTGTTCCCATTCTTTCATGGTTATTGGGGGTTCTAAAAAGGAATTCCAGCGTTCAAGACTTTTATCCACCCCCTTCAGTGTTTCCTCCTGAATCGCTTTGTATAGTCTGGTGATTAGCTTCTTTTTGGTGGGAGCTACGATCAGAAGCTGCAGAGATAGGAGAGACGGAGGTTCCTCCGGGAAGGCCGTGTAGTGACCGCGCATAGCACGCTTTAGGCGATATGCCGTGTACTGAAAAAGCAGCGTGGGATTAGTGATGAATCCCAAGTCAGTGTCGTCGAGATATGTACCACCAGGGTATAAGTCGCGCATATGCGTGATCCCCATGTCCCTCAAGGCTTTAATAGGGCCAGCCTTGTGTCACAGATAAAGCTGCGTGTCCAACCAGCGGAAGCGCCGACGCATAAAGAGGGAGCTTGCCAGCCATCCGTCCAATGGCCTGCCATGCTGCCACCGTGACATCTATAGGGTTGATCTCCTTCCTGGGCGTTCCCCTGTTAACATGCGTGATTATCCCTGTCAATGGTATGGGATGTGCGTCACCATCCTCCACCGCTAGGTGTGGAGTAAAGTCGTGTGGCTTGAACCAGTAATAGGCGTATTGAGCCTGCGCACATAAGTAATACATATACAAATCTGGCGCCCCAATTCCCCCTCTGGCGTACGGGAGTGTCAACGTGGACCAGCTGATTCTAGCTTGTTTACTTCCCCACACTAATTTTAAAAGTTGTGCTTTAATCATGGCAAAGAAATGTCTGGTTAGGCGAATCGGTATATTACAAAAAAGATACAAAAACGGGGTAGAACTACCATTTTGATCACCGCAACACGGTCCGCCAGGGATAAAGGTAGATGATTCCACCTTTCCACCTGTTTTTCCAAATTGCTGTATGCCCTACCATAGTTTTCTTTAACAACTATCTCTAGGTCACAGTGCACCCAAATACCTAGATACTTAACGGGCTCGGTTGTCCAGACCAGGGGGTATTCCAACGGGGGAGATCGAGTGCATACCGTCAGCGGCACTACCACGGACTTTTCCCAATTTATCATGAGGCCGGAAAAACGACCAAATCTGACGTATTCCCGTAGTACCGGCGAGAGAGGAGTCTGCGGATCACGTATGAAAAGAACCATATCGTCTGCGTACATAGAAATACCGACGGGTCTGTGATTGAAGTTAAGCGCAGTCTGTCTGTGACGCTGCCATATTATACAAGCAAGTGGCTCCATCATTATGGCAAACAAAAGCGGCGATAATGGGCACCCTTGTCGGGTGCCCCGATCTATTCTAAAGGGTTCGGAAGTAAGCCCACCTACTCTTACCCTCGCCGATGCGTCGGTGTAGAGTACTTGCAACCAGCGCAGCAAAACATTGGGAAACCCTATTCTCCTCAGGATGTGAAACATATAACCCCACTCAATTGAGTCGAATGCCTTTGCGGCATCGAGCATGACCGCCGCCGCTTGGAGATCAGGGTTTAGTATATGATACATGGCAAATATTGTGCGGAGGTTGTGAGATGTGGAGCGCCCCGGCACAAAGCCAGATTGGTCAGGTAAGACCATGACGGGTAGTAGCGGTTGCAAGTTAGTGGCAAGTATCTTCGCCAATATTTTTGCGTCTAAATTAATCAGCGACAAAGGGCGGTATGATTTGCATAGCTTTGGATCCTTGTCTTTTTTAAGGAGAGTAATGATAAGAGCCCGTCTAAGGGATGGAGGCAAGATCCCAGAGTCGTGAGCCTCCGCATACACCTCTAGTAAGTACGGGGCAATGAGGTCAACATATTGTTTATAAAATTCGGAAGTGAGCCCGTCAGGACCTGGGGCCTTGTTATTAGGTAAAGACATAATCACCTCCTTGATATCAGACACCTCCATCGGTTGACTAAGGTATGCACGGTGTACTAAGGTATGCACGGTGTCCATCCGCCAGCCACACACAGGCAACGCCATCAAGATACTCAGCCAGAGCAGCTTCGTCACACGCTCCCCGTGAGGCATACAAGTCACTATAAAAGTCTTTAAATTGCTCCACTATTTCTTGCGGCCTGTAGTGATCCACGCCCTGATCGTCCACTATGTTAGTAACGTGATGATGTGCAGACCTAAAACGAAGCGTCTCAGCAAGCCTCCTACCCGGTCTCCCAGCCTCACCGTAAGCTCTAGCCACGTGTCGGCGCGACAAATAGCGCGCCTCAGACTCCGCTAGCGCTTCATATTCTTTTAATAAAGTCTGGAGTTTGTCAAGGGGAACTGATGTCGGGTTGCCTATATATTGAGTTTCCAACTCGCTTAACTGCTTTTCAGTCTTTGTGAGTTGACCCCTGATATCCTTCAAGATACCTGAGGTAGTGCTGATCCAGACCCCACGTAGTGACTTTAAATGCCTCCCACAAGACGGCCAGGCTGTCCACTGTTCCCACATTTAATTCAAAGTACTGTGTTATTGCCTGTCTTATAGTGCCCTCGTACACGGGATCAATTAGAGACTCAGCACGAAACCTCCACGTGAAAGGGAAATGCGTATTAGTTGGAATTTGGATTTCTAATAGTACCGGATTGTGATCGGAAAGGGTGCATGGTAAGTTATGTGCATTTGTTACCCATCCATTAGCCTCCTCATTTACTAGCCAATAGTCTGATCGCGACCAACTATGGTGCGCTGGGGTAACATGCGTGCCCACCCTAGTAGAAGCATTGCGTAGTCGCCAAGCATCGACCAAACCCAACTCCGTCATAGCGCCTCGAACACACTGCGCTAACTTGACGGTGCGCGCCCCACGCGGGTTGGATCTATCGAGGTCCGGATCTAGATGTGTATTAAAATCTCCTCCCCAGAGGATCGCCGCCTCAGGCCACGTCCGCAAGACTCCTAGCAGTTGTACGAAAGTTTGCGGCTCGTCCACTACCGGACCATATACATTAATGAGTGTTACCAATGTGTTGCCGAGCTTGCCCTGTGCCATAGCCCAACGACCCTCACTATCAGTGTGCGATAATATAGGGAGGAACGGTATTCCTTTTTTAATCAAAATAAGGACACCTCTTGCATATGTAGAGAACGAGGACGCCACCCTGTATCCTGCCCATCTATGTGCAATATTGGTTTGTCTTTGCTGACTCAAATGTGTTTCTTGCAGAAAAGCAATTTGAATTTTATGCCTCTCGAGGTATGCTATTACTTGTCTGATTTTTTGGGGAGCGTTGAGGCCACGAACATTCCACGTCATACAGTTGTATAGCTCACCCATCCCCGCAGCTGCAGTGTTTGATCCTGTACTGAGATAAAAATTCGCTCATGTCTAATAAAAGCATATTCCGATCTGTACCTATTCCCGAGCTGCCTATCTCAACAGAAGCAGCAGTTTCGTAACAAACCCCCCCCCTTCCCCCACCCACTTTGGCAACCCCAATTCGCCAAAGCCATTGTCCTCGCCAACGACCCCACCCAACAAAAAAATCATCCCGCCCAGAACTTGATGGGGTACTCCCATAAGGGGGAACGTAGTGGCGCATACCGCTCCCCGTTGTGATAGGGAGGGGGCCGCCACCGGAAATGTGGATTACTGTTTGTGACCCACCCGCGACCCATAATGGACAATTTGGTATGCGAAGCTGTTGGAGTAGCCAGAACAGTTAGGGATGCCCATCCCAACAGAAGTGGTCCAGTCCCATATTATGAGCCCAAGGTCATCTATACACAATTATCTACAACAGATATTGCTCCATCTGAACCTTAGGTATATGTCCCACCCTGATGTGGTCTAAGCACTGAAGTGTATATGAGCAATTTAATCAGCATCGTATTTCCACTAAACATTGGAACATGCAACATATGACCAAATTGGCGATTCCATCCAGCTATGCTGCCTAAGATACGAGGCAGTCAGACATGAAGCAATGAGGCCCACTTGATCCTGTGAGCATAGGAAAAAGGAGAACATAGATATGCAGTACTATTCATCAATATCGGACGTATGGCCGGATGTCTGCTTTTTGCGCCGTAAAGTCTTTGCGTACTCCATTGCCAACTTCGGATTGCTGAAAATCTTCGCCGTGTTGTCTGCCCCAATTCGAAAGTGAGCGGGATACAGCATACATAGGGCACCTGTTCCTGCAGCAATACTTTCTTAACGCCTTGAAACTCTTTCCTCGCAGCCTGGACCGAGGCCGTAAAATCGGGATAGAATGAGAGTTCATTTCCATGATGTTGCACGGCGCCTTTTTGACGGGCTATACGCAGCACTGTGTCCCGATCTCTGAAATTTAGCAGCCTTGCGATAATGGGCCTCGGGGGAGCGCCTGGGGGGGGGGGGGGGGGGGGAGGACGGGCGGCGAGAGACCTGTGAGCCCGTTCCACTACCAGCATGTTTGAAAGGTTCTCTGGGCCGCATACTTCTCGAAACAGAGCTTCGACATACTCTTCCAGCCGCCCTACATTCGTGGACTCCGGCAGTCCCAAAATGCGCACATTATTGCGCCTCGAGCGCGCTTCGATGTCTTCGTTCTTGTTTCTAATGAGTGTTAGGATCTTCTCAATGTCCGAGGTCTTAGCTGCAACTTGCTGCAGGCCGTCTTCTGCGTCAGATATCCGTTGTTCTGCCTCGCCCAGCCTTGCCGCCTGCTTGTCTAGCTTAGACGACATTGTGTCCATGCGGCCATTCAGCGCCTCGATCTTACCATCTATAGACTGTAAGCTGGCTTGGATCGCTTCTAGTGTCTTCTCAAGTGCGGTTGGTGCCTGCGCAGCCGAGTCTAACTCCGAGTCTGATGCGGCGTTTTGTATCGGTTTGCCACTCTTGCGCAGGCTGATTTCTTTCCGGCTTGCCCATGATGAATGGCGTAGAGATGCACGGCGTCAGTAGGTGCGGGGGGGGGTATCACAAAAATCGGGCCTTTCTAGTGGACTTGCTGCCAAGTGGATAGGCACGGGCCGCTACAGCACACGCAGTGCAGGTCAGACTGTCCAATAACTGAAGGGCAGATCTATCCCATCGTCACACTTCAATGTGCCATGTGTAGTCACAGTGCCTGTCAGAAAGTGTTGCCGGCCCAACCCTATCAGCAGCAGCTGATCAGTTCCAGCAATGAGGCCTCGTATTCAGTCCAGAGCCGGGCGCACGCGTAGCACTCTCCACCCCCAGGCCGTGGGATCCTCAGCTATGCGCGCGCCGGGAAGCGTGCTGCCACCCCCAAGCTCCACAGTGAGCCTGCAAGTAGCCTCCACTCACCCGCAGCTGTGCCCCAATCCCCCCGACGCAGTGTCCACAATGCGCTGGCAAAATATAGAACACAACACCCTTCAGTCCAATGATGACAGAATAAATGGGGAGATGAGATTGAGTGTCCCAAATAGTTCCAGGCCAGACGGCGAGACAGTGATCCGACCTCACGCGCTGCTTAGCGTATCCCCAGGCACTCTCCTACGCAGAGCCGACGGCCATTTATTTTAGTGGGGCCTAGTGCATCGGGCGGAGCCGGGCACTCACCCCCAGCGCTCTTGTCTGTCCGCAGCTACAGGTGCGGGAGGCCGCAGTCGATCTCCCCAGACTGCCCCAGCGAGCTCACATCCAAGGCGCCGCTCGTCCACCAGGGTACTCGCTACCCCCGGGGAGGGGTCCGATGTGTCTCCCGCCTCTCACCGGCAGTCCGGAGGTCTCCGCCTCGAGTGCGCGGCCGCGTCTAAGGCCGTCCAGCCGCCATTTTCTGCAAGCGGCAGCCTCCGTGCCGAGGCGTACTGCAAGCCCTGGGGACAATCTTCAGCAGTCAAAACTGCACCGGAGAGCAGCCCAATGCCCCGGCACAATCTTCCGTCGCGCTGGACTCGCGGACGGCCACAACAGCGCAGGATAGCTTGAAGGATGAAAGCGGCAGCCGGCAGAACCGCACTACTGTGCTGCCATCTTGCCGCGCGCCAAGCCACGCCCCACAGGGAAGCAGTATTTGAGCCAAGCTTGAGGGTAGGGACAAACACACGAAGAGGAAGGAAAGCCAGCTCTTATTGACCAAACAGAAGCACGAAAATGAAAGTGAAGATAAAACCAACCAAAGTTAAGCAATGGGCAGGCTCTCAGTCCCCTGTAAGTAAACAAAATGTCTTGCAAGTGACAGCGCGTGTACTGTCTCAGGTGAGACCTAAAGTATAGGGTGTCGCGAGGCTGGGAGGTAGGGGGAAAACTGTCAGAGGCGAAGGTGCCCACCAAACATATTGAAGGGTATATAACAACCGACAATGCCCCCAAAACACTTAGGCAGGAGTGTTTAAGGAAGGGGTGGTGATGTGTCCTGCCTGAGGGGGAAACAACCTTTACCACGCAGGACCTTTACCACACAATCTTTACCACACAGGTAAATATTTGTACCTTTAATACGTAGTACTTTACCACACAGGTATTTTTTTTAAAATAACATGCTTTGTATGTCATTTGTTTTTTAAAGTGATTTTAGGATTAGGGGTGGGTAGAGGTAAAGGAGGGTGACTTGAGGGTTCAGGAGTGGGTAAAGGAAGGTGAGGGTGAATTTTGGGTTCATGGGTGGGTAGAGGTAAAGGGATGTGAGGTTGAGCTGAGGGCTCAGGGATGGGTAGAGAAAGTGAGGTGAGGATTACTGGAGGACACAGGCGTATGTTGCAGTAAAGGGAGGTGAGGAGGACTTGAGGGCTCAGCGGTGGGTAGAGGTCAGGGCCACTGGAATTATGTGGCAGAAGAGGATAAAATTATGCGGCAGGGTTGCCTAAATTATGGGGAAGAAAAGGCAAATCTTGCGACGATATGCGGCACAGTATTACTTAATTTTTTTCTTATTTTTCCACTTGTTAACACAGACTAGGCATAGGTTGCACCTAATTAGGTCCAGTTTCAACATCCAAATATAGAAATAAGCAGCAGAAATGTGACCAGTCAACCTTTGCAAAGGGCTGTCCACTGCGTTTCTAGTAACTTTGGAACTGTTTGAGCTACAAACAATTTTGTTTGTTAAAATCTGCAGATTTTGTGGCAAATGCTGCAAATCTAAAGTTATGAGAAAACTTTGCGGACCACACAATCACATTATTCCAGTGGCCCTGGTAGAGGTAAAGGGAGGAGAGAGTGATTTAGGGTTCATGGGTGGGTAGAGGTACAGGGAGGTAAGTGTGATTTTAGGGTTCAAGTGGGTAGAATTAAAGGGAGGTGAGGGTGACTCAAGGGTTTGTGTAGATGTAAAGAGAGGTAAGGGTGACTTGAGGGCTCAGGGATGAGTTTAAGTAAAGGGAAGTGAGGGTGGCTTGAGCTGGGTAAAGGGAGGCGAGTGTGATTTTAGGGTTTGGGTGGGTACAGGTAAAGGGAGGCAAGGGTGAATTTAGGAATCAGGGGTGGGTAAGGGGAGCTAAAGGTGATTTCAGAGTTTCAGGGGGTGGGTAAAGGGAGGCAAGAGTGAAACAAACCTTTTAAAATCACTACGTGTTTGATGAGGAGTAAAAAAATCCTCTAAGTTACATCAGAGGCAACCTATATACAAGTAAATGTAACAGCGGCAAATGTTAATTGAGAAAAATACATACACTATGGCAGCAGTCGTAAACAAAGGGAGTATATTTACAGCTTCATCATCAATAGAAGCGACAGGCGGCCAAAACGTTTGTTTAGGAATACGGCGATGTGTCACAAAGTTTCCTTATTGCTAGCTGTTTACATTCAGCTCTTAGAAATACCTGAAAGTGCGAGATTCAACTCTGATGGTTTCAAGTTTTCTTGCAAGCAAAAGCAACAAAAAAAAAAAAAGTAGCACAGTCCGAGCTATGGCAGTGTGGAAGAACACTAATCAAGGAATCAATTAACACTTGGAATATACTGAAGGTAAGAAAACAAAAAACACTTTTTGAGGTGCAAGTACAGTTCTTGTTGCCCCCATACCTTGAGTCCTCTGTTTGTTACAGGAGAGTTCTCCCTAAGGGTAATAGGTCAGAGTGAGGTGAGAGAGGCTTTGTCACTCGCTTTCAAGTTCAAAGAATATTCACAAAGACAAGTGCCCCCACAGTTCCAACCAATTACTGATCTCCTCCACTTGAGGAATCCCTCCTTCTGCCTTTTCAGTTCCTTGAGTCAAAACAGCACATTTGTTCTAATTCTTATTGAGAAACGTCACAGCTTGTGCAGGCTCCAGGCCTATTCTGCCAGCTCTAACCATTGGAAATAGTCAACCTAGCAGAGGTAGGAGACAGGCCCTACACAGACACTGCGCTCCCTTCACCTTTCACCGATCAATACAGTGTCACTTACATTCAAAACTCTGTAAAGTGAGTAAGCAGTCACAAGCTTTTCAAAAATGTTACAACCCTTCACCCACTCTAATACTACTCGTAGGAAAGGCTACATTGCAGTCAATGCGTCCTTTAGTAAAACAGTATGGATTGCACCCCAATTAGTTTGCTGACCCTTGACCACAGGCCCCTTGAACAGCAGGCCTGAACTATGTTTCTTGTTACACTGCCATTTCATCCTGGCTATCCTTTGAAATCTCTTGAAGTCCCTGGCGCACTCTGCCTATTAACAGTTCTATAAGTAATTCCTTCAGAGCCCACTGAAGTCATCTGTGCTGGGTTCACGAACCATGAAACTCAGGGTTTATTTTAAATCCACAAACTATTGACACATATGGGTGATACAGATCTATTCTTAAAATCTATTCTTTAAATGTGTGGTTTAAGAGTGGGCAAGAGTCAGAATGTATTTTAACGGGGTGTTTATTATGAACTCAAACCTTTTTGAAATGTATCAGGCCCACAGACGTGAACTTTGGCCTGTGTAAATGCCATGCTTAGCAGTGAGGGCAGAACGTTCTTTAAAGTCCAGGGACCTGCAGAAGAGTCCTCAGACTTTAAGACAAGTTAAAGGGCATTTTGAGGTTTTCATTGACTGAACCTTCACGTAACCTTCCATCACATCACAAAATGTCTGTTCCATAGCAACTGCCGGCATGTCCATCATTTTGTGAAGAGCAGGCAACCAGCGTAGGCCATGCGGCCAACCGCAGTGATACACAGCCCCAGAAGTCCCGCAGGCTCGTTGATGCACTTAGCCACCCATTTGGGCTGGAAGTTAGGCATTGTAGATCATCAAAAACCCAGTTAAAGTGTAGTTATTGTTTGATTATAACACACTAACATGTTTTAAAACACTTCCGAAATTCACTTAAAAATAGAGTTTAAGTTTAGTCTTATGAATTAAAACCAAAAAACACTGAAATTCACCTGATATGGTTGCTCCCACAAATGAACAACTTGCACAAAAGCCATGCAAACCATAACTCTCACACCAAATGTAATGATTGTCAATTCACATTTATACCAATATGTAACACCTGAAAGCACATCAAAAAATAAGAATACACAGCTAAACTAATAAACATTTTTAAATATTTCTTAGATAGTGTTAAGGCTAACATGATAATTAATCTAACCTATAACATCGTTTATGTCATTTGTAACTGCATTTGTCACACAAGGCTGAGGCCATGAGCATTAAACATGATGTTCGAGGACAACACAAGTCTGTCAGAAAGCAGACTTTCTCTTCATCTACAACCCTGCATTGCTTGATCCCCAAGTGAATGACATCTGACCTCCTCTTGTATCAGTGGCGGCTGCCACCGAGTAGCACGGGAGCGTGGGCTGAGGGATAGAAAAATAAGTGTAAAAAAATTACTTCGCTTGCAGCCGGACCGCCTACTCGCGTCATCCTCTTCTGTTCCTGCTTGAAGCAGGAAACACAAACAGGCTCCTCTAGCCAATCACAACGCTGCAATTAAGCGTTGTGATTGGTCAGAGCACCGTGGTTCGGCGCTCAGACAGGCAGTGGGAGCCTGTGCACGTTCCCCACCAGGCTGTGTATTAAAGCCTGGTGGGGAACATGCAAAGTGTGCATGACTGTTTGGCCGGCCCAAGACGGCTGGCCAAACAGTTATGTGCACTTAAGTGCCCACCACTCCTCCCCTTGCTGGCTGTGACACAGCCAAGACCCGCCCCATAGACCGGAAAAATAAAATGATAATAACACAGTGTTATAATTATTTTCCCCTTTATCCACTGCTCAAAATGCAGTGGGGCGACGCTTCTCCGCCTTAGCGGAGGAGCCGCCGTTGTCTCATATACCAACTTGACATATCACTTGGTCAACCTCTATGAAAATGACATTCCTTCATGCCCTTACACATCTCTTCAACATCACCGATGCCACCCTCAGTCAAGCAACCTTCCAAGGTGACCTCAAAACAAGAGAGAAGCTCCAGTTGCTGGTAAAGCCTAACCTCCACCAAGATGACCTCACAAGCCTCCGCCCCACCAGAGAAATCACTGAGAAAGCAGTCACCATTCACATCAAGGGCAATCTACCAAGCTGGCAGCCTACACACAACAGCTCTTGTCATCAACGGCCAAATAAAATTTGACCACATCACCCAGACTATGATGGAACTTCACAGGCTACCATTCCAGGACCACTTCATCTTCAAAACCAGCTGCATCACCTACAAGACTGTCAAAAACAACACCCACGCATAAATTGCCAAGAAACTGTCGGGCAGAAAACACCACACTAGGAGCCAAAGCATTACCATACTGGAAACAAAGAAATGTATGAAGCAAAGTACTGGAAGGAAAGTCTTATCTGTCTATGAATCGTGGATCTATAACAACATCCCCAGCTCATCCAAAGTGCTCCACACCTCCTGCAATTCAAATGAAACAGAAGATATCTCTTCGCAGACCATCACCTCGTCTACAACACCACTCCAGTCTACCCCCAACCTACCCCACTCCACTCAATTCTACAATCCTCTGCACTAAGCTACCCCTTCTCTCTACTTCACTTTAGATGTTCCATGAACGCACCCTGGACTTATGGCTTACTATTAGGTGCTCTGCTGCTTTCAGCTGGATTTGCCTTTGTAAGCTCCCACACATATAACAGCTATTATGGTGTTGTTTCATCCAAGCCAAAGCTTTACCTGGAAAGGAATCCAAGCCCTTATCTAGTGACTGTCTCAGATGTTTATTCCATGCTTCCTTGTGTTCATACTCTACCAGTTCCTCTGTACCGGCAGCATGCCCCAGATCAGAGGTTGCTTGGAATGGTGATAAAGTTTATGTTGGCTATAATGGTGATGCTGGTGAGTCCGTCCTTTGCTACTCGTTTCATTGTCTTAGGGATTGAAAATGTTTCCTCTAAGAAACAACCTCCTGAAAAGTTACTTTCCTTCCCTTCGGCTGGCACTATGTTTGTTCCTTGGGATCAGGGTGCTGTGCTAGCACATTGCATTTTTGTATAGTGCTTCATACCCCTGAGTAACAGAGCTGCATTTTTGGCTTGTCTTGTGGATTGTTGCCTGCCTTGTTATGTTGGCCTAGGCCTGGCTGCCATGCTGCTTTTCTTTGCGCACGTTACACTGAGCCGGGACTCCCTCGCCCTTTGCTCGTGCCAAGTTCTTTTGCACTGTCTGCATTTTCTGTTGTTCACCTTTTTGGGCTCGGTCTGCACAAACATGTACAAGGTCACATAACAATGTATTTTGGTTCTTCCTGATATGGCCAGTCTCGCGCACCCAGACATAACATTAGGTGCAATTGCCATGAGGAATTTTGTGTGCTTTTAATACTGCGGTTTCCTAGCGCTTAACACACTTGGAGAACTCCTTTTCAGTGAGAAGAGCTATGATGTCCTGCTGATGTAATTCTGCATCTAGAGACTGAGGTATGGGGGTTCGCTAGTCAAAGCCCAGAGGTCTTCTATTATTATAATAAACTATCTTACTGCAAGGGAGGGTGGTAATGTTATTTATACGTTTATCCACTGAGCTCTGAGATGCTTTCCCGTTTGTATTCTATGGAATTGTAACCATGCTGCTTATATTAGTCATATGCATTATGCTATTAGTACTGACACGTGTACTGTACATTAGAGCACGTAAGTTGGAATAAACATTTTAACCTATCCAGTGTCTCTTCCTACGCACCTTGTGGACAAGTACGAGTGAGTGACGAAAGAGTGTTCTTGCTTCTGCGAGTCCTGAGATAAAGATACCGTGTTCTGGGTTGTCCAAACATTAGTACTTTGGTGCTAATGGGATGCTAAGCTAGTTGGGTTGGGGTTTTTGGGTGCTACGGTATATGGTGGCAAACCACTGTATTCCGGGGTCCCATTTTCCTGTGCATAGCTCTGTGTATGTGCAGAAACCTTATGACATGGCGCGACCAACGTGGGGCGGCTTATCTGCGAGACGCTTGAGTAGTACTTGTGCTTGTCCACAAACCCCTCGCGTACGCTTCCGGAGGCGTATGTGACGGTGATACCTCCTATATTGAATGTTTTATAGGTTCTTTCAAGCTTGATGTTATTAAAAAGGTTAGTTAAAAACCCATTTTGTGCTCCCTGTTAGGTTGTCAAATATAACTGTTTAGTCATGGCTGGTGTGGCGATTGCTGCACATAGTCGAGGAGCACTCCGAGACCACTTAGCTGTGTATGGAGTGCCCGATACTGGGGTCGAGTTGGTCTTTGTGGTTCAAGCCTATGCGGCTTATCACTTTGAAGTGTTTTACACTTGGATCACTTTTGAAGCGGTGGATGCAGGTGATAATCTGTTTCATGAATATAAACCCACCGTTATTCCTGCTGCATATCGACCCTATACTACTCTTGAAGTACCTCTCACGGCTTGGCAGCACCGTGTTTGGTTTAATGGCGCCCTACCACAACCAACTACCGCAGTTCGCTTAGGCCCCTTGTCAATTCAGGGGGCCACTTGGCCTGTATTGGCCGGGTATACCCCGCATCCAAATTATCTGGCATTACCGCTTGTGGAACTGCGCACTATGCATACCGAATTGGTACGAGTGCATCGAGCCCTAGTGACATACGTTACAGGTAGCCTACATGGAGCTGCTCCTGTAGTCGCAGGCCAACCAGCTATAGCCGCTGGAGTGACCATAAGTCCTGTCATGGTGAATTCTGTGATGGGCAAACGTCCACAAAATAAGGACGACTATCCTTACTGGCTTGCAGAAAAGTTCGATCAGATAGAAGCAGTGTTTCCCCATACATCCCCAGTAGATAAACACCGCATCCTCACGATAAGTTTGCCAAAAGACATAATCCCCGATTTGACATCATGTGAAAACTGGGGTAAGGTATTCGCAGCAGTTTATTCAAAATGTTTTGGAACTCCTTCCATGACGGTTCTACCCTCTGTAATTAAAAAAGTACAGGATGAACATGGCCCTGAAGCGGCTGTGGAATTAGGGATGAGACTAGTGGGAGTGTTTGATGTAGTAGCTGAACTGATCCTTGGAAATGTCAAGGGCGATGCTATGAACTTTCAAGTAGCGAATGCTTTGGCTTTAGTCCCAGAGTTGGACAGGCCTCGCGAATTACCGAAAATTATAGCCCAGGCTTATAAAACAATTGGAAGAAATAGCCTGGGCAACAAGCCTTTTGTAAAGATGCAAACTCAATCGCAAACACAAGTTACACAAGCAAAAAGTGCATCTGAGAAAGATGATAAACCAGTCTTCACTAAAAAGAGTTGGAGACAGAAAAAACAGGGTAAGCAACAAAAGAAGCCGGGGTCGAGAGGCGCTTCCCCAGTTTCGGTTTCTTCTGAACGTACTTATGATTTACGTGATAGGTCAAGGATTAAATCACCAGAAAGGTTTCAGAGCTCTGATACGCGTTCTCCTCGTTCTTCACAGGCCCAGACGTCGTCACAGGCTGGTGGAGGAGGACGGCAAGATAGAGGAAGGGGCCGAGAGGCTCCCCAGGAGCGAGACCAACCTCGACAACAAGTCAGAGGGAAAGCAGAAGACTTTCATCTTCCTCGACCGCAATTTCAGAAGAAAAAGGTTGCCGCTGTCACAGCGAAATATGCCTCAGACCGTGAGAACGAGACTCCAGAATTGGACGTGGGCAGTGACCCTCCTAGACAGCGCCGCGGAAGTTACCATAGTGCGGGAGGCGCTACGTCCTCATATGGAGGCGACAGCAACTGAAACATTCGTTACTGTAGAGACAGCTGACACGAGAGTGGCACTCCCTGACAGACTATATAATATAGTCATACAAATTGAAGGTGACATACCGCGTGAAATAAAAGGGATTTTTGGGAAAATCTAACCTCTTCATATGACATTTTGTTAGCAGAGGTGGATTGGCCACCCCCATTCGTTCTCGCTGCACATAAAGGAGAGGAGGTAATCCTTCCAAGCTTCTCACGGCATGTCCCAAAAGACAAAGCTGAAGCACTTGCAGCTGAGTGGGCTGTGTACCTGGCACCAGCGTTATACCGCAACCATGTGGGATGGGATGAAGAATCACCTCCTCATGCAATACCTTTGCGGTCACTACCGCAGCCACAACCCCAATATCCCATCAAACGGCAGGCAAAAGGCCCCGTCTCCGAAATTCTGACACAGTTGGAATATCAGGGAGTAATTGAACCATGCGTATCACCTATGAACAATCCCCTTTTCGTGGTTTCTAAACCCGATGGATCGTACCGCTTAGTTTTGGATTACCGGCATTTAAATACTCATTGTCGGAACTTTGCGGTGCAAAATACACACAGTTCTGCGCTTGTAGACAGTCTTGTTCGTAAAAAATACAAAACGACACTTGACCTTTCAAACGGTTTCTACACGCACAACCTAGCCCCGGAGAGTGGTCAATGGACCGCATTCACTTCCGGTGGTAAATTATTCCAGTTCCGGCGTTTACCCATGGGCTACAAAAATAGTCCGGGTATATTCGCCGCCCGTGTTGTTTCTTTGTTAAATGACATTGATCAAGACGCATGTTCGTACGTAGATGACATCTATCTGACGGACGACAAATTATTTCAGCATTTGTCCCGTGTGGACCGCATTATTCTTGAATTTGCGGAGCAGGGTTACAAATTTAACTTTGCTAAATCACACATTGCTGAATTTACCGTTCTGTTCTTGGGCTATGAGCTCAACAACGAAGGTAAGGGCTTAGCCCCCATTTCTTGGAAAAATGTGCACATTTGTGCCCCCAAATACTCTGAAGAAACTTCAGTCTTTGCTGGGTTTCCTGAATTTCGGGCGTACTTACATTCCCGAATATGCCCAGCGTATCAAGCCTTTGTATGCTTTGATACAACCTACGTATTCAAGGTCTTGCTGGCTGCCTGAGCATACCTCAATTCTGCAGTCTTTGCAGACAGACCTTTGGAGTCTAAATATCTTTTGACTCGTGATAACCACACAAACCTGGTGATTAGAATAATTCCGGGGCGGTGGGATTCACATACTTAACCTTTAATGAAGGTGATACAGTACCCATCGCATACAAGTCACATCTGTACACTTCCGCTGAATTGCGCTTTACATCTGTCGAAAAAGTTCTAACTGCAGTGCAAATGGCGATTCTAAAAGAACGCGCACTGGCACAGGGAAAGCGGATTCTGGTGGTAACACCCTGTCCTGCCCTAGAGGCAGTAACAAAGGCAAGTGTACCGAACTCAAAAGCAATGCATCCCCGTTGGATACAATGGGCTACATCCTTGACGTCTTCGGACGTCACTTTTGTTTTTGATTCTTCTCTTCAGACTCAGGAGTTTTTGCAGTATGAATTCGTTCATCCTCCTCCTTTGTTTTTACTACCGCTTGAGGATTACAAATGTGTGATCTACACCGATGGTTCGGCGCAACCGGCCACTGGGTCCAAGCACGCTTATTCAGCTGCATGTGCTATTGTTGCGGGTTCCTTTGTAGATGGAAAGTTCAAATCCTCTGTAGTGCATACTCGCACACTTGGTGATAGCACCGCACAATTGGCCGAGCTGCATGCATTGCTACTTGCGCTTGAGTTCGCTTCTCAGGATGAGACCACTCTTATTGTATGTGATTCTTTTTACTGTGTACAATCTTACAATGACAATCTGTTTTTTTGGTCGAAAAACGACTACAAGGACGCAAAAGGGAGCACAATAAAGCATAAAATGCTTTGGGTTCGAGTGGCAGAATTGCAACAACGTCTGCCCCTCACACAGGTGGTTCACACCTAAGGCCATCAGCGGGTGGGCGCACACGCTATTGGTAACGATCTGGCAGATGAAGCTGCCCGTTCAGCAGTAGTCACGTGTTCAGTAGCAGCGGTTACCAGGTCCATGTCTAAAATAGACCCTGTTATATTAGCAGCTATTGCTGCAACCAAGGAAGGTAATAATTACCCTACAGGTTTCCCTTCCAAGTATTCTTACACATTAAGTCCCGATCGGGTTCCTTATGTAACTATACCTGACGTTGGAGATCGGCTGATCCCCAACGCGGACCGCAGGAGTGCCTTGATATCAGCTGCACACGAAGGCATGGCTTCGGCTCATGCAGGTGTGTCAGCTACGGTTTCCATCTTGCAGCAGCGTTATTGGTGGCGTGGGTTATATAAAGACACTCGTGCTTTTGTGCTTTCTTGCGACGTTTGTCAACAGATTAAGCCTTCCACGGTAACACGTCCACCACAAACCCCGCTCTGCATTGCTAACAGACCCTTTGGGTGTGTTTACTTGGATCACTGCGGTCCATTCTCATCAGACACTGCCTATAAATACATCTTAGTGGCAGTGGACTCGTGCACACGGTTTCTCTGGGTCTGGCCACAACGGAGTGCTGACGCCCGAAATGTAATCAGGGATTTGCGTGTCTTTGTGGGAATTTTCGCAAGCGGCACCTTCCATTCGGACCAAGGTCCAGCGTTTGCCTCTAGGGCTTACAAGGATGCAATGGCTTCGCTTGGGGTGCGGGTGAAATTTTCGTCTCCGTATAGGCCTGAGGGCAACTCTATCGTTGAACGAATGAACCGTGACTTAAAGCAATCCTTAACAGCTAGGGTTATAGGTACTGGCAGGAACTGGCTGGCCCATTTGTATACCGTTCAGCGTGCACTTAATAATCTCCCTAGAAGACCTCTGGGTGGGCGGACCCCATACGAAATGCTCTTTGGCATAAGAATGTTTGTGCCTGACCTTGAGGGTCCAGACATCGCGGCGCAATCCGCCAAGTTTGATGTAGATAACCATTCTGCTATGTTACAGGACTTACAAGAAGCCCGAGACAAACTTGCAACTACACATTTGCCTTCAGCCACAGATCCTGCGTTGCAGATTCCGGTAGCCGGCTGGCTTCCAAAGGTTGGAGAACTGGTTCGAGAAAAGGTGGAAAACAAAAAAGAATTCGGCCCCTCTTTTCGTGCACCGGTTCCAGTTCTGGGCTTGAAGGGAACACGTACAGTCATTTTACCACCGCTTCCTGGTCGCAAGGAGAACAGATACATCTCAGTGGAAAATGTCAAGCTACAGCGCCTGGCCGATCCTGAATAGTGTCACACCAGCGGTCTCTTGTCCTGCCATTTATCGGACATATGTTCATAGTCCATCTGCACGAACGATCGCTGATGCTGTAATTGAGATGGTTGATTTGCCTGAATCCTCTACTTTGCCTGAAACTACGATTGATCCCCAACTCTCCACCAATATCGACGAGGACGAGTATACATATCCTGCATCTGAATCGGTGGCACATCAACCAATAACGCCACTTGTCCCGACTCGTTATTCCTTTGATTCGGATTCCACCTCTTCAAAAGTCCCATCCAAGTTCAGTATTTTTGTATCCTGGTTTAGAGACAATTTTTTGGTTCCACCCTGGACATACATCTGGTTGGTACTTTTCTTGATTTTTTTGTTCATGTCCATTGGCTTTGTCACGGTGTTTTTCCTACTAATCAATGGTCACTATTTACCTGAACGCTCTGCTGTGAACTATGTTTCTGGAACTTTGGCTCCTCATTCCTCGTCTCACATCATGAAGCGTGACCACACATTTGTGAACATTTCAGCTTTTCCGGTTGCTGATGGCATCGTATGGGATGCAGTGAACTATCAAATCCATGGTCCGACAGAAATTATTAATGTACCTAATGTCCTTCGTGTTTCAATGGGTGATGTAGTAAAAAATAACATTCATTCTGATGATTGGGATGTGCATGCCGTTGAAGCATTGTTTGCCGATTTAAAATATTATGCATCTTTTAATGCTGAAGATTTATATATGAATTCTGCGAATTATGCCGATTTGTATTGTTACCAGCATTGGGGTAATCATTTTCTCCATAAGCCAACTGCTCTGCGTAGTTCTGTTAATTACACCCAATGGGAACATTGTCCAAACCCCTTGCCAGGTAGCTCACAAACTCTTCGAAATAAGTTTACCTATTTTACTGATTTTAATCGATCAAACCCTGCATCCTATTATTTTAGACTTAATACCACATCAACTCAGAAAATTATGTTGACACACCAAATTGCTTTATTCGGGTTCCTTTTTAAGTGCCCTAGCTGTGGGTGGTTATGAGTACTGGGTGAATACAGTAGATTTGAAATCTATTTGGGGTTCCAAGCCATGGCAGGTACAAGGAACCGAGGCATTGCATCGTGCTTGCCTCATCCCTACCCAAATTATGTTCCTAAATGCTTCCATCTATCAAACTACATGTTGGGGCTTAGCTACCACTAAACAATTGAACTCGCCCTCAATTCCATCCCTGTCGAGTTTTCCCAATGATAGCTCACGTTTTAACCTGTCCCTGACGACCCTACAGGCTCTATTACAGAATAATTCATTTAATGTTTCTGAACTGGATCAGTCACCCTGGTTGGTGTGGCCTATATCATCTAATGCATGTCAAATGCGTTTTCATGACTCAGGTACTGGCTACACACAGGGAAGGCCTGATCCGAGATTTACTGATTCCCGTACTGTCACAACATATTCTGTTGGTAAATTATGCAAACAATGGCTGCAACATTCGTCCCTTGATTCTGTTAAACAACATTTGTCCCTCCTTTCAGGCAATATTGATTTGTCCGACTTTGTTTTGGGACCTCATGGTCCCCGACCTAAGAGATTCATTTATGAAACATATAATGAACTCTGGAAGCTGTCACAAATGGAAGCTGCTTCCCGTCTTCGGGAAATAGATCAAGCAAATTTGGAAAAGGTGCTTGCTGTTGTTGACAATAGTATTAATACCCTGTCTTCTCGCATTTACACTTTAGAGAATATTGTGTCCTCTGTTGTCGATATTGTACAAGATGATGTTTCTGTGTTATATCATGGTCAGAATCAATTGCGCTCAGTTATGCAGTTTGCATGGACTTTACAAACGCTTAAGTTAGGTAAAGTGCCTTGGCATTTTTTGAACACCTCTGCCTTGTTTCTACCTTTTAACTTAACTGACAAACAGCAATTCATGTCCATGAAAGATGCAACTTACACTTTATTACATATCGAAAAGATGGATCCTTTGCCGTTCTCTGTTGCAGAACTCGATTCTGCTGTGTGGCTAGTTCATGGGGTTATCGCTTTACCTTTTTCCTTATTTGAATTTGACTCGTGCATGAAACATTATCCTGTGGGCCGTTACCGGCCCTTGGGCAGTGCTTTCCTGCATGAACTCTGGTCCTTGCCTTTCATGTATAAATGCCTTCGGGACGGCAAGGAAGTCTTTCTCACGGGGAGTACTGCGACTCGACTATGGGTCATTCGCTTATTTGTAAACACATTAAATTGCATGGCTCATGTAGCGTTTCCGCTCCTAATCTTGCTTGTGTGCTGAAAGGTATTCCTGCTCCTGTTATTTCTCCTACTTTCACTCTCCTTTCCAATGGTAGTTATTTACTTTTAAATAACGAAAACTGTTGTGGCCTGCAGGCTGGCATTCCTTACATTGTAACAGTTTCGCACAGGGTTGTCTGCTGCAAAAATGTGCTTTATCCTCCCCCTCATGGCAGGGTTGATATCTCTATTTGGCCTTGCATCCCTACCATGGAAGCAGATTTCAATAGACTGAGCAGAATAAAGGCACTATTATTAAACGAGGAAGTTATGCTCACGTCCGCCCGGGAGACATTCATTCTCCAGGTGGCGAGTACCCACAGTGAAATACAGGCCCTTTGAACACTAATCTCCCCCAACATTTTGGGGAGTTAATTCATCGTATTTTTAACGCGTCTAACACTGAGGGTCTGGTACATTTTTTTAAGGTCGTGGGGTCTGGCTTGGTGTCATCCTTCCAAACTATTTTTGGTGTCATCCCGGCGTTCATTCATTCTATTTTTTCCAGCGTCTTTGGCGGTTTCCCGTTGATCATCGCTTTGGCGGCTGGTGTCCTATTATTAATTTGTTTTCTGCGCAATGGCTGCTCCCCGATGGGACCTGCTCGATCCAGAACGCCTCCAGCTGCTCCGTGAGCGCCTTTTGGCTGGTTTTGGTGTCTTGCCATTGGCGACACTGAGTGTATCATATACTCTTTCTTTTCGCTTTGCGTATTTCACTTGCGTGCAACCTGTAATGACTTGTATCCGCTGTCCGTTCACCTGGACTTTGGATTATTGCCTCTCCAATTCGTCATTGTCTGTTCCGGATTTTGTTCAGTTGATGGGTCCCTTAGAGGCCCATGAGCAGGACTGTTCCGTTGCCGGCTGTATGGCGCGTGCGGCTGCACTGGGGATTTTGGCGCAATGGGATATCTGGGCGGCTGCCCAGGATCTCCTACAACGAAGCTGTTTCCATTATCACGCAAGCTGTCCCGCATTGCTTTTGGATGCTCCCTTTGTTGAGGAGCATTCCTGCTCTTTTGATCTCATGGATTGGATGGCATCTGTGTTTTTTGACAATTCCAATGATGAACTCCTGGAGGGTATGGCTTTTCTCTGCACTTACACTTTCATGGATTGACCTGCCCTTCGCCGTTTGGGCGCTCCCTGTGCTCCAACGGCTCTGTTTTTCCTCTGATGGGCCTCTGTCCTGGCCGCTGGACTGCCCAGGGGAGGGTGTCTTGTGGATTGTTGCCTGCCTTGTTATGTTGGCCTAGGCCTGGCTGCCATGCTGCTTTTCTTTGCGCACGTTACACTGAGCCGGGACTCCCTCGCCCTTTGCTCGTGCCAAGTTCTTTTGCACTGTCTGCATTTTCTGTTGTTCACCTTTTTGGGCTCGGTCTGCACAAACATGTACAAGGTCACATAACAATGTATTTTGGTTCTTCCTGATATGGCCAGTCTCGCGCACCCAGACATAACATTAGGTGCAATTGCCATGAGGAATTTTGTGTGCTTTTAATACTGCGGTTTCCTAGCGCTTAACACACTTGGAGAACTCCTTTTCAGTGAGAAGAGCTATGATGTCCTGCTGATGTAATTCTGCATCTAGAGACTGAGGTATGGGGGTTCGCTAGTCAAAGCCCAGAGGTCTTCTATTATTATAATAAACTATCTTACTGCAAGGGGAGGGTGGTAATGTTATTTATACGTTTATCCACTGAGCTCTGAGATGCTTTCCCCGTTTGTATTCTATGGAATTGTAACCATGCTGCTTATATTAGTCATATGCATTATGCTATTAGTACTGACACGTGTACTGTACATTAGAGCACGTAAGTTGGAATAAACATTTTAACCTATCCAGTGTCTCTTCCTACGCACCTTGTGGACAAGTACGAGTGAGTGACGAAAGAGTGTTCTTGCTTCTGCGAGTCCTGAGATAAAGATACCGTGTTCTGGGTTGTCCAAACATTAGTACTTTGGTGCTAATGGGATGCTAAGCTAGTTGGGTTGGGGTTTTTGGGTGCTACGGTATATGGTGGCAAACCACTGTATTCCGGGGTCCCATTTTCCTGTGCATAGCTCTGTGTATGTGCAGAAACCTTATGACAGGCTTAGCAACAAACTAAACCCTAAAGGCATGCTTGCTTGGGAATAAAGGATACACTTCCAGTTCATAATCCGTCGCCAGTTCTTTCTACATCTTCTCTGGCTTCCTGTTGAGGTAACAACTGTTATGGAGCACGAGTCAGATCTAGGGTCACGCTGTCACTTTTTCCTGTATGGATTGGCAAGTGACCCGGAACTGGTGGATGACCATCTCTGGTCCATGTTTTTTTTAAACATTTCTTTTCCAACCAACAGTACTGAATCCATAATGTGCAGAGATACAACAGACTGTAGCTGTATAAAGCAAGTGATATCAGATCTAGTGGATGATTGAATGGTCACATACACACCTGCCGGTCAATGAAGACAGTAATAAAAAGAGAGAACTAACTGTTGACTGAAGAACCCACAAACCTAACCGAGTAAGTCCACTTCCAGACAACTCAACCCAAGAACAGTTCGGGTTAGCCATCAACCCAAGAAGACCACACCTTGTCCCGTTTTCATACAATGCAAGTTTAAGAAAGTGTGCACTGCGAACATTCGACTAGTCCCTGATCGAATAAGTGGGTACTGCACTACTCATTAGCTTAAAATAGGTCACATACTGATCTGCATGCATTAGGTAACCAACAAGGGCCCTCAGATGTGTTCAAACAAACATCTGATCATTCACTTCATAGACCGTTCTCTGTCAACCACCCTAGGCAATGCCTGCATCCATTCCTCATAAGTAGGAGGAGGTGGTGACCTCAAGTGCAGGTTTAGGCAACAGACATGGATGTTGCGATCCATTTAGGTCTATGGATTGTTGGTATGGTACAAGCAATCGAATCATGCACTATAGCCAGACGATTCAATGGAAATAATAGACGTAAGTAAATTGGAAATGCAAAAACATTGTTTTTTCTCCAATGTTAAGGAAAGAGAAATCTAAACTTAAAGGGAACATTTTTAAGGAAGGCTGATTTTAAGGAAATACAATGAAACTGAAAATGACATTAAAAAAACTGGCGTAACTATAGAATATTAAAATATTGTACATAGAAGAACAAGTTACTTATCTTTCGTTAACACTCTTTCTGGTGAATACTCTCTCTAACAGCAGATGACTCACCTTGTGAATACCCCCAGGTCCCAGACTGGATCCAGAGTTTTGTCTTAGCAACTCCCTCACACCAATATTAGTTTCTTTCAGACATCAGTCGGTGCTGTCTGGCGCAGAGTCCTTAGGAACTGTTTGTGGCAGTGTGCAGATCTCTATGTTGGAATCTTTTTAGTATGGACCGGAGGAGTCCTTTCCAAAGAATGGGGAGGAGGGTGGGTAGGTGAAGAATCTGCAGTTAGAGTATCCACCAGAAAGAGCGTCACCAAAAGTAACATTTCTTCTGATGACACTTGGGTGGTTAGTCAAGGAAATCCTGCAAGACTGATCTGGCATCCCTGCACACAGCAGAATCCAGCCAGTAATACTTAGCGAAGGTATGTAGGACACCCATGTCGCCACCTTGCAGGTCTCTGTGATAGGAAGGACTCTGGCAAGGGTAGACCTTGTGGATTCTGCCCAGGTGGAAAAGGCTTGGATCCAGTCAGCAGGGTCCTTTTTGGGCAAAGCATAACTGTTCTTAATGCAGAGAATAATCCATCTCAAAGGAGTTCGTTTCTGCATGGCTTTACCTTTTTTGGCACCACAGTACCCAACGAAGAGCTGGTCATACAGTCGTCTGTCCTTGATGAGGTCCAGACAGTAGTTGACCGCCCATTTCGGATCTAATCGATGCAACCACATCTCCTCCTTTGTGGAATGTGGGGGGTGTGGGGGGGTTAAAAGGTTGGAAGCGTCATGGGCTAACTTAGGTGGAAGGAGGTCACCACTTTTGGCAGGAAAGCAGCCCTGGTTCACAACACCAACTAGTGAAAACGCGGAAGAGTGACGTCCAGTACCAACCCTGTGAAGTAGTCGTTGGGAGGGCAACACATGAGATTTGTGCTGGTTGATGAAAAAGCCCAGGTCGAACAGCAGGATGTTGTTGATTGCAGGCGGCATGATACCACCTCTGGTGAACCAGCTTTGATTAGTCAGTGGTCCAGGTACGTGAAAATGGGGGTGCTCGACCTTCTGATATGGGCCACAGCCATCAAAATCACCTTTGTGAAGACTAGAGGTGGCGATGTTAAGCCAAAGGGAAGTACCATAACTTGGTAGTGCATAAAACCCACCACAAATCACAAGTACTTCTGGTGTGACCACAGGATAATGATGTGGAAATATGCATCCGGCAGGTTGAGTGACAATTCAGCCTCCAAGCTCCAATGCCAGCAACACTTGAACTAGGGTCAGCATCTTGAACTTTTCCCTCTTGAGGAAGTACAGGTCCCTGAACTCTAGGATTGGGCACAGAACGCCATCCTTGGGCACCAGGAATTAACATACGTAACAACTGTGGCCCTTTTTCGGCTCTAGCACTAGTTCTACAGCTCTTCTCCTCAGGAGTGCTGCCGCTTGTTGCTGCAGTATGGCCACGTGGTCTGGACAGGTTGAACAAGGGAGGAGAGGGGCTAGGGGGTGGAGCCTGAAAGGAGGGACAAGTTTAACCCTTTTCTACGATTTGAAGGACCCACTGGTCTGAAGTAATGGCCTTCCAGGCCAGTAGAAAACAGGAAACTCGCTCTCACAGGCTATGCTTGGGATTGGAAAAGCAAGCTAGGTCTGCTTTCCAGATGGTGCAGGAGAGGAGGTAGAGGAGGGTTGTTGGATGGAGCTACGACCCTTTCCTCTGGCTCTACCATGATATTGCCTAACCAGCAGGTTGGGCAGGTGCTGCTGTTGAGGCGGATATTGTTGCAGTTGGTAAAATGAAAATACTTTCAAGAAACTCAAGAAACTGCTAAAACACCAAAACTGGTGATAACCTCGGGGGGGATAGCAGTTGCAGTCCTAGGGAGCGAGTTGTAGCCTTACTGGTCTTGAACCGCTCCAGCCCAGAGTCAGCCTTATACCAAATAACAGTGTCCCATTAAGGGGTAGATCGATCAAGTTAACTTGGATGTCCGGTGAAAAGTTAGAAGTCCAGAACCAGAAATCCCTCTAGATAGAGATAAAAGTGCCCATAGCCAGGGTCACCGAGTCTGCTGTGTCCAAATCAGATAATGTTTGGAGGCAGAACATGAGGAACCACCATATGCACCATACCTCACAAGGCATGGGTGCAATATTCGAGGAGGCAGTTGGCGTTGATAGATTTCAGGGCCATGCTCCCCACCTAGAAGCACTTCTTCCCCCAAGCTGCAAGACTCTTCAATTCCCTGTCAGACGTTACTGTCAGGAACGTTCCCAATCATTGATCTGATGAGCAGGAAACTTGTATCACCAGACTCAAAGGCAAAGGATAGTGGGAAAAGGCAGATCACCAGGAGCTGGGCGATAGCAGGGTACCACTAACCTGTTGATGGCCTCTCTCAAGCTGCCATGAATGGATCCAATATGGCCTCATTGAATGGGGGTAGTGGCTCCACAGTTGGTGCTGATGGTAAAAGGACCTCCATGAGGCCATTTTTCTTGACATCCGTGGTTGGAAGCTGTACCTTCGCTGCCTTCATCACTTTATGAAAGGACATAACCTCAGGAATTGGTCGACTGGTGGCAAACTCCATAGCCAGTCAGGGTGGTGTCCAGGCTACTGGCAGAAGACAGGCCTTGGAAGTCTAGTCCCTGATCTTCAACCCAACCAGTATCCCCATAAGATTAAAGCTTCAGGGTCTCTGAGTAAGTCCCGAAGAGATCTCTTCCTGTACTCTCTCTTCAATAACATGCTAGGCTTCTTTGCAGGATGTGCTTTGGGACGCAACCTCAAGGATCGGCACCGTAGAGGTAGGCAGCGCCAATGGGAGTTGTCATCCAAGGTGTCGAAAGTTGCGGTGCCATGTAGCGGAACGCCGAGTCAAAACAGTGTTTAGTTGGCGTTGGATTCGATGGGACAGTGCCGAATTATGTCGGGCCCATGGGCTGGAATGTCTGATAGTCATACAGAGTATTGGGGGACAAAAGGGTGCAGGGCGGCATCAATGCGCAGATGAATACATCACGTTCAAAAACGCTGCTGGATCCGACCCTGGGCTGCAAAGAACATCTGTCCCTCACAGTCCTTACAGGGCTTAAACCCTGATTTCTTTGTTGGAGACTGGTATTGCACAACATTTTTGGGGTTTGAGGAAGATCTCCTCAAAGATAAAACAAGCTCAGGATCCTGCCAAAAGTGTGGAAAAAGGGAACTGACATTGTTGCACTGGAGTTGGTGCTAAATGGCTTCGGAGATGTCACCTCCGGCACAGTGAGAGCTTTGAAATTCCCGTATCCAGTCTGACACTTGGGGTTGTTCTACAGGTGAGGAATCTGCAGGTAGAAGTATCCATCAGAAATTGCTCTTACACCCCTATGAGACTTCCTCTTGACATGAAGAAAACAAGACTTTGATAGTACAAATCGAGAGACTGACTCAGTGATGCTTTCTTAATGAGCTCAAGGAATTTGCAAAGGTCATCTGGAAGCAAATTCCTCTGAACAGCTTCTGTGCTTGTGTCTTCAGAAGAGACAATTTTGTCCAACTCAGTCTTTGGCATGTTTACACGGAGGCAAGCAGAATTTTCAGCATTGTCATTATCATCCTCATAGTCTCTTGGCCTATCATCTACTTGCTGATCCTGTTGAATATCACTACCTAAAGAAGATATATCACCATCACTTATCAACAGCCCAATGAAGCACGTTCACGATAGTATGCAGAGGAGGTAGTGCTATAAACATTGGAGGTTTAACAAGTGGAGTCTGCTGCACTAAAGACAATGGAGGAAAGGGTGCAAGATTGAAAACTGCAGAGTTAACACCAAATCCTGGTGCAACCACTGATGGGACACCAGCAGAAACCTCTGGCTACATGTCCAGTACCATGCTTTGCAAAATGGTCAGCAATTGAAGAGGCACCTGTGCCAAATGCTTTGTAGGTGCAGCGGCTTTTGGACCCTGGTATTGATGCAATCTTACTGGAGATCTTGCCGCCTGGCACCTACGCTTGGGCTCATGCAGTCTTTCCTTTAATTTCCTCTTACTTGTCCTCACTTCTTGACCAGAAGTGTCATATTTTCAGATCTTCTTTGTGAGTTGTGAAGGTACTTGTGACCCAGAGACTGGAGAGGCATAACAGAAGACAGGTGAAATTGTAGAAAGCTGATGACACTACACATGCTGAAGAAGTTGTCATAGTAACAGCTGGAGTGGATGGGAAAAATAAAACCTGCGGTTGATGGAATGGTTGATGAGCAAGTCATTGACAGCTGAAAGTCTGCCATGGTAAATGTATAGCACACTGAGGGCTTCGTTAAGGAGAAAGTTGTCACTAGTTGTGGTGCACATGACTTGGTGGTGGTCGTCGACAATACTGCTAGTGCTGTGGAAAGATTTTTCTTCACTAATGGGAGATTCGTCATTTGATCTTTCATTGAGGGAACGGAAGGGTATTTTATTGGAAAATCACCACTGACACCCTTATCATAGACAACTCTATCGACATTGATGGTCTTGTTGATGTACAGTCGACTATGTAGGACTTGACAAACTCATTGCTGAACAATTTCCATGGCAATTCAGAACTAGCTGGCATTAACCTTTTTTTGTCTTATGTATATGCTTATCAGAGTTCAGTTTCCTTCTGCCGGTCCTTCAGGAATGAAAACAGCTGACCAGGGGTTTGACACTGAATAGCAGGTTCAGAGGGTTTTTGAGCCGGAGAGAAGTCTTGGATTTAGACTTTTCTGAGGCAGGCTTTAAACTCAGCAGCTGTCTGTGAAAGATCCAATGCTGCAGAATAAAACGTGGTATTCTTTCTAGGTTACATCCAACCAACTAAATCAACCAAATACACAGGTCTATCTGAATTAGTCTCTTCTGTGTAAACAATTATCTCTCATTCTTTGAGCATCCAGCTCTTGAATATGCGCAGCAGCAAAAACAAAGCAAGAGCACTATCTCTGGTCCTCACACATGCTAAATATACTACCGACATAGGCCATTAAAACAAATAACATACTCTTCCATTGCACGTCCAGAGTAACCTACTAATCTTCCACTAAGTGCTTCTGCACTTCGTCAGAGGTAGAAAGTTCTAAATAAATGCAACTATAATGCAATATCTATAAACACACACACACAGACACACACATATGTGAAGAGTGATGATGAACATGTGTGCCTTAGCTTAAAATACTTTACCATTATGTTGCTGGGGAATGAGTGCTCCAGTCCTCATAAGTAGTGGTGTCGGACATTCCATGACACTGGAGGGAAAGGGATCTGATGCACAAGTCAAGTTTACAGAAAAAAACAAGTACAAAATACATAACTCCGGTTTCATTAGAAATTTACAATTTATTTCAAGTAAAACACTTGACCATGGCAAATGCTTAATAAAGGGCAGCTCTGTTTCCCTGATAATCCACCAAAACGTATTTGATAAGAAATCCAACTGCCAGCTCCATGGGCTCAACAATGTCTTCATGAAGGGAAAATCAGTCAACCCAACAGTAACACTGTATACAGAAATACTGACATTCTCTAGGCAGTGCCTGCTACTTCTTGAAGGACAGTGAATACTCCATCTTACATTGCTCCAAAAACCGAGGTAATAAGCCATGTGTACATTGGAGGAAGATTGGTACATTTACAAGCAATACAAAAAATAGAATACATTTTAGTCATCGCCTCCTAACGTTTCAAGGAGTAAATGATACAGAAACCTTCTAATGTTCCACTGAGATCCGAAACATCGCAGTTTCCCCAGGAACTCCGAGAGCGACATTTGCAACATGGAGTCACAGTATGTCGCACCACCAACCTCCAAACGTATTCCCTTCTGGTTTCCTCATCGCACATTACTCTCCAAATGATACAAACAAAGAACATGGTCGATCACGTATTAGCTTCTAGTCATTAACGCAGAGAGGAAACGCTCATCAAAGAGACACCGTGCAAACAGGTGAAACGTCGGTCAAGGAGCTCATCTTTACGTCTTCTGGAGATAAACTACAAAGTGATTTTATCACGAAGAGCGGGAGAAGAGGATAATACAAGCTGTTTCTTTACTAATAACCCAGTGTTGTAAGATACTGGTGACATGAAAATATTCTTAATGACGAACAATTGGATATTAATCCACTTTTTTCCCCCTCTCAATTGGGAAACCTCCTGCTTTAAATAAGCTACTGCTCTCTCCCCACCTGGGGTGACTGCCAAACATAAACCAGCGATTAAATCTTTACTAATCTTATCATGAGCAGTCCTGCACAGCTCCAACCTACCATGGGCGGGCGGCATTAACCAGAATTTTCTAGGAAGACTGCCTATCCTTAAGAAAATGTGAAGTTGCTACAAACATAATGTAAAGGGTATGAAGTTAGTGTTTAGAATGAAAACACTGATACAAGTGAAGATGTGAAACAAATGCTGCTAGTTGACTTAACAGTCAGAACAAACCATTGAATCTTAAAGATGAGGGACCAGGCTGCAATAGGCTACGTAGGATTTCCTAATTTGAAAAGGTCATGGACACTTCTTTATGCACCTGTTTCCTATACATCCAGAAGCACCTGTGACTACAGATGCTGACAAATTAATAGGTACCAACTGGATGGTGGGCAGAGTCACATCAGCCACATTCCACTTGGTTTGCATGGATATCTTAGGTGCCAGTATGTAACACAGAAACAACTCATTTCGCTGACTACTAGACAAGCATCGACACCATTCTTCGAAGCATTTGTTTTGTATCCAAAGCTTACGTTTCATTACTAATGCCTCAAGCCAATCTTGAGCTGTCTGGGAAATTCCTGGAATATGGAAAGGGAGAAATGGCAGCCAATGGGCAAGGCCATGCATAGCATGAGCTTTCCTGCATCTTACTACGGGGGGGATCAGGCAACTCTTTACTTCTGCTACCATCCTTTCAATGCACAAGACATACTAAGGTGTCCACCCCAGGGCTGTGGCTTTCCTTAGAGGGAGCGCTCCATGTGATGATGGACTGGTAGCACCTTCCACCAGACTCATGTAACAGAGCCACAAGATTTGGAAAGATCGGAAGTGATGCAAAAAGGAGTATAAACAGAGTATTTGTAAAGTCGGAATATTTGAAACAAGACAAAAAAATGAAGTTAAAAACTTGGAATCCAAAGCATAAGTGAAGTATGTAAACATCTGTCATTGCCAGGTAATGATTCTTAAAAGTGGTGTGCACAAAACACAGACTGCCATTTGTTATCTTTACCACGTGCTTTATTCCAAGAAGAAACTGCTAATAACTCTAAAACTGCACCAACCAATTAAACTAACCTTCCGAAGTGCTCTTTAAAAAACGGCCCACAATTTCATAGGTACTCCATCTACAAAGCACGTCACACTCATATTTTAGTTTGTGCAGAATGCAACACACATTCATTTAGAAATTAATGTATTTCCTCCAATTTTCTGATGTTTAATTTCCCTTAGGGAATTGCACATACATATCGGACTAGAGAGATACACAGCTGGAAGTTTAAATGAAACAGACATACTCGTCCAGAGTACAGCGCTCGGGTAACAGGATTTGTGCAAAACATTTTTTGTTATTTAGGGGCTAAAAACACAACAAAAGATGTGAAATAGTCATGTTTAAAAATGTGTTTGTGAACTTGTGGGATCGAGACGGTTTCATGTAAACTTTGTCAAGTAATTAAGCAAAATTATTATTCTATTTTGCTTCACATTTTTCAATCTACTCAATATGATAACGCACAAAGCCAGCAAATGTATCTGCTTATATAAAAAGAAAAAAAGTGCAAATTGTTTATGGGTTTAAAATATACCCCCATGTACACTCAGAACCCATCAAGCAATAGAAAGGCTTGAAAGGCATCACTGGTATTATGTCCAACTCTGGGCATAATTAACACAGTAGTAACCACTGACACCCTCTATGTATTAAAAAACATGCTTGACCAAAGATGTCATGTTGAATTTCTGCTCTCGTAGCTATCAACATAACATAGCAGGATAATAGCGTGCACTTTACTTTCCCGCGAGTAGCGTTCCAGGGTCACCCAGCTACAGCAAAGTAAGTGTATAAGCAGCCTGCAGCATTAGGTGCTCACAATGCCAAGCACTCTCGCACTATCCTACAAGCTCATCTCAGAATTAGTATTCCAGCTCTTACTGGTTAGCCTCATAGGATCCTACCTGGGTCGAAGCCATACTTTCTTCTTTTAAGAAAGAGTGTGCCGCAAGAGGCACAACAACCATCCCAGCAAAAAACACACTCCTAACAGCAGTAAGTACAGCACCTGCTTACTTCATGCAATCGCAGGCTGGTACCCCAAACTACTGAGCCCGCATTAAAGGTGAAGAAACCTGCTTTAGAAAGGGCAGGCTGGCCATTCTAATACAAAGGGCTCAGAGAAGTGATTTAATTTGGTTTATGAATGTATGGGACTAAAATGGAAAAGCACAATATGCGCGCAAAAAAAAAACAAACAAAAAAAAACACTCCGATTCAAATTTATTTTTAAAAGGGTTTTCGTGTTATTCTAGTCTTTTGTTTAATTTTACAACCGTTGAAAATTACGTACATTTTATTAATCTAATACTATTAACAGCCATCCAAAAAAGTCCCCTGAAAGATGCCATTCAGAAATCTGGCAGCTATTGTGGCAGAAAAAAGCTGAAATGAGAAAATGGAAAAGGACAAACTTGTATTTTTTGGGGAGAGGTGGCTTTGAGGGAGGAAATTTGGAGAAAAGTTGTCCATTGTACTCAAGACCACGGGCCATTTGCCAGCGATGCAACGTCTGTCTCGCTTTCTCTCTCCCAGGCATGTTGCTCCTTCTCCCCCCTCACGTCCCCTTATGTATCATGGAAGTCTTTCAGCAGTGTTCTTCTTCGCTGCTCCGCTATGTGCATTTGATTTTCCAAATCCTGCAATAGGACAGAAAGAAAGATGTAGCAACATTATTAACAATGGTTTAATACCAGTTTTAAGATGTATGAAAAGAGAAATAAAGACCATTCAGGTACTGGGACAGCTTCAGACGTTCAATAAAAGTTACCCACCAGGTGCTTAGAAATCACCACTAACCTTCTCTTTCCCATCAGAGGGCTAGCAGCCAAAGATGTACAGCCTTAATTTTAGATTCAATAGCAGTTTACATGAAAACATACTTAACACGGTAACAATTCTTCTTCAGGGAGGGATCCTCCCTTAGTTCATAGTTTTAGAATTTCCACCAACTAATAGGACCGCAGAAATATCAAATTCTTATTTTAGTTTTTAATAAACAGCCTTTTTTTATCTTCCACGTTTTTCCCAAAAAGTCTTAAGGATTTTAATTAACAGAAAAACAACACGTCACAACTGAGGCCCTTCGTAAATGTTGGTTCTTTCTTAAAACGTTAGTCTACAGTGAGAGGAGCTTACTTTAGGGCAGAGAGTGACCAGCCTTGTGTTTTTAGGACTAGTAATGCAGCAAAATCTCGAATGAGAGGAAGTAGTTTGGGTTGGTTGTGAACTTGGTAAAGATCCCTCACTGAAGAACTAGTGTTACAGGTAAGGAAAACAAAATGGTTATTTACCAGGAGCAGTAGTTTTGCAGCCTGAAGAGTTTTCTTCTGGATTCACATGCTGTGCATCAATTCTGCCATCTGGTAGTTAAGTCTGCAATTGTGTCTTGTCCTTCTACCCCCCCACCCCACCCGAGTGTAGGCATCGTCGACCACCATTTGGTGGTTAGTCCATCCCCTGTGTCACATCAAACGGCGACCCAGAAGTTCTTGTGAATGGTCCCCATATTCAGATTCCTTTTTAGGTCGAGCCTCGAGTAGCGCGCAAGCGCTGCTCTGGCGAGACTTTAAGTAAGGGGTTTCGAAAGCTGACCACACGCTCGTGCGTCGTGGCCTTTTTCGGGCGGTTACGCGCGCAGGGCCGACATCTGTTTCCTATTATCGTGCCCAGACGCGTGCGCAATAATTGGAAACACATGCCGGCTGTGCGGGGAAAAGGCCATGACGCACGTGCGTCTGGTCAGCTTTCGAAAGCCCAGGCTGCCGCGCTCGCCCCCGCTCCTCTCGTTTTAAAAACCCACGGATAGCGATGCTAACTTGCGATCATGGTCCATAGAAATGTAGAAGAGCACTGTACAGTTTTGATCCTAGGACGAGGTGGTAGTCAGGGCATTTGTGAAGCGGATTAAAGGAAGAGTTTGTGAAGATCACATGACGGCTGGGCGCATTTACTGCTAGTAGCTGGAAACGCGCTATGCTACGTAGTACGGATGCTCGGAAGCCTCTAGTGTTAAGTGGGACACGGGAAAGTAGACCGGCCTCAGCCTCAAGTTATCCAAGTTCTAAACATAAATCAACACCATTGGTGGCCGGGCTGCAGCGAGAGCGCGCACGTGTATCTCCTGCAGTCTGTCGATGCGTGTACCGCAGGCGGGGCACTGGTGTGGGATAAACAGAGCCCGGCCCACGGCCGCCATCTTTGAACTCCGCGCGCACGAAAAGAAAAAGTCGCCGCTGACACCCCCGGCAGACGTGCCATACAATGCCCATCCCTCCGTGGCAGGAGAAGCAGACTGCCCCCTAACAAGCAGCGGAAACTATCGAACAAACGGCCTAGATGTGCATATAGGATGGATTGCAAAAGGGGCAGCGATTCCTGATACAAGGACTTGTAGGGTACGGAGGATAGTTAGAACATACACAGATCAGTGGGATTCCCAGTGAATGTGGCGCGGTAGATGGGTATTAGGTACGCGACGATTTAAAGGAAGGCAATTAGATATCAAGTAGGGAGGGCCTCGGATACTAGTTTAAGGCGATGGGGGTGCGATTTACCAATGAGATGCGTCAGATACCAGTGAAAAGGGATGGGGTTTACAGTGTGTATGTGATGATTAGTAATATTGGGAAGGTCCTAGAGGTGCAGCGGGTACCAGTGGAAGCAGGTTATAAATTCAAGAGTGGGGTGTGGGGTATCAGCAGGAGGTGGGATAGAGTAATCGGCAGGGGAGCGCCTGTTCCTCTGTAAAGTGATGGGGCTATGTGAGGGGGTTTTCAGGGAGAGCGAGGGAGTGTGTAGGCAGGATGGGATGTGGTAGGTCAAGACTGTGCAGCGCTTAATTTGTAGTGCAGTAAATGCTGGGGGGCCTAGATTGTTGCTCAGAAGTCTAGAGCCGGCGCTACGAACATCGGTGGTGCACAACGGTTACATAGTCTTGATTACACCTACTACCTCTTTCTTGCAACACCCTACCCTCCTAGCCCCTTAAGCTTGCTCCTGGAGGTCTGTTTTTATCCCTGGTTTCTTACTGTTTTCCATCTTTCTCTTCCTTTCTTTTGCTCCCTTTTTCCTCTTTCTGAAAGTCTGATGAGGAAAAATGAGTGCTGGCCCCCAAAAATAAGTGCCGGTGGGTCCCATCTGCAACCACCAGCTCAAATTAAGCACGAGACTGCTATGTGCTACTAGAGAGACACAGTAGAAGGAGAGATCACAGGACCTGTACAATAAGACCAAGTGCAGATTGGCATGTGAGTTATCATCAGGATGGGGTGGAGTAGAGAGTTGGTAGGTAGAGGGAGTGCCCTGTAGTGTATCATGGCAAGTTTCCTTTAACATGGAATCTGAAAACGAAAGTGTTCACTCGTGCTTGAGATTCCATGTTGCCTAGCTTTCGGTGTAGAGAACTCCAGACTGGCAGTTTGATCCTGGAGTTTGGTGGAGGAGGTGTATGCACCCTTTTTGGTTATGGAACAAACTTCCTTTTGAAGAACCTTCCGTGTGTGTGTATTCACGATACTACACGATTTTGGCGACGACTGGGAAAGGACCTTAAGCCGTGCTACCCTGTTGAAAACTTAACGAACTAAAGCCGTGTGGAAACAGAATCTACTTGAAAACCGGTTGCAGAGGTTAAGGAAAGGGATTGGCAGCAGTGCGAGATACAAGCAACGCTGGAAGTGCTCAACAGAACAAGTAAGTGTTGGCAACGCCCCAGCGAAACACTGCTTTGCACAACCACTCACCGTTGGAAGCATTTTTTGAAACCCACATTGCCGCGCGCTGATTCCCTGGCGCGTTCCACTCCTGTCACACGTGGCGAAGCGCACACAGCATGACTTCCACGGCCCAACCCCCCCAGCCTCAAAGTTCAGATGAGGGGCACAGGCGGGGCTAGAGCCAGGCACGTCACGCGAGGCTTGGTTCTGTTGTGGTGAAAGGCAGGCACTTTTACCTAAACAAGCATTTGCAATGCAATAGGTCTCGCATTTACGCAAGTTTGACCTATTGACATTGCAAATGACAATGACTTATTTTTGTTTTCGCTTTTAAAACATAAATAAAAGGCATTGTCATTTACAATGCCAATAGCTTAAACTCGCGTAAATGCGAGACCTATTGCATTGCAAATGCTTGTTCTCCTGGTGTCTGTTCACTTTGGAACTTTCCGTGTTCTGAAGTGTTGCTCAGTTCGCCTGTTTGCTTTACCCCCATTTCCGGGAAGGCAGAGGTCGCATGTGAATTCAGAAAACTCTGCAGGCTGCAAACTACTCCGACTGGTAACCATTTCATTTTGAAGCATGAATCATTTTCTGGATTCACATGCTATGCATCTGAATACATGGCAGACTTTGGTTCCGTGGGAAGGGTGGGTTGAAATGTTGATGAGTTGGCAAACGGGTGTTGTCGCACTCTCTGTCCCATATGTGCTTCCTTGTTTATCTGGGTGTCCACACAGTAGTGTTTCACAAAGGTGTGTGGGGATAAACCAAGTTGCAGCAATACAGATGCCGCCAATGGGTACGTTTGCTAGGAATGCTAGGGTTGCGCTCTTCCTGATTGAATGTGCCCTGGGGCATGTGGGTAACGCTTTTTCTGCCTTTGATTAGCATGTTTGGATAGTTGCCACTATCCATCAAGTGATTGTTCCCAAAGTTACAGGTGTACCTTTGCTTGCCCTGGCAAAGGAGACAAATAATTGGTTCCCTTTCTGAATTGCTTTTGTCTTTTGTAGGTAGTACATGAGTGCTCTTTGAATGTCCAAGGTGTGTGTAGTGCCTTTTCGGCTTGTGACTTTGGATCTTGAAAGAAGGCCGATAGTTGGACGCTTTGGTTGACATGGAATTGTGATACCACCTTTGGTAGGAACTGGGGGTTTGTACGTAGGACGACCTTGTCCTTGTGGATTTGAAGGTATTGTTCCTTGATCGAGAGCGTTTGTAGCTCAGAGTCTGCGGACTGCCATGGTCACTATTAAGAACTCTATCTTTAGGGTTAAATACTTCAACTCCATCCGGTGCATTGGCTCAAATGGTTCATAAGTTGTGCGAGTACTGTGTTCAGGTTCCACAATGGCGTATGTGCTGCCCTTGGTGGCGCCACACTCTTTGATCCTTCTAGGAATCTTTTCACTACCAGGAGTGTGAAGAAACTGTTCCCTGTTGTTCCTCTGGTGTATGAGACTATGGCGGCCAGGTGGGCCTTTAGTGATGTGTAGGTCAAGCTGCAGTCCAGCAGCTTGGTGAGGTATGTTAGCACCATACCGTGCTCTGTCCTGGTCTACTGTTTTGTGGTCCCTGCACCATTGGATGTATCAAATCCACTTGGCCATGTAGCACTTCCTATTGCTTGGTTTTCAAGCCTCTTTCAAGATTTCCACTGTCCTGGGTGTCAGCTTTAGGTGCCCAGTTCTGGAAATTCAGGAGCACGCTGCTAGGTTGTGTGGGGCTGGTTCTGGGTGAGACACTCCTCTGTTTTGCATAGTTAACAGGTCCTGTGCTGCTTTGGTTAGTATGACTTGTCCTCTGAACATCTCTACTAGGTCCGAATACCATGTTGGTCTAGCCCACTGCTGGGTGATGAGTACGAGTGATTTCCCTGGCTGTTTGGCCTTGTCCAGTACCTTTGGAATCAGGGTAATCGGTGGAAAGGTGTATGGAAAGCTCCATGACCAGTCTATCAACATGGCATTCCTCTCAGACTGGTGGTGTGGGAATCTGGACATGAAGTCATGGCATTTTGAGTTTTCTGGACTTGCAAACAGGTCAATGCTTGGTGTTGCCAAGAGCCTAAACACGCTATCCAGTACTTCCTGCTAACTGTTTTCCTGTCTGCTCAATCTGTCTACCTCTGTGTTCCTTTTTTCTGTGAGGTGTATTGTTACTAGGGTCATGTTCTGTTGGATCACATTCCATAGCTACTGAGCTAGTCTCGACAGTGGGAGCGACTTAGTTCCTCCCTGCTTGTTGAGGTAGAACATAGTTGTCGTGTTGTACGTTTGGATAATCACTGCCTGTCCCCTTATGTGTGCCTGGAATGCTTTCAGCGCCAGGAAGACAATCTTTGGTTCCAAGTACTTTATGATCTTCATGGCATCCGTAGGAATCCAGAGTCCTCTGACCTTTAGATTGTCCATGTGCGTTCCCCAGCCCTTGTGGGATGGGCCCGTTATGGTCACAGTGGGAGCTAGTAATTTGAAAGGTCTACCTGTCCTCACATTTTCTCTGGTTGCACCATTCTATTTCCTTTTGAACCCTTGCTGTGACAACCAGTAGACGCTCCCAGCAGCTTGTGACCATCCGTTGCAGAGCCAATCCTGTAAGGTCGCATATGCAGTCTTGCATGCGGTATGCATCAATTTCATGACAGTCCTCACTGTCAGAGACTGGCCCTTCTGGGAGAGGTGAGTTTGCTCTGCTATTGCAGTTGCCCTCTTGGGAACTGGATATGCACGTGCTGTTCTTAAGTCCAGTGTTGCCCCCAAGAACACCTTCACCTGTTCTGGGAGTAGTGATGATTTTTCGTGGTTTAAGGTGAACCAGAGGCGGTGTAGCGTGGTGACAACTCTTTGCATGTCCCTATGGCATTTTTGTTCCGAGTTTGCCCATACAAGATTATCCCGGTATGGGTAGACGTGTATACCCTGACTTCTGAGGTGTGCTGCCACAGCCGCTAGCCATTTCATAAACTCCCTTGGTGCGGATTTTATGGCAAAGGGTGAACTTTGAACTGAAGGGGTACCTTGTCCAGGACGAATCAGAGTGCCTCTGGTTCATCGGAATGTGAAGGTAGGCATATTTAGGTCTATGGTGGCCATTTTATCTCCCTTCCTGAGGAGTGGGATTACTTCTTGCAGTGTTGCCATTTTGAAGAGTTGAGTTTGTATGAACTTGTTTAGGTATCGGAGGTCTAGAATCAGTACCAGTGTCAAGTATTGTTTTGGTACTAGGAGCTACGCTGAGTAGACGCCACTGCTTGCCTCACTTGGAGGGACTCTCTCTAGGGCTCGTTTTTTTGATAAGGTCCTTTTGTCGCAACTGTGGAAGTTCCTGTTCCATTAAGGTTCTTGCCTTAGGAGGAACATGAGGTGGTGGAATGGTGAGTTCTATGCAGTAACCATGTCTTAATAGGTTTAAGGTCCAACTATCTGAGGTGATTGACTGACCTCCCCTCCTGGAGGAATCCTCCCTACCTTTTGGAAGTTCCCCATCTCCTGAAGGATCCTCTGAATTGTAAGGCCCCCCCCCATGGCCTTGGCTGTCTCGTTATCCTTATTAATTTGCTGGAGTGCCTTGTCCACAGAAGTCCTGAAGAGAGCTTTCCCTGTGAAAGGCATGTTTATGACGGATGCCTGCACTTCAGCCTTGAATCCAGAGACCCTGAGCCATGCAGAATCTCCTGAGGGTGGTACCTGTGCACATCTGCCTGCTGGCAGTATCTGCCACATCCAGTGCTGATTTGAGGCAGGAGATGATGTTCTTGCTCTCCAGGATCACTGCTTTCACTCTCCTTCTATATTCCTCCAGAAGGTTCTGCATGAGTCCTTCCATTTCCTCCCATTGCTGGTGGCCGTACCTGTTGAGGAGTGGATTAGAATTTGCAATTCTCCATTGCGTCGCTGTTTCTCTCTCCATCTTTCTACCCACCAGGTCCATTCTTTTGATCTCTTCCTCCTGTGGTGGGCCAGTTGACGTGAGAGCGTTATTCCTCTTCCTGGCTGTTGCTACTATGATGGAATCTGCTGGCATGTTCACCTTGATGTATTGGGGGTCTTAAGTGGAATGCTTATATTTGTTTCCCTACTCAAAGAGCAACCAGTCTGGCTGGGTAGGTTCCTTGAAAGCTTCCTTACCCTGGTCCAGTATGCTGGGGAGCATGGGCAGGTACAGGGTCGCCTTCTGTGATGGTATCAGGGTTACGAGGAGGAAGCAGGATTCCTTTCTTTCTTCCTCGAGCTGGACCCAATACATGTCTGCCGCCCACTTGATTAGTCCATTGTACATGGACAGGTCATCCAGGAGAGAAGGCCTTAAGGGATATCTGTGGACACCCTCCTGGTGGGATTCGGCATCGGTATCTTGCCATTCATCATCCAACTGGCCCCGCCTCTCCATCGTGGAGATTTTGTCCTTCTTGTAGTCCAAGAGGTCTTCCTGCTCCTTTTCGTACAGCTCTGGCGTTGAGGACGCCTCAATGTCTGGAAGGTCCTCACCTAAATCGCTCGACTGGGAGTGCTTCGTGGGGTTGCAGAATGCCTTCAGGGAGTTGTCATACTCCTTTTTTCCTCTTGACCTCGAGCGAGCATTTGGTGTCAGGTGTTAAGGAGGGTTACTTCTGTGGAGTTCTTTGCCTTGTCTTTTTCCTTTGTTCCCTCCTTTCAGACTACTGTTGTCGAGGGTTGATTCGAAAGTTTGCCCCCATCGGTGTCCTTTGGTCAGGACCCAGGCGGCACTTTGTTTGTGCCAACCTTCGGTTGACTGTTTCGACCTCGACGCAGATGCCGAGGTGGCTCTTGGGGTTTTAGGGTCTTCGGTTACCTTCTGCCGCTTGGTCTTTTTAGGCGTCCTTTGCTCCCTTCTTCGCGGCTTCTGCTCTCTCGAAATCGCTCCCTTTGGCGTCAGACTCTCCTCCTTGAGCTGGCTCAGCCTTCAACATTTTCCTCATCATCACTGGAGAGGCGCGGGTCTTACAGGGAATCTTGTGGTATGTGGGTGCCAACCATGGTGTAGCGTGCCAGTCGCTGTTTCAATGTAGTGTGAAGTCTTCAGTACGAATTCAGCACAGGCTTCACGTTGTGATCCTTTGGGAGGCACAAGTTACACCCGTCGTGTGGATCTTCCTGCGTGAACTTGTTGTGGCAGTTTGGGCAGATCTTAAGAGGGGTGTTCTCCATATTCCTTAGCTGCCCCTCCCCTCTGCATTCTCTGGTCACGTGGTCCTCACCGGATAAGACTTCCCTCCTCAGTGTTTCTCGTGACCTCCGGTGATTTTCGGTTGCCTCTTTCTCTGCAATCTTACAAGATTCTTCGGTGCTACTCTTGTGTGCTTCCAGACCCAACGGCATAAAAAAGAATTTCAAGATGACAAACTTGCACAGGAGCTTCCGGGGCGCCATTTGACACAGACGGGATAAACTTACCACCTACTGGTGGTCGACAGCGCCTACACTCTGGTTACGGAATCATGTCTTGCCCTTCTCTTCCTTTGGAACCCCATCCACCCTCCTCCCCGACCACTAGATGGCAGAATAGATGCACAGCATGTGAATTCAGAAAAGCATTCATGCTGCAAAATATTATTTAAGTGTGACACTCGGTTCGCAGCTTGTAGTGCAGGACATTCACATGCTGTGCACTCTCCTGCGATTTTAATGTTTTCGGAATACATCAACTTGTTTTTCTTTTCAAAGTGTTTGTTTCGGTTTTGAGTGTGCACACAAAAATGCGTAGCAATACCCACAATGCAACAGTACAGAGACTATACTGATTAAATGATTCTACCTCCCCCACCCCCAATTGTCACATAGGTGTTTGTGTACCTGGGCAATGAATATAAACCTAACAACTATATGTGTTAACTCTAGCTGTTTTCACTTCTGTTCACCTGTTTTGATAATCCATACAGTCGAATTATTGTTGTTTGCCTTTACTCACCTCATTCTCATGTAAAGCGCTCTGATACCTCCGGGTCCAGCCAGCTCTATATAAAACCTCTAAAATAAATAACTAGAAACATCTCACTAATACTTTACAATCAGCATACAAGCAGGGAAGAAGCAAACTCCCACATAAAACCACCTAACTACAAGTTGCAAACTGAGTGTTACAAGAAAGTAGTATGTTTAGTTTAACGCATCTGTTCTAGACCACACACTGTGCATAGACTGTAAATCACTATTCCTCACCTCTAACGTTGTGGCTGATAGAAAGTATTAGTGGATGTAGTGAGTAGTTTTTAACACAGTTTGACCAGGTTGTATTTCTTTTCTTGCTTGAATACCGACAAAATAGCATTGAGTAACAGAATGTACTGACGTATATGTTGCGCCTTTGCAAATGTCTATGACAGGAATGTTACCTAATATTGGCCAAGGAGGCACCCATCTTTATTGTTGTGTGCTTGCGATTCATCTCTTAGTGTGCATAATGTTATGTAGGGCTCGTGCCCATGCCCCTCTGTCATGAGAGCTAGAGGACACCTCGCGCCTCGAGGTCTCGTGCATAACAATGTAATGGAATGCGGGAGGTTTGAATGCGGGTGGGGGACAGTTGGGAGAGAGAGTTGCTGCGTGCTGGGGTCCGCTCTTACCTATGTTTGCTGAATAAACCGCTCATCTTTACCAGCATCATTGTCCAGCTTTTGTCGTTTATTCACAACAATTTTGGCGACGATCTTGGTCGGCGTCTGGACTTCGGTTGATGTCCTGGTGGCATTCTTGCACAGCGGTTGGTCGAGCGGATTAACGAACCCCGTGTGGTTGTGTCCTGCCTCTTGCGGATCGGTCCAAAGGTCAGGTGAAGACTCGAACGTTGTTTCCCAGCTAGTGGTGGCAGCTGAGTGGAGAGCGCATACTACTGTGCTCCGCTTTGTCCTGGTTTTGCTGTTGGCTGCCTCCGGACGGGGGCGGAGGTCACGCAAGAGCTCTTCCTGTGGTTTCCGGAAACTCGAACCCTTGCCTCCCATCTTACCCACGAGTCTCCACCCACTTTTCGCGTCTCATACGGAGATCCCTCAGAGGCTGGGTTTTGGAGGAGTCCCTTCAAGGAGAAGTACGGCGGCTAATCAGCTGTTTGGATCAGTATCGAAGGGAATTGAGGAGAGTTTGCGCTTTTGTCGTCAGCGCCTCACTGTGTTTTCTGATTGTGTTGGGAAGCTCACAATTGCGCATCCAGGTTTCCTACGGTGATGCGCACACCCGGTAAGACTGTTTCATTGTGCGTGCACTGACATCTACGGTGATATGCACACCTTTTCTTGTTGGTAGTATTCTAGCCTAAACAAAGCTATTATTTAGACAGTGAAGCACATTTTCGGTTAACTCCTTCACGTGCTCACACCTCTACTGCGGTGATGTGCACACCATCGTGTTTATTCTCTTTAATCACTTCATCTTTGCATGTACCACATTCATAACTTTGCTCAAAGTTTATATTCTTGTTTTTAAGTAAAGTTTTACTACCAGTTTAACATGGAAGCTTCAGGGTATAGTACTACACCTGTTGCTGTATTATCACCACATGTCTCTGTGATCCCACCCCCTTTTTTCTTGATGCAACCTGGCGTACCACCCATGCACTGGGATGATTGGGTACTAATGTTTGACAATTATTTAGAAGCATTAGATGGTGGGGAGTTTAAACCTTCATGGAAGAAAGCCCTATTGTTAAGTGCAGTGGGTAAGGAAGGTCAGAGGGTGTTCAGGTATTTACCGCAAGCTGTTGGAGGTAATGGGGAGGTCATTCAAGATGTGTATATGGAGCCTAGGCGCAGATTAGAGTTACGTTATGCCAAGGAGGAAAATTTGGTTATGTCTAGGTACAAGTTTTATACCCAACACCAGAAAGTAGAGGAGAGCATTGCCGAATTTGTTGCTAGACTTCGCAAATTATCCATGAAGTGCAACTTTGGGGCAATGACAGATGAACTCATAAGAGATCAGCTTATTGTTCAGTGTGCTGACAAGAAGATTCAGGAAAGATTGTGGGCTGCTAAAAATCCCAGTTTGACTGATGCTATAGGGATAGCCAAGGTCCTAGAGCAATCAAATTTGTGCATGAAAGAACTAGAGAAAACAGAGCAAAAAGGAGCTATTTCTGAGGGGAACGCTGTTAACAGATTTTCCCAACAGAGCTACCCTCGTGCAAGACATGGTGCTCAAAGAAGTAGGGTTCTTCCACCTTCTGTCCCAAATAGATCTTGTAATCAGTGTGGCAGCCTTAGTCATGGCTCTGATTCCAAGTTTTGCTCTGCTCTAAACAAAGAGTGTCTGAGGTGTGGGCGATATGGTCATTTTGCCAAAATGTGCAGAATATCTAGGAGAGGTAAAGTTGCCTGTGTTGCAGAAGAGATCACTCAGCAAATTGAAACTTCCCCTGATAGAATTTTGTGTGATGGAGAGGAGTCTGAGGATAGCCTGAATGATTTACGCAGGCAAATTAGACCTAAAGCATTATTTAAAGTTAATGGCAAAGAAGTATTACTTATGGTTGACACTGGCTCTAAGTATACCATTGTACCCAAAAAAATCTTCACACGTTTGTGGAAAGGTATCGTCCTGGAACCCAAGGACATCACACCCACAAGTTACCAAGGTGAAACTATCAATATTCTTGGGTTTATGGAATCATTGAGTTTGAGGGAAGGTCTGTTTGCGGCAAAGTTTATGTATCTGAAAATGGGCCTGCCATCTTGGGCTGGGTACATCAGTCCGATCTTCAGATCAAAATTGATCCTAGAGCTCCCACACAGGTTATGGTTGTATGGGGATGAATCTCTTGAAGACATTTTGGTCTCTAATAAGGATGTTTTCAATGAAAAATTGGGTCTTTTTAAAGGTTTTGTCCATAGGATTGTATTTAAGAGGGGTGCGATCCCTGTGCAACACAAACTCAGGAGAGTTCCTGTTATGGTCAGAGAAGGTGTAAAAGAGCTAATACATGACATGCTAAAGGAGGGGATCATTGAACCAGTGGAGGCCTCTGACTGGATTTCTCCAGTGGTGATCACGCGCAAGGCTGATGGTCGTCTTAGATTTTGCGTGGACTTGAGGTCACTCAATCAGAACATCATTGCTGACACCTACCCGTTGCCAAACATTAATGAACTGGTGATGTTGCTGAAAGGTGGTACATTTTTCTCTAAACTTGACCTTAAGAGTGCATATCACCAAATCAAGCTCCACCCAGACTCAATGTCCCTCACCGCTTTCAGCACTCTAGAGGGAACTTTTCAATTTACTCGATTGCCTTTTGGTCTCTCTTCCACGGCCAGCGTGTTTCAACGCATGATGTCACAAATTTTCAAGGGCATAGCTAATATCCTTTTTTTCCAAGATGATTCTTGAATTTTGGTGCAACTGTCCAGGAACACAATTCTGTGTTGAAACAAGCTTTAAAAAGGATTGCTGAGGTTGGTATCACCTTGTGCAAGGAGAAGTGTTCTTTTCTTTCTGAGAGTGTAGAATATTTAGGCTATACTGTGTCATCTGAGGGTGTTAAACCTAAATTGAGTCTCCTTAAAGCCATCGAACAAACTCCAAGACCCATCGACAAGGACCAACTGAGATCTTTCATGGGTTTAATTGAATATTACCCAAAGTTTGTCAAGTGTTTCGCTAGCAAAACTGAGAAACTCAAGGTTCTCTTGCGGAAAGGTCAGAGTTTTGTTTGGAGCTCGGAGCAACAGGAATGCTTTGAGTCCATCAAGAAAGAAATTTGTGATGCTGGAACTTTGTCTCCTTTTGACATCAAACTACAGTCCATAATTACTGTTGATGCAAGTGCTACAGGCTTGGGTGCTATCCTCTCTCAGAAACATTGTGGCACTGAGAGGACAGTGGCTTTTGCATCTAGGACCGCATCTAATTCAGAAAGGAACTATTCCGTTGTTGAGAGGGAGGCCTTGGCTGCTGCTTGGGGTGTGGAGTACTAACGCACATTTGTGTGGGGTACAGAATTTTCATTGCGCTCCGATCATAAACCCCTTCTTGCTATCCTCTCTCCGGGAGGGGCGGGTAAAGGTTCAGCTCGCTTAGCCAGATTGGCAGCTAGACTGCAGGAATACCGCTATGTTCTTGAGTACATCCCAGGGTGGCAAAATAAACAAGCGGATTGTCTTTCCAGATTAGCGTTAGACAGTTCTCAGGTTGATGGCATAACTGTTTTTGACACTCATGATGATCCTGTTGCGTCCGTTTAGGATGTTGTATGTGAAGCAGCAGGTGATTTTTCCTTGGATGAGTGGAGTGCAGAGATGACTAAAGACGTTACTCTCATTGAAGTGATGCGTCTGGTTACCCTTGGTAGGAGAAGAGAGACTTGTGTTTCTGCACGTCCCTTTCTTAAAATCTTGGACGAGTTGTCCACTTGTGGTAGCAAGGTACTTATGAGGGGGATAGGTTTGTTCCTCCTTTTGGCTTAAGAAACAAAATCATAGGCATGGCTCATGAGGGTCATCTCGGCAAAGGCTTGACTCAGCGACGAGTCAAGACTCAGTTTTGGTGGCCTGGAATGGACTGTCAAATTTCGGAGTATGTTGTTAAGTGCCAGATCTGCAAGGAGGGCGAGAAGCGACTCAAAGTTTGGAAGCAAGCTGTTGTGAGTCACATCGCCGATCCTGGCAAACCCTGGCACAGTGTCTGTATTGACTTCATTGGTCCCATGTCAGAGGAAAACGAAGATTGCAGGTTTGCTTTGGTTGTGGTGGATGTGTTTTCCAGATGGCTCTGTGTCCGTTTTACGAGAAATCCCTACCATATCTACTATAGTAGCTCTTAACAGCATTTCCCTGGAAGAGGGTACCCCTTCTATTCTCATCACAGATAATGGCACTCAGCTTGTTTCCCAGGACATGGAAGCCTCTCTCAGGAAGCATGGTATCACCCATCATTGCACCACCTTGTACAACCCCTTGTACAACCCCCAAGGTAATGGCATAGTAGAAAGGGCCAACCACCACTCAAGAGGCCACATCCAAGTCTCCCTTTGAGATCATGAGAGGGAGACCTCCGGGGAGCAAGTTAGTACCGTCTTGGTTGAAAGAGTTGGTATCATGTGATGGCTCTCGGGGCTCTGGGTTGAGTGTTGATGTCATTCCTAAGGGTGGAGTGTGAGTGGGTGAAGATCAGGTCTGGTCGCACTGTTAGGGGCTTGTCTAAGTTTAGAGGTCCTTACAAGGTCTTGCGTGCTTTTGACTATTATGTCATTTTGGAGAATGGTGAACGTAGAGTTGCCTTATACCAAAGAGGAGGATTTTGTGAAAGAAAGGAAGAGAGAGAGTGTGGTAGTTATCTTTTTATGGATGATGTTGAGTTTGGCCTCTGTGACCAAAGAAGACTAACTCCTGCTGCGTCAGGAGAACCTGTTTTACCCACCAGCCTCAACGAAAGTGCCACTACATCTGGAAACTTTGAGGGTAAGTGCTACCTCTCGAGCTGGTAGGGTTTGTAGACCGCCTGTATATTGAAGGGACTATGTCTCTTAACCTTTTGTGCTTCTGTGACCACAAAAAAAATACTCCTGCCTATGCCTCTTAACCTTTTGTTCTTACGGTTTCCCTTCTTTCTCCTTCCTCCGTTCCCTACCTTGTTTTGGTCCTTCATTTTCTTGTTGAACGAAAGGGGATGTGTTACGTAGGGCTTGTGCCGTGTCCCTCTGTCACGAGAGCTCGAGGGCGCCTCGAGGTCTCGTGCATAACTATGTAATGGAATGCGGGAGGTTTGAATGCGGATGGGGGACAGTTGGGAGAGACAGTTGCTGCGGGCTGCTGAGCCGGCCAAGTGCTGGGGTCCGCTCTTATGTTTGCTGAATAAACCGCTCATCTTTACCAGCATCATTGTCCAGCTTTTGTCGTTTATTCACAACACATAACAGATGAGAATAGATCTTAAAATGTACCTGGCAATTCAGAGATGGGTTTCCCTACATGGGGTGTGGCATATGCTGCAAACAACTGTTGTGTTTTTCCTACAGACTTAGTTCTGTCAATGTGAGATATTGGAGCTCATTTAAATGAAGAGAATGTAAACCCTTTTCATGCTGGTTTTGAAGATTTTGAAATATAGTTGGCAATTCAAATGTCTGATTAACAGACAGGAGATATTACCTTTCGTACAAAACGTGGGCGTGCAAGACTTTATGTACCGGAATGTAAGACTCTTCAACAGATAATGCCTTCAACTCACTAACTCTACCTAAAGAAGAGATATATTGAAAGACCACTTTCAATGTGAGCACTTGACAAGCACAGGAAATTATAGGTTTAAAAAGGAGTAAAATCCCAAGATCGTGGTTATACAGTTCCTGGAGGGATTGCTCTCTTTAAACGCCACATAAATGCCTAATTACATGGTTTTAAAACTGAGTGGGAGAGGAAGAAAGGTGCGAGCAAATGCCCAAAACCAATCTCTCTATAGAGCACTCCCCAGATACTGGAGGTGTGCACAATTTTAAAAATTCCTATTTACCTTGATGTTGACTAGATCCATTTGATGCGAGTCACATTTGTGAAAATATATCAACAGCACTTCTGATTTGATCTGATTCAGGTAAGGCTTGGATGTCTCAGCTTAGCAGATATGCAAAATCGTGTGTGAGGGGGGGGGGAGAGAGAAAATTGGAGCAGGTTTGGTGTGAAATGCTGTGAGGGCTAGAAATACCACAGGTTATTAACTTAAACACACTGATGTGTTTTTTCAGTGGGAGTTCACATACTTCAGACCGTCAGGCCTGACAAGTGCTCCACTCCCCAACCCATCATGGAGGTATCCGCTGTATCAGCTGTAGCCCAGGGTCTGCAAACTGACCCCACGCAGATGCTTTCCTGTTTCACCTCTGCAGTTTGAGCTTTATTCTGATAACACTAGATTCTCTCAACATCCAATCTCTTGGCAGGCTTGCTAAACAATCAAGTAAAAGACATGCGTGTTCTTGCATGAAATACTAAAGCAATGAATGGAGCAATCCTGCCTAACAGTTTCATTATTTTCCTCAATGTTGGAGACTGGGACATGTGGTAAAGAGGAATCTCTCTCTAAAATGCCGCACACTCCTCTGTGGGATAGACTTTTGCGGTCACCAAATTGATAATGGAACCAAAATGTTTATCTTATGCGATTGCTAATTCTTTATCTTTACAGCGAAAAAAAACCTAGCAATTGTAGGAATATCACTGTTTTTTGTTTGTGTGACAGGCACCAATCATCTAGATCAGTGGTTCTTAACCTCTGATCTGGGGAACCCTAGGGTACGCGACATCTATTCAGGGTGTCTGCAAAATTAAATCATATTAACAGATTAATAAAGTGTATTTAAATAAAGGAGGAAAATGGTAAAACAGAAAATTTGAAAACATTCTGTAAATGTTAAGGAATATAAAATTGGAGGCTAAAAGTTAAGTTGGTATCCACAGCTTGATTCGTGGGAGCAGTGCCAGTCCATCAAACAGAATACACAATAAATGATGGGTGGCGTCAATTTAATTTAGATAAGCTCCAACCTTGCCATTACAATTAACATTGATTTTTTTATATTTGTGTGAATCAAATAAAATATTTAATCAATTGCATATCTGTTTGATGAATGCTTGTTTCTGTATTTTTTGCGGTTCAAATCATCGAAATTCTTTAGACCGGATTCCTTGGATTTCAATAATGATTCAGTGGGGGGCCCTTAATGTTAGTAATGATTAAGTAGGAGTCCACAGAAGTCAAAAGGTTAAGAATCACTGGTCTAGATATTGGTATACAGGAACTGACTGCTCAGATGAGCTGACACTAGGGCTAGACTATTGAGAGAAAAAAATCTTGATGTCTACTTTATCCCAAAAAGTAACTGAACGATTTCAACCTACCACAAATCAGAGTTACTGTTGGCGATTAGGATGCATCAGGATGTGAAAATATGCACTCTTTAGATCAAATGTCAAAATCCCATTGTAATAGTGTGAGGACTGTGATGAGTTGACATTTTGAAGTGGATGTGAATGTGTTTAAAACTCTCTAGTCCGGGGTTTGGGCTTAAACTAAATTTCGTTGAAATTTGAAAGAAGGCAAAAAAACAAGTTACTTACCTGTACACCGCGTTTCCTCCGTATTGATCTCTATCATAGATTCACATGCTTGAATCTTTCCCATCATCATGGTGGGAGGCCCACGCTAATAATAACAAGCAATGCCACAGAGAAGCATTGAGAGCCATAGAGAACTTACGTGACATTGATAGCAAATTCACATTGTTTTATAAGAACCAAAATTCAATAAAACAGAGGACAGCCCCTGAAGCACACTTCCTCTGCAGGGCCACCACACCCCAGATTTTCAACTGCACCCCATGTGTGAGGGTCTGTCGGAACTCTGTTAAGTCTACAGTGCTCCAGTCAACTTTTGACCTTTTCAGAGACTTGGGTTTTTTGACCCTAGAAGCAATTCAGAGGTAACATCTGTTATGTCGGAGGGATCTAAAAAGAGGCTTTTTAGAACTTGCAAATCCTGTGGGAAACCAAGATAATTTATTTAAGACCCCCATAAGGAATGCCTTTATTGCTTACACCCCCCATCATAAGCCAAAATAATGTAAGCATTGTAGAGCGTTTTCTGCTAAAACTCTAAAAGACAGAGAAGCCAGGCTACTTCTATGGCTTCAAAAGAATAAGGCATGTGGTGATCCTACTTCTGACGATGAGAGGCAGGGTCAATCTTCACCAGTGATAAAGTGTAAGAATGAGTGCTCAACGTCATATGAAGGGGCATCAAAGAAAATAAAGTCTCATAACAAAGCATCAGAGACAGAAATGTCAGTGAGTAAGGGAGTTTCTGGATCACCTCCCTCTCATTAAATGCCTTCCAAATCTACTAAATGCCTGCAACTCCTTTTAAGGAATCATCATCTGGTAACTCATTTTCATTCAGAAACAATATATCGTGCCCAGTTTCTGTGAACTGCTGGTAAATGTTGTAGTAGCTCTTCCATTTCTTCCTACAGATGTTTGCCATAACCAGTTAATTGTTCCAGAGAGTTAGCAATGCAGCTTTTCATGGGTGCTTCCACACCAACCTTTTGTCTAAAGAACTTAGCCTCCTACCTTACCAGGTAGTATAAGACTATGTGTATGGGATCTTGCAGAGCAGCTCTGTAGCTGCAATCAGTTCTGGAAGTGACAAATCTATCAAATCCTTTTTTGGTAAGAGAAAGCAGCAGGAACAACTCCCACCTTCCTCCAAGTCCAGTCCTCTCTATGGAGCACTTGAAGTGCAACAGGTGTACTTCCAATAGCAGAATGGACAGATGCTCTTTCAAAAATTGTTCTGCTATGGGAGGAATATTGGGTCAGGAGGAGAGAAAAGGTATGGAGTAGCCTTTTGAACTATTTGAAAGAGCCATTTGTATTATGTTATAGGTAGCCAACCAGGGAGAAAGGGCCTGTAAAATGAGACTCTCCAGAGTAGGGTACTTGGTGAGAAAATCTGGGTCACCGGGTGCAGGCCTATGTCGCCTGACCACCTTGTGAATAACAGTCGGGGAAGAACATGCTTTTGACCAGGTAGCCATCAGAGTATCTTTGAGGGTGTCATTAAATGGGAGCAAGGGCTCAGATGTTGCTGACCCAAGCTGCAGAATTTCTGTCAAAACATTTGTTTTAGTTTCAATGAAGGGCTGCAGCAATTCTAGTACCCTGGCTTCCCTCCTAACCACTACTGCAAGGGAGGCACTTTCTTTCATTGATGACACATGTAGCAAGTCAAGCTCTGTCTCCGGGGAGGTATCATGCCTACTGGCATTCTGTAAATCTAGGTGTAAGACACTGTCAGTATAATGAGAGGGGGAGCAAGCATACGCTCACCATCATCAGTATTCAGAGGTGCACCCTGTTCAGTCATAGGATCAGAGTTACAGCAAACAAATGATGGACGGAATGCTGACAATGCAAACATTCTCCCCCAGTCGAAAGATCTGGGTTAAATCCATCGTTCTTTTGCCCAATACGCCACCCCAGTTTGGACCCAGCCATATGCAAATCAGTCTTGACCCTGTGCCCCATGAGAACAGTCCAGACCGAACTGCCAGGCCAGGTCCTCCCTGGACAGGAAACAAGCATCCTGGGACCGGTTTCAGGGTATGTCACCCTTCTTCAGCCAGGCGAGCTTGAATCCAGTGGCGCAGTGAGCAAGGGACCCACGTCTGGGCATACCCATCCCACTTAGGGCGAAAAGTGTTACAGCAAACAAATGATGGACGGAATGCTGACAATGCAAACATTCTCCCCCAGTCGAAAGATCTGGGTTAAATCCATTGTTCTTTTGCCCACTACGCCACCCCAGTTTGGACCCAGTCATATGCAAATCAGTCTTGACCCTGTGCCCCATGGGAACAGTCCAGACCGAACTGCCAGGCCAGGTCCTCCCTGGAACGGAAACAAGCATCCTGGGACCGGTTTCAGGGTATGTCACCCTTCTTCAGCCAGTCAGAACCAAAAAGAAAATGAACCCTCTGCTGATACTTACATATCAGTAGAGGCATTTGGTTAGAGTCAGGCTGCATGACCACCAGTTGTGATGCGAGCCAACGCTGGCTCAGGATGCGACATGGGTGTCGGCCCCAGATCATCAATCAGCGCTGGTGGCGTTGGTACTGGCATGTAAATCTGTACCGGAGTTGGTAAGGGGCTAGGAACGAGTCCCAAATGGAGAAACGATGCAGGAGAAGATGCTCCAGATGGAGCTAGAAGCACACTGAAAATTTGCAGATGGGACTCCTTGAAAACCTCAATCTGCTGCGGTGTCAAGGGCAGCTTAGGAAACTAGGGCAATTGGGACCAAATGTCAGTTCAGATGCCAGAGACCTTAAAGGAGTGCAACTTAATTATTGACGCCCTTGCACTTTCTCTTTGAAGGCTAGACTAGTCATGCTTCGCTTTCCTATGCTTGCGCTTGGAATTGAACTTCGAGAGCAAAGAATTAGAGTGGAGAGTGGAACGGTCACAGGAACAGGACTTGGAGCAAGACCTCTTCCAGAGATATGTTGTGTTCTCTGACCTACAAATTAACTCCCACTCTTGAATCATCTTTGGTTGTGTTAGGGCACATTTATCACACAAATCTGAGTTATGTCGAGCCCAGGCACCAAAGGCACACGACATGCGGGCCCGTGACCGACACCTGCTTCCTTCAGTTGTGGCACAGCCTGAATCCTGTCCTTTTTGGTGCAACATTGTACCCTCAGCACACTGTTCAAAAGTTGTTTTGGAGTAACAAAGAGGGAGCAGCACTCCGAATACGGGTCAGAAGGTGCAGAAAGGAACAAACTGACATCAGCCTACAGTGTTGGCACTTATATGAGGCGCCACTTTTGAGGTTGGGTGAAGTCCATGTGGAGCCACAAATTGCCATTTATCTGCATGTGGGAGTAATGCTACAAAATTCTCCAGATCCAGCCTGGTGGATCGGGGATATTTTAAAGGGAAGAATCTGCAGTTAGAAGTATCCGTCAGAAACTACAATGCTCATACTCCTTGCCCGAGTGCACTGACTTTGAAACCATGTATGCCAATCACTCGGAGCTGACGCTACTGCAAAACCCCCACTTGTTGCCCTCATTGTCCTGGCAACCTACCACAGCAGACTTGCCATGGTTCTCTAGAATGCTGGAAAAACTTTGCAATGCAAAAGCTGGTATGCTACGAAAGTTCATGAAAACCCACCACCCTATATCCCTGTCAAAAGGAAATTTGACATAACCAAGTCATTGACATATGTTTTCTATGTCAACATCATAGACTATGTGAACCACAACAAATTTCCTTGCTCAAGTTGTCAACTGTGCCAGAAAACCTCATCCACCCTACTCAACAAAAACTATAAAGCCACAGGTGGCATCTTGTTCCCACACTTAATTAGTTTGACTCTGTATTTCTCAAACCCAGAACCTTTGGGGTTGATACCGGACAGAAAATTCTAATTCTTTTAAACATTTATCTGATCTCTCGTGGGAACCTCTCTGGGAGCAAGGGAATAATGTGGGACTATCGGCTCCAGCAGAAATTCTCATTCGAATTTAAACTGTTTTAATTTTAAATCGCCTTGCACAGTGATACACTGTGTTTTATGGAAATGAGCATAAGTGGGAGGTAGATCCCTTAAATAATTACTTTATACCTGACACATAAAAACCTTTCACTATAGAAAGGTAGACAAATTAGCTTTATATGTGTCTACAGCTTTTTTCCGGTAGTACGCAATCTTTACATATTACAGCATTCAAGACTTTTTCTATTGTAATCTCTCCCATACTGGTTTAATTCTTAAAATCAACCACAGGCAGATGCCTCTTAGCACCTTTGAACCAGGTACTAAAACAGAGGCTGCAGCAGCATGTCTGAAGGGAAACTTCACCACAGCGCAATTGCTGACCTAATCCCAGATTTTCTTTTGCACCATGTTCCTTCAGTTATTGAAAAAGGAGAGCTCTCTATGGTTTGATTGCAGGTTAGTTACTCACCCCTCGGTCGTAGCTGTCTGCTCGCTCCACTTTCCATGAGAGGTTTTCAATCTCAGCCTCCAGTTGAGCTTGCTGATATTCAAACTGAAAGCAGGGAGAGTTTAGTTACACAGAAGAACAGCAGGCGGTGAAGGGCAGCCTGATTGAAAAGCAAAACTGTGAAAAGGTGCACTGACAAAATATTATATTCATTTCAATAGATGCTTTCAGCCTCGTCAATTGTATTTGCGTTCTAGCACCTTTAAATTCCTTGACCATGCATGTCCAGATATTCAATTTAGCAATGCCAAATACAAAAGAAACAAGCATTTACAATGCAATAGGTCTTGCATTTGAGAGAGTTCAAGCTATTGGAATTGTAAATGAGAATGCCTTTTATTTATTTGTTTTGATAACACAAATAAAAGGCATAGTCATTTACAATGCCAATAGCTCAAACTCTTGTAAATGCGAGACCTATTCAAAGAAGCGGCCGCCATTGTCCTGGGCTGCTTGGAAAGTGAAAGGCGCATGGCGCGCTGAGCGTTGCAGGAAAGCATGTCGTGCCTGCAGTAGGAGAAATTCATTAAAGAAAATAGTGCTTACAGAGTAAAAAAGACGTACCGTGTAATAACCGAAGTAAAAGGGCCAGTCCTCATGGGAGGTTACAAATGAAGACAAGGCGGTACTAAGAAGGGACTAACAAGCCGATTAACAATCAGAAGCCAGCATTTACGAAGGGCAATGACACAAGCCAATGATAAATATGGGCGGAGAGTGGGCGGGGCTTCTATTCCATGCTCCAATCCAGCATTCCGCAGAGCAGCGCATGCCCTGCCCAGGCTCGACTTAAAAATGTAAAAATAAAACGATAATAAAACAGCTTTAAAACCCATTTTATTATAGTTATATTTAGCTTGTGCCGAGGCTTGAGGCAGGCCAGGGTGATGATAGGCTGGAGGGGGAGTTGTGGGCTCTAACTACACTGCGCATGTGGGTTTGGCTGGCTGTCTCAGGCCGGCCAAACCCACATGTGTAGTGAAGCTCTCTCCATCCCAGCTGCACTGCTGGGGTTGGAGATAGCAGGCACAGACTCCCAGTCTGTCCTGGAGCGCAAATCATCTGCGCTCAGGCCAGCCCTGAAGCTGCTCTCATGCATGAGAACAGCTTCAGGATTGGCCGCAGGGCAGGCTGGGAGCCTGTGCCTGCCTGCAGTGGTGGAGAGGAGCAGAAGAGCGCGCCACGATGCTGGAGGGCAGCAGGTAAGTTTTTATTTTTTTGTTTATGTCCGTAGTCCCCCGTTTCCCCCTCACCTGCCCCGCCTTTTTTCCCCCCCGATACGAGCCTCTCCTGGATAGTCCATGTCAGGGGCACTTGGGCGTCACTCATGATAGAACAACAAGAAGCAATGAGAAATCAGGAGGAACAAACCGATTGCTTCAGGGTAGACAGACCGAGTCAACAGAGGAGATGTCTCAGAGCAGTTTTCGCTCTAACAGAAGTGCCTTTCAAATGAGAGGAGCTTGAGTTCCCTTTGAGACATGCTCAGACAGTAGATTCCACAAAGGGCTGGTTCCAGAGTCTTGTTGCGCAACCTGAGAATCCCTACTTAATAGAGCGTTCTGGTCTGAAAGTTTGGGTCGGAGTAGGAGGGATTCAGGGTTTCTTGATCCTCGCCGTGCACCAGGGATTCAGTTTTCCAACCAGACAGGAGGGAATGGAGTTGTGGAGGCTTTGTGTGTGATGCATGCGGTCTAGGATTGGGCATTTGCTTCGATGGAGAACGAAGAATGGGGGAAAGGTGGACAGATTTCTTGTGCCCCTGTAACGAAGCGGACAGCTGCGTGGACCCCGGCTTTGATGGTGCTCGAAGCACTTTAGGAAGACCGGAGAGGGACTTGCGCTATGACCCCTGGATATTGCAACTCATTCCTGTGCTTTCCCTCAGCAGATCAGTGCAGCCTGGGAAATTTGGTGCAATAATGATTGGCTAAAGGACAGCCCGGGGCTGGAAAAGCTGTGTCCCGGCGACATGGAGTTATTTGGGAATCCTAGCTACTCCCCTTTCGACTTCACCCACATAAAGGCTTGAAACCATCTCACCATCCTTTGGATACACTGCACCCACAATCTAATCTTCCTTTGCACAGTATGCAGTGTGCCCTCCATCTGTTGCTCTCCCCTCTTCGAGCAATGATTCCGCTTCATAAATACACTTAATGCATGAATGTCCATTCAGCAAAATAGCAGCAGTAGAGGAAGTGACATCACCCACCTTTTGATGTACTGTGACATCACGCTGTCCCACCCTCAGCCCTGCAACAGGCTCCTATTTGGTTCAGGGTAAAGGCGTACAGTGGAACCCACCAAAAGTAGGTATAGCTCTTAAAACCCTCTTTACTTTATGTTCCTGTCACTCCCTTCACGACCTGACACACCAGCGACAGCAAGGCCAGTTTTAGGGGTATCAAAAGGGAAGCCACTGGAATCAATACTCTATTGTAAAAAATAAAATGGGAAATGCCGGATTGAACCAAATGTTCAATTAGAATATAGTTTTCTTTCTCAATATTTACACCTTTTAAAAAAATATTCAAGTTAATGCTTAGCCATTCTACATTTCAAAGTTGCAGTGGGCCACACCAGATATGGAAACACGGGTCAAACCATAATATACCAGTGCAAATCAGGCATACACTGCACTGAGTAAATTTATTTGAAGCATCACAGCAAGAAGCAGGCCAAAAAGTAGGGCAATGGGACAGAGGGTCACCTGTGAGCCGAGTCATACATTTGAAAACCGACAGGGCCACCATGGCCTTTTATTCTTCAGAGGATGATAACGTCGGTTATTTACCGTGCCTTAAAACGTCAGGAAGTAAATTAACAAGTTCTTACCAGCCCCTGTACCGCCAAAATAGCAGGCACACCATTGTGAACACAGCTTACCCAGCCACAAGCCCGCTAATAGCCATAGGAAGCCCCGGATACAAGAAGGATTTGAACGGGTTTACACATCGATATTTATAACAACAAACATTTATGAAGTTGTTAAAAAGGACAGGAAAAGTCGTAAGTTATTTTAACAAGCGGCAGTGAAAGCGATCGCGAAAGCGATCGCTACTGTTTAAAAAAAAAAAAAACACGCCCGCGAGTGGTGCGCGCGTGCCACAGCAAGCCATCTGGTTTCCATTATCGCACCCGTGTCTGGGCACGATAATTGAAACCACATGGCCTATTGGTGTCTATTACGCGCACCAACCGCGTAATAGACACCAATTAGGCCATGGGCGGAGCAATGCGCCCGCCTTTGGCCAATTGCGTGCAGTCTTTTACAAAATGACGCACGAAAAGGCCAATGCGGTAGCACAAAAGGAATCGCACACGCACGAGCGTGTGCGATTCCTAGGTCAGTGCTAAATCCCCGTTTTTCCCCTACAAAATGTCTCGCGATGCAACGCTAGGCGCGAGACCTAAAAAGGAAAAACAAATTCTACAGTGTTAGATGCAACTGAACCGATTTAACAATTGCAGTTTCCATACATGCTCATGTTACAGCAAGGTAAAAGAAAATGCTACTTACCCAGTATGCATCTGTTCTTGGCATATACAGCTGTAGATTCATATGCGTTAGCATAGATCGTCATCTGGTGTTGGGCCCGGATGTTTGCACTTTGTTTTTGTTCGAAGAAGTCTTTGTAGTCACAGGATAGGTGACTCCTCCTTTTGGTGATAGTGCGCATGGGCATCGACTCCATCCTTAGATTGTTTTGCCATAACGGGTGATGATGGAGTAAGAGTAGTAAAGAGATGTCCATGTAGAATGTATCTAAGTAAGATATTACTGCAACAGATCGAGGCACCCGGGGAGGCGGGTGGGTGCATATGAATCTACAGCTGTATATGCCAAGAACAGATGCATACTGGGTAAGTAGCATTTTCCGTTCGAGGCATATGAGCTGTAGATCATATGCGTTAGCATAGACTACACAGCAGTTATTCCCCAAGCGGTGGTTAACCTGTATCTGTTGCAGTGGTCTGAAATAGTGTTCTTAAAACTGCCTGGCCCACACTAGCTTGTTGTTTTGCCTGCACATCTACACAATAGTGCTTTGTGAATGTGTGTGGTGTAGACCATGTTGCAGCCTTGCAGATGTCATCTAAGGGTATGTTCCCTAAGAATGCCATAGAAGCCCCTAGTTTGCGTGTAGAGTGCGCTCTAGGGGGAATTGTTAAGTTGCGTTTAGCTTTAAGGTAGCATATTTGGATGCATTTAACTATCCATCGTGCAATACCTGCTTTTGAAATGGGATTGCCTTTATGTGGTGGGGAAAAAGCAACAAAGTTGTTTAGTTTTCCTAAAAGATTTGGTTCTTTCAATGTAATAAAGTATCGCTCTTTTCACATCTAATGTGTGAAGAGCACGTTCTGCTACTGAGTCTGGTTGAGGAAAAAGGGTGGGCAACTCAGACTGGTTGAGATGAAAAGTAGAAACAACCTTAGGTAACAATTTTGGGTTAGTCCTAAGAACCACTTTATTTTGGTGAATTTGTAAAAATGGCTCTTGTATGGTTAATGCCTGGAGCTCACCAACTCTCCTAAGAGATGTGATGGCTATAAGGAAGGCTACTTTCCAAGATAGAAATTGTAATTCGCATCTGTGCATAGGCTCAAATGGTGGGCCCATGAGTCTTGTAAGGACTATATTAAGATTCCACACGGGAGAAGGTGGAAGTCTAGGAGGAATGATTCTTTTGAGTCCTTCCATAAAGGCTTTGATAGCGGGTACTCTAAACAAAGACAAGTGTTGACTGTTTTGTAGGTAAGCCGCGATAGCGGCAAGATGTACTCGTATAGATGTATATGCTAAGTTAGCACGCTGTAAGTGTAACAGATAGCAAATGATGTTTTGAGTTGAAGCATCTAGCGGATTGATTTGATTGCTAGTACAATAAATTACAAATCGTTTCCATTTTGCTGCATAGCATGCCCGTGTGGTAGGGCGTCTAGCCTCTTTAATGACGTTCATGCAATCTGGTGGGAGATTAAAGTAGCCAAACTATGATTTCAGGTGCCAGATCGCAAGGTTGAGTTGACTGGGATCTGGATGTCTTATCTCTACATGGTTCTGAGTGAGAAGCTTGGGGGAGAGATGTAACTTTTGATGAGAAACTACTGATAGTTCCAACAGGGTTGTGAACCATGGTTGTCGAGCCCATGTGGGAGCAACTAGGATCATTGTGAGGGAATGTTGTTTGAGTTTCTGAGCCAGTAATGGAATTAGCGGGAGAGGCGGAAAAGCGTAAGCAAATTTCCCTGACCAATTCATCCATAGCGCATTGCCTTTGGACAACGGGTGTGGATACCTGGACGCGAAGTTTGGGCATTTTGCGTTGAGGTGTGTGGCGAATAGATCTATTTCTGAGTAGCCCCAAATGTGGAAGAATGGGAAGAGTACTTGAGGATGTAGTTCCCATTCGTGGATCTATTGTCTTTGACGACTGAGCAGATTTGCGATCTGATTGTTTACTCCTGGGAGATGTTCTGCAAGGAGATATATCTTTTGAGGTATGGCCCATCTCCATATGCTTTGAGCTAGGTGTGAAAGCTGCAGAGAGTGTGTGTAGGAGAGTAGGATCTGCTTCACATGGGTACCCCCACTTTTTGCTGATGCTTCACTGTTTTTCGACCTTAGTCTGGCTGGGGCCCTGCTAATCAGAACCCCAGCCTAGCTGCTTCGTCTCTAAAATGGTTTCCATGTGCCTAAGGCACATCACTGATTGGAATCTGAGTGCCCTTATAAGTCCCTAGTATATGGTATACTATGTACCCAGGGCATAGGTACCTCAGAGGCCTACCAGGGGCTGCAGCATGTATTATGCCACCCCTGGAAGGCCATCCAAACTGACACCACAGGTCTGCTACTGCAGCCTGGGTAAGGTGGTGCATGCACCCCTTACTGTGATATAGGTTACCTATATCACTATATACATACACACATATAAACCTATAAGTCACTCCTATGGCAGGCCTTATCAATCCTGAAGGCAGAGTGCGTGGTTCCTATGTGAGAGGGTGCCCCTGCATGAGCAGGGCCCCTCTGCAGCGTTCGGAGACCCTTCTCTGATGCTGTTTGTAGTGCAGCCTGACCATATACTCTTAAGCGCATTATAACCTCGCGTTAAATGCTAACTTTGGAATGGCTGCACCGAAACATGTCGTGTTTGGTGTCAAACATCTTGGAATACTACCCCCCCCGCCAATTCTGGCGGCGGGGGTAGCATTCCACCCTTCTAGAGGGAGAGACATGTTAACCCTGGCCTGGCCGGTAACTTCTTTCTAAAGTCCTGGCATCACAAAATGGATGCTGCTGCCCCAGACACAAGTCTGGCCTCCTGCTGCTGGACGAAACTCCGGCAGGGGAGGCCTGGACAATAGGTTTCCTGTCCCAGGGAGGTGTGACCACCTCCCCAGACAGGATAGTGTGTATTGGGGCTGGGCGGGAGCACTTTCGGGTGCTTTGAAGTCCTGCATTGGGGGCACATTTGGTGTCCCTAGTGCATACCCCAGTTCAAACCGGATCAGGGGCTTGCAGCCCCTGCTTTGGCGCGAACTGGACAAAGGGAAAGGGGTGTAGCCACCCTCTGCCCTGACCCACCCATTGGTGGGGCCACAGAGTAGTCCAACCCCTAAACTTAGTATAAGTATAGGAACCCAGTCCTTAGGACTTTAGATTATCCCTGGACGAAACTCTGACACAGAATCCTGGACCTTCGACGCTCTACTCAAGACTAGAGGACAGAAGAATCTCCCTTGGGGTCAAGGAGTGACTCCCCTGCTTGGCAGGCACCAAAGAAGCAATCGTCCGGTCTGCATCGCCTAAGCTCCCGTCGGACGCCGAAGTCTTTGCATCACCAGAGGTGGATTTCCAGACTTCCCCGAGGCTGCCCTGAGTCCCCAGCAAAGCGGAGGCCCGTAGCGGTCGTGGGTAACGTGGAACCGTGACCCCTGGACACCGCACGCATTTGCTAGTGCATCCTCTTCTGGGTCACCCACGAAGTCGTGCTTTGGGCTCCGAGTAGCCCTAGCCTCCAGCACCAACTGCACCGAAGATCACTGGCCTCCACTCCACGAGTGTCCTGTGAGCCAGCTCCACGTGCACCGTCTCGAGGCTCCTTCGCGGTCGCTAGCCCGTTGGCTAGTAGCCCTTCACGAAGGCCAATCCTTTTCTTCTTGGGCTCCCTGGTTGCTCCAGGCTTGCCCTCACTTACCCTTGCTGGGTGAGTTCCTCAGACCTTGCTGGTCTGCATCACCGTCAATCTTCATCTTCATCGAAACTTGCCGTTGCCAAGGCTTGTTGGGTCCAATCCGGTCGCCGAACACCTCAGCACTCGACAGACATCGTGTACCAGCCCGAATCCTGCTCCTGGTCGCCGACAACGCCTCCTGGACCTCGTGGCTGAAGAGTCAAGACGACCGTCAATCTACCTGAAGCACTCGACATCGGTGGGCATCTGCTCATCGCCTTCCTGGTCACTGGCTAGTGACCCAGACTCTGTCCCCTCTGATTTCAGGTTCTTCAGATCTCCGATCCACTCTTGGATCCACCCGGACACTTTCCACTTGGTCGCCAGCAGCACTTTGCAGCAGATCGCCATTCAAATAGACGATGAAACCCGACCCCGAAAGGCACCTATGCACCCGGCTTCCCTGGGTGAGGTAACAAGAGTACTCCGGTGCTCCCGTGGGTAGAGACTCTAGAACGACCTAGTTCTCAAAGGGTTTGCTCCAAGTCCTCCTTTAAGTGTCCCTTTTCTTTAATTTCCAAACCGCGACTTTCTCCATAGAAGTTAACGGCGTCTCGCGGCTGTGTATTTACACTGCACGCGTCCCCCGTGGGTCCCCTGTGTCACTACCTTGGGTGGTTCCTTGTGGTCCAAGCACTTCTAGAGGCTCTAGGCCTAGTGTCTAGCTCAGTCGTGGTTCTTATACCACTTTATTGGTACATGGTTTGGTACGCCCCTAGGGCCCAAACGTGTATTTGTGCTATTACTGTGTTTAAATAACTTATAACTTATGTACTTCGAACTCTAGCCTCATAAAGAGACTAGAGGGGTGTGTTTAGCAATAAATGCATATATTTTGAATATATACCTGGTGTGGTGCTCTTTCATTTGATCACTCAAGAGATTATAGACTGGTAAAACAAGCTGCTTTACATTCCTTCAAGACTTAGCCTGAAGGCTGCTCTCCATAGCTACCACTAGGATAGCTTTCAATAAGGTGGTCTTTAACCTATATCCAATAAGGGGTTGTTTGGACTGGTGCAAGGTGCCCACTATAATTAGTGGACAGCATATGCCAGGCCAACTTCTCACATTAGTGTGTCCCCCCCCGGTTTTTGTATGTAGTACATTGCTGTCATATTGTCTGTACGGACTAGGACAGCCTTGTCTACTAGATGTAGTTGAAAAGCTTTCAATGCCAGAAAAATTGCTAGCAGCTCCAGATGGTTTATGTGGAGTTGTTTTTGTTGTAGTGTCCAAATGCCCTGAATGGTATGTTTTTGAAGATGAGCTCCCCAACCAGTGAGCAATGCGTCTGCTGTTAGCACGATTTGTGGAACCGGGTCGATGAATGGCAGCCCTCTGGAAAGGTTTTGTGTATTCCACCACTGCAGAGAGCGATGGGTGCGGCTGTCTACCAACACCAGATCGGTTAACTGACCTTGAGCCTGGTTCCACTGACGTGCTAAGCATTCCTGTAAGGGACACATTTGGAGTCTTGCATAAGGAACGAGTAGAATGCAAGATGCCATCATTCCGATAAGTTTCATCAACACTTGGGCTGGTAATAAGTGTTGAGGCTGAAATTGTGATATCAGGGTTTGTATATTGCATATCCTGAGAGGGTTGGGGTATGCTAGAGCCTTGCAAGTGTCTATTGTGGCTCCTAGGTATGCTTACGTGTTGGAGGGTTGGAGATGAGACTTGGTGAGGTTTACAGTCAATCCCAAGTTGTGAAGCAGCTGAACTGTTTTGCGAGTGTGTTGTATGCAGCTGTGTCGTGACTTGGCTTTTATTAGCCAATCGTCCAAGTAGGGGAAGACGTGAATGTGTGGTCTTCTAAAGTGTGCTGCGACTACTGTCAGACACTTGGTGAACACCCTGGGTGCTGTAGTTACCCGGAACGGGAGAACTTTGAATTGGTAGTGTTGTCCGTCCACTACAAACCTGAGATATTTCCTGTGAGCCGGGTGAATGGGAATATGGAAGTAGGCGTCCTTTAAATCTAGAGTGGAAAGGAAGTCGCCTTGTTGAAGCAGTGGGAGCACCTGTTGAAGTGTGATCATGTGGAAGTGATCCGATTGAATATAGAGGTTTAGCTTTCTGAGGTCTAATATAGGCCTGAGAGAGCCGTCCTTTTTTGGAATCAAAAAGTATAGGGAGTACACCCCCGTCCCCTGATGGTGTAATGGGACTGGTTCTATTGCATGTTTTTGTAACAGGGAGAGAACCTCTTGTTTTAAGAGAGTAAGGTGTTCTGGTGACATTGCACGCTCTTTCGGAAGGAGAGTTGGGGGAGTGCATGTAAGTTCCAGGCAGTAACCATACTGGATAATCTGTAATACCCACTTGTCTGTGATGATTGAATCCCAGACAGGTAGGAACTGTGAGAGACGTCCCCCGACAGGTGTTAAATGATCGGGGGGTAGTGGAGGGAAGTCACTGCTTATTGGCAGGGGAAGTGCGGGTGGAGTTACCTCTGCCTCTTCCCTTGATATTATTTCCCCTGTAGCCTCCTCTAAAATAACCTCTGGAGGAGGTGGATTGGTTGCTTTTATAAGAGGAGGAGGGAGTCTCTGACGACACTGTTTTTGAGCCACCTCTATAAAAGGAGCGGTGAAAGGAACCTCTACTGGAAGGCAATTGTAAGGCCCCCATGGACTTAGCAGTTTCGGTATCATTTTTCATCTTCTCAAGTGTAGTGTCAACTGTTGGCCCAAACAGATGTTCTTTATCAAAGGGCTGATTGAGTATGGAAGATTGGACCTCCTGCTTGAATCCAGAGATTCGAAGCCAAGCGTGCCTGCGTAATAGTATGCTGGTGTTAATGGCACGAGATGCTGTGTCTGCTACATCCATCGCACATTTTATGGAAGTATTAGTAATTAGCTTCCCTTCTTGAATGAGGTCGTTCGCCTTTGTCTTGTACTCGTCAGGCAAGTGTTGGATGAGTTTCTCTAACTCATCATAGTGAGCTCTGTCATAGCGTGCTAACAGGGCCTTGAGCATTGGCGATTCGCCAATGGTTAGCAGCCTGTGAGGCCACTCGTTTGCCTGATGCATCTAACAATTTAGACTCCTTATCAGGAGGAGGTGCGTCGCCTGTAATTTGGGAATTAGCTCTCTTGTGGGCGTTAGATACGACAAGAGAGTCTAAGGGCAACTGTCCCCTAATATATACAGGATCCGTAGGAGCGGGCTTGTACTTTTTATCCACTCTAGGGGTCAGTATTCTGGCTCTGACTGGGTCCTTAAATACCTCGTCTACGTGTTTTATCATGCCCTTGAGCCTGCGCAAAGTATTAGTAGACTTTTGTGAATGAGTAAATGTCTCCACAAGAAAATCCTCCTCTAGAGGGTCTGAGTGTAGCTCCACCCCATGGTATTGAGCAGCCCTGTTAATAAGCTGTGCAAAGCCTATATTGTCATCAGGTGGAGAGGGTCTGGAGGGATACAGGTCAGGGTCATTATTATGATCTGGCTCTTTATTGTAATCCTCCCATGGACAAGTGTCATTTGGAATGTCCTGGTCTTGTGGTATGTCCTGATACTCGTCCCCATCCCTGTCCCCATAATCATCATCATCCTGTGGCTCAGGTGAAAATGTGGGTGGTGGTGAATTTGATGGTGTGATTAGCAAATTTGGGTTAGGTGGAGGAGAAGGAGCTATGTAAGGGGGAGAAGGGTTAGTACCCATGTCCTTCTTTAGAGGAATAGGAGAGTCCTCTGAGAAATCCAGCTTCCGCTTCTTTGGAATAGTGGCTGTAAGGCGTCCAGTATTGGGATCAATACTGAGTCTATTTTGTTTTGGGTCCGAAACTGTGTCCTCGGATGGAAGTTCTTTGGGAGGAGTGTCTTTCTCCTTATGAACGGGTTTCGGCGTGGCAGCTTTATGAAGGTCTTTGAGCGCCGAACATTCCGAGTCTGAATGCTTACTTTAGTGTGTTTTGAACCAGAATGTTTCGGAGCGGGATGTTTCAGCTCCGAATGTTTCGGTGCGGAGTGTGTTGGCTCCGGGCTTTTAGGTGCCGAGGACTTCGGTATGGACGATTTCGGCTCCGAAGCAGTTTTCGGACCGAGGGCTTTCGGTGCCGAAGGTGTCTTCTGTGCCGACGGTTTAGGAGGCGGTTTATGTTTCGGTGCCGAAGGTGTTATTTCGGTACCAGAAGAGGGCCGGCTCGAGCCCGAGCCGGAAGGCTTGTCCTTATGTTTCATAGCCGGGCTGGAGGGCGGGGCTTTAGAAACTTTATGTCGGTGTCGACCCGAGCCCGAGGGCGACGCCGGAGCCTTAGTTGTCTTGGGTTGCGTGGGCACATGGGGGTTTGTACTCACTGTACGTTGACCCGGGGTGATGTCCAGGTCCTCCTCCATGTCGGAGTCGGCTTCGGAGACAGAGACTGGTTCTTCTTACTTGGCCTCGACATCGAACCTCTGATTCTTCATCGAAGATGTTCGGTATGGAGCCGCTGTCTCGTTGCATTTCGTGGCGTCAAGCCCGACGGTCACGAAGAGTCTTCTTCGATCGGAACGATCGACAAGCTTCGCAGTCTTTCTCGATGTGTTCCGGGGATAAGCACAGGTTGCAGACCCGGTGCAGGTCGGTGCGTGGGAACTTAGCACGACACCCGGGACATAGTTTAAATGGAGTCCGTTCCATCGACTGCTGGCGTGGTCGGCACAGGTAGGCCAGACGACCCGCCTCGAATTTCCAGATCGAAGGTCTTCACAAATTATACGATGCGCGTCGAATGGGAAACCGCGATCGAAAGACAATACCATCGAGGGTAGAGGATTGCGCGTCGAAGGGGTTCGAAAACTATACCGGAGCGCAGCAATACACATCCGAACCAGATGGCGGAAAAAAACAATCTAAGGATGGAGTCGATGCCCATGCGCACTATCATCAAAAGGAGGAGTCCCCTATCCCGTGACTACAAAGACTTCTTCGAACAAAAACAAAGTGCAAACATCCGGGCCCAACACCAGTTGGCGATATATGCTGACGCATATAATCTACAGCTCATATGCCTCGAACATAGGATTCTTTTACTAATGCATAAAATGATTAAGTCTGTTCACACAAGGTAATGTCGAGAAAAGCAGCATGACGTGACCTCCATGAAAAACTGGCCAGGTTCTGAGCATTAGTCTGCAGTTCTTAAGATGGGATCTCTCTTGAAAAAGGAAGCCCCTTAGGGATAGGGTGTTGTGTTTTAACAACTATGTTTTGATACTTGCATATGTACAGCAGAATTTTTTTTTTTTATTGTCCATAGTCCTTTTGTGGTCTGGCTGCTCTTTATGGTTCTGGGATTCTCGTAGGTCAAGATGGTGTGTTGACATGTTAGATTTCTACTGTCTGGTGGGAACGAGTTTGTCCTAAATTTTGGGAAAGGGTATGCTATACGTACATGCAATAGACTGGCAGTAGAATCGAAACCGAACTGAATAATTTATTATTTGACAAGTCCATACCATCCTTAAACAGTTCCTTCAAAACCGTGGCTTAATGATCTACTGCATTCTCTACTATTTTCCATCATTCTCCATTAATAATTTCCTGGCATAATTGCCATCATTACTGACCAAATTAGACATCAGTACATTAGACTTTGTCATTTTTTACTGGATAGGGTGGACAAGTGAAAGAATCGTTAGGCATTCCTCATTCATGAGCCACGTGCACCACTACCAACCTATCACTAGGTGATTTTTCAAACAAAATCCGTCACCAACCACAAGCCTATGTGTCCTCAGAACTGGCCCAGAGTGTTCAAGTGCGGAAGGGGCCTTTTCTCTAAGAGATCAAGAAGTAGTTCTCAACATCCTTTCCAAAGGGAAGATACAGGGTTTGGTCACTTGCCCCTTAATGCAAACTATTAGCTATTTGTCACATTCCTCAATTGGCTGCAATTTTTGACATTTCAAACCCTACGTAAAGAGAGGCCTCCAAATAAGAACAATATAGGAATCTTCCAAATGAGTAGTTGGACAACAAAATTTCCCACCTTGGAATGACGTTAAAGCACAGGTGTTTGTAAGTCCAGCCACTTCATTCCTTTCATCGCCTCCAGGCTCTGAGGACAGCTGCCTATTTCTGTAGAACACATTGCTCAATTACTAATATTACAATGATTTTCAGACTGGAAATAACTTTCATTAGTTTTTTGTGAGGATTACAGTCTCACTAAGGTGCTGAAGATGCCAATACTTTCACAAAGGCCGTGCCAATGGAATGCACAGATCAACAAACAGCACCCAGTGGTGACTCCCTGACATTGCATCCTCTAACATCTCCACCGTTCCATGCTCCAAAGAGAGGCACAGAAACATTCTATTAGGTCACTGAAGTTTACCCACTTCAACTTAGCAGAGCTATCACTCGCAGGTATCATTGCCGTCTGAGATGCAGACTTTTGAACAGGAATGGTGGGAGCAAAGAAGCCAGATGACACCTAGTTCCTGCAGTTGCGGTACAGTTTGAATCCTATTTTTTTTGATGGGACATTCTTCCCGTAGCACACTGTTCAAAAGTTGTTTTGTAGTAACAAGGAGGGGGCAGCACTGTGGATCCGGGTCAGAAGGCGCGGAAAGAAACAAACTGATATCAGCCTGTAGTGTTGGCACTTCTATGAGGCGCCACCTCTGAGGTTCGGTGAAGTCCATTGTAACTCTGAGGAGAGAATTTCTCCATTTATGTTTATGAACTGCATCACAGAAAGAAATAATATCGAACGGATGTCCATCAATGACCCAGAGGCCATCAAATCCTGCTGCCAAAACAGCCCATCAACCAATTCCAGAACAGACTCGATCAGACGCAGTCTTGAGAGGGAATTCTCCTCTACCCCTTTTTGCTAAAGAATGACTGCACGAATGCCGATCACTTCAAGACCATAACCTAATTCTTTTTATGTGTCTTCAGTGCCAGTCCTGTTGAAGGACTCCGATGGGAGATCTGCTCCAGTTAGGGCAGTAAACCGACTTATCCTTCACTGTCAGGGGCTTGATCTCTCTGGTGACAAACCTGCCGAGCCATCAGTTTTCTTTCTCGAGAGTGTAGGGCTTGCAAGACCAAACTGGGTCAAGCACTGCATTGTTGGCTGTAATGTTTAACACATACAAGTCATGGGCCTTTGACTCTTTTTTTTACGTTTCAACTTGCGCTATAAAAGGCCTTTTGTTCATGATGAACCTAAAGAAAATTCCAAGAAAAAAGTCAAATTTATACGCACAACAGGTTTTAGGGGTGTCATTTAAGTAACAGAGGCTGAATTTTATGTGGTTTTACACTGCATACCTGCTATAATACAGTGTTGAGCCAGCCACGTACAAGATACTGAGCAAGGCAAATGCAATCTTAACATAGAAAATGGAAAGCTGCACCCACATGCTGTACCGAGTATTTAAAGCACTTCCTACAGTGAACACAGAATGTCGACACCTTTTGCATGTGGTTTGGTATAATTTTCAGCAGCTGAGAATTTACTCCAAAGCGAGATCAAATCTGAGACCCTTCCATGGGACTGTAAGGAAATCGGGGGTTACCGAGCACCAAATGTAACACTTCAAATCGTTTACCACCAGGGTCCTGAGGCCACAATACTGTAAGACTCCGATTGATTGAACACTCAGGAGCAGACGCAGTCCAGAATGCTGTTGCATGCAGCATTGGGGCGGTGTTATTCGTGGTGGAACGTTTGTGACTTCTTATGGACAACATTCGCTGACTAGCTAATGAGGAAAGCTCTTCTGTTCAGCAATAGCAGTGGTTCCAAGTATTCCCTGGACTCTGTCCTATTTTAGTTTGGGAGATAAGTCACCCTCAAAAGTTCCTCTACTGAATCTTCTTGATCATCTAAGCACTGGTTCACAGCTCCTCCTGGGTTACAGAGTCAAATGTTAAACTATTCCTTGGCACTAGGCACCAGAACGTATTCACCGCAGGCTGCACCATGAACACTGCAGCTTCTCCTGGGCTGTTTGAGCCGGTGCAGGAAGATAAGCAACTGTTCCTAACTGGGGGCCATTCGAGAAGGGACACTGGCCATAAATCAATAGGAAAGGCAGAGGTCCTGACTGTGTACTCTCTTGCTTTATTAGGTATACCATGTGAATGTCATTCTGGTCCGCAGCAACTCTTCACCCCCCTCAACTCTTCATGCCCATCCATCACTATGTCATTCTCAGTCAGTCGCCACAAGTGGTGCAGTCACAACTAGAAGTGGGCCGCACAGCATGCTGTGGGTTAAACACTTACGAAGCACTTCACTGATGAGGCTAAACAGAGAAGAAACATGCTTGGGGTAGCTAGGCGTTTGGGCTTGGCTGTCCATTTTCGGGTGTGGCCATGGTTGATCTCCATATTATCGACCCGTCTGTAATGGCTCAGTAAAAAATATAAAAATGAATGAACTGTGCACAGAGCACTATCCAGTTGTGAAGACCCTTGGATAGCAGTAAATACTCTCAGTTCCAATACTCCGATGCAGAGCATTTACTCAGTGCCAAGGGAACAAGCATCAATCGGACTGATGAGCGTAGACTGATCATCATGGTGACTGTTACTCTTAGTCCATTGGCTCGTTTTCATTACCAGCTTGTGGATATCTCTGCAACTAGTGGTGGCAATAGATAATCCTTCAAAATCTGTTAAAACAGAGCTTTGTGGGACAGTCCCACTCACATACATGAGAATTAAATCGGGCATGCCTCTCATCCCTGCAGATGTGGGCGCTCAACCATTCCCCTTCTTGTAAAAAGGAGCCACACTGTGTGTTTTTGGTTGATGGAGGGGTTGTCAGGAGGGTGTGGGTGATAGAAAGGCTCATGGACCAAGAATAAAGAACCCCCATAAACTTTCCTTCATCATACTTTCACATCTTGTCTTGACCCCATTTGTAAGCTGTGGGTATATTCTACAGGTAGGGCATGCAGCATCGGGCAGCTAAGGCAAACAACTTGGACTTAAGTTGCTAGAACATTCAGTATTTTTTGGGGGAGAAAGCACCTGGAGCATAAAGCCAGCACAATATGCAAGGGTATGACTGGGAAGGTGCTCTGCAGAATGCCACTCACGACGACTTAGTTCTGCTACTGTGTGCTCTGACATAAGACCGAGGTTCGATCCTTTACAGTGTAGTATTAGTTCATACAGGATGCAATCCATCTAGCAATGGCAACGGCGGCCTTAATGGCTGCTCACCCAGCAACATTAGGAAAAGTCCTGAAAATTCAGAAGACAGATCCCTTCTACCAATGTATACATGCAAAGCATGTCTGACATCCTATTTGTGTGGTGTCCCTTCATTTCAGAAGGGATGTGAACATGGAACAAATGTCTGAGGATGTCCTCATTACAAAGTTATCTGGCAAAACCACTGGAATTAAAGTAGGATTACTCCTCGGGACTACTTAGTCCTGCTGGAATACAGTGAATGGTGAGGTGCAAAAGGCATGACTCATTTATGGTCTGATGTCACACCCACCAGGATGAAGGGCTCTATGAAAGGACCTTCATATCACATGAGACCAAAGGCTCAAAAGATTAGATTTTTCCAAAAGCTTTGTGTGTTTGTCTAGATAGAACCAAACTGAGATCACAAGAGATGGCATGACGTGTGGTTGAAGGAAATTGGTTCATCCTCAAATCAGATGTGTTTTTAGGTCTCGCCTACGTAGCCGCGCATGAGCTGCATAGGAAAAAGACCTTTAGCCATCGATTCCCTTTTTCAGGCAAAAACGTGCACGCGTTGCATTGCTTTGAATGGCAACGCGTGCACGTTTGGCGATTCCCTTGCGGGAGCGAGCGGCGCCATCTGGTAGCAATTATCGCGCTCGCTCCCGCAAGGGAAACGCTGCGCGTCCCTGCTCTCAGCCGCACTCCCCCCACTTGTGAGCGCGAGGCGCGCGCGCTTGTTCTTATAATTAGGGAACCCTGTGCTGAAATGCAGCTTTGCTTGCCGTGTGCCTCTGCTCTGACAGGACGGACCTGTGGCTCGCAAGGGGCTGTCTCGGGCTGTTTGCTGACAGGTGATATGTTTGCATGGCCGCGGGAGTCGGAGGGGGTGTTTAACCCCGGAGCTGTGCCCTTTGAACTCTCGTGTCAAAGGGAAAGAGACCCCCCTCTCAGGATCACAGGGACAGCTGCTCGTATTCACCTCCCTGGGGTCATTAGAAGCCCTTAGAAGTCCTGGAGGACCCCATGACTCCCCCCGGGGTCCTCTCTCTGCAGTCTATTTGCATCCTTCCCGTCTACTTTTATTTTCGTGGGGTCCCACTCTCCCTCGTGTGGTGTAGCTGCCAGGCTGTCACGTGTCATGTATGACACATTCTGCAAGTCACCAGCGTTCCAGAGCTGCTGGCTGGGTCTGTGTCGTGACAGGGCTCAGAGCCATACCCCATTTTCAGCTAACAGCACTATGCATGCTGGGAGTTGAAGTTTCACTTTTACTACTTTTTGCTCATGATCCTAGAAGTCCCAACATACTTAGATGCTGTTATATGAAAAAAAATTACATGGCTTACAGAAAGGCTTATTCATCAAAGTTCAGATGTCATATATCCCCTTAGAATGCTGTCTGCTTGGCCCATACATACAACGGGACAAGTAAACCTACAAACCCACAATGCAATTTGCGGTTGGCTAAAAAGCGTGTCTGGCTGGAAGCCTTACTCAAAATGACACATTTACGTGCAGGCTAGTTTTGTAACAAGAATGTTCACCACATTATGTAGTTCTTACCATAAACAAATATACATATACAATTGTTGTAATGTTTTTTTCCCTTTCGGGTAGACTATATGAAGGTGAAATTCTTCTACCAGTGCTATGGTCTCTGTGTCTTGTACATGTATCTGTGTAACATGTCTTGTAAAGCGCTAATACCCTCGGGTCTAGCCAGCACTATATAAAAGTCTGAAAATAAATAATTAAAGCGTCCATTGGCACTTAAATAACATATTTTATTATCAGCTGTAAAAAAATAAGTATATCTTCTGCTGGGACTGAAAGCTGCGGCTTGCACACTACACCGGAGGCTCTCAGTATTCTGTCACCAACAAAGTTATCTTACCAGTTTCTTAGTTTTTCCCTGAGTAGCATAATGAGTATAGCTAACCGTGCCAGCAGGGCCTTGGGCCTAGCACGCCAAACCTGGGAAACCACCCGTGGTTGATGCTCCAATGTGTAAACAAAGGAATGCATAGTGTAGCTGCAGATAGGGGATGGCAGGTGAAAGCTCAGACTGCAAAAAAAAAAAACATAAGACTCGAACACAAATTGAAAACATCGTGCCCTTACATGAGCAGGTAGGAGGATGCGCCTAGAGCTGCCGACTATGGAACCTTTGGAATTCGGCGCTTAACGCAACATCGTGTAATCACATCAATTTGGGCAAAATGATAAATCACTTCATCAGCCTGTGCCTAAAATCATGTGAAAAGTAAGTTTGTAATTCCCATTTGGTGTGCACAGTAATGCGTTTGGATGAATTTAGGAATTATATACAGATCACATGTCTTGAAGAGAGAGAGTGCGGGAGTGGGGTGGCCATATATTGCCTGTTTTCTGAATCCTTCTCTGACACGGTAGCCAATATAATTGCTTACCTAGCTCACCCCCTTGTACTGAATAAATTTCCTCCAGTTTCTCCCTTTAACTCGCAAATTCTACTTTTGTGTTCTGATTGCTTCAAAAGTAGACATTTGATGGAGTTTACAGTCTATTGAACTCCATAAGAACACAAGAAAATTTACCGACAAGCCAGCACTTACCAACATGGTAAGGTGAGTGTGGACTTAGTGAGTAACTCACTCTGCCGCTGTCACTGGCAGTAAAGACCACTGGTTAGCCAGGCTTTACACGCAACCTATTTGAAAGAAAACAATACAGGGTGTCTGTACAGGCCAAACCCGATGCTGGAAGAAGTCTCAGCGAGTTAACACTCACCACTGACGCATGCAGTGGTCTGGAGGTCAGGATTTTAAATCCCAGTAAGGCCAACTCAGCTTTTTATCCTTTTAAGGTCATTAATTTGGGTATCAGTAAACTCTTTACCAGTAATGTGTTATTTATATCACTTTAAAAAGTCAGATCTGAGATACTGTACACTTTCGACTGCTCAGGGGTTAATGCCCAACTATTCTGACCTTCATTTAAATGACCTTCAATTGATTCCTCTCATTTGGTATTAAAAAATATTGACGTTCTGCTGTGATCTTGAAATATTTGAGCACTAATCAAGGATATATCCTTACCAAAGACTTATTTAAATTAAGCAGTTAAGCACTGAAGAACCGCCCACTTAATCTATAAATGTTGCTTAACACGTGTTGGCTTGTGTGCTTCTAGCAACACCAGAAGTCCCTTGTATTTATGAGCGGTGTTTGAATAAGAACTTAAAAGTTGGAAAAGAAATAGATGATTTAATATCGACCTTCTGAAGTCTTACTGGTTATTTGGGCTTCTAGTCTGGCTGTTCAAATTACAGTTTGAAGCAGGGTTAAGGAAGGGAAGCTGCCATCTTGAGACCTATGTGCCAGTCAGTCCTATGTCCGTCCATTCCTACTCTACAGCTATTGAAATAAATACTATTTGAAGGGATGTTTTTGTTACCCGCTCCCTTTCTTCTATCAATTGTTAATGCTACACATAATATTTAATAAAGTAGGGGCACTGTTAATGTTTTTAGACTGGTAGATTAAGCAGCAGCAAAAGAGGGCGCAGTTATGTCAAGTGGTGACAGCGTGCCTCAAACCCTGGCCTCCTGGCTCCACAGCTTGTTCGAGTGCTGGATCGCAGCCTCTCTTTTCCACTCATGTATGGCCCTGGCACCAACATGCACAGTCCTCGGGAGTGCGACTCACGTGCCAGGCGGGCACAGGCGCACGGAGACCCAAGGGCACATTGCAGACAAGATGAATAAGCCGCCTGTAGATTTCCTTGCATCCTCCTCCAAGGGTGTGCCCACATAAATGGGCGAGAGCCTCCTAGAGTCGTGCCAAGCAACATCTGCCAGAGCGAGCACAGATTTATGAACCAGGGGAAATGCTCAATTACTCTCGCCGATCAGAGGGTTTATAAAGATGGCACCGAAAGGATGGTGCCCTGGCGAGGAGGAGTCGTGCAACCTGGTGGCTGTTATTCGAGGAAGGGAAGCAGCACAAGAGAGAGAGAGTAAAAAACCACATACATTCTCTTGGAGAGCTTAATAAACAAGCTTTGGCATAGCCAATAGGTCTTGCCTTTGGGACCTTATAAGTGTTTAGCCATGCAACAGTTAATGTTGTTGCAGTAAGGATATTGTGCTGCATAACTAAATACTTATAAGGTTCCAAAGGCGAGACCTATTGGCTATGCCAATGCTTGTTTTAACAGTCTCTTTGGCAGTGGAGGACTCTGCAGGGCAGTTCAGACGAGCCTTTATAGCTGTGTCCATCTGTGCACCCGATTCAACTTAGTGATGAGAATAGGAAACTTTATCATCGTCACCCATTGAACAAGTGGACTGATTTCCTTTAACAGGGTAGAATGGCAGAATCTCAGCCATATGAACAGGTTACTTACCTTTGGTAACATTCTTTCTGGTGAATATTCTATATACCCGTAGATTCCTCACCTTGCTAATATTCCCAGGCGCCAGACTGGATTTAGAGCTTTTTCCTCAGCAATGATTCTGTGGGCCAGTAGGTGACGCAGTGCAGCTCTGCTTTGTCCTGCCCCAGAAGTGACACAGGAGCCACATATATGCACCAACCCTGGGCCTGACATCGGTTTCTTTCTCAATTCTGTCTGCACCACTGGACGCGGATATTCATATGTGATCAGAAGCACATGTCTAAAATGGGACCTTTTTATAGATGGCTACAAGAGTCCATTCCACAAAAAAGTAGTTTGGAGGGTGGTGAGAAATCTGCAGTTCGGTATCCAACAGAAAGAGCATTACCAAAGGTAAGTAACTTGTTCTTGTGGATAATGCTAATTGCAGATTCTTCACCTAGTCAATATGTTCCAAAGAAGTACCTTCCAAGGTGGTGGGCCTGTAAAATAACTCAAACTAGAAATCCTGCAGGACCGAATGGGCAAAGTACCCTCCCCGTTGGACGTGGCCATCAAGGCAGTACAGCTTCATGACCATAAAGATTGACGCTCAAGTTGCAGCCTGACAGATGTCCGGAACAGGCACTACGCGTGCCAACACAGTGGTAGCAGCCTTGGCTCTGGTCGAATGAGTTCACAGACAATCCAGGGACTACTGATTGGACAATGCATAGCAGATTTTTATACAGGGGACTATCCGCCTTGATATTGACATTTCCTGTACTGCTTTATGCCCCAGCGTACCCCACAAAGAGCTGATGGTCCACTCAATGGTCTTTGGTACGATCAATGTAAAAACTCAAAGCTCTCTTGGGGTCCAAGCAATGGAGCCTCCCCTTCTCTTTCGAGGGGTGAGGCGTAGCAAAGAATGCCACAAGGGTGACAGATTGTCAGACATGAAAAGGCATCACAATTTTCGGAGGAATGCTGCCATAGTCCATAATACGAATCTGTTTGGAACAAGTGTGGATGACCAGACAGAGCTTGCGGCTCACTCACGCAACAAGCTGAAGTTACCACTATAAGGAAGATGATTCGAGAGTCAGTTGATGCAACTGAGAGCCTTGCATTGTAAGGAAAAAGAGAAAAAAGTCCCACTGTAACAGGATATTAAAAAAAAAAGGAGCAAGAGAGGGAAACGGATCCCAAGGGTGCCCTCAGCTCAGTAAATCAAACAACCAGAAAACCCTTGAAATGTCACACATCCTTATTATATTCATTACTTCTCTGGGGTCCCTCACTTCACTAGTAAGATAAGGGCAAACTCTAGAGCAAATCTACAAGAATATCCCCATGTATGTGCCAATGTATAAAACCTGAACACTAAGTCGGTGTCAAGGGACAGACCAAGTGAACCCATAAAACACCCAGACAAGAAAGCAAAGGGAGTGCCTCATGTAAGCAACCACCAAGGAGCATTCGGCATATTCTTGCCAATTTGATCACATATCATCACCTTCACCTCTCCACTGCACCGGAAGGAACCAACACCGAACAAGTTCAAGAAGAATGTTGCGTCTATGTGTGTATTGTTTATCTAGTGGTATTGTTTTATGCAACACATCTCTATCAACGCTCTGAGGTCACCTTTGAGGGAGGAGAAGCTTCTTACTCACAAGAAAAAAGGTTAAAAATGAGTTGCATAGGGCCTATTGCAATTTAGACTTTAATAATGCCCGCACTCATGATTAAAAAGACCATATCATGTATTAGACCATTTTAAACAGAATGGCCACTGTAGCATCACCAAAGGTTCCGGTGGATACACATGGACCAGACCTTTAAGAAAACACATCACAAAAGGTGAAGTAAATAAGGACAGCTGGTCCAGTAAACACAAAAAGGCTGAAAGGGCTGACAAATGACCTTTAACAGTGCCCACAGCAAGATCTTGGTGGGTGAAAGACAAGACAAAAACCAAAACATCCAACAACTTTGCCTGTAATGAGACTTTATAGTGGGGATTAAACCAGGCCACAAACTTAGCCCAGCATACAGCGTAAACAGCTTTCGTAGAAGGACATCTGACCGCTAGAATGGCATTCAGTACTTCAGGTGAGAGATGGAAAGCAGTCAATTGTCCCCGCTCAATCTCAACGCACGGAAGTGTAGATTGCACAGGTCCTCGCGAAACGGGAGCCTTATCAAAGGACAGTTATATGCCCAGAAATTCTGGGTGCCACCCTCTCCTGGTCCAATCTGGAGCCAGTAGGATGACCTGGGCTTGGTTGTTCCTCAGGGCAGTTGAGGTAGCGGCAGGAAGGTATACAAGAGTACAGTGCTACACTCTAAGCAGAATGAGTCTTCAGTTGAGGGTTCTTATGAACTCCGGAATGCAAAAGGGCTAACACTGTGTTCACAGCAGTGGCAAATAGCTCGAACCAGGACTCTCCCTATTGCTGGAAGACGTCCTGGGCCCCCTTCGGGTGTAGCTGCCATTGTAGATCCAGTTGGTGTCACCAACTGAGTTTGTCCATCCTAGCATTAAAAGATCCTACCAACAAGGGGTTAACAACTAGAGATGCCCTGCCAACTTAGTCAGTTCAGGAGGCACAGAGCCTTCTAGCACATGACCAAGGACCAGCCTTCGCTGTCAGTGAGAATCTGGACTGGCATCCCTTTGATTGACAGTACGAAGCCTTCAATGCCAGGCGAATGGCCAGCATCTCTAACAGGTTGATGTGGAAGTGATCACTGCCAGAGACCACAGTCCTGTGATCTCCACCTCTTCTAGACGATGACCCCAATCCAGCACGGACGCTTCTGTTACCACCATCGGCTCTGGGTGGGGTCAGGAGAAGAGTGTTACTGGTCCAACTGTGGTTGAGCAGCCCCACCGCAAGGCTTTTGCAGTCTCTTCTGAATCCTGGATGGAATCTGACAGATTCCATTGGTACTGAGCCCACAGACTTTGATCAAGAACTCCAAAGATGTTAAGAGTTCTTCTGTCATCTGGAGGGGGTCTATGATGGACTGTGGCAAGCCCGCCAGTTGTTGCGGTAGGAGAAAACGGCATTCCCCCAACTGCCGAAGGTGCGCTGCAACCACCACCCCAATTTTGTGAACATCTGTGGGGCACTTGAGAGGCTAAAGGGGGGCACGAGAACTGAAAATGATCCTGGCCACCTTGACCCGTATAAACACCTGTGGGACTGCAGGGTGGAAATGTGAAAATAGGCTTCCTGAGGGTCCAGTGATATCATCCAGTCTCCTATATTCAGGGCAGATAGAGCTTAGGCCAATTTGGGTATTGTGAACTTGTCTTTTTCGAGAAAGAAATTGAGTGGGTGAAGATCTAAAATAGGACAAAGGCCTATGTCCTCCTTCGGCACCAATAAATGTCCAAACAAGCCTTGACCTCCTGCCACAAAATAGACAGCTGCTCTGATGTAGGTGAAATAGGCAGCAGATCTGAAAGGATGGTAGAGTATATTCTTAATGGACCATTTGAAGCACCTATTTGTTGGATGGAATGCCCTGCCACCAGTGGAGGTAAAACCTTATACTGCCTCCAAAAGGATGGCCAAGTTACGCTAAAGGCAAGCTAAAGCTAAAAAAGGAGAAAAAAAAAGCAGTTTGGTAGCTGGAGGGGTGAGGGACTGAGCAGTGCGCTGCCCCTCGGGCCTAGGCGTTGCCTGTTGGATCCTCAACCTTAGCTTCAAAAGGACTGGGAGATATGCTGCTGTGGAGGTGGGCCTCAGTGTTATCTTTGCACCAAAGCCAAGAAAGAGGGGAAACTGTTGGGGATATTGTATGTGTGCTCAAAAGGCTAAGGGAGCAAGCTGTGGCCCTCCTTTCCTCAAAGCACTACAGGGCCAAGTCTGCATTATCTCAGAAGAGATGAGTGCCATCAGATGCCATGTCCATTTGTGATGCCTGAATGTCACATGAGAAGTCTGTAGATCTCATCCAGGTGTGGCGCAGAAGAACCACATTAGTACTAACTGCAATGCCCAAACAGTCAGAGGTGTTCAGCCCAGAGCATATGATATACTTTGAAGCATCCGGACCATCTTGAATAATCTGAGCAAAGTTGGCATGGTATTGATCAGGGACTGTTGGCAAGAACTCACTGACAATATCCCATAATATAAGACAATATTGTCCCAGGAGGCAGATGGCATTTATTGAACAAAGATCAGGCAGGCTGAGGAAAACATTCTCTTCCTGATCGCCTCCATGCATTTTGATTCCCTATCGGGCTGCATACAAGGGAATGCATTAGCCCCTAACCCTTTATGCCTGGACCACCAGGCATAAAGGGTTGCATCAGGAAAGGAGGATCACGAGGGGCAGGTCTATGTCTTCTGGTGATTTGTTATTTACAAGTGAAAAAGAGAAAGGTTTGGCTAAAGTGCCTATTAGTGTTTCCGTCACTGCTTCATTAAAAGGGAGAAGTGGTTCTGTGGAAGTCTGCCCAGGTTGCAGGACCTCAGTCAGGACATTAGCTTTAACTTCAATGGACCGGCGTCTTGAAGGTCCATAAAAAGATGGTCTTTAACATAATAATGGGATGCATCATCCCTGTAGAGTGGCAGCCGGCCTCTACAATACACTGCATCTCACCCTTCACCCAGAGGGTCGGGCGCAGCCCAAGGAGATAAAGGGTGGGGTGGCCGCTCGAGACCATACACAACAGCGAACTGACTCTGCGTGCCGTTATTGCAGCGTTTGTGGCCTACCGGCGCTTCCGCAACAATCCCCATTATTTCCGGCACCACTGTGCGGAGTCTGAGGCAAAAGGAATGCGAGGCGTCCTAGGTACTGGCAGTTTTCTATCTGAATCAGAATGAGAGTGGACTGGCTGCCTGTTGTAATATGATGCTCAGCCATTATGAAGGTATTTTAGAATGTTGGTATTTAGAATGTTAGATTGAAAGCTGGAGTCAGTTGCTGAAAGGGCTGAGCACCGCACTGGCTGCTCCTGGTGGGGCTTCCTTTCCTTATCACTTAATACTTAAATAAACCTACCTTTAAACTACATCTTCCGGATTATTCATCTTATTATTACATTGGCGACGATTGGAAGAACCTGCGTATGCTACTGCCACCTAATTCAACTACTTCAAGATAAAGTACCTTCAAGACAAAGGAAACTCCCCGAAAAGCAGATTAAGCTTACTGGCACCGAGAGCCCCACCAGTGACCTCCTACCGGTCGCCCTCAACACCAGCGTGCCAGTCCCTGCTTCGTTTCCTTGTCCACTGCCTGCCTCAGCTGCCGTTGAAGATACCTCTCGCCTGCCACCCTGACGTCTTGTTCAAATTACAGGCTTGTCTTGCACCGACTGACTTGCACCGACGACAGCGTGAGCACACACGCTGCCACCTATTAAGTGCCAGTTCCTACTTTTAGACCCTGCTGTCTCCCAGTTTCTACCTACTGTGCCAGTTTTGCCAGTCCCTACCTGAAGGTCTTACTGCCTCCCAGTTCCTGCCTACGGGTCAACCTGCCTCCCAGACATGCCGTCTACCATCCAACCAACCAACTCAACAGTGCGATCTTCATCTACAGAGTCTGCCCGTCTACTCTAACTGGTGCTACAGAAGTGGTATGACTCTTTGTTGAAGAAGTCTTTAAATTCAAAGACAGGTCTGCAACCGCATTGGAGTATCTTTACACTCCTCTTTCATTCGTGCACTTTGTGGATGGGCGGTGAGTGCTTACTACGGGATCGGCAATTACATTCCAGTTGGTGTGGACTGACGCAGTAACAGTGGTGAGGCGTTTTTTTTTCCGTGTTGGTTTTACTCTTTGAATCCTATGGTGGATGGGTCGTTAGCAGTGAGTGCGCGTGACCTTTTCAAATGTACATACTTGCGCGAGCAATCTTACCTGTTGCTTCACGCGCGCAGCACTCCCTCCATCGCGTCATTGCCTCCGCACTTGTCAAGACTGCTCACCGCCATCTACATGCACGTACGCACCGAGAGCCACCCCTGCATACACGTTAAGAAACGTGCCGCCATCTTGGGTTTCTCCCAACACCGTGTGTATCATTGAGGATTCGAGCCTCGTTTCCTTTGCCAACCACGTCCTTCTGTTGTATTGAGACTGGGTGAGCCCCTATGCGGTCTTCCTTGCGCTCCCACCTGCATCAACTCTGCGCATGCAGCGAGCGCGACGATCCGTTACCTTCCACCTCCAGTTTCTGACCATCCGTGACCTTGCCACCTCCAGTTTCTGTGTCGCTCGGCCTGGATGGCGAGCGTGGCGATTCTCTGCTGTTCCATACGTACTGTTTGCTTGCCTGCTGCTTTCTTTCATTGTTTCCGATCGTCCACCTCAATCTCGTCAATTTCGTTATCACCATAGAGTGTTTTCACTGGAACATAGTCATTCTCTGGTGCTTCACTGCCATCATATGGTCATTGGTGGTAATGCACCTTTAAACTGGAATTCAATCTCTGAAGCTGTACATCTTGCAGTGCTGCAATTTCATTCATGCTCAAAATGTGTACTTTATGGTGTTTTTACAGTTATATTTACATTATTATATTTTATTGCTCTGTACATTGCATTTTCACTGGAATGGGATCTTTCATTTAAGTTACGTGAATTCTTGTTCACTACAATTTATGCTTGCACTTTGCCTGTTGCACATGTCTCATTCCGTCATGTGGTCATCCTCCACATCTGTCTCACAGTTTCTTATTGAACATTGTTTTTACACAGTACTGGTTTCTATGCATTGCATTTTACAGTGTGGTAGCTTCTTCGCCACACCTATTTCTCTTTGAAATTTACATTTTGTCATGTGGCTTGCACCCACATCTATTATTTACATATTCACATTGTTCCGTGTGCTGTGTTCACACCTTCATGTGGTATCACCACATCTAATGCCCATGTTGCATTTTTACATTTTCACATTGTTCCGTGTGCTGTGGTCACACTTCCATGTGGTACTACCACATCTAATGCCTATGTTGCATTTTTACATTTTTTTTACATTGTTTAGTGTGCTGTGTACACACTTCCATGTGGTATCACCACATCTAATGCCCATGTTGCATTTTTACATTGTGCCGTGTGCCTTGTTCGCACACCTTTCACCTCAACCTGCTTTGAGGGAAATTTTACTGCTTCATGTGGTCTTCCTCCACATCCGTTTCACAGTTTCATGTTGTACACTGTGCCGTGTTTCCGCACACTTTTCACCTCAACTTGCTTTGGGGGAAAACCCTGCTCTAGCTCACCTCTTTCTTTCCCACCCCTGTGAGCTCAATACGTCTTCATTCGCTGTGTTTTTGGGGATGTACCCCATTCTTCTGCTTTGTTTATTTACAGCCACCATCTCCTTCTCTGTCTGCGGCTGTCTTTCACCCTTTCTCTGTACTTCGTTGTTTGTTTCACTCATCACTTCCTTCCTGCACCTTTTACTCTCCTCGTGTCAGCCTGGCCAGCTTTCATGATCTGTGTATTTAGGTTGTTTTGTTGTTTGTGTGAGGGAGTGTGTGTTTGCTCTTGTGTGAGATAGATGGATGGTGCATGAGTATGTTGTCTTTTGTGCCTTCTGTTTTCCCCGTCATTCATTTTCACTACTTTCTTTGTCTCTTGGCGTCTTCTCATTCTTCCATTTTCATTCTTCCTTTTCAGGTTTCAAAGTTAATTTTTATTTAGGTTGTTTTGTTGTTTGTGTGAGGGAGTGTGTGTTTGCTCTTGTGTGAGATAGATGGATGGTGCATGAGTATGTTGTCTTTTGTGCCTTCTGTCTTCCCCGTCATTCATTTTCACTACTTTCTCTTTGTCTCTTGGCGTCTTCTCATTCTTCCATTTTCATTCTTCCTTTTCAGGTTTCAAAGTTAATTTTTCATGTTACATTTTGACAATGTTTTCCCTAGATTCTTTCCGTGTCATTTTCCTCATGCCTCTTGTAACTTTCTCCCTCTTCATTGTAAAGGAGGGAGATGTTGTAATATGATGCTCAGCCATTATGAAGGTATTTTAGAATGTTGGTATTTAGAATGTTAGATTGAAAGCTGGAGTCAGTTACCGCACTGGCTGCTCCTGGTGGGGCTTCCTTTCCTTATCACTTAATACTTAAATAAACCTACCTTTAAACTACATCTTCCGGACTATTCATCATATTATTACACTGCCCCAAAGAGTGTGGAGGGCGCAACTTCTATCGAGGTCATGGAGGAATTGCTTCAGAGTCCGACAAGACAATGGGTTCTTTCCCCGGAATCTGTGCCGGCTTTGATGAGGCAGGGCCGCAGGGAGCAGCATGGATCATCAAAGTTGATATGAATTCGGGTTAGCCATCTGCCTCAAAGTCATGGCGGACCCCGTAGGGAAATCTGGAGGCACAGATGGTGCCGAGGACGTATCTGCCAACAGTAGCCTGCCTGAAGGCCTCCTCGGATCCTTGGGTCCTGAAGGCACTCCAGAGGGAGCAGGAAGGGTGTCAAAGATGCAGAACATGACTTCTTTAAAAGCTTCTACATGTTGCGGGAATGCCAATGGATGCAGGAATTCTGTTTCCACCGATATTAGCTATGGTGTCAGTTCCTCTGTAGAAGGTCGTGCAGCACCTTGACATCCCTGCAACTTCTGTGGATGAGAGTGGCGGGGCAAGGGAGAGTCATTCTTCGACTTTGTGCTTCTTTTTTTCTTGGTCCTTTTGCGGGAATGCCCTGGATAACAGGCCTGTGTCCTCGACTTCGGAGGGGACCAGCCCTTACACGTCTTTCAATGGTATTCGGGAACATAGAGCTTGGGATTTCATCCATAACAGTCCACACTGGACTTGGGAGCTGTGCGAAGACCCTTGGCACCAGGGACAGATCTGCTATCTGTAGTTCTCACAAGGTTTAAACCCGGTAGACTTTAGAGGGGACATGGTCCCTTACAATTTGTAGGAAAATGTAAGAAAACTGCCCAAAAGGATGAAGTACAAACGGAGGGAGAAAGCTCCGGAGAAAGAAAGGTGCTGATGTCAGCACACGAGGGTGACGCATGTATGTGGCTCCGGCATCACTTTCGGGGCAAGATGAAGTCAATGAGCAACAACAAGACGCCACCTGCTGGTACAAAGGAACAATGCTGAGAAAAGTCCCTGGATCCAGTCTGACACAAGGTGAGGAATCTGCAATTAGAAGTATTCATCAGAAAGACAGGTTTTACTTCATTTGGTTGGCTACATTGATTTACAACCAAACAAGGTTATAAAAAAAAGAGAAAAAAAGAATAAGAGGGACTAGTGTGATATTGAAGTGAAGGGACAACAGAAATGAAAACTCCTGAATACAAGGGAGGGTGGAAGAATTTGAAGAACTGCCCATAAACTAGACAGTTCATGGTGGGATGATCAGTTGCTGTTCACTTTTTTTGTTTCCATGGTATGCATGAGCGAATTGGTGAAATGGCACTTTATTAAATCGCAATTCACTTCCCTATACTGTGGAATGGAAAAACATAAAAACGCCCAACCTTATTAGGACATGAACGTTTCTCCATCTCCTGACACAGTCTTAGATTTGTACTAAAAAATAGACACATGCCATGCCAGAGCTAGTCATTGTGCGTTGTCTGGAGCCACAGATAGATTGACATTCATTTAGGCAGGTGCCCTCCAGTTTCCCGTCTATTTACTTCTAATTAGGAGGGAGATATCTTAGATTCACAGTAATTGGCTGCTCAGCTATTGCTCTCCCAAATAAGCGAATGGTGTACAAATGCAGTGCTATACAATGGCGTACAAACCTGCATCTGTTTTAAGGCTGTTTCCATATAACTACATTGCACAAAAGAAATAATTTCAGAAATGTAACTGTGAGAATGTCACGCATAAGGGCCCTGAAAACAATGAAATGTTACACAAACAAATTTAAAACTTATCAGCTATGTTAAGGTGACTCCCCATTGAAATCATAAGCGCTGAATAGTCCTGCCTTTGTGTGGGATCCCAGAGCACTTTTTCCAATATATATATTTCAGTAGTTCATCTCTGCTTTGCTTCAGACAGGTCATAACTTTATGTGACAAATTTTTAGCAGCCTATAAAAACAAGCTGCTTTAGCCAATTACATTAATTTACTTAAAAAGCGAAAATACTCTGCAAATACAGGAAGGTCACTTGAAAAACTAGGTGACAATGCAACGTTTTTCACAAACATTTGAAAAGGGAAATAAAGGAAATTATCAGGCAAATGTAGCCATGTAAGCTGAAGATATATTAGACTGAAAAGTGACACTGCGCCTTTAAGGACTCAAAGTCCCCCAGTGTCTCATCATGCCCTTTAGGTGGCAATTACCTCAGTTCTTCCTCACGATGCAAGTATATAATTCTAAAAGAACATTAATCATCTTTATCCCTTCTGCCAGGGAGGAGGTTGGGTTGCTTATGAATTCAAAGGAGATATCCCTGAAAGGGACTACGATTACAGTTAAGAAACCCTTCCTTCTCCTTCGGGAAATCTCCATGATAGCCATAAGCGCTTCACAGAATAGCAAGTCCATCCCAAATAAACAGCAGTGGAAGGGGAATACCAAATCAGTGGAAAAATTGCAAAAAGATTTCTCTCAGAAGCCTGACCTACTTGGGCATTTACGCTATAATCTGAATCGAGAAAGGAAAATACTACTTACCCAGTATGCATCTGTTCTTGGCATGTAGCGCTGTAGTCACACATAACCTGCCATCTGCATAACCTGCCATCTAGTGTTAGGTCTGGATGTTTGCACTTTGTTTTTGTTCGAAGAAGTCTTTTCCAGTCACGAGGTAGGTGACTCCTCCTTTCGGTGATAGTGCGCATGGGCATCGACTTCATTGTTAGATTGTTTGCCGCAGAGGGTGATAATGGAGTTAGTAAGAGATGCCCATGTATATATGTATCTAAGTAAGATGTAACTGCAACAGGTATAGGTACCCGGGGATGCGGGTGGGCGTATGGGACTCTACAGCGCTACATGCCAAGAACAGAAGCATACTGGGTAAGTAGCATTTTCCGTTCGAGGCATGTGAGCTGTAGATCACATGCTGTGCATGGACTATAAAGCAGTTATTTCCCAAAGCGGTGGCTAACCTGTAGCCGTTGTAGTTGTCTGAAATAGTGTACGTAAAACTGCCTGGCCCACTCTAGCTTGTTGTCTTGCTAACACATCTACACAATAGTGTTTTGTGAATGTGTGAGGAGTAGACCATGTTGCAGCTTTGCAGATGTCATCTATGGGTATATTTCCTAAGAAAGCCATAGAAGCCCCTAGTTTGCGTGTGGAGTGCGCTCTAGGGGGGATGGTTAGTGTTCTTTTCGCTTTTGCATAACATATTTGAATGCACTTGACTATCCACCTTGCAATGCCTGATTTTGATATAGGATTGCCTTTATGTGGTGTAGCAAAAGCGACAAATAGTTGTTTTGTGGAAAGGTTTCGTCCTTTCTATATAGTAAAGAATTGCTCTTTTCACATCTAAAGTGTGTAACGCACGTTCTGCCACAGAATCTGGTTGAGGGAAGAACACAGGCAACTCAACAGATTGGTTGATATGAAAGGCAGAAATGACCTTTGGTAGAAAATTAGGGTTGGTCTGAAGAACCACTTTGTTTTGGTGTATTGGTAAGAATGGTTCTTCTATGGTTAGTGCCTGAAGCTCACCCACTCTCCTCAGAGATGTGATAGCTATGAGGAAAGCTACCTTCCAAGTGAGAAATTGTATTTCACATTTATGCAATGGCTCAAAGGGTGGACTCAGCCCGGTGAGGACAATGTTGAGATTCCACACTGGAGCAGGTGGAATTCTTGGAGGAATGATTCTTTTAAGTCCCTCCATAAATGCTTTAATGACAGGCATTCTAAAAAGAGACAGATGTTGTCTGTTCTGTAGATATGCAGCTACTGCAGCAAGGTGTAAGCGTATGGAAGAGTACTCTAAATTGGAACGCTGCAGATGTAATTAGCAAATGATGTTTTGAACTGAAGCGTCCAGTTGATCTATCGGATTGTTATTGCAGTACATTATAAATCGCTTCCACTTTGCTGCATAGCATGCCCTTGTGGTAGGACGTCTAGCCTCTTTGGTAATATTCATGCAATCTGGCGGAAGATTAAGGTAGCCAAACTCTTAAGATTTCAGGTGCCAGATCGCAAGGTTGAGGTGGCTGGGATCTGGATGTCTTATATGGGGAACTACTGAGAGTGCCAACGGGGTTGTGAACCAGGGTTGTCGGGCCCATGTGGGAGCAACTAGGATTAATGTCAGGGACGCCTGTCTGAGCTTCCGAACCACTAATGGAATGAGTGGGAGAGGCGGAAAAGCATAGGCAAATATCCCTGACCAATTCATCCATAGTGCATTGCCCTTGGACAATGGATGTCTGGATGCGAAGCTTGGGCATTTTGCGTTTAGGTTTGTGGCGAACAGATTTATGTCCGGAAAACTCCACATTTGGAAGAATGGGAGGAGAACTTGAGGGTGGAGTTCCCATTAGTGGATCTGTTGTCTTTGACGACTGAGCAGATCTGCAATCTGATTGTTTACTCCTGGAAGGTGTTCTGCAAGGAGAAACATTGTGACGTATGGCCCATCTCCAGATGGTGTGTGCTAGTTGTGACAGCTGGAGAGTGTGTGTCCCCCCCTGTTTTCGTATGTAGTACATTGCTGTCATGTCTGTACAGATCAGGACAGCTTTGCCTACTAGATGAACTTGAAACGCTTTGAGCGCTAGAAAAATCGCTAGCAACTCTAGATTTATGTGAAGCTGCTTTTGCTGCAGGCTCCACATACCCTGAATTGTATGCGTCTGGAGATGAGCTCCCCAACCAGTGAGCGATCAGTCTGCTGTTAGCACTATCTGTGGAACCAGGTCTATGAAGGGCCGCCCTTTTGAAAGGCTTTGTATATTCCACCACTGCAGAGAGCGATGGGTGCGGCCGTCCACCAACAATAGATCTGATGAGACCCTGAGCCTGGTTCCACTGACGTGCTAAGCACTCCTGAAGGGGACGCATCTGGAGTCTTGCGTAAGGGACTATAAGAATGCAAGATGCCATCATCCCTAGTAACTGCATAAACACTTGAGCTGGCAATGAGTGTTGAGGCTGAAACTGACCAGAGTAAAGTTTGCATGTTGGGGATTCTGGCCGGATTGGGGTAGGCCAAAGTCTTTTGTGCATCTATTGTGGCTCCCAGATACGCCTGTGTGTTGGATGGATGTAGCTGGGATTGGGACAGATTTACGGTGAATCCAAGATCATGGACCAACTGCACTGTTTTGTGAGTGTGACGTAGGCAGCTTTTTTGCAAGCTGGCTTTTATGAGCCAGTCGTCCAAATATGGGAAGACGTGAATGTGTTGTCTTCTAAGATGAGCTGTGACTACTGCCAGGCACTTGGTGAAAACCCTGTGTGCGGTAGTTACTCCGAATGGGAGCACCGTGAACTGATAGTGCTGGCCCGCTACTACGAACCTGAGGTATTTGCGGTGCGCAGGGTGTATTGGGATATTGAAATAAGCGTCCTTCAAGTCCAGAGTGGACAGAAAGTCGCCTTGTTGAAGGAGCGGTAGCACTTGCTGGAGTGTGACCATGTGAAAGTGGTCCGACTGAATGTATAGATTTAGTTCTGAGGTCTAGTATAGGCCTGAGAGAGCCGTCCTTTTTGGGAATCAAGAAGTACAGGGAGTATACTGCGGTCCCTTGATGTTTTAATGGGACTGGTTCTATCGCTCCTTTCTCCAACAGAGAGAACTTTTTTTTAGAAGGGTAAGATGTTCCTGTGACATTGCGTGTGATCTTGGAAGAATGTTTGGGGGAGTGTTTGTAAGTTCCAGGCAGTAACCATATTGGATAATTTGTAAAACCCATTTGTCTGAGGTAATGGTGTTCCAGACCGGAAGAAATTGAGAGAGACGTCCCCCTACAGGAGTGGAATGATCGGTGGGAGCAGAAGGAAGTCACTGTTTGTTATTTGCGGGGGAAGTGAGTGCGGCGTTGCCTCTGCCTCTTCCCTTACCATTGTTTCCTCTAAAACCACCTCTAAAATAGCCTCTTGATGAGGGCGATTGGTCGTTGCCTTTGTAAGAGGAGGAGGGATTTTCTGTGGTAATATTTTTAGAGCCACCCCTGTAAAAGGAGCGCCGAAAGGAACCCCTACTCGCAGGTAAGTGTAAAGCCCCCATGGACTTTGCGACCTCAGTGTCCTTCTTCATTTTTTCCAGCGAGGTGTCAACTGCTGGACCAAAGAGGTGTTCCTTATCAAAGGGCTGATTGAGAATGGAGGCCTGTACCTCAGGTTTGAAACCTGAAATTCTCAACCATGCGTGTCTACGTGGCAGTACGCTGGTGTTTACTGCGCACGCTGCTGTGTCTGCTGCATCTAATGCGCATTTGATGGAGGTATTGGTGATAAGTTTGCCCTCCTGGATAAGATCATTAGCCTTAGATTTGTGCTCATCAGGCAGATATTGGATAAGTTTTTCTAGCTCATCGTAATGAGCCCTATCATAACTGGCTAGCAAAGCCTGAGCATTAGCAATGCGCCAGTGATTAGCTGCTTGTGAGGCTACCCTTTTGCCAGAGGCATCAATTAACTTGGACTCGTTATCAGGAGGAGGGGCCTCACCTGTGGTCTGCGAGTTAGCTCTCTTGCGAGCGTTAGAAACTACAAGAGAGTCTAAAGGCAGCTGACCCTTTATGTAGGCGGGGTCAGTAGGTGCTGGCTTATATTTCTTCTCAACCCTGGGCGTGATTATTCTTGCCCTTACAGGATCTTTAAAAACCTCATCTGCGTACTTAAGCATCCCCTTAAGCATTGGTAGTGTATGTGTAGTTTTCTGAGTGGAGCTTAAGGTCTCAAACAAGAAGTCCTTCTCTAAAGCCTCCTTATGTAGCTCCACCCCATGGTAATGAGCAGCCCTATTAAGAAGCTCAATGTAGCCTATATTGTCGTCAGGTGGTGATGGCCTGGACAGGTACAAGTCAGGGTAAGTATCGGTGTGTGGAGGGGCAACATCTTGTGGCCTATCCTCATCTCCATCCCCTTCATCCTGTGGGTCAGGTGATAGTGGTGGTGGTGAATTAGTGGGTGTGATGAGTAATTGAGGATTAGTAGGTGAAGGAGGTGGCACATAAGGAGGTGGCACATAAGGCGGTGAAGTGTTTGTACCCACATTCCTTTTCTTCAGGGGCATGTGGTGCTCATCCTGTTGGGCCAATTTCCTTTTTTCAGGCAATTTGGCATGAATATGTCCAGTATCTGGGTTAATAACCAGTTCTTTTTGTTTTGGATCCGAAGGTGTAACATCGGACCGAGGCTCTTTTGTCGGAGTCTTTTTATCTTTACCTGCAGTTTTCAGCATTGAAAGTTTCGGCTCAGAACTCTTCGGTACCGAAGATTTAGGCTTCGACAAAGCAGGAACGTGGACCAGGACGTGCTTGGATTTCGGCTCAGAGGATTTCGGCTCAGCGCCTGCATGGGGTGGCTTGAGCCCGAGCCGCAAGGCTTTTCTTTGTGTTTCGGCGCCGGGCCCGCGGGCGGGGTGCTCGAAACTTTTTCTCGGTGCCGACCTTGGCCCGCAGGCTGAGGGAGGACTGGAGCCTTTTTTGTCTTTGGTTGTTGGGGCAAGGGGGTTTCTGTACTCATGGTACGCTGACCCGGTGTTACCTGCCCCTCTTCTTCCATGTCGGAGTCGGCCTCGGACACGGAGACATGTTCCTCTTCCTCGGCTCCTTGAGGGTGTATTTCTTCTCGGTCGGAATCTTTGCCAAAGATGTCCGGTACGGAGCCGCCTTGGTGTTGCATCTCGTGACGTCGAACCTGACGGTCACGAAGCGTCTTCTTTGATCAAAACGACCGGCACGCGTCGCAGTCTTTCTCGTCGTGTTCCGGGGACAAACCGATTGCACACTTCGTGCAGGTCGGTGAGCGGAAACTTGGCGCGACACCCAGGACAGAGCTTGAATGGAGTCCGTTCCATCGACTGCTAGCGAGCCTGGCGCGGGTAGGCCCTATGGCCTTCCACGAGTTGTCCGATTGAAGATCTTTAAGTCGAAACGATACGCGGAGAAAGGGAAACGCGAACGAGAAACAATACCGTCGAGGGTAGTGGATTGCGCGAATGGGACCCGAGAAACGGCGCTGAACCGGAGCACAGCAATTCACATCCAAACCCGATGGCGGAAAAATCCAATCTAACAATGGAGTCGATGCCCATGCGCACTATCACCGAAAGGAGGAGTCACCTACCTCGTGACTGGAAAAGACTTCTTTGAACAAAAACAAATTGCAAACATCCGGACCCAACACTAGATGGCAGGCTATGCACAGCATGTGATCTACAGCTCACATGCCTCGAACATAGTGTTCTGTAAATGTGTGACCAAACCTACCTGTGGCTGCTTTGCATATTTCAGAAATGGAGATATTTGTAAGTAATACAGATGTAGCCATTTTAACTCTGGTACAGTGTGCTTTTGGTTTGCCAGGTAAAGTTTTGTTTGCTTTTTGTTTTGGTGGCGTAGTAGGATGCAGGAAACTACCCACATGGATAGTGATTGTTTTGATGCGGCCAAACCTGTTGTTGTGTCTTCTTATGTCTTGTCTTTTTGAGATAGAACTTTAGTACTCTACGAAAAAAAAAGTGTGTACACAGATCTTTCTGCCAGAGAAGAAGGGTTCTCAAAGAACACAGGTAATGTAATTGTCCGATTCACATGGAAATCTCAAACTACTTTAGGCAAAAAGTGCAGATTTGTTCTCATGATTAACGTGTTGCTACGGAATACCATACACAGCTCATGGGAACATAATGTCTATATCTCGTTGAACCTGCTTACAGATGTTATTGCCACAAGAGAAGCAGCTTTCCAGGAAAGTTGTTGAAAGGAAGCCTTGTAAATTGTTTTGACTGGTGACCCATAAGTCGTGATAGTACAATATGCGACTCTCATGGAGGAGAAGGCCTTCATACGGGGGAAGAGTCTTTAACCACTGGAATTTTGAAAAAAAGGATTTGCAAGGGACATTTTCAAAAGGTAGTATTGGTTGCCAGGTGAACTTTGATGAACAAGAATTGTAAGCCTGAACTGGCAAAGGAAGAGATGGTAGTAGAGCTTCTTCATGAAAGGTATAGCATTGAAGTTTCATTTAGAAAGAGCAGGAAGCTTTGTGGATGGAAGTTTAGTTTCCCTTAGAATTTCCATGCAATTCTGTGCGAGGTTCCTGTGTCCATACCGAATAAGTTCAGGTGCCAGGCTGCCAAATTCAGCAATGGTAGATTGAGATGCAGAATGTGGCACTGGAGCTTGTACAGAAGGTCCGGTCTGCATGGCAGCCTCCTCTGTGGCTGCTTTGATAGATGAAGGAGGTCTGTGAATCACCACTTACAGGGCCCTCCAGTGGTATTAGAATCATTCTGACTCTCACTACGTCATTTTCAGGATTACTGAAGTTATCAGGGGAATTGGTGGAACGACAAAGATATCTGCCAGACAAGTCGACACAGACTGGTATGATTAATAAAATCTTGATACGAAGAATAGGCAATTTTTGTCGTGTCACTGCTAAGAGAGCTAACTGAGGGAAACACCAGTCACAGACGAAGTCATGAAGGAAGATAGTGTTTAGGACCAACTTCTGGTTTTCCATAATCTATCAGGTCAGGGAGTCCGTCTGAGCATTCTGGGCCACTGGAAGGTAATCTGCGTTGATTCTCAATTTCTACCACTTCCAAATGGTTTGAGCCTCCAGAGACAAGGCTCTGGATATTGTCATGTTCTTCCTTATTTGTTCAGGTAATGCGCCTTAGTAATACTGTCTTGTCTGAACAAAAAGGGAGTCTGTACTGAAAAAGGGAAGTAACGTTTTTATGACCAAGTGCACATCCCTCAATTTCAACACATTGATATGGGATGCTATTTTCTTTTAGGACCAAGACCTCAACTCTGCAGATGATCCAAGTGGGCACCCCAACCCGAGAGGGGAGCATTTACTACCACAGTCTACCCAACTGAGAGACTGAGCTGTTTGGGAAGATAGGAGCTGGTCTGAGAAATGGCACCACTTGTCCTCATCCAGACATAAATGCAGTGGTCTCATGTGCAGACGGCGTTCCGGTAAAACGAAAAAGCACAATGCCATTGAGCCCGGAGTAAAGTTATTTGCGGGGCTGTCAAATGGGTTGCTCTCAGCTGATAGCGACATTTCAGACTTCTATAAAACAGTCTCTCCTCCGAAGGATACACTTTTGCTTTTAAAGTATCCAGAACCGCTCCTGGCTAATGCAGCGATTGTGCTGAGAGGATGTTGATTTCTTGTAGTTGATGTGAAGACCTAATCGGTTGAGAGTAGAGACTATTAACAAGAAAAGGATGATGAGCTTGCTCTGATGTCGACGCCTTGATCAGCCAGGCTTCTAGATATGGATAGATGAAGATTTTTAGTTTCCTCAGATGAGCTGCAACAACAGTTATGCACTTTAAATCCTTGGGGCACATTTTAGGCCAGCCTGAGGGTCTTTGTACTGATAGTGATTGTTTCCAAACACAAATCACAGGAATTTCACTTATTTGGCTATAGCTACATGACAGTATGCATCTTGAAGATCAATAGAGCACATCCAATCTCCCCGATGGAGCGGAGGGCAGATATAATGGAGCATCAGCATTCTGAATTTGTCTCTACGTATCCATTTGTTTGCCAGTACTAGATCCTGAATGAGTCTGAATTAGGTCTTCGGGCCTTTCTTTTTCACGAGGAAGTGGCAAAAATAAATTCCCAGTAATTTTTGGTAGAATGTACTATCTCCCTGGCTTGTTTTTTCCAGAAGATGGTGGCTTCTTACAGAAGTTATTCCCTATGTAATAGAGGAGACTTCTTTGGTAGAATTGCCAGAGGATGATATCTGAATCTGAGACCATATCAATTTTGAACAATACACAGAACCCAATGATCGGTGATAGTATTCCTCTCTTACAAAAAGTTTGATAAGCTTCCCTCCCCCTCCCCCAGAAGTGGGTAACAGAAGATGGGGAAGTGTAGACTCACTGCTTTGTAGCAGCAGACGTCTTAGCCTCTGTAGGTTGATGACCTGCTCTGGCTTTTGACAGACACCTCTGTTGATGAGGATGCCTACACTGCTGCTGTTTCCACTGAGGTGTTTGAAACCTCTGACACTTTTTTCTAGGCTGCATCCCAGTGTCTCCCTCTAGTTCTTCATTTGAGACCCATAATATGCGCGAGTGCTTCATATCGTGTTCCAGAGGCATACAAATCCAAAGTCCTCTGTTGTGCTTCTGGTTTGAGACCTGTGAGTCTCAACCACGAAGATCTCCAAAAGGTGAAGCCGTGGCAGTAACTGTGCGCAGCCATAATGGATAGGTCCGCTGCTGCACTGATAACTTGGTTTGAGGACAACATGCCTTTGTTGAGTATTTCCTGAAAACCCTCATGATCTCTTGGTAGATTGTTGATAAATTGCTGCAAAGAGTCCCAAAGCGATGTATCATACCTGCCTAATAAAGCAGTGGCATTCTCAGTCTTCAAGGTCATGGCAGAAGTGACACATTTTTCTCCCCACAGAGAAGGATTTTGCTCTCCTTGTCCAGAGGGACTGTAGAAGACGGGACAGTGGCACAGTATTTGTGCCACCGAAACAATGAGCTGGGGGCAAGGTCCATTCAGGGTAGCAGTGGATGCTGCCCGGCAGGTCTATATTTATTTTGAAGCCCTGAAAAAGCTGCGATACTCTACTAAAAAAAGGCCATAGACACTCCTCCCTCTGCCAGATATGCATGACTACAAATATTTTCTGTATGCAATTTGAAAAGTTGAGATCTGAAGCAGTGAAAAGGTACTATTCTCGGATATGTAGTCTTGTCAATAATATATGCAGTAAACTTTCAAAATTGGTAAAATATTTTGTGACACAAACACAATGTACACAAAAAATACTTGAACTATACTACAAAATGTTTATTCATTTATTATAGCTGTATTGTGAAACACTAGCAAGTGACAGATTGTTACTTCGAAGTGCTGAAATCCGTATGATTGAGCATTTTATAAGCCCCTTTTGTGAATAACAACACCCTTGGATGTCATGTAATGGGTCGTAAAGGCAGTAATACTGGATCGAGTCTTCGGAGGTCAAACTGCAGCAGGGGAACTCACTCAGTCTGCTATTGAAGGGGTTTCAGTCCCAATGGCACCATGGATGATTAAAAAGGCTTTCTTGCAGAGAGTCGCTTTCAGTAGTTTGTTTAAAATGCTAGAATGTAGCAACTATATTTTGAGACTCAACTGAAGGTCATGGCAATTGTATAGTTTAAAAGAACACAGAAAAATTATGTATGTGTTACTGTCAACTTTCAATTGTTTAACTTATTAACTACTTCCATATACCAACAGAATAAAGTTTTTACAACCGCCAACAAAATTTGGACCTTCGACTAAAGGTAAAAAAAAAAAAAAGCACTCACTATTAACTCATGTCTGATCGATTAGCCATGATCGATTAAGTCTACACATTAAAGCAGAACAATTCACAATGCTAGGAACATTTAGTGCATACTTCTGAAGCTAAGGGTAGACCTATTTAATGTTAAGGAAGAGAGATATGAGATCACCTTGTCTGGGAGGGCCGTAAGATAGCATTTTTCCAATGTTCTTGGGGGTATAGGGCTGTCAATCCTGACCGAGAATGCATGGCTTCAGATATTTCAAAAGAATACACCCATAAGGCGTGGTGTGGTGTGGTGGTCATAAGTAGTGGCACAAAAAGGAATAAGTGGGTTTTATATAGTCTCATTTCGCGGGGTTTGCATAAGTAGTAGTCAGAGGAAGGGAAAGAAGTCTGAACTGTGGTTAAAGAAGGGACCAAAACATCAGTCACAGGTACTACTAAATCTTTCTCTGTCAGCAGAAACATTGAGCCATTCCTTTTAAACAAAACTGGTCAAACCTTACTTTCCCATTTGTCTATTTCGGGCCTCTCAGTATAATGGTATCTGTGATCTGCAGAGAAGTGATCATGTGACAATCAGTATCTGGACCCTTACAATTCTGCATGTTAGGGAATAGAAACATCCCATGTGATTTCAGATGCTACATGAATGTGTCAGAACCAAGCTGCACAAGAGACATGTACAACCTGGTCCTGGCACATTCATGAGACATGTACAACCTGGTCCTGGCACATTCATGAGACATGTACAACTTGGTCCTGGCACATTCATGAGACATGTACAACCTGGTCCTGGCACATTCATGAGACATGTATAACTTGGTCCTGGCACATTCATGAGACATGTAGAACTTGGTCCTGGCACATTCATGAGACATGTACAACCTGGTCCTGGCACATTCATGTGACATGTACAACTTGGTCCTGGCACATGTACAACTTGGTCCTGGCACATTCATGTAGCATCTGAAACATCAAGACCCAAGTGAAAAAAATATCCAAGTAGTAAAGGGAATTGAACAAATCTGGAGCAGAAAAACCCTTCATGTTTAGCAGGGGAAGGAAAATATATACACAGCACCAATGAAGTGGAAAAGTACATTAAAAAAAATAGAACCTCTCCCTCCCACCATGTTTGTTTGGATACCATTCTATGACCATGAAAACTGTGGCGAAGAGGAAACAAGCCCCCTGTTGCCTCAGGGCCATGGGGTGCATGCAGGGTGGCCCATATTGTGTCCCCCGTGTGCATGCACCCCAGTTCCTGCATGGCATGGACTGCACCAGTCCACGCCGTGCAGGAACTGCCTTTGATGCTCCTATTGCGGTGCCTTTTGATAGGCAATGCCGTGGGACCCCCAAAGAACCACCTGCCAGAGACTAAAAAAAGTCGTAATCTGGCGGGAGGTGTTAGTGCGGCTTTGGCGATCTTGGAGCGGGGCGGTGGCGTGGCAGCCGCGCTCCAAGACCACCAAAGTCATAATAAGGCCCTTAGTCAGTCAAAAGGGGAGCAAAATGGCAACTGTGACTGCAAGGGCCTTGAGAACTAGAAGTATTCACAAATCTCATTCTTAAGTAAGTTACTCAAAAGATAGAACATTCATTTAGGAGAACAGTGTGTCAATCTCCCTAGCAACCATTTGTGAAAGTCCCTTAAGGTCTCTAAGCAACCCTTTTTATGTAGACAGCAACAATGAGGCTAGAGAACACCACATGGGGAAGCGGGCAAAATGTATAGGCCTTGAGAATGTTGCCCAACAATTACATACCAAACTCTTAATAGTGCAGCATGCCTTACCAGCTTCTTCCTGGGACCAGATTCCATGTAGTAAGCATATGGATATGTGTATTGCAGAGTGTAACGACACTGCAAAAGAGAAAAGAGAAAGCATTAAAGAGACATTGTGCTGCAATGCTCCACCAAGGAAAGCTAGACACAACACATCAGCAGGGTTCAACCCTTATTGGACCTGTTCAAAAAAGTTTGTTCTTAGGAGCCAGACACTTTAATTTCCACTGTAGATGCTCTAGCGTGATGAGCAAAAAAGGATGAACCTGAAGAGGAAATTTGAAACGCTGTGAGAGGAGTGATGGAATAAAAGAAGATGGATGGTAAGGGACCATTTCAATCAAGGGCTTCTGAGTGGTAGGGTGAAGAGGAGGCTAAAACCAGCTTTTACTTATACACACACACACACACCCCAGTTAAAATAGTAGCCAAGTGTGGCCATAGTCTTCATTTGCCCATGCATTCAATAATCCTCTACCATTAAGACGTGGCCCCTAGAATGCTATACTTTGTCTTTTTTTTGTTTTTAACTTTTTGGCTATCTGGACCCTTACAATTTTGCATGTTAGGGAGTAGAAACTCTCCCATAATTCTGCACCTTGAAGACCAGTTTCAGTTTCTGTGCAGGTTTATTAGTAAAGAGCATTCAGGAAACAGCTGCCTGGAGGATCCTGCAGGTCTTGCTCTGCTGTTAAATTCTTCTAGGTAACACTAGAATGCACAAAGAAGCAACACTCAAGTCATTATTTCTCCACCTATGTTAAAAATATATCCAAAGGCAATTTTTTGCATTTACATGGCTGAACACACAAGATATAATTGTGCCATTGCTGGGGAAAAGGGTTATGAGGAACAGATACGGATGGTAGAGAGTTCAAGTCTGCTGTAAAATCACTGGCTCGTCTGCCTCTAACTTTACTCTCTGATAATACACAATTATTCCCATCTGTACCAGACCTTGTTGAGTTCTCTTACTGATTTTTCAGTCTACATGTGGCGTAATATAGTTCTTTCTCTCCCTACCCAGGGCCACTGGGATAATGCAATTCTGCAGCTGCAGTGTTTCCTGGATAATTATGGGATTGTCGCACATTTCATATAATTGATCATCTGCTGCATAATTTTCAGATTTTAACAAAAAAATAGCTTCTAGCTCAAACGGATAAAAAGTTACTTAAAAAAGTGGCTACACATATTGACACTGTGGAAGGCCTTCCACAAAGGTTGTCTAGTCACCTTTCAGCTGCTTATTGTTTATTGGGTGCTAAACTGGTACTAATGAAGTGAAAGATTTTGTGTGTTAAAAAGACAAAATAAGAAAAAAAGATACTTACCTGTTGTAGGAAGCTGGCTCTGTATACGATACTGCCACTAGGTGGTAATACCGTGCTCAGTCCAGGGGTTCCCCAAAAGTGTACATGGCTCAATGTAAAACCCAAAGTGCTATAATAGTGGAAGTGTGGGCGAGCAGCCTTAGGCCTAACACAGTGTTTAGACATTTATTCCACAACAGTGATCAATAATGGATATACGGACTCAAGAAGGAGATCCAGACCAATTTTAGAAAAAATACTTTGTATGCATATTATTTTAAGACAAAATTATTCGTAATCAGGCAAGTTTTTAATAAAAATACTTTTCTCTTTCTAAAATCGACACTTAGAAACTTTTTAACACATTCCAATGGGGAAAACAATATTGCGGTTAAACAGATTAAGTATTAAACTTACAATCTCGGTCTTCGGAGCCAAATGTCAGCAGGGGTCAGGTAAGTACAAAAACTGCACCACCAGTGGCACAGGGGCAGCTGGGTGCAGAGGTCAAAATTGGAGTTCGACCCAATGCTTTCCAATGGGGACAGGGGGTGCCTGGTGCCACACTGTTTGCTGGCAAGTAGATCGGTTGCAGGGGCCAAGCTTTGGGGGTTAAGTCAAGCACAGGGTGGGGCGGAGGGGGAGCACAAAGCAGCACCAAACATACACCAGCAGCGACACAGGGGCAGCCAGATGCAGGGTGCAAATTCGACGTCGGGCGCACAATGCTTTTCAATAGGGATTCTTCTTTCGGCAAAGAGGCTGCAGGAGTGGCACTGGAGGTTGAAGGAGGAAGACAAACGACAGCAGAGGTAAGTTGGGATGTAGGGGGTCGTAAGGGTACCGTCGGTGCAGCTCACCAAGGCTCAGGGGCTTCGGGTGCAGGGGTGCCTTTCAATGTTGGAGTCTTCTTACCAGAGCCAGTCACGGTCGGGGAGCCTCTGGATTCACACTGCAGGTGCTGTCGTGAAGGGCAGAAGAACAGCCAGTGCTGGACAGGAGGTCAGGAGCACCGGGAAGACTTCACTGCACAGGTGAGCCATTCAGACTCGGGCCATGGGTGTCGGGTGCAGAGTAGGCTGTAGACACGGATCTGCCTGGATCCAGAGTCCTTGGAGTAGGTTTCTTCAGGACATGTCCGCTGTCAACGGGAGATTGGAGTCTTTTTCAAAGGCAGCAGTCCTCCTAGGGTTTTCAGAGGTCGCTGGCTGCAAGACAGGTTGCAGGTACGCAGGAGCTGGAGACATGCCGGTAGGGATGGGGCCAAGGCAGGCGTCGTCTTCAGTTTTCCCTGCAGGGTCGTCTTCTTTCGTCTTAGGACGTCGCAGATCTAGTTTCTAGGTCTGGGGGAGCCTCCTAAATAGTAAATTTTGGGGCCATTTTAGGGGAGTAGCAGGTAGGGCCGATTGGCAACTTACCTGGGGTTACTACACCCTCTATTATGCCACCCTCCTTCTGGGAGGGGGGAATAGACCTAGCCCTGACTGGAGGGATGTCCCCATCTTCAAGATGGCGGGGACTGAAATTTGTGCTTCACCTCACCTCCCCCACCTTAGGGGTGGAGTTGGCAGAGGTGGGCACAACTCCTATTCTTTTGAGTTTTTCCCACCAGTTTTTCCACCCAAAGTGGGGGTGTAAACCAGGGGCTGCCATCTGCTGCTAGCAGCAGAGGCTGCGGGTCGCATTACAAAGGTGGCAGGTCACATTACAAAGGTGGCAGGCCTTTGAAGCTTCCCTCTTCGAGCACTGGCCCATCCTGGGGGAGGAGGTGACACCTCTGCCAAGGTTGTGCATTGTTTCTGGTCCCAGAGAGCAGGGGCTCTCTTCCCGGGGGTCTAGAAACATGTTTGGTGGTAGTTGGCTGCCTACAGCCGGTCAGAGACCACACCAGGGTTGGTAGGTTTTCAGGGGGCATCTCTGAGGTGCCCTCTGAGTATATGTTTTACTAAATCTCACACTGGAATCAGTGTGGATTTATTACAAGGAGCTGTTTGGTACCAAACACTCCTGGGTTCAGTGAAGCCATCATGGTGATGTGGAAAACGAGATGTCAAGTTCCCAGCCCATGTACTCTTTATGGCTTCCCTGGCACTTATAATATTGGGGAATAGACCCCAATACTATAGGGGCATATCTGCTCATGCAGATATGCCCGCACCTGGGATATAGTGTGTAGGAAACTGGCTCTGTATATACTATACCAAAGTAAGGTATAGTGTGCACCCAGTCCAGTGGATCCCCAAAGGCTTACAGAGGTAAAAGTAGATAATACCTTACTCTCTATTTGTGGTAGTGTGGGCGAGCAGTAAGGCTTTATCAGAGGGTACTGTTAAGCATTTATTGTACACACTCAGGCAAGAAATGATGTCACACACTCAAAGACTGAACTCAGATCAATTGTTTGTATCAAAAATATTTCTTTAGTTGTATTTTATTTTTAGAACCAAGCAGAACTTGGTACAGGTAAGTAAAATTGTACTTTTCACAACAGATTGATCAGAATATGCAAGTTGGTTGAAACTGACTTTGTTAAAGGTTTGAGAAACATTTAAAATCAGTTGAAACTTGTAATTACTTTGCGATTACTTTTCAGATTACTCTTGAGACTACTTTTCAGATTACTTTTTCTACTCAGTGTGGCATTCCTAGATATCACACTGGGACATTTCCTAGACAAAGGTAAGTAAAGTATTCTGATATTAAAACACAGTTGCTTAGGTTTCCATACAAACACAACTCAATACAGAACTTTTTCAGAGGACAATCAATGCAATCCAATGGAGGAAAATGTGGTTATCGGTTTACAGGTAAGCAATCGATCTTTAGGGTTGCGTTTCGGGAGTTAGAACAAGGCTTCCCCCAGGGTCAAGGATGGACTCAAAGAGCACCCTCAGGGCACTAGGGCGGCCGGCTGGGTGCAGAGTGCTGTAGCCCAATGTTAGCCTATGGGGGCGTCGGTTGGTGGCTGCTCTCTAGCAAGCCACGGGTTTGAGGGAGCATAGCTCCTAAGGTTAAGCTCAGGGCAAAGGAGGATCCGAGTTAGTACACAAGGTGCACCCACAGCAGCACAGGGCGGCCAGGTGCAGGGTGCTGATTTGGCGTTGGGTGCCCTTTGTTTTCAATGGAGATCTCCGGTCGGAACGAAGACTGAAGGTTCGGGCTAGGAGGCTTCCTGGAGGCGACCACCGGTTGGAGAGGTAAGTTGGGATGCAGGGGGATGCCTGGACACAGTCGGTTGGGCCACCTAAGGCAGTGGGGCGTCTGGTTTCCTTACCAGCTCCGGTCGCGGTCGGGGGGGTGGGGGGGGATCCTCCAGAAGAGGCTGCAGGCATCGTCGGGAGGCTTGAGGTAGGTCAGGATCACTAGATCCCAGGTCAGGTTCGCTGGGAGGACCTCCTCAGGGTGTTGGGCCACTCGAACTCGGGCCGTGGGCTTTGGGTGCAGATTCGGCCGGAGCCAGAGTCTGGTTTTTGAGCAAGTCCAGTGCTCACAGGAGACAGAGTCTTTGCAGGGAAGGTCCTCCAGGATCCGGGGGAGAGGGGGGGGGGGGGTTCTGGCTACGCCGGGATTACGTTGGAGCAGGTAAAGGTCAGGACAGGCCGGTAGGGCTGGGGCCAAGGCAGTTGGTGTCCCCCTCTTCTTCCTTCAGCACGGCTCTTCGGTCCTTCATCTTCTTGCTTGTCTGAGGAGGCAAGGTTCGGGGTCGCCACTAAATACAAAATTTAGGGGTGTTTCAGGTAGGTACAGGTCGGGACCAATGGCTCCCTTCCTTGGGGTGGGTACACCCCCTATGCCACCTTCCAGTGGGAGGGCGGTTATAAGCCTCTCTGGTTGGCTGGGTCCCCCCATCTTCAAGATGGCAGGGACTAGGAGTTGTGCCTTGCCTCCTTCACCTGAGGGGTGGAGTTGGCAAAGGTGGGCACACCTCTCCTCCCATCTTGGTTTTCCCACTGATTCTCCCTCCCAAAGTGGGGGTTAGAACTGGTGAGGGCTAGTTGCTTGGAGCAGCAAAAGGCAGGGTCAGCTAACAGAGGCGGCAAGCCTTTGAAGTTTCCCCTTCATGGACCTGCCCATCCTGTGAGAAGAGGCTTGGCACCTCTGCACAGGATGTGCTTTGTTTCAGGACCCCAAGAGTGGGAGGCTCTTGACCCAGGGATCAAGAAACATGTCTGGGGGTGGCAGCTGGCGAACAGCCACTGAGCCAGGACACTAGAGTTAGGTCATTTTTCAGGGGGCATCTCTTAGATGCCCTCGGAGTGCTTTTTATATTAAATACAACACTGGCATCAGTGTGGGTTTAATGGGCTGAGAAGTTGGATACCAAACTTCAGTCTTCAGTAAAGCCATCATGAAGCTGTGGAGTTCGAGGTGCAAAACTTCCAGCACATGGTTTAAAATGGCTTCACTGCACTTACAATACCTGTGAATGGCACCGGTACTGTAAGGGCCCAGAGCTCATGCCAATGCGCCCTCACCTGTGGCATAGTGCACCCTGCCTTAGGGCTGTAAGGCCTGCTAGAGGGGTGACTGACCTATGCCACAGGCAGTGTTTTGGTGGGCATTGCACACAGGGATGTGTGCCATGTTGACTTGTAGTTTTAGGGTCTCCCCCTGGCACACAGACTGCACTGGCAGTGCGTATGGGTCAGGGGAGGAATCTGAGGGTGGCAAAATGTATGCTTCATCCCTCAGAGACTCTCTCTGGCTACAAGGCCCTTGGTGCCCCTGGCACCTTTTACAAGGGACGTATATGTAGGCCAGAGGAGTGTGTGAGTGTGTGTGTGTGAGAGTGTGTGTGTGTGAGAGTGTGTGAGTGTGTGAGTGTGTGAGTGAGTGAGTGAGTGAGTGAGTGAGTGAGTGAGTGAGTGAGTGAGTGAGTGAGTGAGTGAGTGAGTGAGTGAGTGAGTGAGTGTGTGTGTGTGTGTGTGTGTGTGTGTGTGTGTGTGTGTGTGTGTGTGTGTGTGTGTTACTGCACCAGAACCCCATTTTCTCACTCCTGTAACTATTTCTGTAGTACTGGTATATTTCAGAGTCGCATGCTTAATTCATCCCGGTCGTCGAGCTGGGAGTCCCACAGTAACCATAGAAAGCAGTGCAATGTTAAGGGCAGAAAAGCTTTACTGCAGTCACAGGAGTAGACTATCCACATCATCTCAAAAGATTCAAACTTGTGCCCATCAGCATACTGCACAGCAATTACCCTTCCTCACCCAGGGCAACATTGCTCAGATTTCATAGCACAAGAGCTGAAAAAGAATAGAACATGAGTGAGCCTCAGATGGGTGGTCCGCAGGGGCATCTATGAAAGACACCAATACTTGAGAACTTCAGTTGCAAGTCATTCTTTTCTTCTCCAATAATGGATATTTCATAAACTCATACGTTGACTCAGAGTTGCAAGCAGTATATAAGCAGTATATTCACAGTATACAGTTGTTGGCAAATGGTTGGAGACAAAGAAGAAAAGACTCATCTTACAGAAATAGAGGACTGCTTGTCTCACTGCTGCATCTCTGTGTACTGTTTAATCAACATAGAAATGTTGCGTGAAGGTGTGTCTGTTCCTCCGGGATTCTGCCATGTAAATGTCTAAGTGTACTCCTGCACATAAGGCTGTGAATGTAGAAAACGGCTTGTCCAAAGTATTGTTACATTTCCCTGGAGAGGACAGCCCACTTTATGACAAAAGACTACAGCTACAGACACCTAGCCTGCTATATCCTGCTTTGAAAGAGATTGTCCTTTTTGTTGAGGACCATAAGCCACAAAAAGTTGATCAGGTCACCAAAACAATTCTGTCCTGTCAATATAAAACTACTTTTCACATGTAAAGAACAAATAGCTCCTTCAGCTACATTACCTGGATTTTCAAAGTGTTTTTTAAAGCTACAGGTTAATTTAAATGGAAGTCAGATGGCACTTTAGGAACTAAATTTAAGAAAGGGTTCTTTGATCATAAAGGCCCAAACCTTCCAGCAGAAGTTGGAGTCAATAGAAGCGCCATCCTCCAAGATTGAAATTTCACTTCAGTCTTGTGAACTGGCTCCAATGGAATTCTAATGAAATGGAATAGAACTATGTTACGTTCCAATGGAGTAGGAGGAGGTCTTATTAGAGGAAACGCTCTCAAAAGACCTTTCATGAATTTCTTAACGAGTCTTTTAAACCAAAGCAATGGCTGGCTCAGTGTCCTTCTAAAGCATGAAATGGGAGTAAAATTGACTGATGGGTGACTTAGGCCAGATCTTGCGAAGTGAAGCAGGTAAAGTAATACTTGCTGTAGAAATGAAGATATGGGGTGCAAACTAGGTTTGGCACACTAACAGAATAATTTCCATTTTGGTTCATAAGTCTTTTTTGTAGAAACGTCTCTAGCTTTTGACAGAAAGTCTCTGCAGTCATCTGAGATATCTAGGAGGTAAAACGTATTGAATTTAGGAGCCAGCCAACAAGTGTGGTTTGGATGCAGGATCTGACAGTTACAGCGAAACGGATTCAGTGACTGTCTCCACAGAATTCGAGGCTGTTCTGAAGAAAAGTAGCTCTGTGAATAAATACTCTTTGGGACACCACGGGGCAGAACAGAATGAGGTGATACGGCTCCGTCTTCATTTTGTCAAGACCCTGCAGATCAGGGGGAGCGGAAGAAAAGTGCATGAATAAGTCCCTGATCAAATTATCAAAAATGCATTCGCCTATGGCCTGCTGACACAGTAGCGGGCATTTCTAGTTCAATTGGTTGCAAATTTGGTTTGCCTCATTAGTGGAAGATGTAATCCAATTGTGCTAAATTCAGCTCCCATTTGTGCCAGCATTTTGGTGTTCTTCTGAAATTGCACATGAGCTGGTTATCCCTGTATATGCTCAGCTGTTATTTGGCTATGATTTTCTAATGGTCCACTTGCATAAGTTTTGAGCTTATTTCAAGAGAAGATGGGAATGCATTCCTCCCTGCTGGCTGATGAAATACATACTTGTTGTGCTGTCTGTGCACACCAACTCACAGGAGTTCTCGGAAGTAAGGAGTGCAAGCCTAGCGCTGTGGCACTCAATTCGAAGACATTGATATGTAGTAGGGCCTCTTGAAGCGACCACTTGTCGCGGACTACCAGATCCTGCAAGTGCGCATTCCCGCTTTCTAGGGAGGCATCTGTCATCATAGGACAGTAGGCGTTCGACTGGAGTAAAGACAAGCGGACAGTGGTATTCTTGTGTTTGGTCTGTCAACTTAAGAATTGTCTCATACGGCTTGTCACTGTTGTTTAAGTTCGTCCTAAAATGACCTCAAGCGAAATCAGCAATGTGGGATCAAAGGGTTCTAGGACAACAACATTCCTAAAAACGGACATGAAAGGTCAGTCAGTGACTGATTCTGCTTTCCATAACTGTTTGGCCAAGATGGTTAGACATGCTACTCTACCTTTGGATTGGAAGGCCTTGTTGGAATCCGGTGTCTAGTACTGCCCCATTGGAGTTTTCTGTGAGGGATTAAAGACAGTTTGCGTTTGTTTATAGTAGGGCGCAAACTGTTAAACAGCTGTAGACAGTCTTTGGTAGACGTTGCTGTGGTCTTGGAAGAATTTCCTTTGACTAGCTAATCGCCTAAGTAGGGAAAAATGTGATGGCCTTGTAATCTCAGATGTGCCACTCTGTACACATCGTGAAGGACTTTGAATTGATAGTGGCAACAAGCCACTTCAAAGTTCAGATATTTCTTATGACTGATGGATTGTTAAATGAAAACATGCATCTTGTAGGTCCAGAGATGTCATGTAATCTCCTTTTGGAGAAGTTGGATGACTTCCTGCAAAGTCACCATGCAAAATTCTTTTTTTTTTTTTAGAGAAACATTTAAATTCAGTCGGTCCAAAATCAGCCTCCATTTGCCCAATTTTCTCTTTATTGGGAAAAAGGAAGAATAAAAATTTACATTTCACTGGGTTTTAGAGACTTGTTCTATCGCCCCTCTAACATGGTGAGAATCTTGGCTTAGCTTATAACAGACAAAGATGTTGATGGGGCCTGTACAGATCCAACACCAAGTGATCCGATGTTCCACTGGCCCACTTCTTGTAACAAGATGAGATGGTCCCCTCCTACAGGAATGTCTGGATCCTTTGCAGTGTCACTGTCATCTTGCACCTTCTCTGCCTCGTGAATGATTATCTTTAAGGGACCCGTTTAGAACAGTACACTGGTGGTGGTGCCCAGTATGTCTGAGACAGCTGTAATGGTTCGTACTTCTACTGTTGGTAAACAGTAAGAGTATGGGCACTTTCCACGGACTCTCTGGAAGTCCATGGAAAGGGCCTGTATCTGGAGCATGTATCTGGATGAGGTCCGATTTAATAGACTTAAAAACTTCATCTATATGTCGTCCAAACAAGGATTCTCTATAAGATGGCATGTTTAGATCCTACTCTGTACCTTCATCCTGAAAGCGGTCGAATGTAACCAACCCTGCCTGCGCAAGACTTGCATCCAGTCGTTGCTACGTTCATTGCTGCATCGATGATTGCAGACTATGTTCTTTCACCTTCATTGAAAACTTCCTTTACTTCACCATTTTTATCATCCAGTTGGAGGTTAAGATATTGTCCTATATTGGACTACAGCTGATGGTTATATCGGACAAGTGCCAGTGTGCCGAGTTGCCAAAGGGGATTATTGTGGCAAAGGAACTGATGGATCTTGTACTGAAGGCATATGCACAGAAGTGCGTACAGTCTGTTTTGTTTGAGGCCTCAAATGAGATGGAGATATAAGTCTTCAAGGTTGTCTTTTAGGCTTGGATGTAGCAGATTCAGAGAAGCATTTGTAACAATCTGCAAACATAAGTTGTAGATCTCTTGTCAACATTATAGGCACCTGAAGTCCCTTGCCAGAGAGAGTGAATGACATTCTCAAAACCCTTTCAATTGGAACGGGGGACTAGGCAAGGTTGCCCCCTCTCACCAATGATGTTTGCCCTGGCACTAGAGACATTTGCTTCCTGGGTGAGGCGGGATCCCTTGGTATGTGGGCTCAGTTGGGACAGTACCTAGGAGGCGAGTATATTCTTATGCGGACGAATGCAGACCCAGAGTTGACTATAGACCGACTGCTGCATATGTTGGACCTGTTTGGGACCTACTCTGGCTTCCGCATTATTTGGGGAAAAATCGGTCCTGCATCCTCTCTTTGGGAGGCTACCTCCAGGGACCCTAAGGCGCCTGATATCCACGACAGCTGCGGGCTTAAGATACCTATGGCTCTATATCACCAGAGAGGAGTTTTTCCGTAAGAATCGTGATGATATTTTAGACACATTCAGAAACTATGTGGCACACTGCCGTGGCCTTCCTCTGTCCTAATTAGGCCGGGCTGCACTGTTGAAGATTATTACACTCCCTAAATTTACCTATATTCTCTAGAACACCCCCTATGTACAACTGGACTTCTGTCGCTGTGTGGAGACAGAAATACAGACCCTGCTCTGGGATGGGAAGCCACCAAAAATTGGGGGAAATTGACATGTGGCATATATGATGGAGGGATCACCTTCCTTGAGGACTACTACTGGGCCTCCCAGTTGACGGTACTTATTCAGTGGGCTTTTGCCTTGTTGGAGGAGCCTTCCCTGAGGATTGACCGAAACGTATGGGGACAGGGGCTATCCAGCAACCATATTCAAAAAGAGAAGCCGTGCCTCGCTTCCACAGCACATGCTAGCAGTGGCCCAATCGTGGGACGGGGCCCTCTGTCTTTTGGGTTGGGAAGGAACCAACTAGAGAAACACCCCTTTGGCGAAGTGACGCACTCAGGGAGACCGGACACTCAGGGGTTCCCAATTAAATCCCATCAGCGGATAAGTAAACTGGGGGAAGCATGGGGTGCAGACGAGCCCAAGACCCTGGAACAATTGCAGAAGGAATTTGATCTGGCAGGCACGAAGGCATTTAGACTCCTACAACTGCGTCAATCACTAGAGACTCGTATTCCTCGGGGTGCCGCCCCAGTGGTGGCATCCCCACTTGAACTGCTCTTTACACACAGGATCCCACAGAAAGCCAACTCTCTTATATATTGAACCATTAGCTCTAACACTCCAGACCTACTTGTTGACCTTGAGGCAAAGTGGGAGAATGACCTAGGACCCTTTGAGGATCCTAGTCAGGTCAGGATTTAGACTGGTGGAACTCCTCGACAGGGAATACTTGAGATTGCACCTGGGCAAAATTGGAGGCGCCCCCAATGACCGCGGTCTATGCGGTTGCAACCTGAAGGGGACCCTCGTGAACACACTCTGGGGCTGTCCAGTGCGGAGGGCATTCTGGAGTGGGGTGGAGAGGTCTCTTAATGAACCTATGGGACTAAAGGACTCCATGTCCTCCAAAACGTGGATACTCGATATAGGAGGAGAAGTGACCCTACCACAATATGCAAAGATGCTCTACAGAGTGGGCCTGGTGATAGACAAAGGAAACACTGTTCAACGTACGGGGTCTCCAGCCAGGACGTGGACCAATGGAAAAGAGACATGGACTGGTGCGCCGTACATGAAAAGCAAATCTATAAGAGTTGGGGCTGCACTAGGAAGTGGCACCGGATATGGCAGCCATGGGTCTCTTGTCGGGTTGAGCCCTCACGTGGACAGACTCTCCGAATGGGGCGGGCCCTAGGTGTGGGAGACTGTTTTTTTCCTGAGCATAGATGTATACCTATAGCAATTTCTGCCTGTAATATAAAGATGAATTGCCCCCCACTCAGCGAAGTGGGGCGATGGGTCACCTTTTTGTTTGTTTTATGTTCTTTGAAATCTGAAACCAATAAAAAGAATTTGTAAGTTTAAAAAAAACACATTAGAGGCACCTGGATCACAGATTGATGTGATGTTTGAGTGGTCCGATTTTACAGATTATACCCATACTGCCAAGCATCATCGAAATAATCTTGATGATCTTCCAACAGCTGATAGGAACCTTTGGTATAAGGATTCTCTGTGTGACCCGGATCAGTGAAAAAAAAACGTCTTCCAATTTACTATATTCCGCCTCGACTAGGATTTGATATTTTAATTTAGATTGTATTGCACAGCATGTGGGCCCAAAATGACCACAATCAAACTCTTCTGTATCCAGGACCCTATGTGATGGACATGGAGACACACCTTGCTTGGAGATGTGTGTTCAGGCATAAAAGGCCCAATTGGGATGCACTATCAGATATTAAGGTGATTTTAAAAGATTTAGTTTTTTTTGCAGTCTTGGTTTTGATGGTGTGTTGTCATTGGCGGTGTTGATGAAATTGCCTTGGATAGAGTAGTAGATAGTACTGTTGTCAAAGCAGTGGTTGACAGTGAGGAAGCTGAAGTCACTGACTGCGTTCTTGCAGACAAGGTTTTTGTAGATGGTGATCCAGAAGTCACATTGTTTTCAAGGAACAGACAACAGTCTTCTTTATTGACGATGGTCTTGTACTTGGTGATGCCACTGCTGGTCTTAACAGTAATGTTGTCGACATTTCTTGTTACAGAACCCTAGAGATCTTTTCTGATGTAGGCGGCGCAGAGGACGACTTGTGGGCTGACTTTGAGGAAATGTTTTCAGCCAGCACGAATACCTCTGCAGTGATATCAGCTTCTCCGACAGATTTCTTGGAGGTTCTTCAAAAGCTGAGGATTTGTCTTCTGATGTTGATTTTGAAGTGTGCCGAGCATGAGTGAAGCCTTTTTTTGTGAAGTCTTTGAGGTACTTTCATATCCCTCATCAGAGGTGCAAGTGTCTGCTGATTTTGATTTTTTGAGCCATAATCGAAGCTTACCCGTTCTGTCCTTGAGGGGTTTTGTAGAAAAGGTTGCCATTTTGCAATCATTTGCCTTGTCGTCAGGATATAAACAAAATATGCAGTCATTGTGAGGGTTCTCAGAATTTCTCTTTTTCCTGCCACAGGTTCCACGTGGTCTAAAAAGACATTTTTTTAGAAGATTCAGACATGTTCAAGTCTGGTCAGGTTAAGAAAGTCTTAGTGATGGAGGATATTCTCTCAGAAATAAGCACAAATAGCCAACTTACCTGTGACTGACTGAGCAGAGCTCAGAGGACTCCCTTCACACATGGCGTGCAGAAGAAATCTGAGCAGGTGGGAGGGAAAGGGTGAATGCTGTACTGTATGCTGACTGGTTGAAGTGTGGATCTTTTGAAAAAATGTGGATAATGACCATGCTAAAGCTTTTCTGCTCAACTTTAACATTGCACTGCTCACCATAATTACTGGTTGACTTCCAGATCAACAGTAATGATTCAAGCATGTGAATGTACAAAAGATCTAATATTGAAGAATGAAGAAATATCAAGAGCTGATATTGAAGAATGAAGTAATACCATCACAAAATCTGCTATATTACTCCACATAAGGAAAATGCTACTTACCCAGTATGCATCTGTTCTTGGCATATACAGCTGTAGATTCATATGCGTTAGCATAGATCGCCATCTGGTGTTGGGCCCGGATGTTTGCACTTTGTTTTTCTTCTAAGAAGTCTTTGTAGTCACGGGGTAGGTGACTCCTCCTTTTGGTGATAGTGCGCATGGGCATCGACTCCATCCTTAGATTGTTTTGCCATAACGGGTGATGATGGAGTTAGTAAGAGTAGTAAAGAGATGTCCATGTAGAATGTATTTAAGTAAGATATTACTGCAACAGATAGAGGTACCCGGGGAGGCGGGTGGGTGCATATGAATCTACAGCTGTATATGCCAAGAACAGATGCATACTGGGTAAGTAGCATTTTCCGTTCGAGGCATATGAGCTGTAGATCATATGCGTTAGCATAGACTACACAGCAGTTATTCCCCAAGCGGTGGTTAACCTGTATCTGTTGCAGTGGTCTGAAATAGTGTTCTTAAAACTGCCTGGCCCACACTAGCTTGTTGTTTTGCTAACACATCTACACAATAGTGCTTTGTGAATGTGTGTGGTGTAGACCATGTTGCAGCCTTGCAGATGTCATCTAAGGGTATGTTCCCTAAGAATGCCATAGAAGCCCCTAGTTTGCGTGTAGAGTGCGCTCTAGGGGAATTGTTAAGGTGCGTTTAGCTTTAAGGTAGCATATTTGGATGCATTTAACTATCCATCGTGCAATACCTGCTTTTGAAATGGGATTGCATTTATGTGGTGGGGAAAAAGCAACAAAGTTGTTTAGTTTTCCTAAAAGATTTGGTTCTTTCAATGTAATAAAGTATCGCTCTTTTCACATCTAATGTGTGAAGAGCACGTTCTGCTACTGAGTCTGGTTGAGGAAAGAACACGGGTAACTCAACAGACTGGTTGAGATGAAAAGCAGAAACGACTTTGGGTAAAAATTTTGGGTTAGTCCTAAGAACCACTTTATTTTGGTGAATCTGTAAAAATGGTTCTTGTATGGTTAGTGCCTGGAGCTCACCAACTCTTCTAAGAGATGTGATAGCTATAAGGAAGGCTACCTTCCAAGACAGAAACTGTAGTTCGCATTTGTGCAAAGGCTCAAATGGTGGGCCCATGAGTCTTGTAAGGTCTATATTAAGATTCCACACAGGAGAAGGTGGAAGTCTAGGAGGAATGATTCTTTTGAGTCCTTCCATAAAGGCTTTGATAACGGGTACACGAAACAAAGACAAGTGTTGCCTATTTTATAGTTAAGCCGCTATTGCGGCAAGATGTAATCGTATAGATGTATATGCTAAGTTAGCACGCTGTAGGTGGAACAAATAGCAAATGATGTTTTGAGCTGACGCATCTAGCGGATTGATTTGATTGTTTGTACAATAAATTACAAATTGTTTCCATTTTGCTGTATAGCATGCCCTTGTGGTAGGGCGTCTAGCCTCTTTAATGACGTTCATGCAGTCTGGCGGGAGATTAAGGTAGCCAAACTCTATGATTTCAGGTGCCAGATCGCAAGGTTGAGTTGACTGGGATCTGGATGTCTTATCTCTACATGGTTCTGAGTGAGAAGCTTGGGGGAGAGATGTAACTTTTGATGAGGAACTACTGATAGTTCCAACAGGGTTGTGAACCATGGTTGTCGAGCCCATGTGGGAGCAACTAGGATCATTGTGAGAGAATGTTGTTTGAGCTTCCGAACCAGTAATGGAAATAGCGGGAGAGGCGGAAAAGCGTAAGCAAATTTCCCTGACCAATTCATCCATAACGCATTGCCTTTGGACAATGGGTGTGGATACCTGGACGCGAAGTTTGGGCATTTTTACGTTGAGGTGTGTGGCGAACAGATCTATTCCTGGGTAGCTCCACATGCGGAAGAATGGGAGGAGTACTTGAGGATGTAGTTCCCATTCGTGGATCTGTTGTCTTTGACGACAGAGCAGATCTGCGATCTGATTGTTTACTCCTGGGAGATGTTCTGCAAGGAGATATATCTTTTGAGGTATGGCCCATCTCCATATGCTTTGAGCTAGGTGTGAAAGCTGTGAAGAGTTTGTGTCCCCCTGTTTTTGTATGTAGCACATTGCTGTCATATTGCCTGTACGGACTAGGACAGCTTTGCCTACTAGATGTAGTTGAAAAGCTTTCAATGCCAGAAAAATTGCTAGCAGCTCCAGATGGTTTATGTGGAGTTGTTTTTGTTGTAGTGTCCATATGCCCTGAATGGTATGCTTTTGAAGATGAGCTCCCCAACCAGTGAGCGATGCGTCTGCGGTTAGCACGATTTGTGGAACCGGGTCGACGAATGGCCGCCCTTTGGAAAGGTTTTGTGTATTCCACCATTGCAGAGAGCGATGGGTGCGGCCGTCTACCAACACCAGATCGGTTAACTGACCTTGAGCCTGGTTCCACTGACGTGCTAAGCATTCCTGTAGGGGACGCATTTGGAGTCTTGCGTAAGGAACGAGTAGAATGCAAGATGCCATCATTCCGATGAGTTTCATGAACACTTGGGCTGGTAATGAGTGTTGAGGCTGAAATTGTGATATCGGGGTTTGTATGTTGCGTATCCTGAGAGGGTTGGGGTATGCTAGAGCCTTGCAAGTGTCTATTGTGGCTCCTAGGTATGCTTGCGTGTTGGAGGGTTGGAGATTAGACTTGGTGAGGTTTACAGTGAATCCCAAGTCGAAGCAGCTGAACTGTTTTGTGTGTGTGTTGTATGCAGCTGTGTTGTGACTTGGCTTTTATTAGCCAATCGTCCAAGTAAGGGAAGACGTGAATGTGTTGTCTTCTCAAGTGTGCTGCGACTACTGCCAGACACTTGGTGAACACTCTGGGTGCTGTAGTTACCCCGAACGGGAGAACTTTGAATTGGTAGTGTTGTCAGTCCACCACAAACCTGAGATATTTCCTGTGAGCCGGGTGAATGGGAATATGGAAGTAGGCGTCCTTTAAATCTAGAGTGGAAAGGAAGTCGCCTTGTTGAAACAGTGGGAGCACCTGTTGAAGTGTGACCATGTGGAACTGATCTGATTGAATATAGAGGTTTAGCTTTCTGAGGTCTAATATAGGCCTGAGAGAGCCGTCCTTTTTTGGAATAAAAAAGTATAGGGAGTACACCCCCGTTCCCCGATGGTGTAATGTGACTGGTTCTATTGCATGCTTTTGTAACAGGGAGAGAACCTCTTGTTTTAAGAGAGTGAGGTGTTCTGGTGACATTGCACGCTCTTTTGGCAGGGGAGTTGGGGGGAGTGCATGTAAGTTCCAGGCAATAACCATACTGGATAATCTGAAATACCCACTTGTCTGTGGTGATTGAATTCCAGACAGGTAGGAACTGTGAGAGACGTCCCCCGACAGGTGTTAAATGATCGGGGGGTAGTGGAGGGAATTCACTGCTTATTGGCAGGGGAAGTGCGGGTGGAGTTACCTCTGCCTCTTCCCTTGTTATTATTTCCTCTGTAGCCTCCTCGAAAATAACCTCTGGAGGAGGTGGATTGGTTGTTTTTATAAGAGGAGGAGGGAGTCTCTGACGACACTGTTTTTGAGCCACCTCTATAAAAGGAGGGGCGAAAGGAACCCCTACTGGAAGGTAATTGTAAGGCCCCCATGGACTTAGCAGTTTCGGTGTCCTTTTTCATCTTTTCAAGTGTAGTGTCGACTGTTGGCCCAAACAGATGCTCTTTATCAAAGGGCTGATTGAGTATGGAGGATTGGACCTCCTGCTTGAATCCAGAGATTCGAAGCCAAGCGTGCCTGTGTAATAGTATGCTGGTGTTGATGGCATGAGATGCTGTGCCTGCTGCGCCTGCTGCATCCAGTGCACATTTTATGGAAGTATTGGTGATAAGCATCCCTTCTTGAATGAGGTCGTTAGCCTTTGTCTTGTATTCATCAGGCAAGTGTTGGATGAGTTTTTCTAACTCATCATAGTGAGCTCTGTCATAGCGTGCTAACAGGGCCTGAGCATTGGCGATTCGCCAATGGTTAGCAGCCTGTGAGGCCACTCGTTTGCCTGATGCATCTAACAATTTAGACTCCTTATCAGGAGGAGGGGCGTCGCCTGTAGTTTGAGAATTCGCTCTCTTGCGGGCGTTAGATACGACAAGAGAGTCTAAGGGCAACTGTCCCCTGATATATACAGGGTCTGTAGGAGCGGGCTTGTTCTTTTTATCCACTCTAGGGGTCAGTATTCTGGCTTTGACTGGGTCCATAAATACCTCGTCTACGTGTTTTATCATGCCCTTGAGTAGGGGCAAAGTATTAGTGAACTTTTGTGAATGAGTGAATGTCTCCACAAGAAAATCCTCCTCTAGAGGGTCTGAGTGTAGCTCCACCCCGTGGTATTGAGCAGCCCTGTTAATAAGCTGTGCAAAGCCTATATTGTCATCAGGTGGAGAGGGTCTGGAGGGATACCGGTCAGGGTCATTATTGTGATCTGGTTCCTTATTGTAATCCTCCCATGGATCAGTGTCATGTGGGATGTCCTGGTCTTGTGGTATGTCCTGATCCTCGTCCCCATCCCCATCCCTGTCCCCATAATCATCATCATCCTGTGGTTCAGGTGAAAATGGGGGTGGTGGTGAATTTGATGGTGCGATTAGCAAATTTGGGTTAGGTGGAGGAGAAGGAGGTATGTAAGGGGGAGAAGGGTTAGTACCCATGTCCTTCTTCTTCAGAGGAATAGGAGAGTCCTCTGAGAAATCCAGCTTCCGTTTCTTTGGAACAGTGGCTGTAAGGCGTCCAGTATTCGGATCAATACTGAGTCTCTTCTGTTTTGGGTCCAAAACTGTGTCTTCGGATGGAAGTTCTTTGGAAGGAGTGTCTCTCTCCTTAGGAGCGGGTTTCGTCGTGGAAGATTTATGAGGGTCTTTGAGCGCTGAACGTTCCGAGTCTGAATGCTTACTTTTGGTGTGTTTAGAACCAGGATGTTTCGGAGCGGGATGTTTCGGCTCCGAATGTTTCGGTGCGGAGTGTGTCGGCTCCGAGCTTTTAGGTGCTGAGGATTTCGGTATGGACGATTTCGGCTCCGAAGCGTTTTTCGCATCGGAGGCCTTTGGTGCCGAAGGTGTCTTCTGTGCCGGCGGTTTAGGAGGTGGCACATGAGGCGGCTTATGTTTCGGTGCCGAAGGTGTTGTTTCGGTACTGGAATGGGGCCGGCTCGAGCCCGAAGGCTTGTCCTTATGTTTCGTTGCCGGGCTGGAGGGCGGGGCATTAGAAACTTTATGTCGGTGTCGACCCGAGCCCAAGGGCGAGGGTGATGCCGGAGCCTTAGTTTTCTTGGGTTGCGTGGGCACATGGGGGTTTGTACTCACGGTACGTTGACCCAGGGTGATGTCCAGGTCTTCCTCCATGTCGGAGTCGGCTTCGGAGATGGAGACCGGTTCTTCTTCCTCGGCCTCTACGTATGTACGGGGAACCTCTGATTCTTCGCCGAAGATGTCCGGTAGGGAGCCGCTGTCTCGTTGCATTTCGTGGCGTCGAGCCCGACGGTCACGAAGAGTCTTCTTCGATCGGAACGATCGACAAGCTTCGCAGTCCTTCTCGATGTGTTCCAGGGATAAGCACAGGTTGCAGACCTGGTGCAGGTCGGTGCGTGGGAACTTAGCACGACACCCGGGACATAGTTTAAATGGAGTCCGTTCCATCGACTGCTGGCGTGGTCGGCACGGGTAGGCCCGACGGCCCACCTCGAATTTCCAGATTGAAGGTTTTCACAAATTATACGATGCGCGTCGAATGGGAAACCGCGATCGAAAGACAATACCGTCGAGGGTAGAGGATTGCACGTCAAAGGGGTTCGAAAACGATACCGAACCGGAGCGCAGCACTACACATCGGAACCCGATGGCGGAAAGAAACAATCTAAGGATGGAGTCGATGCCCATGCGCACTATCACCAAAAGGAGGCATCACCTATCCGGTGACTACAAAGACTTCTTCGAAGAAAAACAAAGTGCAAACATCCAGGCCCAACACCTGATGGCGATCTATGCTAACACATATGATCTACAGCTCATATGCCTCGAACGTTCCTTTTTCTAAATGAATAATTCAGCCAACCCTGCTGCATAATTTGGACCTCCCCTTTATCATTTCAGTGGACCAGCCTATACCTTTAATGATTGCTAGCTGATCAAAAAACTTCAAGAGATAACATGTCAAAACATCGATGGAAACAAGTACTAAGTAACTTTCATTCTGGCAAAAACCTTAGCATTTAATGTCAAGCAACACTTTGAATAACAGTAAACATTACGCAGAAGAGCTTTATACATTTTTATAAATACTTTTAATTTCAACTAACAGTGTACAACATCCTAAACTTCTCAATCAACATTGATATATTGTCAGGTCAATAAAGTCTGTTTATTGCTTGTAATCGAGAGATGGGATGTGCCATTCCATGACAAAAGGGCGTGGGCTGGGGATCCAAGAAGAATGGATCCATGCCTGATTTTCATGCGAAGCCAGACTATCATTAATTTCCATGTAGATGACCTGTATGTACAAATATCTGCTATTGGGATCCCGAACATCATTGCAATTGTATTCATATAGTGCTTACTACACCTGACAAGGCGTCAGTGTTTTTCGGCGAGTAGCATGCTACTCCAAAACCCAAAAAGGATTAGTGCTGGATTAGTATAGGGAAATAGGAGTTAATTTGAGCGGTGGACATGTGAGTCTGTTAGTTGGATTGAAAAGGATAATGGAGGAATAGAAGAGGGAAGAGTCCAGAAAGTGTTTATTGGGAGATCATTGTAAGTAAGATGAGGTTTGGGATGAGTAAAAGGAGAGATGAAGGAGGGAAAAGTCTCTAGAAATGGATTAGAGATCATAGTAGTAAAATGAGTTTTGGGACAGGTCAAAGGAGGGATACATGAGGGAAGAATTTAGAAAGGGTTGTTTTGGAGATCATAGTGGTAAAATGAGGTTTGGGGTGATCCGAGGAAGGATAGAGGAGGGAAGAAGTCTGGAGATCATAGTAGTAGTAGAATGAGGTTTAAGATGAGAGAGCGTGGAGGTAGAGCATATATTGAGCGAGGTATAGGGTGAAACATAGGGTAGAGCATTGGAGAAAGTCAAAGTTTTTTTTTCTTCAGTAGGTGTATAGTAATAAATAGACAAATACATAGAGATATACATGTAAAAGCAAGATAATATATCAAGATTAAGTTGCATTTAATTCAGACTTTCAAGTGTTGCTGTACTTTATGCTAATTTGTTTGTATTTTTTGTAACTTAAAAAAAATATATATATTTTTTCAATATATTTACATGGCATGTTTCCAGCCGGCTTGGACCTATGTCGGACGCCAACTGATTGATACACCATCCATGCAGCATTTTAAGGACATCTAGTCTAAAGTCTCAGCACAGGTGCTTTTTCAATCAATTAAATGCCTATTTTCTTTGCTGCTCTTGACATATAGGATTTTTCACCCAATACGCTTGCCTTTTTCAATACTTTTTCCTTTCATCACAGCATCTTTGCTATTTTGTCTTTACATCTTTTCTTTTCATCTTTATTTTTCTATCTTTTGTCCATCCTATTTTCTTGTTATTCATTCTACTTTTCAGCCTTCTTCCTGTTATTCATCCTTATCCATCTTTACTGCTTGGTCTTGCCCTTTTTTCCTTAAATTTTTCCTTTGGTTTTCTTTATTTACTACTTCCATTTCACACTTTACATCGGTCATCTATTTCTTACTTTCACTGCTTCTTTCTCTAACACTCGTTTTTCACATTTTCAAACATTTTCTCTGTCACTGCTTTTAGCTACTTCGCTATTCCGTGGTCACCCCCCTCCCCCCATTCACTCCCTAATACTAATTTCCTAATTTCTTGCAGTGCTATTTATAATCTTCTGTTTGAAAACCTGCTTCTCCAAACAACCGTGTAACACTACACAGAACTGCAACAGCCAGTATCATGGTCCACCCAACTGATCATAATTGTATGATGAGAGGGATTCGACACAGGACTTGGATGCCTGTTGCTTCAGTGTGGAAGGGTGCTCTGATACCAGATTGGTAGTCTTTTTGGTTGGAACTGGAATTAACTTGGTCTTTTAATTGGATAGAGACTACCTTATTATGCTTTTGAGTAATGGTAGGTTTGTGATTTGACCTGGCAGGGCCTTAGGGAATTCACAGCTTTAATTGTATCGGGAAAGATGCCTTGTACAAAAAATGAACTGCCTATGTTGAGGAGAGTGAGTGCTTTCTGGATAAGGGGTTTAAAGATCTTGGATCTGAGTTATCCCAATACGTGGTTCATTGGAGGGTGGTATAGTTGTTAGAAAGATTGTTATGATGACAATTTTAAGAAAGTCCACCTTCAGAATATAGTACAGTTGGATGGGATAGATGGGAGTAACATGCTATGTGCAAACAAGGTTGCACTGGACCTGGTCTTATTTTGATGAATACTTAATTGATGACACTAATTGCTGGTTGAGTGCAGTATCATGGTGGTGCTGGTGACAATGAGGCACTGCTTGGTGGATTTGATGATGGTCTTGAAGGCTCTTAAGGTGCAGCATAACTGTTGGCTTGTTTTATAAGGATTTTGTGTGGGCACTAGACATATTTTAGTCTCACGTTCTTACTTGCTTTTGAGAGGAGATTGATATAGTGTAAAAGCAAGTTGACATTAGAGTCAGCTGAGATTGCCGGAGTATAGAGTTGTTGCTTGAGACACTTTACAACTGTGTAACCATCAAGGAGCAGTACTATGGTTTGGTAGGTTTTGGGTGACTGTGATGGATGATTAGCGTGGGCACTTGGGTGATTAATGGGATGGCAGGGTTGTCTGGCCAATTCAGTTTCATTTGTAGACCTCATGGTTGTGAAGACCAGATTGACAACGATGAGTGGTCTGGGTTAGTTCTATGGATTGTTTCATGTTCATGGTGTTAACAATGTGGACTGCTCCATTCAGAATCTTGCTGGAGGGACTGCCTGGAGTTCTGAAGACCAAGAGAAAGATGTTGCTGAATGAGGTGCTGCTCAATGCTGCTGGGATCAGATCTGTCGATCGAGTTATCATCTTAGATGCTGGTGGAAGAAGTGGTGGCGAGTAGCTATATGGAGTTAATGGTAGTAGTTTCCTAGAAAGTACACTGTCAAGACTGTGTGCTGACAACCGTGAGGCCACAGAGATATTACATTTTAACAATGATGTCTAAATACTTCTTAAAGGGTCCCCCAACAACTGTCTGTGCCCAGTGTCGTCCAAATCCAAAAGATATGGAGTCTAGCATGTGATCCAGATGCAAAAGTGGGGGAATTCCCTAAAGGGATTTGTAGCTCACGCATAATATTTTGAATTGTGTGTTTTCTCACTGAGCGACAGTAGATGGCATTGAAGAAGTGGGTGGTAATGAAGGATACACTTGGGGAGAATATGGTAGCAATGCTCTGATGACTTTTGATTAGTCAACTTGTGTACTGGTCAGAGAATCAACTGCCACAGATCATAGCTTACAGACAATATAGGGAAGAATGTTCAAGTGTTCTACTTGGTGAAATTCGCTTTGCAACCTTATTGACTTGGATGTTCATGCTAAATTTCCTAGAGGCAGACTCCAAGAGTCTTGTAGGAAACGACTTAATGAGGATAGACTGTAGTCTTTACTCCATTCACTTTGAAGCTCCTTCAATATGTCTCCAGGACCTTGTCCCGTTGGCAAAATTGAAAACTTCAACCCCTCAAGTTTCAACCCCCCTTCCTCAACAGTTCAATAAACAGACACGAGTGAGCTCAAAAACAATGAACCAAATGTATCAAAAGTAAACGGATGATATCCATGTAGCATTACAATGCTCACCTTGTATTCTGTCTGGGCAACATCCAGAGCAGGGTAGGTCATTATCATTTGAGCCTCAACCCTAGAGTGCTTTCTCCACTCCTACTTCATCTATACCTTCCATAAAGAATTGGATTTCAGCACTTGCACCTTGGAATTTCGCTAAAGTAACTTGCAAACTGGACTGCTACAAAAAACATTAAGGGCTTGGATACTAGCACTATTACAAATATTCAGGACCCAGCAACTTTGCTTTCTAGACCTTCTTCAAAGGCGAAATGGCACAGCGCTACAGGGCAGAAGACAACAAAGGTGGTATCAATATTGTGTAGGAGCAGTAATGCACACTTATCCAGATCCCACCAAAAGATAAACACTAGGAGAACACAGATCCAGATCTGATAAAGGGTCTGTAATGAAAAAGAGGTAACTATTCCAATACCCTATTAGTGCTAGGATAGTTCCAAATGTTTCAGACTATATTCTGATTAACTAGGTAAGTGCCTGGAAGGCAAGCAGCTGAAATTCTTAAAAAAATAATCATACTTTTGCAAGAAGTCTTGCAGCATTCTGGAGATACTGCCAGTCGATCCATGTTCCCAGATTGTTCATCACTCGCTCCTGGATCTTCTCTTGAATTCGCTGGTATGTCTGCGCCTCCAGCTGCAAACTCTTATTATGGTTCTCCCACTGCCAAGAAAATAAAAATAAAAAAAGGTCTAACAATTGTGCTTCCAAAAAATAAGAGGATTAGAAACGTAGTGCTGTGGCAGACATACATCACTATACCTAAAATACAACAATTACTAAAATTCTAGGATATGAGGGCTTAAAAACTTAGTGACCAAAGTTATTTAATTTTATTTGTTACACCTAGTGTGGCTCAATTTGAAACTACAAAATGTAGAGTGAGTTGGAGATGCAGCTGGAAACAAGTTTGGTTGTAAACCATTGTCTACTACTGGCTGAAATAAATATGTTTTAAGTACTTCCTAATCAATAATAAAGAAAGGAGCAACTGTGTATTCGTCGAATCTGGTTATATTCACAGTAAAAAAACACAATGGCACAATGATTTTTGCTGTTTCTAGGCTTGACATAAAAAGAGCGTCAATGAGCCAACAGAGCATCAAGGTCACTTTTATAGAAGGGCCTTCCTCCATTAGCAACCGAAGCCTGCTTTTTCAGGAGAACATTTGTTTTAACTGTATTTCAAGTAACTTTTTCACATGCCCTTTGAAGCTTTTACTATTTGGAGCACTTTGTGTTTATTTAGATTTTTAAATCTTTATTCCAAAGTAAAGTTAATATGTGATTTTTGGTTACAATTCCAGGGCTACTAGTTCTTTTAAACGAGTATGTTTGAGCCAATTGATAGGGTTTCAAATAAAATGGTTGCTGTGCATTATTGCACAATCTAGTGGTTGGGTCCAGAATATTCTTTTTAGTCCTCTTTTCCTTTTTTTCTCTTTTGGTCATCGCTTGTAGCCATTTGGTGCTATATTTGCCCTCCTATGATGTCAGGCGTACGTCCCAGAAGCCCCGGTGCGTGGTCACCATCTTCAGATTCTTTTTTCTCCTTTTTGGCGACTCCTCCTGTCCTTGCTGGCTTCCTTTCTGTTCTAGGTCCTTGTCACCTTATTTCCTGGAGAGCTGCCTGTAAATCCAGAAAAATCTCCAAGCTGCAAAACTACTCCTACTGGTAAGCAAGCAACCATTTTGTTTTGCATCATGAATCCTTTTCTGGATTCCCATGCTGTGCATTCATTTTGTAGCAGTTTCACAGGTCATTCTTGGAGTTGGTGCTGAAATGAGGTTGAGCTTGCAAACAGATGCTTCGGTATCTTCTGTGCCACTTGTGCCTCCTTGTTTATTTAGATGTCCACGCAATAGTGTTTTAGGAAGATGTGGACTGATAACCATGTAGTTCCCAAACATATGTTGTTTATTGTCACATTTGCTAGAAAGGTCAGGGTGGCTCTAGTAGGGGGGATATCTCTAGACCCCCTTACTTCTCCTGTGAGGATCTGTATCAGTCCATATTCATTTATTTATTTATTTTTAGTGTTTTATATAGCGCGAACATGACCCTGAGTGGGGTATCCGAGCGCTTTACATTCACATATCTAAAAACAGTTTTGTTACCAAGTCAACAGTAGTTATACAAGTGATTTGAACCCTGTTTTCCATATAACTACCCTGAGGACTGCGATCTAAGGAACCACTAGCAAGACCTGCCCTAGGAGCCTTCTATGTTTGGGCCGCTTCTCTGTTACTCCTGTTCTATATTGAAAGCACTTATACTCCTTGACCCTGAACTTCGTACATATGAACAAAAGTGGTTCACTGTTGGACACCAAGACTCCCTGATCCTCCCATGTGTTTAGCGCTCCGAAGAAGGTGCAACCTCATCTATAGGTCATTACCGAAACGCGCGTCGGCGCATGTTGTGGAGACCACCAAAAAACAGAATCACTATATAAAACGTCTGCAGTAGTGATACATTTATCTCTACTCTGAATTGTATTTACATAGTATACTGATAACATTTTATTGTGATAAAACAATACTGTGCAAAAACTCTCCCCGTTATAAAAATACTGAGACTAATTGATCTTTGTACAAGCAGACATTGTATCCTAGGCAGTTCCTTGGATGTGTTAGAGGGATGGTCCTCCCAGATTTCTTTATTCTTTGTTGCTGTTTTTAGAATGTGTAAACTGTCTGTGGCAAGAATGTGGTATGTATGGAAGTGTGGGATCAGATATAGTAATATATTCTTTTGTGTCTTGGTGTTGTTTTCATTAATTGCTTTATTTATCATGTTGTGATTATACAGTATTTAGTTTAGATTGTTTGGATACTCACAATAAAAATAAGAATGTATATCTTCTTTGTTGAATTATTGTGATCTATAAATGTATATCATGTGATTGAATATCAATATCCATTTTATCTGCACGCCCAGTGAGCGTAGTTTTTCGTTTGACTCATGTGTGACTCTTTTTTAGCAATTTATAGGCGAGTTTTTCTCCGGCAACCTAAGTAGCCTCGAGGCAGGACAGTATTTATTTCAGTGTTGCTGATTTCTCCTGATCTCCTGCCTGAGTATCCCTGCCTCATGGGCCCTCTCTCTTTTTTCATATCATAAGTCACACAGCAGACACATTCTTCCATCCATACACTGCCACAGCGTAGTGTGCTAGCCATCCTCGACCCCACCCTCTCCATGACTAAGCAGGTCAACGCCGTTTCCTCATCCTGCTTCAAAATCCTCCGAATGCTCAGCAGGATCTTCAAGTGGATCCCCACCGAAACAAGAAAAACAGTCACCCAGGCCCTCGTCACCAGCAGGCTGGACTACGGAAACGCCCTCTATGCAGGAACGACGGCTAAGCTCCTGAGACGGCTGCAACGCATCCAGAACGCCTCTGCACGTCTTATCCTCGACATCCCCCGACGCAGCCACATCACACCCCACCTGAGAGACCTGCACTGGCTCCCTGTCAACAAGAGGATAACCTTCAAGCTCCTCACCCACGCACACAAAGCACTCCACAACTCCGGACCAGCCTACCTCAACAGACTACTCAGCTTCTACACCCCCACCCGCCAGCTCCGCTCCACCAGCCTCGCCCTCGCCACAATCCCCCGCATCCGGAAAACGACCGCCGGCGGCAGATCCTTCTCCCACCTCGCCGCCAAGACCTGGAACACCCTCCCCACCAACCTCCGACAGACCCAAGACCTACTGGCCTTCAGAAGACTCCTCAAGACCTGGCTCTTCGATCAGTAGCAGCACCACCCCCCTCTTCCCCCAGCGCCTTGAGACCCTCGCGGGTATGTAGTGCGCTTTATAAGTGACATGATTGATTGATTGATTGAGCCATCTCAAATAAGCTTCAGCACCTTGTCAGTAACATGAAGTGTTATATAATTCTAACTACAGTACAATATAAAAGTTTAGTTATACAGCACATTACTATTTGTCTCACCCTGTAGGTGCTGATAATAGGAAATAACTATTAAACCAACTCTTTGGAATTTGTTCTATCGAACTCTGAAGGAGGAAAAGCCGACTGGGTTCATCAGGATTTTCGGGTGCACACAGCACTCTACAGGGACTGCATTAGTCCACTGAGCATTCCAATCTCACCTGACCACATGCACGGTCCAGAGAAAAAACATTTTATCCAGCCAGACCTTACCTATCAAACTCTGAGGGACTTAGCAGTAAAAGTAGCTCATTTAAGCAAATGGCCATGAAACCCAACACCCATTCGAAAACACACAGAAAGAAAATGTGTCATATTTTGAACACACATATCAAATGAAGAGACTTCTAAATTACCTACATGCCTCTAGAAACCACTTGTGAAAATGAAGAGTAAAGTACCTGCAGAGAAGAGAAACGCACTGTAATCTAATGCAACATTAACATTATGAGGATGGAATAAATCCTATTTTACAAATGTATACAATAACATTTTCCCACAGCGTAAAAACAAACTGGCTGTGTGGTGTGGGAGTCTCTTTATGTTAAGACTACTGCCCTTGCCATCACCTTCTCTTGAATTTATACTCTTCAAAATCCAGTTAGAATGGAGATTTATGGTCCATTAATCTGATAGGGTAAAGTGAAAACATAATGTTTTGCCAGAGAAGAAATTGTTTCACTTTTGAGAGAGACAAACGGGAACGTATTTTCATGATAGCGAAATGAATGGAAATGCACAAAAGCTTGAGAAAGAGTAGATATGGTGACATTATCCAAATATGAGCCATAAAAATGCAATTGTCTCCACACACACAGTTACGATATCCAAACCTCCAGTCAAGCAGTACATGGACTCAAGTGATTCTCACCCTTTCAAAGTAAAACAAGTACTTCTTGAGGGCTTCCCTGGCCTGGGCCTGCTGGCTCTGGTTTACAATGTCAGGGTTTTCTTTGTACCGACTGCATTCATAGTACTCGCTGCCATGGGTCTTCCAGTCTCCCAGACACATCCAACAGAAATCTAGGATGAACAAAATATAGACCGTCAGTTGCCTAATACCTTATAAACTTAAGACAAGCCAGATTTTCAGAAAAAGATTTCACAGATGGCAAAAGGAAGGGCATGCTTGGGTATTTATAAACCTTCTGATGGTTATACACAACCAAGAGACCCTGCCAGCCATCTGGGAGATGCTCCTCTGCATCAAAGCAAAGGCTACTAACAGTCTCTTTCTTTTGTTAGAGTCGCATACATAGAAGTTACCATAGCTATAAAGTGCTTTATCAAATGGCTCCGAGCAGCCACACAAGCGGACATATATATTTTGATCTGGCACTGGCATGACTCACCTTCACACCGTTTTATTAGTTATTAAGCACGTTTTTCGATACTGGTTAGATCTGAGTTTTTCGGTTTGGCACTAGCATGAAATCACGGCTATGTTTCACGCTTTTACTTTCGCATTAATTATCGGGTAACTTCACTGAGCACCAGAAGATCCGCAAACCATGTACTTATGTTTTCATGTGGACTATATGACGAATAGTCTTCTGTTTCCATTTTTTTAGAATTGATTGGGCAACCCCTGATGAAGGGTCACAATGGATGACCCGAAATGCATTGGGTGCATAAAGATGTGAATTGATTGAATCTCGAACGTATCATGGAGGATAATGCATGATGGATTAATGCATTGAATGAATATTAAACATTCAAGAATTGGATTCAACATTGGTTCAAAGAGTGTTAATTTTCATAAGGATTGGTTTGAACTTTTTCTGATACCCAGTGGTGGTATTGATAATAGTGCTCCCACCAGCAAGAAGGGATCTCCCTCCTGCACACTCACCAGAGATATTCATAGATCTGTGTCAGTCTGCAAACTGAGAAAGGGTGCGGTTACTATGGCCCAACTATAAACAGGCTTGAGTGCAGCCAGAGTACATATGGAAATGTAGCTTGCAGAATGAAATCAGTTTTCGGACCTTAAAAAAAAAAAAAAAACTAAACAGCAAAGATACCTGTGCACATCTTTTGTGCACTGCATGAGTAACAGGAAAGCTGTTGCTAAGAAGCAGCTGGAGGAGGTGTTGTAAAGTTTCTCTAAGAAAATGCAAGGGATTAACTGAATGAACAACCTCTGGAAAAAAAGGAAAAATACCAGAAGCCCCACAAGAAACAATCTGATGATTTAATCCATTAGAGCAGGCACAGAAGCCATCAGAATGTCTGCTAACTCTCACCTCTGACCAATTTTCATAAAGTCATCAAAACCACAAATGTGGGTGGATTGAGGAAAATTCCAGAACCATATTTTTTCCACTTGAGAGAATGGAGTGAAATGACGTTTCTATATTTCCCCGATTCCTACAGAATGCATTTTGCCAACTAATGCCAAGCCCCAGTGTCCATGTTAACTCACAAATAACTGTGTGGTTTTTAAGACATGTCAGACAGTCTGATTGACTTACTTAAAAGTAAGTTTTCACCCTTGGCATAGTTTCTGATCCAGGAACTATGTTTACTTTATCTGTTGCTATTTCTTTTCTGTGCCATTTTGCTTTCTTTTGCTCCATTTGCCTCCTTAAACCAAACAATTCTACAGCAGGAAGAGTCAGACTGGCCCTTAAAGAGTGACATGATCATTAGCCATTATCAATTTTTACCACACCTTACTTAGGCGCCCAGTTACAGGGAGGAGAAATTAAGGGCAACTTCCTGTGCAGGGAAACCAGATTGCTCCTTGTCAAAGAAACAAAACATTTTCAGCACTGTGTTTGGATCTAACATAATAGTGCACCCTGGGAGTCTTACTTCTGGTTCATTTTAATTAATTCAATTGGACTGGCTCACCTGAAATCAATGATGTAATAACAAAGACCACAAATGGTGTTTGGCTGACATGGAACCAGCCGATCAAGTAACCTTGCTATCTGCACAGGTTAGCGACTGGATGTGCAATGGGCCAAAATTCCTGTCCTTTCGCCCTCTCACCCCTTCCTGTATTTCTATGTTCCTATGTTCCTTTCTTAATCCAAAACATTCTCTCAGCAGGAGCCTGAAGATGGACCTCAAAGGAGGATTTGCTTCCACCAATTTGAACCCTTCGACCCACTAGTTTGGCCTCAATTTAATATTTCCACGGCTGAGCCCAATCACGCTTGGGTTGACTGTCATAGGGTCACTAGTACGGTGAACATTTAATATTCTTAGGGCTATGCATTAGCTGATCTTCAGCTTGAGCCCGTAGGCAATTATTACTGAGGTGTCTAATGGTCAAAGGGCTGCACCCTCAAAGAATTTTGGATGACTCCATGGAATCACTAGTATGGTGTCTATGTAATCATTTGATGGCTGCCCCTTAGCTGCTCCTCGTCTTAGCTCTTTGGGTGAATTCTAGGGTGTTTAATATTCATAGGGCAGTGCCTTAGTTGCTCCATGGTTTACAGCATTGGGAAACTACTGTGTGGTATATTTAATAATCCACGGCCGAGTCTTAGACACTCTTCGGTTGACCTAGAGGCCCACTATTGTAGATCTGTTTGATATTCATAAGTCTGTGACCTGACTGCACCTGGTATGCCCAGAGACGTCCACTAGTAATTTTCCAATTATATTCCTAGGGTTCCACGTTAGGTTTTCATGGATTGACACTATAAGCCTCCACCTGTGGTGCCCATTTAATATTCCCATAGATATACCTTCTCAGTTTCTCATGCCGGCAGACCCTTTAGGGTGATATCCATTATCTCCTTACTAAACCTGTTGTTTCTCCTAACTGCTCATAAGAAATACAAATAGAGGGTCAATTTTAATATTTAAGTGTCTGCATCTTAGCCACCTCTGGGCTGACCCATAAGCAGTGGCCTCTACTTCTGTCCTGGGTGTTTGCATCTGAAGGTCCAAATTAAATTCAACATTTCCTTTAAGTCTTTGTTCTGTCAATCTCGAGCTGCCTTGGGTCGTATGGCTTTCCGCAGTGCTAGAGGAAGACAGTCATCCCCAATGCTTACATCTGGAGGGGCAGTAGCTAAACTACCACCACTTCACTGTTTGAAGAGAGAACCCATATGCACCTCTGGAACCATGTATAAAGCTGCAGTTTGCCTCTTCAAGCTAATAAAGTACTCATTCCTTCATCTCTTACTCATACCTCTGCAACCTCCACACCTTGTATTAGGTCCATCTCATTTCCATCTACAATTTCCCACCCACCTACGTATATACTTAAAGCATTACCCCTTCTAGCTCCTGCAACTTCTCATTCTTCAATGTCTGACCTTGCATATCTTCATCTCACTCCATTACCCAACTTTTCTATCTCTACTCTCTTTCCCCTGTTCAGCCTCACTTCTTTACCTGCCTTCTGCTAATCCTTTAATGACAATCTCAGCCTACATGACTCAGAGTATGAATTTACCCTGAGCCCACTTTAAACTAAGCTAACCACCCTGGCAACTGCAATTGCCATTATTTCATCGCACACCTATACTATCTAAAACAACTCACCAAATCTCCTGTCTCCTTATTAACAAAATCTTTGAACAAGAATCGCATGAACATCCATGAGCTGTCAGACTTCGACACTGATCTGCTTTTTTATCACTGAGTCTTCTCCAAGCAATCAAGTCAGCCCAAACATACATTAAGCCATACCTGCTGGTTACAAAATTCTCATGAGAAATCACACTAAAAAGAAGACTGTCGGAGGAGTAGCGACCGCCCACGACAGTGGACTACCTACAAACTGCACTGTTCCAAAATGTGAATCAAAGCTTGCCCAGTGTTCTCCAACACTGCCTCATTTACTCTTCTCAAAAAACACCCACCCAACTAATCCCAAATTTCCTGACCTCTTTATAGCTTTGTCTTCTAGATTATACCAGAACATCCCAATTTCTAAATACTGGAGACTTCGGAACTTTGTCTGAATTGCCCCAATTCAAATTCCTTCTATTCAATGTTTGTTGCATGCAAATCTTGCACGCAGTGACCCTCATCCCCTCCAGATAAATCTATAGCCACTACTGCCAAAACTTCTACTAAGGAAGGGATTAGTTAGCGGTGCCAACTTTTATTCTCAACTCCTCATTCAATAATGACCCAATGAAATCAGCTGAACAGTTCCATCCCAGGATGACAGTAGTCCTCGACAAAACAACATCATCCCAAGAAAGTACACCACAAACTCAGCTTAAATCTCTCAAACCCAACAAAGATTTTGGGAAAGACACTGGAAAGAGATAAAACCTACACACAAACAGATTCTGGAATACCACTCTAAAATCTACAAAGCAGTAGTCAGGAAGTCAAAAAGAGTCAATATTCCTGTCTCATTTACAGAACAATATGCCCAGCCAAGGCAATTAGGCAATTTCTGAATTCCTTAACCCAGAATGCTCAATTTTGAAAATGCTGACAAACAAACTACACAACTCTCCTGCTGACTATTTGATGACCAAAACCAAAGAATTGGAAAGTTATCTTGAGGCTAAAATGAAGGAGAAATGCCAGCTCCACTCACACTTCACTTCAACCCCATGCCTCGAAACAATCTAATACTGAGGACTTCACTAATCTCACAAAGGCCTGTGTCATACTGGGGTCCCTGCGACCCCCAGTCCTGCCCATATGACAAAGGCCATCATCATTAACAGCTCAGCTGCCATGTCAGCAGTCATCCTCAACCAATACTTGGAGTCTGGCCTATGCCCTTAGGCAAGAAAGAGCTACCTATGTAGAATTATAAGCTTGCATAGAGGAGAATAAGTCTCTCCAACAACCACAAGGATGTCGTCCAATTAGGGGCACAAAATCAACATTAATACAACAACTGACTCTAATGGCTCAGTGGCATTTCTACTATTGAACCATTCGGTTGCTTTTGATATGGGTCATCATTACACTCCGCTCTTAAAACTTACATCTACAAGGGTACATGGCATCGTCCTTTGCTGGACTGCTTACTTCTAGCAGAACCTTCATTCAACATCTGCCTTCATTGAGCTTTATCCTTTTTCCTCGACTGCAGAAGTCCTTCAAGGATTCACCATCAAACCCTCACTTTTAAACATCTACCTTAGACCGGAGCTGATGTCCTCCTATCTCTATTTCTACAACTATGTGGATGACACAAATTATACTACAAGTTCAAAGTCCACATTAGATTCCTGTGCCAATGGCCAAAGCCGCCAAGTGGTTGGAAGCGAACTAATTATACACCAAAAACTGAGATCCTAGTCTGAGGTGAATAGACCACATACTACCATCTAGCTTTTCCCACTTCCTATCACATAACTTAAAGTGAGGAATCTATGAGTGATCATGGATAAGAAAAGTTCCCTCATTTCTCAAGCGAATTAGGTTACAAAGGGATTATTTTACAGGATACCCATGTGAAATCTTTCTTTAGAATCCCATCAAAAGGTACAAGCCACCACGAACACGATTGTCTCCCATTTAGACTATACAAATGGTACATACCTTGGAGTGTATCACCAAGCAAATTAAAATGATAAAAGACTATAGAACAATGTTCCCTCAAATGTCTTTCTTCTGTGTGCTACAATGAAGTGTCTGTGCACAGCAGCCAAGGCTATGAGGACTAACTCACCATGATAGCAAGTACTTTTCTCATATACATGACACTCAAAAGAAGCAATGAGTCCCTTCAGTGCAAAATTGTCAGCCTTGAAAGGAGGAAGGGTTGAATCAACCTCAGCAAGATATGAACTTGTTGCTTGTATATGAAATTCAGGTTTCAGTAGAGTGCGCTTAGCATACTTAGCTCCCTCAAAAGCTTTAAACTGGACTTCTTTTTTACAGTGCTAGGCTTTCATCATGGGAATGGTTATTTAAATATATGGAAAAAGAAAGCGCACACTTGAACAATTCAATATAAACTGAAATTGTTAGATGTTTTGACTCAATATGACAAAGTAGTGCTAGGTGAGAAAACTTGATTACTTTGGAGAGCTTGCTATATCCCGGTCCATAAAAGTGATCGCTTGTATCTATCACAATTTCTCTGAAACTTAGTTCGGCCCTCTCATTAACGAACACCTAAAATCAACTGAAGGCAGTGGGGTCTCAGATGTGATTCTCCATCACTTCAGTGGGCTAGTTTTCACTAGACTGCAAAGAGCGCTAATCGAAATAAGGAGATGGAGCAGTCCCATGTCCTGTTACCAGAAGTCACTTTCTTTCACCACTTACAAGTAGATGAAGGAGAAAAGCCTCAAGAGTCTTAGACTGGGTCTTGTGTTTGGCTGGTATTCCTAGCCCCAGGCCCTGAAGCTGGAAGGAGAAAGGTAAATGGGAAAAGAATCTGTGATCCTAAGTTAGATGCAAGTAAGATCATACCATATGCTTTAATGTGAGTCAACCCCATACAGGCCTACTGACAGGGCGATTAGATGAGCTCCTACACCCTCTACTGGCATTGGGCCTCAAACACCAGCAAAGGCCATGTTCTACTTAGGATTCCTTCTGTAATGTCACTTTTATCAGTTTAGGTGGAAAGTGATTATCATTACATGGGGCCCTCACTGAAATCGTGGTGAGAGATGGAGATGCAGGATGAGTAAGCAGGAATGAAAAACCATACAGAGGAATCCTTTCCAAGATGGGCGGCCTCTGTCATTAATGGTGTGGGTTAAACCATGTAAAACAAAACCCTGTGCTTCAGACAGTGTGCCACCTGACCAGTATGTGGGTGCCACTCTTAGCTTTCTGTTATTGCTGCATTAAAAAAGTACAGACACAGAACTCCTAGGGGATACAAGATGAAGTAAAACATGTGAAATCTAAACCTGAAAGTATCGACGTGGCTTGTCATTGTATGGTATGGTATGGTATGGTATGGCCTGTCATGGTATGGTATGGCCTGTTACTGTATGGAATGGCCTGGAATTGTATGGCCTGTCATTGCATAGTACGTTATGGTATGGTATAGTATAGTATAGTATAGTCTGCCATTGTATAGTCTGTCACTGTGAAGTATGGTATGTCTTGTCACTGTATGGTATGGCGTGTCATTGTATAGTATGGTATGGTCTGTCATTGTATAGTATGGTGTAAGAAAACAGGGCTCTTTGCAGATGCCACCCCCCACACTTTTTGCCCCATTTGTACTACTAGATGCTGATTTTCGACTCTGACAGTGCACTGAAACCTGCTAACCAAGCTCCAGTGCCAGTGCTCTCACCCTAAAACTTGTGTGAACTGGCAATCCCAACTGAAAAGAACGTTACCCCCCTTATGAGTCCCTAGCATATGGTACCAGGGGTACCCAGGACATAGGTGGTAAAGGGGTCCCCAGGGCTGCAGCACGGTTTTGTGCCACCCTGGGTGGCCCATACAAACTACTGACAGCAGACCTTCTATTGCAGTCTGCATGAGCAGTGCAAACTGCTCGAAGTCAGCTGTGCCCTCACCATGTGTGGCACAGTCGATACACTATCTTTAATATATGTCAGGAACCCATAAGGAAGGCCTCCTCAGCCCAGGAGGCAGGGTACAGTATATTAAAGGTGATGACTTAAGTGAAAGCCTATATGTCCCTATAGTAGCATTTCCCCATTGGAAACTACAATAAGTGTTAGCGGTCCAGAGGATACCATGGGCTGCCACCTGGGCATTCTTGAGGCTGGCAGCTCCATTATGGTATCTTCGAAATATACCATATTTGGTATCAAACAAAATGCCTGCTCACCCCTGACAGGACTCTAGTTTCCTGGGTGACGTGGCATGCACCCAGGTGACTATCTTAGAGGTTGCCCCAGCTTCTCTGTGCTCTGGCTGGCAAGCCCACGTTTCCTGCGCCTGCTGCCTCCAAGACAGAATTCTGACCTCCTGCCAGGCAGTGTGATCACTCCCAGGAGTCAGGAACAAAAGCTTGAGCATGACGGAGGTCACACCTCCCTCCTCACAAGCAGGCTAGTGAATTGGCACATCAAGGTGGGGAGCCTCAAAGGCTGCACTGCCTCGGATATGCATCAGGACTGACTCCCGGTGGAGGAAACAGTCCTCCCCCTTTCCCTAGCATATATGCAACCGGGCAGGTAGAAAATTAGTTATGCAAGGAGGTGTATACCCCAAAAAGGCTAGCCACACCTCCAGGGTGAGCAGCCCGGTCTATACACTAAAATTTGATTTCTGCCATCTTTAGGAGCAGTAGAATAGAGGGTTCTAGGTAGAAAAAGAAGACCTACACCCCCGGATGTGGTCACCTCGGTGGCGGACTAGCTGCAGGGACTAGATGCCCATTGGCTACTAGCTCCCACACCCCTAATTCCCCAAAATCTAGGATTTTACAGACCCCTCCTGACACCAGAAGCTCATTTCTGAACAACCTGCATCAAAGAGGACAGAAGAGCCCTGCAAAAGCGACAACAAGACTTGCCCAAAGTAAAATAGGGATACCCTGCACCTGTGGAAACGCTCTTGGAACTGCCTGATTGAGACTCGTCCTAGGCTAGCTCTCGGTTCTCCCAGCAAGAGGGACCCCTGTGGAAGCCTGAAGCACCATCAGACTACCCTGGACTAGTGGCACAAGTCCCCTGCAAACTGCAGGTAAGAACACTCCATATCTGAAAAATTACTGCCCATTGGGCCCTCCTAGGGATCGCCCAAATCAAGATGGTCTAGTGCGCTGTGGGAGCTGTAGGCCTCCCTTCCACAAAGTTACAGTTAGCTTCCGCATTCCACTGGGCTACCGGATGTCGAAGTTACTTTCAGCACTGCTTACTGCTGCCAAGGCTTGTTGGTCGTCAGCCTGGCATCTGAGCTCTTTACTCGACGCTGCACTAAGAGGGAATTCTAGCCTACCTTCGACCGACATCAGCAACCATACGGTTGCTGTCTTTTTGCATCTTTTCCCCCTGCAGCACCGTCTTAGTGGTAAAAGCAGCTCTCCTGCAGCTCCCGTTCAGCACCAAGGACAGGCAGGATAACTCTGCACCCGGGCTCCACGGTCCAGGTAAAATTGAACTGACTATCGTAGCTTGGTCCTGGGACCTGCATTACCTTTACCCTGCAAGATTACAACGCAACTCGATCTTCAAATTACTGACTGTCACAAGAGGTTTTGCATTGACATTCTATTACTTCTAAAATCTATAACTCCGCTTGCATTTATGCAATTCCGTTCATTTTGGTGTCTAAATTAAGATAAAAATACACTTTTTAAAAAAAATTGGTGTTGGATTGCTCTCCAATCGTGTCAATAACTTTTCATCCATGTTGGTACTCTGAAATGCTTAACACATGTTCCTCTAGTAAAGCCCGACTGCTCTTTGCCTCACTACCAGGACTGAGCTAAGGATTTATTAGTGTGAATCCAAGGACCATCTTTGGGGTATTGTGATAGTATTACATGAGAAGACTAACCCCACACCACATAATACTATACTTTCCTAGATATAGGATGTCATTGCATAGTATGGTATGGACTGGTATGGCGTGTCATTGTATAGTATGTATGGTATGGCGTGCCATTGCACAGTACGGTATGGTAGGGCCTATAACAGTATAGTATGGCACGGTGCAGCCTGTCATCATATGGTAGGGCATGGTGCAGCCTGTCATTGTATAGATTAGTATGGTGCTGTCTGTCATTGTATAGAATGGTACTGTATGGCTCGTCATTGTATGGTATGGCATTGTATGGCTTGTCATTGTATCCTATGGCCTGCCATTGTATAGTATGGTATGGTGTCATGTCATTGTATAATATGGTATGTTATCCTATGGCCTGCCATTTTATAGAATGGTGTGGTATGGTAATCTTTGTTGCATTGTATACATTGAGATAAGGGAGGAAGCGCAATAAGCGGCCAAACAAGCAAAAAGCGATTTAGTATAGGTTATTTTCATGCTAGAATGTTCTATCCAACCGGTCATTGTGCAAACATTAACCAATTTAAAATACACCCTGTTTTTGGATATAACATTTTAGTCATGCCCAAGACATCCTATAAACAATTAAACACTTACTACAAAAGCACTTTGTTACAAACTAAGAAAGTGACTATTTAATTGCGATATAGTGAAGCCATTAATGTATTTTGAAAGTTTTTGGTAAAAGTGATGCTAAACCTGCGGCCTATTGTTGTCGTTATGCTGCACTAAAGAGTAGAAGGGGAGAGGAGAACAGCAAAAGGGATAAATAGCAAAAGGAATGAAAAGTAAAAGGGAACGAACATAGGAAACAAGCGGGTGAAAGCAACAGTACAGAGCAAAATCATGGCCAGGGCAACCTAACACACTTATGAAATGCTACAAGTAAAAAAAATTAAAATAAGCAGAGGCAAAGCAGAACAACACTCCCAAAACAAGGAAGCACTAATTGACTCATGTTCCAGGGACAGGGGAAGCACATGAACAGAAAGCGAAGCAAACCCAGCAAATAAAGCGGACAATGTAGCCAACAAATGGGTGAGCTCCAAGCCCCCTTTAAGTTAACAACATTTCTCACAGGTGACAGCGCATGTGCTCGACTCAGGCAAGACCTAATAAAATGAAAAATGTAAATGTTTAGCAGTAACACCGTTGCGGACGGTCATTTAGAAACAGGTGCTGGATCCTAAAGTAGAGTTATTAGGAGGTGGAAATGGGGGGGAGAGGTGTGTCTGAAGGTGGAGGAGGCTGTTAAAAACTTGATGAAGCAACAGAACGCTAAAATTCAAAGAACGTCCTAGATGGCTAAAATTACAATGCACATCCAACTGCAAGAATGATAATCAGCCCTCTATAGTTCAGGTTTGAATACACAGTTACACCACTGGGTTTGGAAGCTGAGAGTTAAAATATCTCAGCCTAGGGCTACTCGGTTGTAAAATTTGAGTGGCTGGCGGACGCCCAGGGTGCTATGTAAACATGTTACTTATCCAAATATCTTCATCGGCACAGGCAGTCACCTCCCAGTTTCCCATTACCTCTTCAGTGACAGTGCAACGTGTCAAGGACTGCCTGCGATATGCATTCTTAGGAAACTTACCATGCTTGCATTTGGAGCATTGCTGAAAAAAATGGAAAAGAGTGGAGAAATTAGCAGTTCATGGGAGTGAAAGAGAGTACAGTGCAAGAGAAGAGTTATTACACTCACCATGTGATTGCAGCCTCCATTCTTTTCAATACAGATATTGCACTTTGGACACTGTAGAAAACAAAAACATTTCTTAGCATTACGTTTTCAAATACTATATGAAAACTGCCAACATCCTTCCTGCAAATGACTAGATAGAAGTATAAGCTGGCTGTGATCATAGAAACTGAATGTGTACATAATCCATAACTCTGTTCAACGTCAAGCTGTTACTACACCATAACAGTTTACTGGCGTTCTAGGATATTCTGATCATCTTCACTGCAGTCAACAACTAGTTTTTTTCATATTCTGCTCAATGCTACAGTTTTTGTCGATTCTAAACACTGTAAAGTCAGGTGCTACTATCGACGTCAAAAAAGGTGAAATGCTGAGTTGGCCTTTTTGAAATCCATACTTGTGAGCCTGCAGGTCAGAAGAAAGATCAGCGAGTGCTCTACTCGCTCAGCCATTTTAGAAGTTAAAATTTCCTGACGCGTAATAATGGGTCAGCAACTTCTGTCTCCCCCATAGAATCACGTGCTGTAAATATCCTCCTGACTTCAGGGGGAAGATTATAGAAAATATAAAGGATTTTGTTTTTCTAACACTGGTTTAAGTTAATAGGTTTTGTTAGACCCACACCAAAGTACTAACACACATTTCCTGTAGCTGTACAGACAAATTCAAGCTAAATGGCACATTTTCAAGCTTGGCAGCATAGCTTTCCCGCCGGTCAGCTCGAATCCTAGATTCCAGCCTCACTATTTAAGAAGTATGGGAATGACTAGCTTAAAGGGCAGAGCATACGATGAGCTTCCTCATTAAGACATCTCGCAGGAAACTCGTAATTATGCACTTCTCAGAGTAGTTTTTGATGAGTAACATGGAGCTGTCTTTGTGGTCGCAAGTCCGAACAATTTGAAGCTGCTAAACTTTGAGTCTTCAAACTTATACTGCGCTAGTTTGATGTTTGTTTTGAGGCACTTGTGCATATTTGATACTTCTCCCACTGAGTGCTCCAAGGGCCGGATTTAGATCTTGGCGGACGGGTTATTCCATCACAACAGTGACGGCTATCCCATCGGCCGAAATATAAATCCCATAGGATATAATGGGATTTGTATTTCAGCAGATGGGATATCCCTCAAAGTTGTGACTGAGTAACACGTCCGCCAAGATCTAAATCAGGACTTAAATCTCCAAATTTTATGTTCTGAAACCGGTACCCTGTTGCAGTTTATCCAATTTAACTTGATATAGCTCACCCAAAGTGTGTCCAGTTTTACCTCATTTGCACTGAGCTTGCTTGAGCTCAACAGCTAAATGCTCGACACTTCTCTGGACTGAGACTCCTTCCCGTCACCAGAGACTGGGGCATTGCATGATTCTACTGCTCCCAATTGCACAAAAGATCTATATGATTTTTTTGTCTCTACGTTCTTAATCATGGTCTTCCAATGCCTCCCAAATGGACTACACAGTTCAACAAATAGTGATCTCAGTGGTCAAAACTGTTCAACAACTGGGGAAGAAAGCCAACCCTGCTATTCTCTGCAACCATCAATGCTTTGTGGCCTTTAGTGGGGCAGTGGTACCCTCTGAAAGCCCCAAATCTTGGATGCACAGAACAGCAGTAGCCTCCGCTGACACATGGACGCCCGGTCGCACTTCTTACAAGGCCTGAAATACAACTTTGGAACCAGCAGCACCCTAAATGCAGAAGTAGTGTGCCAACTAACAGACTGGAAAGCTCTCAAGAAGAACAAGGGCTGAGCAGGTAACAGTAGAGTAGACAAGAAGATAAGGACACCCACAGAATCAGGGGGAAAGAAGGAACTGCAGCCCAAGCCTCTCTTCCTCCTCCCTTATGGCACAGAGAATCTAACATGGTCCAGCTGGAGTAGGAGGCTGTTGACACATACAGTTTAAAGGATGGCCATCTCCACAGAAGCACTTGCATCAAGTCTGCAAACAGGTATGCGCATATCGCTGCAACTCTCAGATCGGCTTCACAGTGGTCTCTAAACTGGGGCACAAGAACGTCAAGATGTGGCTACTAAAGGCTCACCAAAGGGCAGCCAACTAGTTAGGCCTGTGAGGGATCAGGCAGGGAGGGAATGCAGACAAGGACCAATGAAGTATGTGCTTTCAGGTGCCACTTATGGTTAATTCACCATCAAATTTACTTCGCAAATGTGCATTTCATTCTACTGCAGATAGGTGTTGCTTGCTTCAACACCTAGGATTATATAATGAACTAGACTATCCTCTGGCCACCCTGTTCACTGCCTTCAGGTAACCTTGTTAAGAGCTTCTCACAATTATTGGCACTGAGCCATCACAAATAAAAAAAAAATTGTTGACTAAAATAAATGCCCTGAATAGGGAATGGCAAATCAAATATCTGAATAAAAACGTCTGTAAAATGCAACCAACCATACATTGAGGCAAAAGCCACCAAAACATCAAGTGACCTTGTTATTTCATCAAACTAATCATCAAATACTTCTGATATGTGTGAAATATTCTTACATCTAGGTTGACGGGTAAAATAGTTACGAGTAATTAATTTTTCTCTCTTTGGAGACCTTTGTAGTTCATGGTTTAGGAAATACTATCAGGCCAGTTAAATTGCTCACCCTATTACTGCTTTCCTTTATCTGTGGAAAGCGGTGCATGTGCACTGGATATAGAGAAAATACAACATCTTAGTGTTTTTAATAAAATATAACAGGCATAGAAAAATTAGTTTAAGAAATGTTGAGACACAAAAAACACCTAAGCAGAGTTAATCAAATACAAGAAAAGAACAGTTACTTACCTTTGTAACTCCTTGCTGGTAGAGACTATTTAACCACAGATTCCTCACTTTGTGATTTTCCCCAGGCACCAGACTGGGTCTGGAAAGTTTCATAGCAATTCCCTCGTGTGGAGACAGGTGACATTATGTGGCTCCATCCAGGCTTGGACAGGACCTCTGGGCCCCTATATACGCCCCCTCCTTGCGCTGATGTCTGTTTCTTTCTGATCTCTGTCTGTGCCGTTGGAAACAGAGTTATGGAAATTAGATAGTACAGTGTGCAGATCGTTAGATTTTGAATCATATTAATGGACATTTTGAGTTCACTCCACAGAACGGGGAGAAGGGAGGATTGGTGATGAATCTGTGGTTAGTCTCTCTACCGCAAAAGGTGTTACCGGAGGTAAATAACTTGTTCTTCTGATAGAAGCTGCCAACTGCAGATTCCTCACCTTGTTAATAGATACCAAACCGTCTATGAACTCAGTTGGTGGGTCTGTGGAATGGCTCAGACCAGGAAATCCTGCAGGACAGATCAGGCAAAAATGTCCAGCCCACATCACCTGGCTATCCAGGCAGTAATGCTTCGTGAACATGTGGAGAGGTGCCCTACTTAGAGGCCTGGCAAATGTCCATGACTTGCACACCACATGCCAGTGCAGTGGTAGCACCCTCTGCTTTGGTAAAAGGATTGGGGGCTGCTTCTTGGCTAGCCCATAGCAGATCTTGATGTACAGCAAAATCCACCTTGAGATGGTCCTCTCTTGCACCGTTTTACTCTTCTTAGCCCTAGAGAAACCAACAAAAATCTGGTTGTCCTGTAATCAGTCCCTGGTTCGGTGCACATGGAAGCTAAGTGCGTGTTTAGGATCACAGCGATGAAGCAGTAGTTCTCCCTCCTCCTTGGAGGGGTGATGTGATGCATAGAAATCCGGCAAGGAGATTGATTGCCGTATGTGAAGGGTGTGACTACCTGGGAAAGAAATGCCACTTTTGTAAACTGGGCAACCATGCACAATATCTGGAGTTTGCTCACTCGCCTGGCTGATGTTACGACGATGAGGAATGCTGTCTTGATGGAAAGTTTAAGTGAACAACTGTGCATGGGTTCGAAGGGAGTGCACATCAAGTAGATGAGTACCCAATGTAGGCCCCACTGCGGCATGAGAAATTGAGTTGGTGGTCTCTATAAAGGGAAGCTATTGTGTAGGAGTCAGATATGACTCTGGTACAATAATGGAGAAACTCAGCAATGTCAACAGGTCAGCTGTCGTTTGGAGGTGTTTTACGACTGTCTGGAGCAAGCCTGTATTCAGTAGCCAGTTATCGAGGTATGGGAAGACTGGTATTACCAACCTCTGCAGATGGTCTGCGACCATAACCATCACCTTTGCGAACACAGAGATGCAGTGGTATGGCCAAATGGAAGCACAGAGAGCTGAAAGTGCTTGTGTCCTACCTGCAACCAGAGGTAATGCCTCTAGGACTGCGGGACAGGGATGTGGAAGTATGCATCACGCAAGTTCAGCGCTACCATCCAGTCTCCTGGATCTCTGGCAGACAGCACTTGGGGCAGGTTGAGCATTTTGAACTTATCCTTCTGTAGAAGGAAGTTCAGAAGCCGAAGATCTAGGATGAGATGAAGGACCCGGTCCTTTTTAGGCACCAGAAAATAACAGGAGTAGCAACCAGTCCCGATCTCTGATGTCGCCGCCCACTCTATCGTTCCCTTGGTCAAGAGAGCCTGAACTTCTACACTGAGCATAGACAAGTAGTCCTCCATGTGGTGTTTCGGTGTGAATGGCATGTCTGGGGTGAGACAGGAAGGGTAGGAAGTATCCGTGTTCTCGGATCTGGAGCAGCCATTGATCTGACATGATGCTCTGTCAGCCAGGAAGGTAAAAGGTGACGCAACCTACCAGGTGATCGTGAGCCGCCAAGGACAAATTAAGTGGTTGTGCGGCAGACGGGGGAGGAGGGTTATAGTTGGGGTCTGGGTAGTGCATTGCCCCGGAGGGCCTGAACACTGTCGGCCGACTCACCGGCCTTGCCCTCAAAAGGCCTGGGAGACATACCAAAGAAGCTGCCCTACCAAAACCTCGAAAGGGGTGCTGCCAAATAGACGGAGGTAGGCCCAGAGAGCGAGTGGTGGACTTGTTCTCCTTGAACTTTGGGGGCAGAGTCAGCCTTGGCTTCGAAAAGCTTTGAGCATCCATAAAAGATTGCAGGACATCTGACTAAAAGCTCTTTGAGCGAATCCAAATGTAGCGCCTGGGCACCATGCTGGTCCCAACTGCCCTACCCAGGTAATCAGTTGCGTCCAGGCCAGAATGGATGGTTTATTTTGCAGCATCTTGGCCATCGAGGAAAGACATTGGGGGGTTTGTCTGACATCTTCCAGGACAGCTGGCAAGATGTCCGCCACTGTGTCTCACAAGGTGTGCGAAGACCGACCCAGGAGGTACTGACTGATCGCAAGGCTGGCACTGGAAAAGGCATGTTTTGTGAAATGTTTCATCCGTCTGGATTACCTGCCAGGTGGAATGACCGGGAATGAGTTTGGTTTGAGGTGGCTGGATGATGCCTGAACCACCAGGCTCTCTGGGGTAGGATGCTGAAATAAGAAATCTGGGTCCCTGGGAGGAGCATGTGCCACCTTGCCACCTGTCTGCTTATAGGAGAAGATCCTGGTTTCACCCAGATGCCCACCATTATATCAGAAAGAACCTCATTAAAAGGGAGCAGAGGTTCTTGGGTGGTAGTTGCGGGGTTTAGAACTTCTGTAAATAGGTTATTTTTGACCTTCTGCATGGGCAGAGTTAGATCATGAACTTCTGCTGTCATTCTGATGACAGTCGCAAAAGAAGATGATTCTTCAGTAGCCATAGGGTTTTGACTATTTAGGCTAATGTCAGGGGAAGTGTCTAACCCACTGGCATTTCAAAAATATTAGGTTTTTCATAAATGTCATAATCATAACACTGTTGTTCTGGGTCTGAGAAACTAGAACGGCATTGTTCATGGATGTGTTGACCTACCAAATCCAATAAAACTATTAGATCCGGGTCCGGCGTCAGTGACTGCATCGAGGCTCGGGCCTATGGCGTCTGTCTCTCGCTGCAGACTGTGTCGAATGTTGTGGCGGAGCGGCAATGCTAGGCTTGTAGATGGGGCCAACTTCAGGGGGAGGTCTAATGGCATATTGGGCATCGGGGACGGATCCGCCAACAGGCCTCCGACAGGCTACCACCTCCAATCCTTGGGTCCCAAAGCCACTCCAGTACGATTCAGTGGGGTACCAATAACGACAGCTAAGGCCTCGTTCAGACATTACATTTCAACTGCGGTAGGTGCCTGCTGAGGTAGAAGGTTGAGCGGAAGCACTTTGTGAGCCCACTCCGTGGAGTTGCTCAGAGGTCATGAGGTACTTGGGGCATAGCAGAACTCGGAGCATAGCGAGGGCAGGATGTCGGTGACCTGTGTTAGAACTTCTTGTGCGATTTTGGCAACTTACCTGAACTCCTCGATGTAGAGAGTTCTATGGTATGGGAGAGCGCCGTGCTCTTGACTGCGACTGAGACCGCTTCTGCTTCTTATGTTGTGTGAGGTGCCAAGGCCCCAGAGGCAGACATTTGTTTAACGGTCCATATGTTCATACTGAAGAATTTGGATGCTTTTCCCAGAGAGTAAAGATCTGTCAAAGACAGCATTGCTAGCTCCGGATCTGCGTCAGAAGGTGCCTAAAGAAAGGAACGGTGGTTCAGGTGTGGCCTAAATGGTCCAAAGCGAGAAAGTGACCCAACAGGGAACACTTGGTTCTAAGATTTTTAAATTAATTCATGAGGGAGCAAAGGAAAGATCAAAGGAAGGTCATGTAGGTCAGATAAATGATAAACATTTATTTTACAATTTTTTGTATAGTATTCAAGTGCTCACATATATTTGAGTGAAAGGCGTGACATGCAGGGTGATAGTGAGGTTTAAAAGGCATCGCATTGACAACAGTATAATGAGCTCCACAGTTATTTTACAGAGTAATAGGAGTTCATGTTGTATGGTGGTCACGGCGTTTCGAACCCAATAAGTGGGGTTCATCTTCAGGACAAGGGTGAGCAAGTTGAATTAGAGGAAAGGAAAATCATCCTAGGCCCATTCTTCTGTTAATGATGTGGGCGGCTGGTACTGATTTTTAAAATTTGCTGGGCGTGAATTATTTGCGCCAAGGAACTGAGTGGGAATGTCTGCCCGGGACTCGTGTTTGCTTATTTTGGAGGGAACCCGGGATGGGAAGGCAGCTGGCCGGGATTATTGGTTTTATTTTTATGGAAAACGAGACAGCACGGCCTTTAATTGGGGGCCTAGAGCTGTGCAGGCGAGCGTCCTGCTTCTGCCTTCACTAGCATTCAACGCCAGTGAAGGTAGAAGCAGGACGCTCTCGTCTGCACAGCTCTAGGCCCCCAATTAAAGGCCCTGCTGTTCGTTTTCCATAAAAAAATAAAACCAATAATCCCGGCCAGCTGCCTTCCCATCCCGGGTTCCTCCAAAATAAGCAAACACGAGTCCGGGCAGCATTCCCACTCAGTTCCTTGGCGCAAATAATCCACGCCCCAGCAAATTTTAAAATCAGTACCAGCCGCCCACATCATTAACAGAAGAATGGGCCTAGGATGATTTTCCTTTCCTCTAATTCAACTTGCTCACCCTTGTCCTGAAGATGAACCCACTTATTGGGTTCGAGACGCCGTCGACTCATACAACATGAACTCCTATTACTCTTGTAAAATAACTGTGGAGCTCACCATACTGTTGTCAATGCGATGCCTTTTTAAACCTCACTATCACCCTCGCATGTCACGCTCCTTTCACTCAAATATATGTGAGCACTTGAATACTATACAAAAAATTGTAAAATAAATGTTTATCATTTATCTGACCTACATGACCTTCCTTTGATCTTTCTGCTCCCTCATGAATTAATTTAAAATCTTAGAACCAAGTGTTCCCTGTTGGGTCACTTCTCGCTTTGGACCATTTAGGCCACACCTGAACCACTGTTTCCTAAATATCTCGCCACCCCAGGTTCACATATTGGGGTACCCTTGTCTTCTCAAAAAACCTAAAGAAAGGAACGGACATCAGCATGCGGAGGTGGCGCATATATAGGGGCCCTCACGTCACAGCCGAGGTAGGATGGAGCAAACGTGGACCCGCACTACATCATCTACCGTACAAGGGAATTGCTTTATATGTTCAGGATCCAGTTTGGCACCTGGGGAATCTGCGGTTGGCAGTCTCCCTCAGAAAGGTACTGATCTCTGGTAACAATCTTTCTGGTGGATACTACATCTACCTGAAGATTCCCCCCTCGTGAACATCTCCCACACCAGTGTCGACCAGAAACTCTTCTGCAATAGCTCATCCACGCCAGCAGAGGGCACTGGCTCCATTACATTAGCATCTCAACATCTGGTGATGTCACTGGGAGTATAAGGTGCCCAACCGGCATATCAACTGCAGGTTCCCATCCATTTTCTTCCTGCACTGACAAGGCAGAGGGACGAAAAACTGTTATATGTAAATACACTAATGAGAAGCCAACAGATGAAAAGTATTGAGAATGAAGTGAAAATAGAAAACATTCAAGATGGGGAGGTGGGTACGGTAGGTAAAGAATCTACAGGCAGACAGTGTATCCACCAAAAAGTCATTACCAAAGTCAAATTTCTTTTGCGACAGATGGATACTATTTGCAGTTTCCTCATTCTGTGAGCAGATTGCTAAGCCATAAACTAACATGGAAGAGAGACTTGAAGAATGGTTAAACTAAAAAGTCCTGAAGGACAGATCTGGCAAAATAACCATCACCATGAACCTCTGTAGCCAAACAGTAGTGTTTGGCAAAAGTGTGCAAAAGCCAAAGTAACTACTGTACACATCCCTTCCAATGAAACTGTTTGTCAAAGCAAAGGTAGAAAACGTTGCTCTAGAAGAATAGGCATGCATGCCCTCAGGTGGCTGCATTAGATAATCCACCCCAAAGTCCTTTTCTGAACTAACCTTCCTCTTACTTTACCAACACAGCTAACAAAAAGCAGGCCATCAAGATAAAAATCTTTTGTTCTATGTAAAAACGAACCACCTTTTTTTGGATTCAGCTTATGGAGCATCTCTTCCTCGTTAGAAGGGTGAGATCAGTAAAAAGAGGGAAGGGAAATCGACTGACCTAGGGGAAATGGGTTAGAACCGTAGGTAGTAAAGCAGTTCTGGCCCTTAATATCAACTTTTCGGAAAAGACAGACGTAAAGAGTGGACGGACACTCAGTGCTTGCAACTCACTGACTAGCCTCGCTGAAGTAATGGCAACTAAAACAGTTTTTAAAGTTATCAATCTTATATGACAAATAAGCAGAGGACCAAAAATGTAAAATCTAAATTGAGGTTTAATTGAGACATAATAAATGGAGTAGGGGGATTTTGTAAGTCCCTTTAAGAAAGATAAAATAATTGGTGATTTAAATAGAGAGGGCTGCTCTGGAAGGCAGAGAAATGCAGACAAGTCAGCCAAGTAAGCTTTGACCATATCAACAGCGTACCCCCTTGTTGTGCTAAAGAAAGTGTTAAGTGTATAATATCCCAGAGGACGGATCTCAAAGGGACCACTGTATTATTAGAATACCATGCAATAAACATTCCACCTTCTGGAATACACAGGGTTGCTAGAGTCAAGGTGAGCAGATAGAATAACATCAACCACTTTAGATGGTAACTAAATGGTTACTTACCAGTAGGAGTAGTTTTGCAGCTTGAAGAGCTTTCTGGATACACATGCTGTGCATGAAAAAATGAAAAGATATCCAGGAAGTGTGAATGCAACACTCTCTTCTTGGCCAATCCAGGCAATGAAGATTATTTGGGCCCAGTCTTGCGAATCCTCTCAGAACTTGAGGAATCAAGGGTATGGGAGCGTAATGAAGCAGAAAACTACATTTGATATGGAACACATATCCCAAGGCTCCCTGCAGCGGATACTGGAGAACTTCAGGCAATGCGTGTTGTAGTGCGTGACGAATAAGTCCACTTGGGGAATGCCCTATTGGATGAAGATGTATCGAACGTCTCGGACGAGATGCCGCTTGTGGTCTGCTCGGTGAATAGTCGACTTAGGCTGTCTGCTCTGATAGAGAACCCAGTAGATGGTTTGCTACCTGTCACACCTTGTTCTGGTGAGCTCAAGACCAGAGTATCAACACTTCTCGACAAAGCAAGTGGGACTCCACTTCCCAGTTTCTTGATGTACCAGATCGCGGTCATATTGTCTGCCAAAATTTGAGCAGACTGACTGTAAAGCCCCGAGTTCTACTAGGTTGATGTGAAGACCCTGTCACTATTGTTCCCCCAAGTGTTGAAACCAATGCTTGCGAAAGCACTACTGCAGAGCCCTCATGTGCCAATGTACATGTTTGACCAGCAGTTTGCAAGAGACCAGCAGATCTAGCAGGTGTTAAGGTCATCAGAACTAGAATTTGGACTCCACCTCAGAAGAACGGACCTTAGACTGAATGTCTTGAACCCTCTGAACTAGTGAAAAAGCTTGGAGTACTGCCCCTATAAACATGAGATGCAGAGAGGACTTAAGGTGAGATTTGGGCGTGTTTTTAGAAAATCCCTGGTCAAACAGCAGAGATGCCATGGACCGCAAGTGGCAAGATACTATCTCGCCACTTTATCAGCCAATGGTCTAAGTACTGAAAAACTGGTATTCCTGACCTTCTGAAATGGGCTGCTACAACCGCCACCACCTTCGTAAAGACCAGAGGTGCAGTAGATAAGACCAAAAGGAAAAACCATAAATTGGTAGGGAGTGGAACTCACCATGAACCTTGGGTACTTCCTGTGTGACTGCAGTATCGGTATGAGAAAATAAGAGTCCTGCAAGTCAAATGACACCCTACAGTCTCATTCTTCCAGCTCGAAAAGTACCTGAGCAAAGGACAGCATCCTGAACTTCACCTTGCAGAGAAACATGTTTAAGGCTCTTGGGTATAGGACTGAACAGAGACTGCCATCTTTTGCAAATCTGAAAGTACTGTGAAAAGCACCCCCTGCCTAATTTCATGCGGTGACACCAGTTCCACTGCTCTTTCAACAATCAACTTTCTGATCCACAATATTAAGATGCTGTTCCAGTTGACAAGCCCGGATGGGGGAATGTGAGGGAGACTGAAATAAAGGAAGAGTATAACCCTCTTCTATTATTTGCACAATCCACCAGTCAGAAGTTATAGCCTTCCAGACCAGATTTAAATAAAGAATACTCCTGCCCTGCACGGGTTTTTGAGATCCAAAAAGACATGAATAGAACTGCTTTCCTGGCCAGGTGTGGGGGAGGAATCTACCTCGACACCTGTATAGTCTAAATAGGGGGTTTGGGATTTGCTGAGAAGTTTGCATTTGACATAACCCAAAAGCTCCTGAGAATCCCCTGCAAAATTAATGAAAGTCTTTTTAAGGTATATACAGAGCCAAGGATCGAGTAGTGGTTCTGGTAGATTTAAAACGTTCAAGTGCAGAGTCTGCTGTATCCCCAAATATTTTTGTTCCTTCAAGTGGGAGATCCATTAGTGTTCTGGACATCTGTTGGAATACCTGCGGTCCTCAGTCAAGAATGGTGTCTTAAACTGTGGACCTCATGGCCCTGGCTACTGAATTAGCAGTGTCTAGGCTTGATTGTATAATCTGCTAGAGGCAGCTTGGCCATCCCTTACAAGTATAATAAAAGGACCCTGCACGTGATCTGGCAGATTGGGAACCATTAACCTAGCCGTATTCCACGTAGCATGACTATATCCACCTGTAAGCAAGTGGTGTTAAGAGATAAACTCCCAGCAGAAAATATTTTCTTTCCAACTCTTTCTGGGTTCTTGGATTCCCTAGCAACAAGGTGACAGGAAGCCTGAACAACTAGGTTCTCCAGGAAAGAGATTGGATTCTTGATAGATGACTCCCTCTCCTTGCAGGATAAGGTCAATGCCACCTGTGGCAAATGCTTTGACCTACTCAGACTTTGAAGTAAGCTCTTCGCTGGTTTCCAGTGGAATGGCAAAGGACAGTAGTCCAGGCATGATCATGAGTAGGCTGAATTATGGCAATGCCCTAGATCTGGGGATGGCAGATTTCTTATTCACTCGTCTACAGTCCATCCAAAATGCGGCAGCTAGACTCATCTGTAATAGCGCCTGAAACAGCTCGGCATCACTTTGCTTAAACACTCTTCATTGGCTGCCAGTTTGTAAGAGAGCTAAATTTAAGTTGTTATGCCATGTCCACTAACCACTTTACAATACTGGACCAGCCATTTTAAGCAGTCAAGTGGATTTCTATAAGCCTGCATGAGCTCTCCGCTAGGCCAAATTAGCGCTTGTCAAAGCCAAACATAAAAAAAAAAAAAACAGAATTGGTGGTCGTTCTTTTATTTATCTGGTAAATGCTCATTGGAACTGGTTACCTGCTGATCTTCGTCTGACTTTGGGCCATTTCAGGTTCCGGAAGAGATTAAAGAGCTGGTTATTCCCCTAATAAGTGTGTCTACACTAGATGCAGGGCGTACAAGTGATCTAACGATCTTGCCTCAGATGGTAGCGGTAACTCGACTAGAAGGATCTATTGCTCCCGAGTTGAAGGACCAGAAGGATCTATCATATCAAGGTTAAGAGAAGTCACAAAACCACTTGAATCGCTTAATTCCTGAAAAACATCAGAATCAGATGAGTGGTAATAAGGAGGACCTATAGCCCCATCATCAAGAGAATCAGAATCCATCACATATAAATCAGGGAGGGTTTCAGCTCCCCTACATTGACTCTTCTCAAAGTCTTTGACCCTCTCTCCTAGACCTACGAGGAGCATCTGGAAGGATAAAAGGCTGAGTTGCAAGTATCAGTGTTGATCTCAATGCCAGGCTTGGAATCAATACAGGCACTGGTGGCGTTGAAGATGCTGGAGCTGGCACCCAGGAGATAGGCCTAAGAATCCACTGGTATCACCACCAGCTGGGGAGTCGGAGGCAATGGACCCGAAGGTTGGGGCGGGAAAGGAGCAGATGGAAGATTCATGGCCAGTAGTCCCCCTCTGATCCCTTGCGAGTTCCAAGGCACTCCAGAGGGGATAGACCTCCTAAACACCTCAAATATGGTGTTCAAAATAAATGCTGGATCCATCTCTCGAGCAGGAAATTCAGGGCAGAGTTAAGAACCACCCAAAGCCAGAGTCGGATCTTGAGGTTCAGAAGACCGCGATAGGCTGGAGTTCGTTGGCGACAGTTCCAGAGGTATCAGAACCAATTCCTGCTCCAAAACAGAATCAGAGGGAAGAGGAGACTTATCCAATTTATCCCTAGGCCTTCTTCTCTTCTTAGGTTTATGTTTTCAGGAGGAAAGACTTGAGACCTCTCTCTACTTTCTTTTGCCCTGGCCATGAAGCGCTTTGCCGACCTCTCTTTGATAGCCTTGGAATGCATGGTCTTGTAGGGATCACAGGAATTTATGTCATGGTCCGAGCCTAAACACCACAAGAAGATATCATGAGGGTCAGTGATAGACATCTGACACTCACGACCTATGAAGGGCTTAAAGCCCTTAAAGGGCTTAAAGGACGAAACATACTTAAATGTCAATTAAAAAGATGAGTGTGCTCCAGATCAGTTCAGTGACGTCACAAGATGTTCAGATGCTGATGTAGTTATTTAGCCGGTGCCCTCTGCTGGCGTGGATGAGCAATTGCAAGAGAGTATGCGGTCTGGACTGGCGTCAGGGATGTTCAGAAGCTAAGAAAACTGCAGGCTTCAGTATCCATCCGAAAAATAGTGTTTAAATGTATTGCACTTGAAAAGGCAAATCAAAGAAAGACGTCTGCATTCATTTATAGTAGGCAGCTTTCTTAGGCTCAACATATTGCTTAAGCTTTAGGGGTGCTGGATAGTGGCTGAATGCCAATTTCCACAGGAAGTGCCTTTTACTTAAAACAAAGAATAGGACGTTAGTAATGATACTACACGTATCTTTTAATACAAATATGTTTCCACACATTACAGATATATATTGTTCGAATTTACTACATAAGGTGAAATAAAATGGTGAACATGATATCACATGAGAATAAAGCCTTATACGATAGCTACACCACACATCTGTAGCAGTTCACGGATAGAATTAATTAAGGTTAGATGAACAGGAGTCACAATCTATGTCATAATAAATGTAGTTTACACACTAATGAACAAGTTACTTACCTTTGGCGATACTCTTTCTGGTGGATACTCTAACCACAGATTCTTCATATTTTCCCCAGACTACAGTCTGGAGCTGGAAACGTTTTTGCAATCGCTCCCGTGTGCCAGTTGGTAGTACCATCTGCCTTCGCAGCAGTCTTGTCCCACCCTTTGAAGTGGCAGAGTGGGGCAGTATATAGGCCCCTGCCATACATGAGGACGTCCATTTATGAGGAAGCATTGCCCACCCTTAGACGCGGAGCATCAACAACAGATTAAGAACCGTGACAGTGTACAGAATCTAATATTGAACATAGTAAACAAGTAAACAAAAGCAATAACTTCTCCAAAAAACTTCATATAACAAAAGCAATATGTCTATAATATACAAAAGCCATAAATCAGACCAGTAATTTGTATTGTTTATTCATCTAAGGTACAAAAATATTTTTATACATAAATCATTTTTTTTTTTTTTTAAATCGAAAATGATAGTACATGTAGTTATATAGTTATATGTACATGATTCGTGAGCACCCACATAAAGGAGAAAACAATGCAAATATTAAATCTAATACAGCACAAAAACACTAAACATAATAAATCACAATACAGTAATAACAAAAACATCCATAAAGAAACTATACATTACAGTAATCACATAACCGACAATAGAAAAAATCACAGCAAATAAAAATTGCTGCTCATTATGCTAATTTTTCTAATGTAATGAATATTGTATCATATGAACAGATTCGCCAACGCGCGTTTCGGAAGTTTACAAGTGATGGGATCAACCTTCATCAGGGCGCTGTCTGTGCGAATTAACTATGTGGCAGAAAGCCATCCATTCGAGGTATGATCAAATAGAGCTGTGCACTAGGCAGGGGGCTCACACTCTTCGCAACAACTGGTTATATACAAAGGTTCCTTTTTGTTTAGATAGTAAAACACTGTGCCGCAAACTCATTTATCGTAAGGCACGCACTTCCTATATCAAATTCACAGGAGGGAGGAGGTGGAGATGAGCACGGTAAATTTAGGTCGCACAGAGACTAATGATATTCAAGGCCCTCAACGGGGTGAAAATGGGCAGCATAGGTCAGGCGGCCGGGGCAGATAATCAGCCGAAAAAGGAGCCCCAAGGATAAAGTTGGTAACCGGGGCTCAAACAATCATGAGAAAACGAATTGTGGTGAAAACACACCTCCTCCTGGCCTCAATGCGGCCAATCTTGATTGATTGGCTCCTTTTTCAGCTGATTATCTGCCCCGGCCGCCTGAACTCTGCTGCCCATTTTCACCCCGCTGAGGGCCTTGAATATCATTAGTCTCTGTGAGACCTAAATTTACCGTGCTCATCTCCACCTCCTCCCTCCTGTGAATTTGATATAGGAAATGCGTGCCTTACGATAAATGAGTTTGCGGCACAGTGTTTTACTATCTAAACAAAAAGGAACCTTTGTATATAACCAGTTGTTACGAAGATTGTGAGCCCCCTGCCTAGTGCACATCTCTATTTGATCATACCTCGAATGGATGGCTTTCTGCCACAGAGTTAATTCGCACCGACAGCGCCCTGATGAAGGTTGATCCCATCACTTGTAAACTTCTGAAAGGCGCGTCAGCGCATCTCTGTCCATATGATACAATATTCATTACGTTAGGAAAATTAGCATAATGAGCAACAATTTTTATTCGTTGAGATTTTTTTCTAATGTTTGTTATGTGATTACTGTAATGTATAGTCTCTTGATGGATGTTGTTTTTGTTATTACTGTATTGTGATTTATTATGTGTTTAGTGTTTGTGCTGTATTAGATTTAATATTTGCATTGTTTGCTCCTTTATGTGGGTGCTCACGAATCATGTACATATAACTATATAACTACATGTACTATCATTTTCGATTTTAAAATTTTTTATTTATATATAAAAATATTTTTGCACCTTAGATGAATGAACTATAAAAATGACTGGTCTGATTTATGGCTTTTGTATATTATAGACATATTGCTTTTGTTATATGAAGTTTTTTGGAGAAGTTATTGCTTTTGCTTACTATGTTCAATTTCCCTGCCCTCTTCTCCAAACATATCCAGTTAAGTCAGGGACCCTCTTTGATCTCTTGCAGAATCTAATATTGACTCGTATTTACACCTGAAGGCACACTACAAAGCGGGAAGGAGAGAGTATGCTTAAGAATCTGCTGTTAGATACAATCATCTATCACAACAAGTTACTTACCTTAGGTAACACTCTTTCTGGTGGCAACTCCAACTAGAGATTCCTCATGTTTTGAATTGATACCAAAGCAGTACCCTCCGAAGGCGGCACATTTGAAGAGTGGACTTTACGAAAAGAAGTCCTGCAGGAGCCAGTTAGCAATAGGAACCCCAAGTGGACCCTAAAGCAGTACCTGTTGACGGTGTGGCCAGATGTCAACCAAACAGCCTGGCAGATTTCCAGCACAAGTAGTCATGGCAGCGTTCGTCTGGTGGAACAAGCCTGAAGGCCTCATAAGTCGAGGTAGTAGGGAAGGCATTTGAGTTCACTTTCCTGGCCTAACGCTGCACTATGAGATTTTCCAGTGTAGAGTACGGTGTCAAAAGGGCCTGACACTTACTAGTGGCATCGAACATAGTTTCAACCATACTGCTGACGAGGTTTACAACAGGTCTTTACTGAAATGTTGCAAAGTAGAAGGCCCGGGTAGCAACATATCTGTCAGCTAATTAGCTTTTGTTTGCACTACTGGCAACTGTAGTTCCAACACACCAGCAGGGCTACGGATCATCAGCACAAAGACCACCCTCTCCTTGGCTGGGGGTCCTAATGTGGAGTCCATTTCAGAGTATCTGGTGGGGTATGAAGGCCTCTAGCATTTAAGTTCTAAATATAGACCAGAGTCCGTATACTTTGTGGGTGGGGGACAACTTGTTAGCCACCTCCTCACCATCATGGGTGAACAGGAATGTCTTGTACAGCATCCAAGTCTAAACTAAACATGCCTCAAGGCACTGAAAATACTGTGATTGAGACAAAGGCACTGCCTGAGAATCCTCACACACTTTCGGTTGTGCCTTAGTGATCATGTAACGAGATACCAACTGAGATCTAGCTGTACTCTGGTTTGGATTCAAGAATGGCCTGGGTGTTAGATCTAGAACTGGCAACTCCCAGGCCAGAGCCTGCGCTAAAGCAGTGGAAACCAGAGTTGCCTTCCGCAAAAGAGCGGAGGCACAGCCTGGCGCTGGTAGGGGGTGGACAGAGACCAATGGGTTCAATCGGTGCCAGGAAAGTTCCCATCAGCGGAAGTCTTTCTGCGGGCCGAGACAGATTCATGGAGCCAGAAATTACTCCAGGAGAACACTGAACTATTTAAATAAGCTGCTGCATGGCCTCTGTAAAGGCCTCTACCTGCTGTAGAGTCAGAAAACACCTTTGGAAATTCAGGATGCAATGGCTCCAGCAAGGGAATGGGGTCAGGCATTTGAGTACTGAGTGTGCAATCTTTTGCTGGAGCAGCTGGTTGAAGACTCCCATCTTGGTTTCTTGTGCAAGACTTGTCCTTCTGAGTTTGTTCTGGATGAGGTCGGGAGTCTAGAACAGGACTGACAAGTGTCTACATACAGCCTAGCGCTGGCAGGAAGAGTACACTTCTGAGTCCAATGGCTCCACCTTACCGGTGCGAAGGAGAAATTGCTAAAAAGTTTCCAGATCCAGTCTGATACCTGGAGGAATTCAAAAGGTGAGGAATCTTTGGTTAGAAGTATCCATTAGAAAGATGAATTACTTATTTACCTAATACATTCTTAAAAAACAAGGGATCGTTACAACGCTTTATCTCAAGAAAGTCCCTAAATCCATAACACAAGGCAGATAACAGGTTTCAGAGAGCACCTTACATCTTTAGTGTGAGCACTGATGTAGTTCGCCGTCTCAGAGTCATCCGCACACTTTGTTAGCCACTTTCGGATAGTCGCACAATCTGTAGGAGCATGGTACATTTGCCGACACTTGAAACTGTTAAAAGGAAGCAATTCAAAGTAAGCAAGTCACACTTTATGGAGTCACATGTCAAAGTAGACAGGACAAAATTCTGCTGCTAACAAAAACCTAACCAATATTATGCTCTTATGACTGGAAATAATATATTGGGGATAAAAGGGAAGAGGAGTTCATCCTTTTCTCCCTGAAGCGAAACTTTAGAAACAGTCTGAATAATTACAAAACATCTATAGTAAAAACTATGACTTGGGAATGCCATTATTTATAGCATTTAAGTCCTAGCCCTTTAATTTTCTTTTGAAACTTGTATATTCAGTGAAGTTTCTCAAAATATTAATTTACCCTGTTGATATCAATGGTTCACAAACTGGTCTACGCCCTGCAGCTTTAATCTTATAAGGCAATTGTAGCAGCAGGGCCTAAATAATGATAGTTCATGAGGGCTACAGTTCATCTCTGCACACTAAAAGGAAGCCAGGATTTTAAGACCTTCGGAATATGCTATCACCAATCATACACAAAAACAATGCACTTATTTCGGTTTACAAAAAAAGTTTGGCACAAAAGCAGAACACGGTTTAAAATGCAATGTGTCGCAACTCAGAAACTCCTTTGCAAATTGTCGAGCACCTAGCTATAGTCCTGGACAAACCCCCCACCTCCTTTATCCTTGAAACACCCCTGTGATTTAGGACTTTACAAAATGGAGGATTAATGTAGCAATATTGAAATGGTTACTTACTTGGAGTAGTTTAGCGGCTTGAAGGATTTACTGGACTCGCATGCTGTGCATTATTTCATCATCTAGTGGTTTGGCCTGGAAAACTTCTTAGTCTCCATTCCCTTTCTCCTTTTGTGTGTTTGGGCGCCGTCTGGTACCATTTAATATCAAGTCCCTTCCCCTTGTGATGCAAGACGAGCGCCTTGGATGTCTCTGTGTGTGGACACCATCTTCAGATTCTATTTTCTCTTCCTTGGCGACTTGGTTTGTCATTGTGGCTTACATTTACTCTGCTAGACAGTAAAAGACATTCTTCTTCTTGTCCTTTTCCCCTGGTTTGCATGTTCATGTTGCACCTCATTGCTTGGGGAGGTGAGTGGGTTGTACATGAATCCAGAAAATTTGTCAAGCTACAAAACTGCTCCTACACGCAAGTAACCATTTTGTTTGGCATTGTGATTGTTTTCTGGATTCACATGCTGTGTGTTGATTTTGTAGCAGTATCCTCGTTCTCCTTTGGACGTTGGGTTGAAATGAGTTTGAACTGGAACACAGGTTGTGTTTGGTGAACGTATGTACTGATGACCATTTGGCTGCCATCAATATGTCACTTAGTGGAACATTCGCTAGGAAGGCAAGAGTTCCTCCCTTCTTTCTTGTGGAGTGTGCTATAGGTTTTTTTCCCAGTTATACGCCCACTTTTTTATGGCATGTTTGGATCGTCTGTACTATCCACCTCAGGATGGTACTTTTAGTTACTGGTGAACCCCTTTTCGGTTTGCAAATGATACAAAGAATTGGCTTCCTTCAATGAAGTCCTTTGCTTTTTCCAAGTAATACGTTGCAGCCCTTCACACGTCAAGCATGTGCAGAGCCCTTTCTGCTTTAGTCTTCGGGTCCTGGAAAACCCTGGTAGCTGAATTGTTTGGATGATGTAGAAGCGTGATATTACCTTTGGAAGAAAGTGTGAGTTTGCTCTCATAACTATTCTGTCTTTGTGTATCTATAGGTAGGTTTCTTGTATTGTCAAAACCTGAATTTTGCTTACCCTGCGCACGGAGGTATTTATGATTAGGAATGCTGTTTTTAGGGTTAGGAACTTGAGCTCTGATTTGCGTAGAGGTTCGAAAGGTTCCTTCATTAATTACTTTAGGACCAGATTAAGGTTCCACATCGGCGCGGGTGCTGTTCTGGGTGGGGCCAGTCTCGTTGACAGTTCTAGGTGCAGTGAAGAAACTTCTCCCTAGGTTGCTAAATGTACTTTTAAGGAGGCACAAGTCAAATGTTGGTACAGCAGATGCATAAGGTATCGGATTACTGACATATATTGCATTCTGCTTTTTACAACTGTTCCTTTTTGCAACACTAGATATATCTGTCCGTTTGGCTGTGTAACATTTTCTTGTGCTCATCCGTCGCGCCTCTCAAAACTTCCATTGATCTCTTTGGCAGGTTAAGGTGTCCCAATTCTATGTCCTCAGGAGCAATGCCGCTAGACTTAAGCTGCCTGGTTTTGGATCGAGTATTCTCCCCTCTTGCATTGAAAGGAGGTTTTGGCGTATAGTTAGCTTTATTGTGTTTTCTTGGGCCATTTCTATTAGGTCCGAAAACAAAGTTTGCTTTGCCTACTGTGGAGCAACAAGGACCAGTGTAATTTGCAATTGTTTGCACTTGGATATCACTAACGGCATCAGGACGATTGGCAGAAAGGCTAGGCAAATTTCCTGGACCAATTTATTGGCAGGGCATATCCTAGGGAGTGGTGGTGTGGGTGCCTGGATGTGAAGTCTCTGCATTTTGCGTTTTTCGGTGTTGCGAATAAATACACCTCCGGTGTGCCCCATTGCCTGAGGATTCTTTAGAGTACCCGTAGCTCCCACTCGTGTGAGACTGTAAACTGCCTGCTTAGTCTGTCTGCGTCTATGTTTTCCACTCCTGGCATGTGTACTGCCATAATGGTTACCTTTCTGTGGATGGTCCATCTCCAAATCTTTTGCGCTAGTACTGCATGTAACCTGATTCCTTCCCCCCAAACCCAGTTTGTTCAGGTAAAACATTGTAGTTGTGTTGTCAGTTTGGATCTGCACAGACTTTCCCCAGATCTGTGTCTGAAGGCTTTTCGGACCAGAAAACCGGTCTTTAACTCCAGGATGCTTATGTGTTTAATTGCTTCCTGTGTCTTCCACAGTCCCCTGACTTACAGTCTCCATGTGACCTCCCCATCCTGTGTGAGATGCGTCTGTGGTGACGGTCACAGTTGTGGCTGGTAGCAAGAAAGGCTTTCCCACTGCTATGTTGCTCTTGTTCCACCATGTCTTCTCCTCCCGTACTTTTTGTATTACAACCACTAGATCGTCCCAACTGCCCATTGCCTTCGACCATTGGTTTTGGATCCATTCCTGGAGTGGCCTCTCGTGTGATTTTGCATGCAGTATTAGGGGGACAGGAGGCCATCATTCTACTTCCTGCTGTTCTCCCAGTCAGAAACAGCTTCTTGTTGTAGAGGCAAACCTGTTCGGATATCACCTGCATCCTCTAGAGGGTGGGGAATCTTGTGTCTCCATTGTGTGGATTCGGTCTCCTGGGAATACTTTTTCTCTCTCCGGGAGTGCCGATGATTTTTCTAGGTTTATCATGAATCCCAGTCTGTGCAACGTGTCCATGACCGTTCTTATGCTCCTCTTGCATGCAGAGAAGGAGCTTGCTTTTACTAGCCAGTCATCTAGGTAGGGATATATGTGTATCCCTTTTCTGATACGCTGCTACTGGTGCTAGACAGTTAGAAAAAACCCTTACTTGTGCCTCTGATTCGTTGGGATGGATAAGTAGGCATTTGCCAGGCCTATTGTTGCCATGTAGTCCTTCTTCCGTAGTAGTGGGATGATTTCCTGTAGAGATTTCATTTTGTGTAGAGATTTCATTTTTTGTTCTGTTTTTTGGTCATGTAGCTGGTGGTGTTCTTAGCAGCTCTATTCAGTAGCCATGTTGTATAATGTTTAAGACCCATTTGTCTGCTATTCTGCCCCCCACTGGTGACATGTGTTGAGGGCATTGCTGAGTGGAGTCACTTGCTGAAGGACCTTGCTCCCCTGGACGGTTGCCCCATTCCTCTGTCAAAAGGTCCGACACTGTGGTGCTGGAAACTGCCACTGTTGCTGGGCCCCTTGATGCGCAGCTGGCTGCTGGTAGAGTGGCTGTGCTGCTGGGCTTTGGAAGCTTTCTCTCCCTGCAGGGCTTCTCATTGGGGCTGCTCCCCTTCTTGGTTGATCCCAGAACTATAGCACCCCAATGTCCTTTGCAGTGTCATCTTTTATGATCTGCTACAGTGTTGTCTCCAGCGGTTCCGAACAGATGCTCTTCTGTAAAAGGTGTGTTTATTATGTTCACCTGAGCCCAATTCCTAAATCTGGACACCCGCAACCAGGCAGGTCTCCTAACGGATATTCCTGTTACCAGCTGCCTGCTGCATCTAATGCCATTTTTAGGCAAGTGTTGGTGATTATTGTGCCCTCCTCTACCACTGCGGCTCCACCAAGTGCTTTGTCACCAAGGTAGTCTAGTGCTGCTTTAAGATCGAAGTTTTCGGCTAGGCCGCAGAATTTTTTTTCGATGTTACCTGGGTATGTTTGAGGTTCTCATTCTTTGATCTTCTTTGTCGGCTGGTTTGTCCAGACTACGCTGACCTCTTCTAATTTGCCACTGGAGCCTTCCCGCTTGGGCCACTGTTGTTTCTTTGACATTGTCCTCCTCCTGGCTCGACAGTTCGAGGTCCCTTGGGCAACTTCGGTGGCACTCGGAAGAGAGTGTTTACCATTTACAGGGTGGTTCTCTCTCCCCTTCCGTGCATTCTGACTGTGCAGTCGACAACTTACGCAATGTGCTCCCTTCTCCAATGATCTTCGGTTACCTCTCCGGTGATTTTCGTTTTCCTCCTTCTGCTCTTTTTTTGCTCTCCTTCTCTGTTTTTTACCCTACGATCTGTTGATTTTCTCAGGAAACTTCGCTTGGCATCTGCAGAACTTCGGCTGTTACTTCCAGACCCAACGGCAGAAAAAAGAATCTGAAGATGGCAACCACTCACAGAGGCTTCTGGGGCACACGTCCAATGTCACAAGGGGATGGAACAGGACACCATATGGCACCAGATGATGCCCACACACAAAAAAAAGAGAAAGGGAAAAGAGACAAGTATTCCGGACTCAACCACTAGATGGTGGAATAATGCACAGCATGTAAATTCAGAAAAGATTCATGCTGCAAAACCACTTTCTTATCCTGCGGAGAAGCATGTGTCCGCTACATTCATCACCAGAGTGGCTCTGAAGAAATAACACTAGCTTTGTATTTGAACCATAATAAAGCTTTCAAGAGTTTAGTGATTGTCTTTAAGGTACATTTTAAGTACGTTCTAGGAAAGCAAGACAATAATTACCTATGACACCCTTAGCCACAGCCATGACAATCCTTTGAGGTCTATATAAGATTTCTCTAACTTGCAGTATTTTTATTCCTCTTTTGTAGGGCGGCAGTAATGGTGCTTGCTGTACTTACAACACACAACTATTCACAAACCAATAGGTATATCCCAAAACAAATTGTCCTTTCCTTGCACAGCTGTTTATGCTGAAGTTTTTTTCTCTTTTCATCTTTGCCAACATGTCTCTAAACTCTACACTGTTGATGCCTGCACTGCAATTGAGAAGTTTGCAAAACTACGTTTTGGAGGCCACAAATAAATATGAATCAAGTCCAAACTCTAGATCTGCACCTCTGTAGAGTATTTGTTCCCTTCTTGGCAATCATTGGCTTAGCAGCACCTTGAGGCGCTTGGGTTGGCTGTAAGGGCTCGAGGAGTCTTTTCATCAAATCACTCACCAGAACACCTCATTGCATCGGCTGCACTGTACTCTTCGAGCTTTTGGCTCCTGTACCTGTATGACCATGGGACAGTCGGCACCAGGACACAACTGAAGCTGATAGTGACTCTGAAGAGGGAAAAGTGAAGAACACAAAATGATATCTGAAATCCTATGCATAAGGTACAATATTTATCAATGAGGCCTGTACTGTTTTGCAGTATTAAAAATAATTTGCTACTTACCTATACCTCCAGTTTGCCAGCATTGGTATCATTTATATATTCACCTGCTTCAATCATTACGCCTCATCCGACTGCGTTTGCGCAGTAATTTCAAACAGCAGTAAACCGTGTTAAGTGGTCATAGGCCCAAAATCAGCCGTTGTTTAGTAGTGCATCCAACTCACTTGAAAAAAACCTACATTTCAGTCAATGTTGTGGAAGAAAACAAGTTACTTACCTGTAACTTTGGTTCTCCAGTATTGGAAGCTTTCATAGATTCCCATGCTTAGAATCATTCCCCGTCGTCGAGATGGGAGTCTCGGTAAAAATAAAATAGTAGTAAATAACCATTACAAAAGAGAAACAGGCCTAGGCCTGAACTCATTTTGCAACCAGACCATGTCTTTTTGTAAAAGAGACCAAAAAGAACAGGCAACCAATCAGAGCAGCCTCACCCTCTAGAACCTTGGTGAAAGAACCTCAGCTCCTCAGATTTTCGTATACGTTGTGAAATAATCACGCAGAAAGAGGCTGAGCTTTCCCAGGGGAGGAGGGTGGAGTCGCATGGGAATCTATGAAAGCTTCCAATACTGGAGAACCAAAGTTACAGGTAAGTAACTTGTTTTCTTACTCCAGTATTGGAGCTTTCATAGATTCCCATGCTTAGAATCAGAGTAGCTAGCAGTAAATATACACATTTTGTAATGAAGCATAACCTTTTGATAAATGTTTGTTAAAACATATTTCTACATGAATAATATGCAGAAAGATAGTTACAACTGACCATGCAATACACAGGGTAATAGCAAATGAATTCAGAAACAAGATAAAATGTGTAAAAGCTGAAAAGTAGGAAGGAGGGATGCAAAGGAAAGCTCACCACTCATTGGAAGAGGTTCCTCAGAACTGCTTGGCCCACAGCCGTGTAATCTCGCAGTGAAGCGTCCAGGCAGTAATGTTTCGTGAACGTGTGAGTGCTGCTCCAAGTAGCAGCTCTACAAATGTCCTTAATCTGGACACCAGCAAACAGAGCCGTAGAGGATGCCACAGACCTTGTGGAATGAGCCCGGACTCTACCCTCCAGGAGTTTGCCCGCTGCTGTATGACAGAATCGAATAGCGCTAACAACCCACCGAGCTATCCCCTGTTTGGAAAGGGGAAAACCCTTGCGGGGAGCGCTAAATGACACAAAAAGTTGAGAAGTCTTACGGAAGGACTTAGTTCGGTCCAAATAGAATTTCAGGCACCTCTGTACGTCCAGAGAATGAAGAGCTCTCTCAGCAGGAGAAGAAGGCTGAGGGAAGAAGGTCTTAAGAATCACTGGCTCGTTGAGATGAAAAGTAGAAGGCACTTTAGGAATGAATTTAGGATTAGTTCTCATGATTACTGTATTCTTTTTGAACTGAAGAAAAGGTTCCTGAATTGTAAGAGCCTGCAACTCTCCAATCCTCCTGGCTGAAGATAGTGCCAGCAACAAAGAAAGTTTCCAGGAGAGGAACTTTAGATCCGTTCAATGAATAGGTTCAAATGGGTGCCTCATTAGTTGAGAAAGAACCAAGTTCAAATGCCACGTGGGAGGCGGAGGTCTCACTGGTGGAAATACTCTGAAGAGGCCCTTGAGAAATTGTTGAACAATTCTGGCTGACCACAAGGACGGCCCAGATGAGGTGCGCCGAAAGCGAGAAACCGCTGCTAGGTGCACTTTAATGGAAGAATGAGCCAAACCTGCCTTAGCCAAGGACAGGAAATATGGAAGAACCTGGTGTGGCTGCAACAATAAAGGATCCAACCCTGCTCCATGACACCAGATGCAGAATCGCTTCCATTTCAAGCGGTAAGTTTTGTTAGTAGAAGGGGCCCTCGCCTGCGAAAGGACATCCTTAACTTCCTCTGGAAGATCTAAGTCAAGAAATTCTCGCTGCTCAGGAGCCAAGCTGAGAGCTGTAACGAGCGAGGATCTGGGTGCCAAACCTGACCCTGAAACATCGTGAGGAGGTGTGGAATCGGCTGCAGTGGGTGAGGACGATCCAAGGAGAGAAGGTGAAGTTCGGTGAACCAGAACGGTCTCGGCCATGCTGGAGCTATGAGGATCATTTTGCACGGTTCTGCTTTCATCTTCATGAGCAACCTGGGAATCAGCGGAATGGGGGAAAAGCGTATACAAATGCGCCTGACCAGGCAATCGAAAGCGCATTCCCCAGAGATCCTCGATGGTGTAGCCTGCTGGCGTAAGACAGGCATTTCCTGTTTTCTGGTGTGGCAAACAGGTCTATGGAGGGTCTGCCCCACCGGTGAAAGACTCCGTGCAGCGTAGCTTGATCCAGTTCCCACTCGTGGGTGACAGATTTCAGCCTGCTGAGCCTGTCCGCTTTGTCGTTGAGCACTCCTGGCAAGTGTTCTGCTTTCAGAGAAATTCTGTGCAGGATAGCCCATTCCCAAATCGCCTGGGCTTCTTGTGACAAGGGGAAGGACCTGGTGCCGCCTTCCTTGTTGATGTAATGCATGGCTGTGGTGTTGTCCGTCCGGACAAGAACCGACAACCCCTGCAATCTTGGAAGAAAAGCCTGAAGAGCTAGACGAATCGCTCGAAGCTCTAAGAGGTTGATGTGTAGGAGGCGATGTTCCGGCAGCCAATGAACACTGACCTGCAGATCTTGCAATACTGCGCCCCAACCCTCCAGAGAGGCATCCGTCGTCACCACTTGAGGCGCTGGAGTGTTTACGAAGGATAGACCTTGGGATAAATTCCTTTTCCTTGTCCACCAGAGGATGGCTCGCTTCATTGCGTGAGTGATCACTAGCTGGTCGTCGAAAGAACCGGTCACCTGCTTCCACTGTAAGTTTAGGTGCTCCTGCAAGGGACGCATTCTCAGTCTGCAATGAGGTATTAAGGGAATGCAGGAGGACATCATCCCTAGAAGGGATTTGAACCGGCGAACAGAAAGACACTTTCTTCCTCGCACTAAATGAGCCATGGAAATTAGATTTCTTTGTCTCTCCAGAGATGGAAACACCCTGTTGAGAGATGTGTTCAAGACTGCTCCCAGAAATTGAACCTTCCTGGACGGGAGGAGAGAAGACTTGGCGTTGTTGAGAGTCAGGCCCAGATTGGAGAAGAGGCAAGTGCAAGCATTGACCGCTTCCTCTGCTGCCTCCCTGGACGAAGCTTTTAGCAACCAATCGTCCAGGTAAGGAAGAGACCTGGAAATGTTGCTTCCTGAGGAAAGCTGCTACTGGTGCCAGCACCTTGGAGAAGACTCTCGGAGCTGAGCGAAGACCAAACGGCAGCACTTTGAACTGGAAATGGCACTTGGCGACTGTAAATCGTAGAAACCTCCTGTGGGCTGAATGAATGGGGATGTGGAAATATGCATCCTCGAGAGTCGAGAGTGGCCATAAAATCTCCCTTGTTGAGAAGACGCAGAATGTCCTGGAGAGACACCATCCGAAACGATAGCTTTGTGAGATAAGTGTTGAGCTCCCTGAGGTCTAGAATGGGGCGCCATTTCTCCAATGTTTTCTTTACCAGAAAAAATCTGGAATAAAACCCCTTTCCTCTCTGTGAGAGAGGGACCGGCTCTACTGCTCCCTTGATCAGCAGTTGATGGACTTCCAGCCGGAGGAGACGTAGGTGTTTGGCGGAGTTGGCGGCAGGGGCCTTGGATGGTGGAAGATGAGTGAACTCTAGAGTGTGGCCACTCTGAATGATGTTCAGGACCCAACGGTCTGTTATACGTTCCCAGTTTTGGAGGTATTGAGATACCCTGCCTCCTACAGATGTCCTGGAGGAAGAGGAGGGCACAGCGCAAGAGCGAGGTCGCCGCTATTGTCTCTTAGGGGCGTCCCGTCCGGGACGATTCTGCTTCCCTCTAGTGTTCGATCTAGAGAAAGTCGACGTCTGGCCTTGCCTCTGATAAGGACGGTAAGATTGTTGTGTGGAACCATAAGAGGAGTATCTCTGTTGTTGGCAAGATCCCTTGTAGGATGGAGCACCTCTGCCTCTCGCTCCGCGGAATGGCGCTTTTTTGTATTGAAGGGTCCCCAAGGACCGAGCAGTTTCCGTATCCTTCTTGATGTTTTGAAGGGTATCATCTATGTGCTTGCCGAACAATTCCTCTCCGTCAAAGGGAAGATCCAGGATCTTATTCTGGATCTCAGGACGAAACCACGTTGCCTTTAGCCAACCCTGGCGACGAAGCACAGCTGCACCAGCCAGGGACCGGAAAGCCGTTGTGGCAATGTCCATTGCACTGTCGATGATCTCAGTGGACGTAACCTCCCCTTCTTGCAAGATCTTCTTTGCCTCCGACTTGGAAGGATCAGACAACTGGTCCAGGTAAGGCGAAGGTCACACCACAATTGGCGGTCGTACCTTCCAAGAATTGCTAAAGCGTTCGCCGCTCTGATGACAAGGCTGGCCATGGAGGAGAATCTTTTCCCCGCGTTGTCTAGGCGTCTGCCCTCTTTGTCCGGCGGTGTAGTCAGCGGCGCTGAAGGATTCCTTGACTTCCTCTGCGCTGCTTGTGAAATGACCGAGTCGGGTCGTGGCTGACCAGTCAACGAAGCTGGGCTGTCATCTGGGGCCTTATACTTTTTGTCCAGACGCGGCAAGACTGGAACCACAGAGGCCGGGTTCTTCATGGCCTTAATGCCTTCTTCCCAGACATGCCCCCCGATAGGAATAGAGCGCACCACCCTCTTACCCGGTTCTTTAAAATCATAGAGAAAGCACTCTGTTTGGACTGAGGGCATAGCAAGCTCGAAACGTAGAGACGCTTTCTCCAGCAATCTGTAAAAAACCCCCAATGTCAGCAGGGGGAGAATCGATCGGGGCTGGAGCCGGTGAAGCGGGATCAGGGATTACATAATCATCCCATTCATCACCTTGATCTTGATGAACAAGCTCCCCCTCTTCTTCCTCAGAGGAGACATCCTGGTGTTGATCTGGAGGAAGGACATCAGAAGATGCATGAAATTGGGTATGTAGTCGAGCTGATGGAGGTGGTGAAACCCTCACCGTATCAGGAGGAGGAGGCACAGAGGAGGCCAAGAGAGCGGGTTGTGGAGGCGGAGTATGAGTTGAAAATCTCCGTTGATAGTCCAAAAGCATCCCCTGTAAATCCGCCAAAAGAGAAGTTGGTACAGACATCATCTCTTGTTGAGTGTTCTCTTGACGTGCAAAGGATTGTTGGTATGACTGATCCTGATAATAACCCTCCGAATCAGTCTCCTGACATTTGACAATAAGCTGAGAGGGGCTATTGGCATCCCCAAATTGACTATAGCCTCCATCAGAGTCCTCGTCCTCATCGAGAAGTAATGCAGGAGGTAAAGAATCCACCATTTTAGGGGACGTCATTTCTGGTGAAATTTGCTTTCTCCTCACCAATATGGAAATGTTTTCCGTCGACGACGCCGTCGACGCAGAAGCGAATTTCTTCGTCGACGACAGTGTCGACGGGATCACCGTAGACGAGGATGCAGATGGAGCCACCGTCGACGGAAGAGGTGTGCAGACCGTCGTCGACATGATGGGTGTCGTCGACATCGTCGTCGACGAGACAGTCAATGTCCCTGCTGACGTTGTCGTCACTGTTGTCGCCGTTGACGCCATCGTCGTCATCGTCGATGAAATTTTCGTTGCTCTTGAAGTGCTCATCGACGAGCCCGTCGACACCGGAATAGAAGACGACGTCGACACTCCCGTCGACGCCGGAGCACTTTTAGCCTGCGATTTTGGAGGCTTCGTCGTCGAGGGTTTGCGCAGCGTCGACGACGAATGACCACTCTTTCCAGAAGACTGTGAAGAGGGTTTTTTAAAAGATTTGTCCTGGCTAGGGACTGTCGCAGGTGGTGTACTTAGACCTTCCCTCTCCTTTACACCGCAGTGAGGAGATTTGATAGGACCCTGAACCTCCGACTCCTTCGGGGTCTTTTTTGAGGCCTTAGAGGGGAGATCCACAGATGGTGAAGGGGAACTTCTACCCCTTTTGACTGACCTTATTGATGAGGCGACAGAAGACGACTCCTCATTATCGCTCGACAGTGGATCCTTCCTGGACTTGAGTCTGTGGAGCCAGGTTAACAGACGACCCTCACGGTCCCGGAGAGTCTTGGTGGAAAAAGTGCGGCAAATCTTGCACTCCGCAGCCTTGTGATCCGGGTAGAGGCAATATATGCAGTCCTTATGTCTATCTTCCACATAGAGCCTCTTCTTGCCACAAGTGGCACAAGCCTTAAATAAAGCTTTCTTTTTATCAGACATTTCCAAAGGCTTTGGAAAGAAAAAAGCAGTTGAAAGAGTTGAAATAGAGCAAAGCTCAAGGAGACTCCCTGTAGCACAACGTGCGGTAGAAAATCTGAGGAGCGGAGGTTCTTTCACCAAGGTTCTAGAGGGTGAGGCTGCTCTGATTGGTTGCCTGTTCTTTTTGGTCTCTTTTACAAAAAGACATGGTCTGGTTGCAAAATGAGTTCAGGCCTAGGCCGGTTTCTCTTTTGTAATGGTTATTTACTACTATTTTATTTTTACCGAGACTCCCATCTCGACGACGGGGAATGATTCTAAGCATGGGAATCTATGAAAGCTCCAATACTGGAGTAACAGCTGAACTCTCTGCTCTCATAGAGGCCACATAGCTCAGATTTCACAAATGTGAAGGATACACAGAATGGGTAGTCAGCCTCTGACCGTGGAGGTGGGAGGGGTCGCAGGTGAAAGATAACAAAACTGGAGAACTGGAGTTACAGTTAACTGATTCCTTCTCCGGCACTGGATCTTTCATGCTTGAATCTGGATAGCAAGCAGTACATTAAATGTTAGAGAAGCAGAGAAAAGCAGACTCCCCGGGGCCTTTCCTCTTGACACGGCTCTGGCGGTAGGGCGCAGCCCCCCCTTATCCTGCTGTACACAAGATGGCGGAACTGCATGTGCCTCCCTGGCCTGCTGGGTCAGGGTCCTCTTTTGAGATTCCCTGCATTGGTAAGAATACTACTGAGAGGTTTCCAAACCTGTGAGCTCCTGGCTGAGAGCACCTCTTGCCCCAATAACTGCATGTATGCAGTGGCCACCGCACTACTGTTTTTAGAGTCTCCCATTTTACTAGTCTTGTGGTGGCTGTCCCACCATTTTCGGATTGTAATTGATTAGCATTTCTCGAGTCGTTTTGCAGAACATAGGGTCCTCAAGGGTTGTGGGCTATAAGTTGCCAAGTGGGCACGGGCAGAGGAGTCTCTCTCCACCCAACATGTAGTAATAGTGGATTATGGTCTGAAAGGGTTTGCCCCAGATATTCCACCCGTGACTTTGAGTTGTATGGCTGAGTGGCAGAGTAATTGGTCATGGCGGACATGTAGGTTGTATGGTGGGGAGTAATAGGAATATTCCCGGGTAGCTAGGTAAAATGCCTGCCAGCAATCCACAACCAGCCCTCTGCCCAGTATGCCCCATGGGAGGCAGGTACTCCTGTTCTGCAGCTGACAACAGTAGCCCTATGCAGGCCCCGGAGTGGCATACTCCCCCAGTCACCACACCACAGTCACGAGGGGGACTCCGTAACGTGCCAAGTCCCCCTCATTCACCATGGAAGAGTTGCTCCCTCTTGACCTCTGTGTGGGGCGCCCAAGAGACGCTTACAGACAACGCAGGCCCAGCTCAGTTTTCACCGGAGCTCCGCGGCTGCCTCCAACGTCCCTAGTGGGGCCCCTTGCACTCCTCTGCGCTGCAGGGAGGGGGAGAGAATCAAGGCCCGCGCCGCCCCCAAGCTCCGTTGCCCACAAGGACGGGGGCACGGCAATCGGCCCTCCAGCTCACCGCAGCGTCCAGAATCAGTCTCCTCAACAGCCTCCTTCAGTCGGATCCCTTCCTTTAGTCTCAGCCACCGTAATCCGCAACCGGCATCATCTTCACAGCCTGTCAGATCATGGGTTCCCCGAAGGAGCGGTATTAGAAGTTGTCCGCCATCTTGTGGCTCCAGGCCACACCCATCTTTTATTGCCTATATGCGATTCTACACAAAAAGCAATCAGTTTTGCTACTTTTTTGGCTTAACTGGCAAAGCCAATAGCTTTAGCATGATGAAGAGTATTTAAGCTAGCATTTGTGAATACCTGTGCTTCCATGGGTAAATCCAGACACATTAGCTTTACCTATTCTTGCATTCATTTTGGACCTTTGCCTTTCAACTGCAAAGATTCAGGATGGCGAGGAATAGATATGGTGGCTATGAAGCACCAGGAATTTAAGGAAGGATGTAGGCTTAGCTGACGCTTATTGGTTGCTAGGTGTTAGGTCAAAGAAATGGGAGTGTAGGAAGTTATCAGTCTTGTTGGGAGGCCGTTTTGTTTCATGGGTTGGGACACAGACTACAATAGGATTAGAGCTGGCTAGGGTTTTTGAGATGTGCTGGGTGGAGGTCGACTGAAGACAAACGCTGGTAGGAGAGTTTCAGCACTATAATATAAGGTACTTTAGAGCATTGTGTACCAACATTATTCTACTGGTGAACTGTGGCTTTTTTCAATGCATACTGGAGCCTTGCTACTTTTTCAAGTGCAGTTGGTATGTTTGTCTGACAAGTTATATGTGGTGCACCACATGCTCTAAAGAGGCATTCAGATTTTTTCACAACTTGCTTCTAGGAGATCTCACCTACTCAAACAGGGAACGATTATTCAATGGTAAATATGGGGGAAAATGTGCTCAAGCGAACATCAGCTTGCAGGTGGACACTATGTGCAATGATGACAGTGAGAAGTACACAAGCTTTACAGAGACCTAGGAAGATTACAAGTTGCAACAACGTTTGGCTGTTTAGTACACTGGCATTAGATGACCATCAGGTCGTATTCAGCAGGTCTCTTGGGCAGCAGCGAAAGACACAGGCTTTCACAAAATTGCTGCCTCCAAAAGAAGATGGATGCTGGTCATGTTGGCTACTGATAGTCTCCCCATCGCAAAGTCACTGTTTATGGACAGATTTGGGCTCTCCAATCTCCTAGCGGCAAGAAAACTTCATGCGTAATTTGTGCTGCGATTTGAACATAGCAAATTCTCAATATGCAGGGAAGTCCACCATCTTGTTTCCTTCAGAAGCAAAGTATCTCAGACCTATAGGTATAGTTCGCATCCCCTTAAAGGGGGAAAGCCAGGAATTTTGTCTCCGGGAGTTGCGTGCCTCTACACAGGCGTAGAAGCTCTATGAGCAAAAGATGAACCCTCAAAAGGGTCACCTTTTATCCAGTCGTGGAGCACTTGGAGCAACTGGTTTCAAGCAAATATCCTCTGAGACGGAAAGTTAGCCAAAAACTGTAGGGTAACCAATCCTGGCAAAGTACAATTTCCTTACAGGTATGCCACAGCTCTATGGCATCCAACTACAGGGGACCTCAAGCTCTGTGCTGACTTACGGTCAATAGTTGCCAGATTCTTCACACTTGAGCAGGACATGACAAGATGCATGGGTTGGGCAGATCATCTTCTTTGAATTAGGTTGCATGCTTGGCTATACCTTTTGCGCCACTTAATTTTCTAGATGTGTCCCTTGCCAAGCCACAGGCTTGCCTGCTGGTACTAGTTTAGTCCAGGCAGAGAGCAAAAGCAGATCCTTCTTGCTCCTTCGCCTGAGTAAGACAGTTGAATTTGGCTTCATAAAGGATTCTATGGGGGACGGGGGGGTGAAGGAGTCACACAGAGAGAAATGAGTGGTGGGTAGGGAAGAGGAGACAGTGGAAGTGACTGCCACTAGACAGCAACCCACAAACTTAGGTGCTACATACTTTCAGGGGTGGCTGCAGCAGATGAGCTCTCTGCCTCTCATGTATCCCAGCACAATCAAGCACAAAACATACAATCAGGGGACCGAATCCTGATGTACACATTTATTTGGGAGAATCTGTAGGTAACCTACCCAATGGGGTTTCAGTTAAAAAGATCTGTGACTCACTACTATAAACATCTATCACTGAATGTTAATAGTGTTATGGGGGCAGTAGCCACCCATGTCAAAATCCCAATCAACCAAATGAGGCTAGTACTAGGTCGGTGAGGAACATACAAAATCTTTATTGAACACTTCTCTCGAGACTAGACACTGGTCTTCAGCACAAAAAAAACATACGGAGTCTGGCCGAAAGATATAGCGAGGAGCAGGTGGTCACATTGATACAGTGCCAGGAACTTTTGAACATATAGCCAAGCGTGGATGGCAAGGGAGATGTTAGCTTTTGTATCCTTGTCTATCAGACAGCGAGAGTGTGCGTGCATACCATAAGGAGTTGAGTGGTGTTTCTCTTATACTTCCCAAGAAGTTACTAAAAAGGAAAGGAGGCAAATGACCCACTGACCATTAAAAAGCACAATAGTTTACAGCCCAATTGGCATCCACTAACATGATACCTAATAGAAAAGAGCTGCACATCAGTGTCTCAAATGTACCTTTTGCTCGTTGCTTGCTCCCAAGTCACAATACAATTCTAAAAAGTACAAATGCAGGTCCTAATAATGAACTGAAAATTAAAAAGGTCACTACTTTTGTGAGGTTAATTTTTCTTTCACCGATACACTGGCAGAAGGCATACTTGCCAAGCACATCAACTGTAGCATATGCTACCCAATATTCTAACACCAAAATGTCTGACAAAGACGAAGAAAGGGGCAGAAGGAACCAAAGCGAGGGGGTGGAGAAAAGATAATTGAAAGAAGACAACAACATACCTCCACATAGTCCCTAAAGAGGTAGCGCCTGTATTTGTCTTTAAGCTCCTCGCTCGGCAGCAAAGGATACACAAAGTCTTCTGGCGTTCGTAGAAGACAATCCTGGGCCATGCATGATATCCCTATGAAATAGAGGACTATAATTAACTTAATGTAAAAAAAAAATTTGTGTTGCATACCACTTTACCACTGCATTCTTAGAAATATATCTGCCATTTCCCTTTGGTAACTTAAGAAGCTCTGAACCCCAAATATGCATCAAGTATTGTAAGTGATCACATATGTAGACCGCATACAGGACTACATCGAAAGACACTTAAAAGGCTCGATTCAGATATCTATTCAGATTGGCTATTCAAAGTGGCATAGTGTTAACTGGCATTCACTGACTTAACATGGTTGCAGTTTTGTGTGGTTTGTTTCATGCCCAATGCCTATTGGGCACCATTGTTAATCGGAAGGAGTCTGGCGTTGCAGGATAGTAGGGAAATTTTACTTTATTTTTCAATGGTGTGTGATGCATGGTTGGTACACAATGAAAAATCATTCTAAGCCACAGTTCAATGTTGGTTCAGTGTATCACAGGCTCTCAAGTTATGAAAGTTGTAGACCTCCGTGACCAGTCTGGGAAACACAGCTGTATATCACTTTTGTACATCATCCTTCCATTCAAAAATAAATAGGACTGCTTGTTTATCACCTAGAATTTGTTGGTGCAAGCCATAGTGTTTTTGATTTCTATCCACTAGAACTGTATATCAATTTGATATTATTCTTCAATTCAAAAGGTTATAGATGCAATCGGGTCATCAATTTCCCTTTAATTAGATTTATATTCACCACTGTACGAAATTAATGAAAATTTTGCTTGATGAAATATTAACAAATGTGCACAAATTACTACTTTCTGAATTAAGAACTTATCCTAGATTGGGGGTTTCTTACTCATTTTCCACCACCAATTTTCAAGTATGTAGAAATAACACCAACAGAAAAGACTTATCAGTTGATCAAAACAAACGAGGACATAATGGTGAAGGCGGCAAATTAGCACAGCTAAGCATTGCTTTCTGCCACTGTCAAACAAAACCACACTGTTTACTGAACATCACTGTTTTTTTAAATAAAAAAACATGTGTAGCCAAATTTTGGTTATTTTCTCAGACATTTTTCGAGTAATTCACAAATTACAGTTATATTTACAGTCCCCAACAATTGGGGAAAAAGGACACATTTATGCATTTAAGTTATGAAGGCTTAAAGGTGATCTTCCTTAAACATCAAAAAAGGGTTTAGCACCAGGGGAAAACACCTTAAATTAGTTCGTTGACAGTGTCTGTCTAGTGGTTGCCAGGTGGGCTGGAATCGGTGTTCAGGAGCGTCCATTATGAAACAGCACTTCAGGTTAAAAAAAAATCCTCATTTTAAAAAAAATACAAATATCAAAGCGACTGAAAACCAGCATAAATTACTGCGCAAAGAGTAGGAGCAGCAGTAGAAGCTATGCAAACTTCTAGAAACATTTGTAACAATCTAATTTGCTGTGTTATATTTATTAGTCTGTAGAAGTGCAGTAGTACTTAAACAGTTTTCTGTCACATTTTATACCTTAGACTCTTGTGAGCATCATTTAAATTATACGCTAAAAATACCCCATATGTCTGACAGTCCAAAGCAAACAAATAACCTGCTTATCTTGTCCAGCTGCACCTCCGCCCAAATATATCTTTTGTACAAAACCTGCATTGTTGCCTTTCTTGAAAGGCAATTAATTATCCTTTCTGAAGCATCAAGTTCTGGCAGCCGAAGTAACAGTGTAGTTTTTTTCCGACACACCCAAGCATTGCGAAATGTTCACAAACTGACTAGGAGCCTTGATGTAATTTATGCAGTAAAATTAAGACATACAAAATATAGCAAATTAAATGTTGAGGACAGGCCATCGACTGAAAGTGAACCTTTCAACAACTGCTACGCAAGCAGACACTAAATAAGCTTCAAGAGATTAACAAATCATGAATTTAGAGATACAGAAGTGAGGAGTTAATTGGTTGTGTATAATGTGGATTAAAGTCGGAAAATTTTCTAAAGAATTCTTTTGTTCCATGAATTGCTTTAATACTAATGCCAGTCATAAGTCCTGCTTTTTATACATTTGTGTAGGTTTTTTCACTCATATCCATTTGTTCAATGCATGTTCTTACTCTGCATCGGCTTTTCCCTCCATCCTTTAATTCTTCTCACTAACCTTCTTACCTGGAACCCTCTTCGTGTTCTCTTTACTACCAAACAAAAGCCACCTTCCTTCTTTGTCCTTTTAAATGGATCTGCAGCTACCATGCCAGAATCACCCTCCTATCCAGAGCCGCCTTCTATATCGCTTTCTCAACCATCCCCAGTTTTCATGCTCCTTTTCTTTTTTTTAAACCTGTTATATCATTATTATTGAGTACTGTATTACACAAACAACAAAACATTAAACAGTAAGCTGCAAGTAGAACTTACCAACACCAACCCCATCCCTTACGAGTACTGTACAATGCTGCTCCCAGCAGCTGCGGCAGAACTGGTGCTGGCAGGCTAAACAGAGCAAGTTCTCTTTTCGGACTAGTTGCATGCACACCGCGCAATGATGCGAGGAGGAATGTACCATAATCTGGAAATGAAAGAATACATTGTAAAGAACCAAACTCATTTGTAATCTTTAGCTAAATCCACTTCAAAGTAACTCCCAAAGCAGAGGGCTCCAGAGAGTCATCAAAATAATTAGTACATTGATCCCCAACACTCTCCCCTGATAATCTGCAGCTATGGTCAATGCAGGTCTCCAACAAGGGACTGCACAGGAGCAATTTGTGAATTGGAGTCTTGGAGCGGATTAGCTGAACTTCCAATGTCAAAAATGAAAGATGTCTGATTCATAGCAACAGAACAAAACAGACACACAACACAAGTAACTGGGGGCAAATAATTATATTCAAACTAGAAATAAGCCTACAAGGTTGAAGCGGAGTAGTGTAGGATTTAGACGACAAGACAGAGGGGTTGAGTTAAACTCTGACACCAAAGTAATTCCAGTAATTCCATTTCTTGTCAGAATGCTTGAAGTCAAATTAAAAAAATAGAAAGCCACTCTTCACGAGCTACAACTATTTCATTCACCTCTGAAATATGCCCGAATCGCAATCACAGACTGGCTCTAGCTGCAAACGTTCACATGCTTGTCTCATAAAATGATAGTCCTGCCCTTCTGTGCAAAAACTGCAGAGCGAACATCGGCTCAGGATCCCTCCAAACCACTTAAGTGGTTCGATGTCCTGGGTCTGCCATACTTGAGGGCACATGCACTAAAATTGCAATTACAAAACCATGGGCTGCATCAGAAGGCACAGGGACTAAATAGTTCTAGGCAGGTGACTATAATAAAACCATGTTCTTGCTGGACTCCATAACTCATACGGACTGTTCTCAAAACCTGACTTCCACGCTCAGCAGCTAACCCAAAAATAAGCTACGACTTGCTGGAAGATTTCCTGAACCCCATCACACTTTAACCCAACTGGCTGGCTGCCCTTCAGTTCTAAGATCTAGTTTAAATACATGAGATGCGCACACAGCAATCCATGCAAAAAATGCTACAGTACTCAAACAGATGCTTGACAGTCAGTCTCCCAGAGGTCAGAGGACATCACCTGAAGTTTGCATTTTAAGATGGAGAAGCTGAAAGTCTGCATAGTACCAAGAAGCCTGTCTGCTGAAGAAGGAAAGAAATGTGCCCAACGTTGAAGCAGAACAGACTGTCAAAGAGAAGCCCTGCATGATCTTGGTGTGTGAAGCAGCCAGAGAAAGCAAAGGGTATCAGACAGAAAAACCAGAAACAACTTTTATTGTGAGTGGGTCCCTCAGTCTCTCTACATGGTTGTTACCTGGGAAATGTCCCAAAGTCTTCAACAAATCAAGCTTGGCCATCGGCCACCGAGTGACATGAACTAGCGCTGCTGATGCCAGAAGATCAAGAATTGTAACAAACCAGTGGGAGACCCAATACACCCTTGGAGGCTTGGGCAGATAAACAAGTGTTAGATAAAGGTGCCTAAGGGATTTTATTCACTAATCTTAGTCAAATTTCATATAAACTTGTTACTAATATGTTAAGCCCCAAGTGGTGACTGAACGCTGAAAAAATCTAAACATCAATGTAGTTGTTCATAAAATGAATATTCAGCAGAACAATTAGAAAAACACAGGTATATCTTTTTTTCTGGGAACACAGTTTTAATGTGAAACAGAAATGTAAGGGGTACATTTAGACAATAAAACACCATGATGGAGGATACAAAAAAGAGCCTACAAATCATAAGTGTGAACAACCATTCCAAAAGTATATAGGAAGGGAAATGAATCTAAAGCAATAGAAAACAATCCCTCAAACAACTCAAATGCTAGGGAAATGGATGTAACAGTTGACGTTTCGGTCTGTTGTGGTGATTTCATCCATCAGACCATCTTCAGGACATACAGTTGTTTGTAAAACAAGTCCCCTGTATCAATATAATGTATAAAATTATTTCAATAGTCTATAATGACAGGAGTTTAAAAGAAAGAAAAGATAACCCGTGTGGAACAGAAAGAAAAGGCATCAGAAAGATTCTGCCTTTCGGATGTGGTTTAAACCTTAACCCAATAATATAGTAAGGATCATAAAGAATCACGTGTTGTCGTAGAGTTAGGAAAGTGACATAGTAGATTTCACCAAGAGCAGCTTAATGAAGATATTCTACTTACTTTAATCTTGATCGGTAGTTAACTCGAACCAGAGTAATCAAGTATTGAAAACACAGAAAGGGGCCTCACGAATAGGCTCCTGAGGGTGTGTAGACAAGAGTGTCTGTTAGCACATCTTATAGTGACATTAAAAAGACGATTTTTAAACAAATAAAACAATCCAGAACACATGCAGATGGCTTGATCCTAAGGTTGTGGATAACAATGCTTGTTGGACGGCATCTAAATGAATTATTTGAGGGTAACCAACTGAATTTAGTAGCGATGTCCTTGCATCTAGAGAAAGAACTCATAGTGTAGTCAAGATCTCACCAGAACCGTGATCAGTTATCGATTCTAATGTTGAACTATATTATTAATCGTTAGATGGTAGCGATCTATTCCTAAATGTATCTGCGCCAAGTGTCTGCGCCAAATATGCCACAAAAATGCGCCAAAACTTGCTGCTCTCCAATCGTGTAGACAAAATAATGAAAGCATTCTCTCTGCTTAAATGGCACATATAAACATATGTGGAGGACATTTATTATCCATCTGCCAGGAGTATCATTTTCTACTTGCCTAGATGAATTAGTTTATCAGTCCAAAATATATCTCATGTAGAAACTACACACGAGGTACTCTAGTATTGCGTTTTGCAATTTAGTACTGCAATAAGAGTTACATAGTCTATATAGATGCAAACACGCTGAGGACTAGCTTACCTATCTTGATAGAGAAGAAAATCTCTGTCTCCGTACAATATACAGGAGGAAGCCAAGCCTGGCGACCTCAATCAGAAAGGCAGAAGTCTCTTTCCGAGGTTCCCGAAAGTAGGGAGAGTAATGATGAATAATACCGCCAACAAAGCTAGGAGAGGCAAAGAGCTTGTGTTACTAACTGCTCTGTTAAATGCAGAACGTGTCTAATCTAAACAGGGAAGACAGTGTCGCTTACCGAGTTCAAAAATGGCTCGTGGTCTCCAAAGTGTCCCGTACACAGCAGCTGGCCGGTAAACGAGGCACTCGGGCTGGAGCGTTTTTATAACTGTACGGGGATTGAAAGATAGTAACATCGAGGATGGACTCTCATGGTGACGCATCGTTAAGGAAGAATGCGGCGGCCATTTTGAAGTAACCTACTCCTGCCGAGTCTATAAATAACGCTATATACACCTATTACACCTATTGAAAGCGAATTTTGCTAATGTGCTGATGTAGTGTGACAAACGCACTGCTATGTGAATTTAATCTTAAAAGTTCAGACAAACAAAGGAGAGCAGCTGGGCACAATGACAAAGCACAAAGCCATGAAATGGCTTTGACAAATGACATGCTACAGCTGACGAGAGCCAATTTAATGAAGGGTACAAACCTACTGGTGACACCATAACACCTAGACGGAACAGAAGGAGGGGGATAACAGGTTGATGTGGTCCACGAAGGGAGACCCGAGACTGCTAATAGTAAATAATGGTCTCTGAAAACTAGACAACTTTACTGCAAGGGAATCTATGAGATAACACTCACTTTTATGCAAAGCATCAATGTGATGAGTGAAAATAAGATCAAGATTTAGTTGGAGCAGAATTTCCCAGAATAGAACTTTAACTGGTCTATCCCCTGGAGGAACCAGTATCTCCTGAGGAAGTGAGAAATCTGTTTGATTTTATATAGTGCAACATTCATCTGGAGGAGTATCATATTCTTGTGAAAGAAAAACCAACTAATATACTAATCAGGGGTCGAGCCATGCCCATACACTAACAATCCCAAAAGGTTTTAAAACAGCCAGGTCTTCAGAGCCTTCCTAAACCTGACCAATTTGTCCTTCTCATGGAAAGAAGAGGGAGAGCATTCAATTTTATAGCCACAGTTTTGGAGAAGGCACAATCGCCTAATGATTTGCATTTGTCTTTCGGAACTGAAAAAAAGGAACTGTTCTGCCAATCTTAGACAGTGACCCAGTCTATAAAGATGGAAAAGCCGGCAAAGAAAGGAGGTGGCCATGGTATGGTGTACGTTGTGAACCAGGCATATTGATTTGAACAAGACACGCTCCTTGAATGGTAACCAATGTAAAGAGCCCAGGGGGACAAAATCTCTTTAGTTTAAGCTCAAAACTAATCTGGCCAGACAGTTTTGAATCAGTTGCAACTTCCTTAACAAGTACAGTGGGAGATTTAGGTAAACTAAGTGGCCATAATCCAATCTGGAAAAGATTTGTGTCTTCATGTTTTGAAATTATGCATATAGGGAAACAAATACAGTATTCTCTGCAAGATAATGTAGCTGGAAAAAGCACAAGCTGACCACCTAGTTAACCTGACTTACTCCTCGACAGCGCTGAATACATTTTAAATCCAAGATTTTTCACACTGAGTGGGGGCAGGTTTCTTCCCCAGTGAAGATGGTCAGAAAGGAAGGTGCCAAAAAGGTGTAGTTTGAAAGGAGACAAACTCTTTCTTCTAACAGTTTAATTCTAAATACTTTGCACACATTCAAACCTCCACTTTGGACAAATAATTACATGGATGAGACAATGCGAGCAACCGGACCTTTCAGAACATTGCCAAAGCAATAAGATGCACAAACAGGACCATATACAAGTTAAACAGCAAGGATAACAACAAACCCCGAGGAACCTCACTGGGGACAGCTCTAGCTGAGGACAAGAAAGTGCAGAGACCAACTTGTTGAAGTCTTTCTGCTAGGAAATTAGTAAACCATGCCAGCGCCAGATCTCTAATGCGCCAGTTGGACAACCTAGCAAGGAGGATTTGAAGATTCACCATATCAAAAGCTATTAGCAGATCCAATAGGATGAAGGCAGCAAGAATGTCACTGTCAGCGCAGTGGCATAATTCATCTATAGCAGCTACCACCTCAAACTCGGTTCTGTGGCCCAGCTGGAAGCTCACCTCGAAAAGATGTAAAAGCCAATTAGCATTCACATGGTTATTTAGTTGGAGAAAAACAGCTTGGCCAGGCATTGAACCTGAGAAACTGGACAACATTTTGCAAGATTGTCTGGATGAAAGGACGTTTTTTTAAGAAGCTGGATCGTCTGGATGGAATTCGAAGAAGCAAAAGAGTAAAACGGAATCGCTCTAGGTTGAGAAGGTTCAATCAGCAAGGGATCCATATGTAGCCTCGCTAGGGAAATATCTGCAGAAGAACCTAACTTGGTACTGCTATCAGTAAGAGACAAAGTCCTCTACACTCACAGTGTAGCATTCTGATCATTTCCTCAGAGAAAGTAACATGGGAATAGAAGACACCTGGGGCAGCCCTTCCAACTGGTTATTGACTAGAAGTCCTTTTTGTGTTAAAAACGCTACAATTCAATTACATTTCTCAGTTGAGGGCATCAAATCAGTCTAACATCAGGGGCCTCCTAATAGACACAAAAATAGTTGCACTAATGTTAGGGGCTGAATTTTGTTTTTTGGCGAAGTAGACTACTTTAGCTCTCCTAATAGCCCTCTTGTAGACAAGGTTACACCCATGCCACGGCAAATTGCAGAAGGGGTGCTTTAAATCCACAAACCATCCGTGAGGGACTGGCCTTCATGGAGGTACCCCAAGACCAAAGGAATGTAATCAAATCCCTGTCCAGGGGCAAAGCCCCAGGGCGTCACTCATTTTATTTATTTTCATACAGAGTTCACTATATGCTTACATGATGGAGTCAACATTAAAACGGATTCTGAAACCAGATAAGGATTCACGTCTATGCAGTTCACATGCGCCGATACCACTGACCTAGGATGTAAAGGTTTTTACTAAAAACCTGCCATCAAGATTAGATGAAATGTGGATCAGGTTGGGTCCCCTTAACCAGGGCTTATGAAATGCAAGATGACAGCTGATACCCTGCACTTGGCATAAATGTTGTTGGATGTATAGGAATGAGACGCCGAGAAGACATTGGTTAGGGTACAGCGGAGCTACCTGTATAAAGTATCCGATGACTAACTTTGGCCCCTTGATAGATAAAAAAATAAACCAAATTAAATCCAAATTTAAAAGACTTAAAGCTAAGATTAAAAGAATCGATGAATTGACCTAGACAATCCAAATGACCATGGGGCAAGACAAGGGTGCCCGATATCACCCCTGACCTTTGCACTCCCACTTGAGGCAATAGTACAAGCCATTACTGGAAAGGTTAATATTCACAGACTTGTAACAATTTGGTCGCAATGGGACTGACAATTAATGAACAAGCCTGCTCACGGATGTTCAGTGTGAAGGTCTTACGTCGCAGGGACCAATCCCCTACCTGGGAATTAACCTGCCGAAAAGAAATCCAAGGATGTGTGTAACTCTAACTTACCCGGCTTGCTGGACATACTAATTAAAGGTTGGCGATATCCTGGTTTGGAGGAATAACTTGGATTAAAATGAACTTCTAATCCACTTTGCTATATGTGGCCGAATTGCTCCTGTTATAGATCCCCAAAGACAGTACTAAAGAGCATCAGATGAAAGTTCAAACGATTTCTGTGGAAGAACATACAGAGTGATGCTTTACCATTCGACAAGAGATTGAGTATTAGGATTCCCCACATTGAACACTGTATAGACGCTGAGCAAATTCACCCAGCCTAGAGCGGTCGTCACCTCACATAACCAAACTTTCGAAATAACTAGAGCGAACGTACTCCAACATCCCCTTTGCATAGGTCCTCTGGCTCCCCTTTAAGATATAGGAAAAAATAAGTCAATAGACTCTTAATCATTGGAACAGAGTACTGCGAAGGTTAGTTCCAGTTGTCTTCAGCTTTGCACGGATGCCAATAGTGTATTACCCCGACTTTGGACCACGGAAGATGGGTGTGATTTTCAGGTTGTGGCGCCAAGAGAGACATTAGTGCTGGAAGACTTTTATGAAACTGAAGAGGATTGAGACAGTGTTGTGCATATAGTTAGTACATCTGATCCAGCTAGGCAACTATAGGCTATCTCAAATGAGATGCAACAACCCAACATGCAGAGAAGGGGGAACCAGGGAACTGACTATTAGAAGAACTCTACAAAAAGGAGTAACCAGAAGGAGGGGTCTCAACACTATAAAGGCCATAAGTATATCGCCCACGACACAGAATGAGACCTAAATGGCAAAATAGGATCTGGCTGACGATCTCTGAAGAAACTGGATGCATTATCTGAATAAGGGTATCAAAAACACATATGCTCTAAAAAGTTTCTACAAAATAATAATGCATTGGTATAGGACTCCATTAATACTAGACACCATTAACAACACCCCTGCTGACTGTTAGAAAGGGGGTGGCCAAAGGGGGGGAGAATAACAAATGTTTTGGTCCCGACTGCTAGTAAAAGACTTTTGGGGAAACATTTAGCGCTTATCTGAGATCTAAGAGGAATGACAATCTTGCTAGAACCGCTTATGTTGCTCTTAGGTTACACAGGTAACAAAAGCGTATCCGCTGATGTCCTACTTCAGCCTCTTTGCTACAACGTGAAGCTAGAATACCTTAAGCTGAGGTGTGGAAGTCTTCTGATCCCGCACCGGAGCAGTTATGGTGCGTTAAATAAGACATTATGTGCGATGTTAAATCTAACAGCCTTAGTGCATGATAATCCACAACATTTTGATAAAGTATGGACTCCGTTTCAACCCTATGTAAATAGAGAACTACACAGACTATCATGAGCGCTACTAGCTAGAGAGGGAGGAAATGCGGGAAGCTCAAGCCGGCTCCTTCAGAAATGTCAAACTGCTAGAAACCTAACTATAAAGGGGACTCATGGGATACCAAATCAAATGCATATGTACAATGCTACTCAGCTACTGGACAAGAACTATAATTAACAAGGGAGTTGTACAATATTTACAAGAAATATACCCGATGTGTTGCGATGTACCTGTGCTCCCTCCCCATTATTCCCCAACCTAAAATAAATATTTAATACCTTTTATTATTTTATATATGCTCTTTGATTCCATTTGCAAAATTAAAAATAAAGAGGTTAAATAAAGTCTGTTTACCTTCCGTAAGAGCGAAACCCACATGTATTGTTTCTTGTCTCCAAGGAAAAGGGCCATTATGCGGAGCTCCATTAAACATAGGAATAAACTGGGTCCCGAACTGGTTAATGGACTACAGTGACTTGGACAGTGTCCTAACTGGCAACAGGACTCTCCAACATTAAAAACTGGCAACACCGTTTACTGGGATTGTAACTTCTTTAAGGTGGGGTACCTGTTGTCTGTGTAGTGGGTTTTTTGGCTTAGGATTTTTTTTTGAGACACTTTTTTGGGTAATGGAAGTTCAGCAGCAGGGGGTTTGGAGCTCAGAACTATTCAAGCAGGTCTCCAGTGGACCTCTACAAGGATATGGTCCAGAGCCTTGGCATCTGTATCCTGTGCTTGAAGAAAAACCTTTACAAGAGAAGAGATCAAGCAAGAAACAAAACCCCTGAAAATCCACAAGTCGACCAGAGTGAAGCTCCACAACTTGCCAAAGGAGTGGAAAAGGTTGTGGCTAGTATGTATGAGCTACAAAAGCATTAGCACCACATAGAAACTCGCGAATGGTGATGCACCAAGATCAGGCCTTTCCAGATATAGCCGGACTTAAAACACCAAATGCAACTGCAAAAGAACAGGCTTTCATCTTTTAGAGAAAGGCTGGTTTCATACAAAAAGGAGTACATCTTCATGTGAAAAGTCCTAGACGATTTCAACAGTTGGCAATTAGTGAAATGTTAGGTTGGCTACAAAGGACTTTGCTGGATCTGATAATAGCTATTTCTTTCAACCACTTTGAGAGTTTCCTCAAATTTATGCACTAACTCCAACATTACAGCTGGCTGTGGTGCTCATGTTCGGGAGCTTGTAAGCTTGCTTTAGCAAGACGGGTCTTTGTTACATATAATGGTCTTGTATCTTTCTGTCTAGAGGAGCCAATTTAACATGACTCTACAAAGCAAATGGAATTTAAAAGCATTTCAAAAACCAAGAAGTTCCCATCTCAAGCCACATGAATTGAAATCCATGGCTCAAGGAATTCTCATTTTTTTAAAAGAATTTACCTGTGACAAAAGAGGGAAACACTAACTTTCATTTCACAATCAAAGTAATACAGACACCTCTCTGGACAGCATTCAATGGACCAGCTTTCAATCCGACAGACAACCTGAACAATAACTTGGGTTCTTTCTAGGCTTCCTTACCAAGTACTTCTCTCCTGCCTACCAAACTCAATGTAGGAGCACTACACTAAGAACGTTTTCCAAGTCGATTTTACTTGCATCACAAGCAAACATTCTACGACGTTGATGAGATTAGCCTCATACTGAACAGGGAGGAAATGCGGCATAACATACTTTGTCCATCAGGCTACTTACATGTTTTGAAGAGCAAGGCTGCACTCTTGCTTCACCTAATAGTTGAGTAGAGTTGGACTTGTGCCTAGGAAACATATGTAAATCAGTATTTTAAAGTGTTTTACATTTGGTGCATTAGGGGGAAAAAACATACATTTCATTGTTCTAGGAACTTGACCTACAGTAACCTGGGTAAAGAAGGTAAACACTGGAAACCACAAAGCATGCAACATTTTTAGACCTCTCTCGCAAGGCCAAACAAACGTGATCAGCACACACTTAACTAGACGAGTAGGCTACTGAGAATCCTTTTTATATCTTGTGAAAAATTGAATAAAGAAGTTTTCTAAAGAAACAAGGACTCTTGTGCATGAATTGCTGTGCAACCTATGATGTAAAAAGCCAAGAACCACTCGAATACTGATAATTAAGTGTGTGTGCTGGTCACGTTTAATAGGTATATAGAAGAAACTTAGAAAGTATCAATGCTGTATCTTGAGAGGAGGCATGATTCATGCCGCAGAGCCGAGCTCTGCAAATGCAGTTGAAAAAAGTTTATTTATATGAAATTGTAATATAGTTTTACGAGGCTACCCTTTAACCACAAATATAGATCTTAAATCGCTATGCTTATTACTGATTGTAATGGATGCAGAAACAACTGTGTGTGATGCAATCATTTTGTGATAGTGCACACACCTTCCTGGGTTGCTACTAAGGAGTTGAAGTTTCAGTCGTTGAGTAAAACTAGAAACATTTCATAACTTGCAGCAGGACTTTAAATCTCCATATAAGTATGTGCACAAAGGCACCTACACCATAGACACAAAGTGATTACAACACAATCCCGTTTTACTTTAAAAGGCATGCCAATCCCCAAGAATGAGGTAGAGAGAAAAACTCACCTTTCTAAAATATCTGAAATCTGCCATTGGAAGTGAACTAATACAAGCTTTGTTACCGAGTGAGATACCTGAAATCAAGAAAGAAGGATGCAGGTTTCAGGGACCATACGCAACCGTGTAATAAATACTATACATTTAATTCGTGGAAAATATGCATTTATTCTGAGTTTCATGCAAGATCCATGCCAGACAAAGTAAAACATTGATCAAGGAGAGGCACCTCACATGGGGGAAACAGAATTTCTAAAGTGACAAGCAGCTAAAACCCAGCAATGGCTTAATGTAAGATCAGAGACGTTGGGTGTTCCGTCAGCACCCCCGAGATTCACACATTCCATTGAGCCTCCCCTCACAAACATACTTATGACATGGCAGTGAAAAAGGATGTGGCCCAACAACACGTTACTTGGAGCAACTGCAATAATAAACGCACATTGACACACTTACTACTACAGTTCAAAGATTAAATTCAATTCAAGAGTATTACAACAGTAGAGCTCTATACTGTCTCGATTGAAAATTACAATTACTTTACAGATGGAAGCAGCTCTCCTAATTGTCACAAGAACATTTCAATATCACTAATTTACTGCGCAAATGTAACCCTCTGCATCCAGATTTTAGTTAAATATATTTTTTAAACAATGTAATGCATAAACCATATATGCAGATGGGCACAGTGTAATTACCAATATTGATGGAGAGTGTGGATATAGATAAATATATATTTTTATACATATATATTACGTACTGGCAATCGCCAGAAGGTAGTTATAGTTAGGACCTAGTTTCCATAGGAAAAGCGTTTTTTGTTTTGCTAATAACTTTGGTGCCATTTGACGAACCTTCCACAATATTTTCAAAACTAGCTTGCCATTCACTTCAGCTGCTGTCTGGAATGTTTCAGGGTGATTTGACAAGCGGGGGCCGAGAAAAAGAGGGGTCCCAAAACTCTTTTCCCCTCATGCAATTTCCTATAGGGATTTTAGACACAATTACAGCTTGAACCGCTTAACGGAATGACACCATATTTGGCAGAAAGGTAGATCTTGGTCCAGAAATCCCCATTTTTGTAATTTTGTGTAAATCAGTTCAGTACTTTTGGAGTTATTAAAGAAAAAGGATTTATGTATATCTAGGGACGTGGATGCTCCATGGATCTGACAGATCTCATGATGAGATCTGATTGGCTACCACCACTTCAAACAGGAAGTGGTGGCAGCCATCTTGGGACTCGGGTCTCAGTCCGAGTATTCCCCCAAAAACAACAACAAAAAATCTTTTTTTTTTTTTTTAAATTTCGCTGCAAATTTGCGGAGGATCTGCAGCAAAATTTAAAAAAATAAACACACAAGCGCGGTCTCAGTTTTTTTTTTTGCCCCCGAGAACGCCATGTCCCGGGCGATATATTATTTACGAAGGGGGCGGACCCCCATACCCAGGCCGATTGCGGCCCTCCCCTGCCGGGCTGATATCGGCTCTCAGGGACACCATCCTCCGGGGCCCAGATGCAATTTCAAAAAGGGGGGGGGGGGGGACACGCAGCCCCCATGCAGGAACCATTGATGACCCCGGGACCCCATCCCCAAGGGCGACTCCTGCTATGTCCCGGGTGCCCACCCCCAGGCCACAGCAGTTTCCCTGCCTGCACTGGTACGGGCAGGTAAACCTGCGTTTGCTCTCGCTTGGTAGGAGCAATATCAAAGCTCTCGCCAAGCAAGAGCAAACACTTAGTCTGTTCCCAACTGGCGGAAGCTTTAAAAATGCTACCACCAGCTGGGAGCGGACTTCAGATCAACAGATCTGAATATTGCTCCCGCCCGCAGGAGCAGCATTTTTAGCTGTTCCCTGCAGGCAGGAGCAAATCCGAATCCCACGGGAAGCCAGCTGGGGCCATGTGGGCCTTGGGGCTCCCCCACGGCCCACATCCAGGATATGGTGGGGGCCCTGGGTGGGCACCAGGGCATCCACCCTTTGTTGGCCGGGCGGCCCCCCTCTACACATTGGCTAGGCCCCAGGAGATTGGGTCCCTGGGGTCAAAAATCAGACCAGGGAGGGGGGCTGCGCAACCCCCCTCCCCCTTTGGCTATTGGCCAGGCCCCGGAGAATGGGGTCCCCAGGTCCAAAATCACGTTTAACATCTCACTGGACTCTCGCGGGTACATGAATAGTAAAAACGAGTAGATGAGTTCTCTATACACTCTACTAGTAGGAATGCATTTTGTGGTCCTTGTTTTTTGAGAGGAAGTGTGTAAGATTTAAGTACGATGTTGAGTAGAAGGTTATTTCTTATTTTAAAAAATGCTACGCTCTCGTGGGATAGTGAACAGTATCAAGGAGTAGGTGATCTTCGAATACACTCTGGTATGCACACTTGTTACTGTAGGACAGAGTCTTACTGGAGATGGTGTTTAACGGAGTCTACTATTTACACCCATTTTTGGGGGGGGAGATTTACATAGCTCAACTCGACCCGAAGGTATCAGAGCGCTTTACATGAGCACCAATTGCGTTACAGATGGACACATTCACTTTGTAAGGCATGGGGAGATTTAGTGATTTGCCCAGAATCACAGGATGTCGAGCGTCCCTACAGAGACTCGAACCCGGTTCTCCAGCTCCGAGGTCGACCAATCTAGCAATTAGGCAACATCCTCTTTTTTTTTTTCTATAAAGAGTTTTATATAGCGCGAACTATACCCGAGAAATTGGGTATCAGAGCGCTTTACATGAGCACCAGTTTCTTTACAGAACATTCATTTTTGTTAGGCACCGGGAGATTAAGTGATTTGCCCAGAACCACAGGATGTTGAGTGTCGTTGCAGAGACTCGAACCCGGTTCCCCAGCTTCGAGGTCGACCACTCTAGCCGTAAGGGTACATCTGGTTTGAGAAGAGTAGAGTTAAGGCTCACCCCACACACACCCTACTACGCACACCCATCATCAGAGAGAGAGGTGTGACAGGAGAGATCTGTCGCTCCCTTACACCCTACTATGCACACTTGTCTGAGAGAGATCTGAAAGGAGAGGCCATTACATATACACACCCTACTAGAGGTCTGAAAAGAGAGGCCATTCCATACCCACACCCTACTACGCACACCTGTCATCTGAGAGAGAGGTCTGAAAGGAGAGGCCAGTCCATTCACACACCCTACCACGCACACCCATTATGTTCCGATACAAAGCCATCCCCTTTCAAAATAATGTCCGCACACAGGATATATTCTTCAGTTATTCTACGACATACTCAAAAAATAAATCATTTACTTTAAAAAGAACCCTAGAAATTCATGAGAAAAAATACCAAAAGGATAAAGTAATGTTATAGTTAGGTGAATTATTCAGTGACAACATTGAAGTTTCGAAAAGAAAAACACACAGAAATTCACTAGTATAGTTAGCAGCGCCAACTATAAATTGCACCACCGCCATGCACTGCTTATGACCTCACTCATGTTCTATGACATCATTTTTTCTTTTTTTTCTTCTTCTTTTTTTTTTAAACAAACTGAGTTTTGGTATAATAAGACATTCGTACAATTGTCACCCTTTCCATTACAGTAATGTATTTTTGCAATTATCATTTACTTTTGTTACGGTCAACATTTTGCCATAAGACCACTAATTCCTTAATATGGTGCATATATTCGTTCAGTGTATCCCATCTCCTTAACTTTTTTTTTACTCCGTATATTATCCATATTAAATAATTATAACAGAAGGTACATAGTATGCATATTCTCTATCTAACAACCCTAGATCCCACCAACCCATCCCGCAACTGACTACCTGGGCTACACAATCGGTGTCTACTCTAACATAGAGTTATCATCCATTGCATCTGTGTTAAGAGAAATAGTATAAAGCAACACATTTCAATGTACAACATCGCATTTTGAAGCCGTAGCGCGACTGGCCCCTGTACTCCTAATTCTTATGGCTCTGGCTCATGTGATATCTGCCCATTGGCGTGCGGTAGCAGTATATTGTCCCAGCGTCAGTACCTATGACATGCCGTTTATGTGATCGGTCACTACCTGGGTGGTCCCATCTCATGCTTTAAAGGTCTCACGCAGCATATCCCATGCCATTGCAATGGGTATTTTCCTCTGCCCTCGCCGTTCTTCCTTTCGTATCGCAGCGCTTTCGGCTTAGCTCCATTTTTCTACTTCCTCTTTCCATGGCTCTATTTTTGGCGGCCTCGCTGACTTCCACCTTCTAGTGATATGTCTTTTCGCTAACAATAACGCTAAATCGGCAAAGTGCACCTGTACTTTGTATCCCTTCGGGTGAGGATAGAGCCCCAATATGCAGCTTTTTGACAAATTCCAAGACCTGTCCCCCACCACATCTGTTAGTATTTGCGCTATCTGTGCCCAGTAGTGTGCTAGAGCTGGACATGCCCATATCATATGTACAAACCCTGCATCTGTTTCAATACATCTCGGGCAATTTGACGTGACTGCAGGGAACATCTTGTGTAGCCTATGGGGTGTAAGGTATGCCCTCTGTGTGATCATATATTGAATTAATTTAAATCGCACATTGCGTGATACTGCCTTCGGGTAAGCAAGGAGTGCAGACCACTCTCTGTCGGTGAGTGCTGTTTCCATGTCGGCATCCCACTTGGCCCTCAAGGCCCCCAATGGTGAGGTCTGTGTTTCCCTAATACCTGTATATAGCCATTTCGTTAGGTGCCTTCCATTACCCATTAAGTGGAGCATTTTTACTAATTCATTCGTTTGCGGTTCCTGCCCGTCCGGGGCCCACACCCTTTTTACATAGTGCGTTATTCCAGCATGTAATAGAAACAAGGCGTCTGTTAGGCCATTAGTATGCACAAAGTCCATATGCGACAGCAGGCTACTCTTGTGGAACAGTGCCCCCACTGTATTTAACCCTCCATCCTCCCACAAGGCTATCTGACCCTGTGTGATTATGCCTGTAGGTATGGGCAAACCCACTAGGGGGGGATTTGACGAATATGACAGGCGTGGTTGAGTATACTTTAATGCATATTTCCAATACTGTAGCGCTACTTGCAATAGTGATGAGTCATCGTTATTGAATGAATTCGCATTCTGTAGTTTTGCATGTAATTTTCCCTGCGCCAGCATTCTAGGTGTGTATCCAATTTCTTGCAGGTTGCGGCCCGCTAGCCAATATGAGAGCCATTGCAATTGGCTCGCCATGCAATATGCTCTAAAACCCGGGGTTCCCATACCTCCTGATGTCATCGATAATTGAAGCTTCTTTAGGGCTACCCTGCGCCTACCAGTCCCCCATATTAATTCTGTCAACAGGGAGTCTAGCACCCGGAACACCTTTGCATGGATTAGTATTGGGAGTGTTGTAAAGTAGTACAATACCCTTGGTAAAATCACCATTTTCGCAATGGCCAAGCGACCTGTGGTGGACAACGGCATAGTTATCCAGAACGCTATCTGCGATCGTAATGCGGCTATTGTGCTTTGTACGTTGCCGTCCAATGTTTCTTGTTGTGACCTATATATTCTCACTCCTAAGTACTTAAACGTGTTAGGAGCCATCTGAATGTTATTGTCTCCAAATTTAATCGCATGTGGCCCATCGGTCTGCTTAAATGAGGAGGCTACTGATTTATCAAAGTTTATGCATAATCCAGATACTCGGCCAAACTCCGCATAGAGCCATGCAGCTTCTGAAAGACCACTATACAAGTCCTGGGTGTATAATATAATATCATCTGCGTATGATGACGCAGCATGCATTATCGGACCGACAGGAATGCCCCAGTCCTGGGCGGATGCACGTAGTTTTTGGGCAAGCGGTTCCAGTGCTAATATAACAAGCATTGGCATAGCCAATAGGTCTCGCCTTTGGGACCTTATAAGTGTTTAGCTGTGCAACATTTGATGTTGTTGACGAAAGGATATTGTGCTGCAGAAGTAAATACTTATAAGGTCATAAAGGGAAGATATATTGGATATGGTAATGATTGTTTTTTTAAGGACAAGAAGTGATTTTAGGCTGCGGCTGCCACTTAGTGTACCGTATTATACGTAGACGTTGTAGCTATATTTGAGAGAGGTAGCGAGAGGTAGAGAGGTGGACAGAGGTAGCGAGAGGTAGAGAGGTGGACAGAGGTAGCGAGAGGTAGAGAGGTGGACAGAGGTAGCGAGAGGTAGAGAGGTGGACAGAGGTAGCGAGAGGTAGAGGTGGGCAGAGAGGTAGAGAGGTGGACAGAGGCAGAGAGAGGTGGACGGAGGCGGACAGAGGTAGAGAGGTAGAGAGGTAGAGAGGTGGAGAGGTGGACAGAGGTAGAGAGGTGGACAGAGGTAGAGAGGTGGACAGAGGTAGAGAGGTGGACAGAGGTAGAGAGGTAGAGAGGTGGACAGAGGTAGCGAGAGGTAGAGAGGTGGACAGAGGTAGCGAGAGGTAGAGAGGTGGGCAGAGAGAGGTAGAGAGGTGGACAGAGGCAGAGAGAGGTGGACGGAGGCGGACAGAGGTAGAGAGGTAGAGAGGTAGAGAGGCGGACAGAGGTAGAGAGGTAGAGAGGTAGAGAGGCGGACAGAGGTAGAGAGGCGGACAGAGGTAGAGAGGTAGAGAGGTAGAGAGGCGGACAGAGGTGGACAGAGGTGGACAGAGGTAGAGAGGTGGACAGAGGTAGACAGAGGTAGAGAGGTGGACAGAGGTAGAGAGGTAGAGAGGTGGACAGAGGTAGAGAGGTAGAGAGGTAGAGAGGTGGACAGAGGTAGAGAGGTAGAGAGGTAGAGAGGTGGACAGAGGTGAGGGGTAGAGAGAGAGGGGTAGAGAGAGAGGGGTAGAGAGAGAGGGGTAGAGAGAGAGGGGTAGAGAGAGAGGGGTAGAGAGAGAGGGGTAGAGAGAGAGGGGTAGAGAGAGAGGGAGAGAGAGAGAGGGAGAGAGAGGGGTAGAGAGAGGTAGAGGTAGAGAGAGGTGTAGAGAGAGGTAGAGAGAGGTAGAGAGAGGTAGAGAGAGGTAGAGAGAGGTAGAGAGAGGTAGAGAGAGGGAGAGAGAGGGAGAGAGAGGGAGAGAGAGGGAGAGAGAGGTAGAGAGAGGGAGAGAGAGGGAGAGAGAGGGAGAGAGAGGGAGAGAGAGGTAGAGAGAGGTGGAGAGAGGTAGAGAGAGGGAGAGAGAGGTGGAGAGAGGTGGAGAGAGGTGGAGAGAGGTAGAGAGAGGGAGAGAGAGGTAGAGAGAGGGAGAGAGAGGGAGAGAGAGGGAGAGAGAGGGAGAGAGAGGGAGAGAGAGGTAGAGAGAGGTAGAGAGGTAGAGGGAGAGAGGTAGAGAGAGGTAGAGAGAGGTAGAGAGAGGGAGAGGGGTAGAGAGAGGGAGAGGGGTAGAGAGAGGGAGAGGGGTAGAGAGAGGGAGAGGGGTAGAGAGAGGGAGAGAGGTAGAGAGAGGGAGAGAGAGGGAGAGAGAGGGAGAGAGAGGGAGAGAGAGAGGTAGAGAGAGAGGTAGAGAGAGGTAGAGAGAGGTAGAGAGAGAGGTAGAGAGAGGTAGAGAGAGGTAGAGAGAGGTAGAGAGAGGTAGAGAGAGGTAGAGAGAGGTAGAGAGAGGTAGAGAGAGGTAGAGAGAGGTAGAGAGAGGTAGAGAGAGGTAGAGAGAGGTAGAGAGAGGTAGAGAGAGGTAGAGAGAGGTAGAGAGAGGTGGAGAGAGGTGGAGAGAGGTGGAGAGAGGGAGAGAGAGGTAGAGAGAGGTAGAGAGAGAGAGGTAGAGGGAGAGAGGGGGAGGGAGAGAGGGGGAGGGAGAGAGGGGGAGGGAGAGAGGGGGAGGGAGAGAGGGGGAGAGGTAGAGGGAGAGAGGTAGAGGGAGAGAGGGGGAGGGAGAGAGGTAGAGAGTTAGAGAGGTAGAAGGAGATGGTAGAGTGGTAGTGAGGTAGAGAGAGAGGTAGAGAGAGAGAGAGGTAGAGAGGTGGAGAGAGGGAGAGGTAGAGAGGTAGAGAGAGAGGTAGCGGTAGAGAGAGGTAGAGAGAGAGGTAGAGAGATAGAGGGGTAGGGGTAGAGGCAGAGTGGCAGTGAGGTAGAGAGAGGTAGAGAGATAGGTAGAGAGTTAGAGAGGTAGAAGGAGATGGTAGAGAGGTGGAGAGGTAGAGAGAGAGAGGTGGAGAGGTAGAGAGAGAGGTAGAGAGGTGGAGAGAGGTAGAGAGGTGGAGAGGTAGAGAGAGAGAGGGAGAGAGAGGTGGAGAGAGAGGTGGAGAGAGAGGGAGAGAGAGGTGGAGAGAGAGGTAGAGAGAGGTAGAGAGAGGGAGAGAGAGAGAGAGAGAGAGAGGTAGGTAGAGAGAGGTAGGTAGAGAGAGGGAGAGAGGTAGAGAGAGGTAGAGAGAGGGAGAGAGGTAGAGAGAGAGGTAGAGGGAGAGAGAGAGAGGTAGAGAGAGAGGTAGAGAGAGAGGTAGAGAGAGAGAGGTAGAGAGAGAGAGGTAGAGAGAGAGAGGTAGAGAGTTAGAGAGGTAGAAGGAGATGGTAGAGTGGTAGTGAGGTAGAGAGAGAGGCAGAGAGAGAGAGGTAGAGGGTGGTGGGCACGGAACTCGTTTTGGGCGACCAGTGCTTGTTTTCCATAATCAGATTTCGACCCAATGCAGGCGAGAGAGAGAAAGTTAGACAAGAAGGGCTGAGCGAGAAGGGAGGGGGAATGCCAGCAGCAGAGGCAGGCGAGAGAGAGAGAAAGTTAGACAAGAAGGGCTGGGCGAGAAGGGAGGGGGAATGCCAGCAGCAGAGGAGCTTGATCAAAGCTCACGAAAAGGGAGGGGAGGAGGGAGTGCGAGCAGCAGCTGTGCACGTGCAAGCAGGCTGGCAAATGGTGTGCGATGTGCGCGCACCATGACGAGAGAGGAAAGCCATATGGCGCCTCTGCTCGTCATTGTGCGCGTACTCGCACGCTCTAGGCAAGCCCAAAAAAAAGTGGTCGCATTTCTAAATGCCCACTTACAAAATGTCTCGCCCAGACCAGCGCAAGCGCTTGCTTCAGGGCGAGACCTAAAAAGCATTGGGGAGAGTGGGCAACCCTGCCTTGATCCCCTATAAATTGCGTATGCACTCGAGATATGCTTGCCCGATCGTACCCGGGCCGTCGGTGCAGCGTATAGCAGCTTGATCCAGCTCAGGTACACCGCCGGTATGTCAAATCTGCCCGATGCCTCTAGCATGTACTCCCAGCTCAGCGTGTCAAACGCTTGTCTTAGGTCCAAGGAAATGCATCCCGCATTTGTAAACTGTTCTAATGGGGCCCACATTACCTGGTAAAGCCTCCTCACATTGTGCGCTGTGCTCCTACACGGTACAAATCCGCATTGGTCAGTGTGCACTAGCTTCCCAAGATAAGGCAACAGTCGTGTCGCCAGAATCTTACTTAGTATTTTGTACTCCGTATTTAAGAGTGACAATGGCCTATATGCTGTAATGTCCGTACCGTCCCTGCCAGGTTTCAGTAACGAAACCACCAGTGCCTGGCTAGTTGTCGGTGGGAGGGCAATGCCGCTGTATACAGCTTACTCAATTGCGGCGCCAGTTCTTTCGCGTATGCCGCATAAAATTCTGTGGGGAGGCCATCCAGCCCCGGGGACTTATTACGGGGCACTTCTTTAATAGCCCTTCGGATCTCTTCAGTCTTAAATCGGTGACTTTAGGTCTTCCTTGCCTACTTCACCCAGCTTCGGCAGGTTAACTCCATGGAGGAAGAAAACAAGTTACTTACCTGTAACTTTGGTTCTCCAGTATTGGAAACTTTCATAGATTCCCATGCTTGAATCATTCCCCGTCGTCGAGATGGGAGTCCCCGGTATACATAAAATAGCAATAGAAACCATTACAAAAGAAGAAACCAGGCCTAGGCCCATTCTAGTTTCGTAACATATCCACCTCTTTTTGTAAAAGAGACCAAATAAAATGAACAACCAATCAGATTAGCCTCACCCTGTAGAACCTTCCTGAAAGAACCTCCGAGCCTCAGATTTTCGTAGCCGTAGTGTAAAAGAATAACTTAAACTGCTGAAGTCTGAGCTTTCCCAGGGGAGGAGGGTGGGTCGCATGGGAATCTATGTAAGTTTCCAATACTGGAGAACCAAAGTTACAGGTAAGTAACTTGTTTTCTTACTCCAGTATTGGAACTTTCATAGATTCCCATGCTTGAATCAGAGTAGCTAGCAGTTATGAGCACATTTTTTTGAACCTTGATTCCTTATTCAACCAGTATTAGCATTAACATCACAAGTCAATGGAAATTAAACACCTTTGTAAACATAAGGAAAAAAGAAAGAAACAAGCAAATGAACTTCAAAAATGTGCAAAGAGCATAAGCAGAAAAAACGGAAGGAGGGTAGAAAGGGAAAGCTCACCACTCAATGAAAGAGGTTCCTCAGGACTGCCTGGCCCACTGCCGTGTCACTCTGCGTTGAAGAATCCAGGCAGTAATGTCTTGTAAACGTATGAGTACTGCTCCAGGTTGCTGCCCTGCAGATCTCCCAGATAGGAACTCCAGCAAAGAGGGCTGTCGAAGAAGAAATCGCCCTCGTAGAGTGAGCACGGACCCGACCCTCAAGGGGCTTGCCCGCTGCTCTGTGACAATACTGGATAGCGCTGGTAATCCAACGAGCAATGCCCTGCTTGGAAAGGGGAAAACCCTTACGGGGGCGCTGAAAGATACAAATAGTTGAGACTTCCTGAAGTCCTTAGTACGTTGAAGATGGAATTTTAAGCACCTCTGAATGTCCAGCGAGTGGAGTGCCTTTTCTGCCGGAGTAGAAGGCGGAGGGAAAAAAGTTTTGAGTATGACCGGCTCATTCAAATGAAAGTCTGAAGGCACTTTCGGTATGAACTTTGGGTTAGTACGGAGTATCACTGTCCCCTTTTTAAATTGGAGAAAAGGTTCCTGAATGGTGAGAGCCTGCAATTCACCTACTCTCCTAGCCGAAGTCAAGGCCAGCAGAAGAGCCACCTTCCAGGAGAGGAATTTCAAGTCCGCCCGGTGAACAGGTTCAAAGGGATGCTTCATGAGCTGGGTGAGAACCAAGTTAAGGTGCCAAAGAGGAGGCGGAGGCTTGACTGGAGGGAAGACTCTGAAAAGGCCCTTGAGAAACTGCTTAATTATCCTTGCCGACCAGAGGGAAGGACCAGAAGACGTGCGTCTGAAGCGAGAGATGGCGGCAAGATGAACTTTGATGGATGAGTGAGCCAGCCCTGATTTTGCTAATGACAGAATGTAAGGAAGAACTTCATGCGGTTCAGAAGAAAGAGGATCGATACCCTCTTGTTGCCACCAAATGCAGAAACGCTTCCACTTTAACCGGTATGTCTTGTTGGTACTTGGGGCTCGTGCCTGAGAAAGTACATCCCTACATTCTGCTGAAAGGGTCAAACCAAGAAACTCTCGGTGCTCAGGAGCCATGCCGACAACTGCAGGGCTTGAGGATCCGGGTGCCAGACCTGGCCCTGGGACATTGTCAGCAGCGAAGGAATCGGCTGCAACGGAAGTGGAAGGTCCAGGGAGAGGAGATGCAGCTCTGTGAACCAAAACTGTCGAGGCCACGCAGGAGCCATCAAGATCATCTTGCAAGGTTCCGCCTTGAGCTTCCTGAGAAGCCTGGGAATCAGCGGAATGGGGGGAAAAACGTAAACAAATGCGCCTGACCAGGCCATCGAAAGCGCATTCCCCAATGATCCCGGATGGTGAAGCCTGCTTGCGTAAAACCGGCATTTCTTGTTCTCCGGAGTGGCAAAGAGGTCTATGGAGGGCCTGCCCCATAGGCGAAAAACCTGTTCCAGAGCGGACTGGTCCAGTTCCCATTCGTGGCTGACTGATTTCAGTCTGCTCAGCGTGTCCGCCGTCTCGTTGAGAACGCCTGGAAGGTGCTCCGCTTTGAGCGATATCCCCTGCTGGATAGCCCATTCCCAAATCATCTGGGCTTCTTGTGACAAAAGACGAGATCTGGTGCCGCCTTCCTTGTTTATGTAATGCATGGCCGTCGTATTGTCTGTACGTACTAGAACTGCAGACTGCTGTATTCGCGGAAGAAAAGCCTGCAATGCCAGACAAATCGCTCTGAGCTCCAGAAGATTGATATGTAGAAGACTATGTTGGGGTAGCCAACGGCCGCTTACATGAAGGTCTTGCAAGACCGCTCCCCAGCCCTGCAGCGAGGCGTCTGTAGTTATTATTTGAGGATCTGGGGTGATCCTGAAGGATAGACCCTGAGAAATATTGTCCACGTTTGCCCAACATGATGCGGCGTCCCTCATGGACGCGGTGACGAAGATCTTGTCTTCGAAGGATCCGTCGACTTGGCGCCACTGCAAGTCCAGCTCCTCCTGGAGAGGGCGCATCCGCAACCTGCAGTGAGGGATTAGAGGAATGCAGGAGGAAATGGCCCCTAGGAGGGACATGTAGAGGCGAACTGAAAGAGACTGTCTTTTTAACAGCTGACGGGCCATGGCCATCAGCTTTTCTTGCCTCTCCAGGGTCGGAAAGGCTTTGTTGAGGGACGTGTCCAGCATGGCTCCCAGGAATCGAGCTGTTCTGGATGGACAGACACATGATTTTTCTGTGTTGAGAGTCAGACCGAGACTGTCGAAAAGGCGTGTGCACGCCGCAACTGATTCCTCTGCGGCGTGCTTGGTAGGAGCCTTTAGCAACCAGCCGTCCAGGTAAGGGAAAACCTGAAGCTGTTGTTTTCGCAGAAAAGCTGTCACGGGAGCTAATACCTTTGTAAAGATCCGCGGAGCAGACCAGAGTCCAAAAGGCAGGACCTTGAACTGAAAGTGGCTCTTGGCTACTGTGAAGCGCAGAAACCTCCTGTGGGCTGAATGGATTGATACATGAAAGTATGCGTCCTCTAGATCCAATGAGGCCATAAAATCCCCCGAGTTGAGAAGACGAAGGATGTCCTGCAGAGAAACCATTCGAAATGATTGTTTGATGAGATAGGCGTTGAGCTCCCTCAGATCTAGAATAGGGCGCCACTTTTCTAAAGTCTTCCTGACCAGGAAGAACCGGGAGTAGAAACCCTCTCCCCGCTGAGAGAGAGGAACCGGCTCTATCGCTCCTTTGAGGAGCATTTGATGGACTTCCAACCGTAGAAGACGGAGATGTTTTGACGTAGTGGCGCGAGGGGTCTTGGAAGGTGGTGCATGGACAAATTCCAGAGTATGGCCGCATTGAATGATCTTCAGGACCCAACGGTCCGATGTTATTTGCTGCCAGTTGTGGAGGTAATTTGAAATTCTGCCTCCCACTGATGTTACAGGAGGAGAAGGGACAGTAGTAAGAGCCAGCAAGCCGCTATTGACGCTTAGAGGAGTCCCTCCCCTGGCGTCCTCGTCTCCCTCTGTTCGATCTAGAGAAAGAGGATGATTGATTTTGCCTCTGGTTATAATTAGGCCGGTAAGATTGCGAGTTTGATCCATATGAGGAATACCGTTGTTGCTGGTATCCTCCTCTGTACGTGGCATTACCTCTACCTCTGGCTCCACGGAAGGGGACCTTGCGGTACTGCAGAGTTCCTAAGGATTTTGCGGTTTCCGTGTCTTTCTTAATATCCTGGAGCGCATCATCAATATGTTTCCCAAAGAGCGCCTCCCCATCAAAGGGAAGATCCAAGATCTTGTTTTGGACGTCAGGACGAAACCATGTAGCCCGCAGCCAGCCTTGACGACGGACAGCAGCGCCCGCAAGGGAGCGGAACGCAGTCGTTGTAATGTCCATTGCACAGTCAATGACTTCAGCAGATATCTCTCCCTCTTGAAGAATCTTCCTCGCTTCTGTTTTCGCATCTTCCGGCAACTGGTCCAGATAGGGGGAAAGGTCACACCACATCTGGCGATCGTAGCGACCAAGTATCGCTAAGGCGTTCGCAGCCCTGACCAACAGGCTGGACATGGAGGAAAACCTCTTGCCCGCGTTATCGAGGCGTCTGCCCTCTTTATCTGGAGGTGTCGTGAGGGGAGCAGAAGGGTTTCTAGACTTTCTTTGGGCAGCCTGAGAGATGACAGAATCCGGTTTAGGCTGGCTGACCAAGCAGGCCGGGCTATCGTCCGGAGCCTTATATTTCTTCTCAAGGCGAGGTAGTACTGGAACTACCGTGGCTGGACTCCGCATCCCTTTTAACCCCTCATCCCAGACGTGACCAACAATAGGAATAGACCGAACAGATTTCTTGTAAGGCTCCTTGAAGTCATAAAGGAAGCATTCAGACTGCACTGTGGGCATGGGCAGTTCAAATCTCTTAGCGGCCCTCTCCATCAAATTATGGAAACCCCCTATGTCTGCGGGGGGAGAATCAACAGGTGCTGGTGAAGGAGAAGCCGGATCAGGAATGACAGTCATCCCACTCTGCTTCTGGATCTGGTATTGTGACGTTGCCCTGGTCCTCATCAGAGGTGTCATCCTGAATGAAAGGCACGATAGGTGGTGCATCCTGGGCCACAGGCATTGGCTGAGGCGGTGGCAACTGAGGGGTAGCAGGACGAGCAGGCGGAACAGCTGTAACTGGCACCACAACTGAGCTGGAGGTTGTGTTGCGAATCTCCTCCTATAGTCCAAAAGCATAGACTGCAAGTCCGCTAGTAGGGAGGAAGGCATAGAGACCATCTCCTGTTGGTAGTCGTCCTGATAATCCGAGGAAGGATCATATTGCTGTTCCTCCACGTATTCCCCATCAGAGTCTGTGTCCTGACACTTGACATGTAATTGAGAAGGGCTATCCGCATAGCCAAACGGTCCATCATCCTCTTCAGATCCCTCTTCTTCGAGGAGGAGTGCAGGAGGTAGAGGAGTCACCCTCCTGGGGGAAGTCATCTCAGGTGTAATGTGGCGCTTTCTGACAGAAATGGTAATTTTTTCCTTCGTCGACAGGACCGTCGACGACGATGTGAGTCGTCGACGAAGAAATGGACGTCGTCGAGACCGTCGTCACCACAGCCGTCGTTGTAGACGTGGTAGCCGTCGCCACCATCGTCTTCGTCGACACCATCGACGACGACAGCCACCACCGGCGTCGAAGTCGTCGACGCGGAACCCTGAAGCGTCAGCGCCGGAGACGAGGAAATCACCGTCGACGGAGCCAAAGTTGAAGGTGAAGACTTAGACTGTACCTTTGATGATTTCGTCGACTGAGTCGTTGACAACGTCGACGAGTGAACTTTCTTCACAGATTTTACCTCAGAAGAGCGAGATGAGGGCTTTTTGAAAGTTTTTGGAGCCGCTGGAGGAGAAGATGGAGGAACCGAGCTGGATTTCCTCTCAGATATTACTCCTGCTGACAGTCGTTCCCTCTCCTTTACACCTCGGTGAGGAGATTCGCTAGGACTACGCCCTTCAGACCTATGAGAGGTCTTTTTTAAGGCCTTAACAGGACGTTCAGAAGGCGGAGAAGCTCTACCCCTTTTTATAGACCTTCTGGAAGATGTAGCAGAGGATGTCTCCTCACTGTCACTGGAGACTGGTTCCTTCCTTGATTTGAGCTTCTGTTGCCAGGTCAAGAGACGCCCCTCACGGTCTCGCAGAGTCTTCGTAGAAAAAGTGCGGCATATTTTACAGTCTGCTGCCTTATGGTCTGGGTACAGACAGTAAATACAATCCTTGTGCTTGTCCTCCACATATAACCTCTTCTTAGCACAAGTGGCAAAAGCCTTAAAGAGGGCTTTCTTCTCCTTATCAGACATCTTGACACGAAGTCCAAATAGGTCTTGAAGAAAAACAGGTGAAAAAACTGAAGAAGTAAGGTTAACAGGAAAAAACTGAGCAGAGCTCAGTGGAGACTCCCTTGCACAACGTGCGGTAGAAAATCTGAGGCTCTCTCAGGAAGGTTCTACAGGGTGAGGCTAATCTGATTGGTTGTTCATTTTATTTGGTCTCTTTTACAAAAAGAGGTGGATATGTTACAAAACTAGAATGGGCCTAGGCCTGGTTTCTTCTTTTGTAATGGTTTCTATTGCTATTTTAAGTATACCGGGGACTCCCATCTCGACGACGGGGAAGGATTCAAGCATGGGAATCTATGAAAGTTCCAATACTGGAGTAATTCCCTAATTTCCTGCGCACACTGTTGCGCAGGCGCACTGTACAAATGCCTATAGTATCTTTGGAATGCTGCATTTATCGTTAATTGCGTGTCGGCCATCTCCCCCAGTGGGGAGCGGATCTTAGTTATAGGGGTTGCTTGGGGCTGGTTCCGTACTATACGTGCCAGTAGAGTGCCAGGTTTGTCCACCTCCATATGGGTCCTCTGGGTATATGCCCTATAGTCTACTACTCTTAGTCTCTCCAGGAGATTCGCATATTCTATATGCGCCTGTTGTTTTTCTGCCTGCTCAGGGAATTCAGCCGCTGCTTTCTCCAATAGTCCCAACTGATTTTCTACTTCGGTTAAATCTCGCACTATCTCCTGTCTCGCTCCTACTGCTACTCCAATGGAGGTGCCCCTCACCATCACCTTGAATGCTTCCCATTCTATGAGCGGGGAGGAGGCAGAGAGAAATAATCATTAATGGTGTTAGACATTTGCGCCTTATAGGCCCCGTCGTCCAACAGTTGCGGATTAAGTTTCCACGTCGGGACTGGGGTGGGGACTCAGCCTCACTCCAGCACCATTTCCAATTGACTATGGTCAGACAGCGTTTTTCCCATATAAGCTGTGTCAAGTATTTGTGGAACCAGGCCTGGAGAGCAAAGAATGTGGTCTATTCTTGTGTGTACCGCATGTACTGGGGAATAGTATGAGTACTCGTGCGTTATCGCGTTTTTGCTTTGCCATGCATCTAGGAGTTCCCACCCGTCTACCCATGCCTCGAGTGCCTTTGCCTGACGTATTGCTAAAGCACCCCCTAGAGGTGGATGTGACCTGCCTAATTGCGTATTTAGCACCGCATTGTAATCCCCCCCTAGTATCCATGGGTGGTGTGCCCAGTCTGCTAGGGCGGTGCTTATACCTTTCAGAAACCAGTCTTGCTCCGTGTTTGGTGCGTATATGCTACCTATCACTAATACCTGTCCATCCATCTCTCCTTTCAGAAGTACATACCTGCCCTCCTCTTCTACCCACCGTTCCAATAGATTAAAAGGGACCCCTGCTCGTATCCATACTGCTGCGCCCCTTGCAAATGCTGAATATGTAGCGCTATAAAACTGACCTCTCCATTTTTTCTTGAGCTTGCCCACCTCTGTTATATTTAAGTGAGTCTCTTGCAGGAATACGGTGTGTGTTTTCCGCCTATTCAGCTGCGCATGAATCCGGTACCTCGTGTAAGGAGCCCATGCCACGGACATTCCACGTAAAAAACGTATATGATGCTCTTGTCGTCATTTACTCTATGTGCGCGATATAATATCCATCTGTGCGCTATAACTCGGTTTCCTGGTGTAATCCAACGTTTATCCCAATGTGTGCCCTTGTAGTTATCAACTTCTAAAACTAGAACAACCCCAATACTACGGTCCAAACCTGCGAGTGTGCTCGATCAAACTGCTGCAACAAGCAACAACAATTTTAACTTACTCTTTGCATTCGCAAGGGGGGAAGATACGCCAACCGCGGACCATGTCACCCCGTGCCAGTACCCTTTCTTAGCACCAAGTGGCATCATTACAGTAATACACAATAATAATAATTATCGTAAGCAAGGTTAACAAAAGAGATTATTGAATAAAGAAGGGGAAGAAAAAAAAAAGAGAGAGAAGGAGGGAAAAGGGGGAAGAAGTGGGGTTGCATCCCAGGCCCGGGGCAGTCCCCCCCGCAAAACAGCTTATGTTATACATAATAATGAAGTCCATGCCCATACAGTTACCAGCTGGCACCATCTCTCGCATCACGGCAACTTTGTATGTCCATCTGTAGTGACTCTGGTTTCAGTAGCTGCTGACATCCATTTTCGGTTTCCGGCTCCCCACTGATGGCCATTTATTCAGCATCATTACCATGTTCATTCCTCCAGATCTCTGGCAGTTTGCGGGGTGAAGGAGGGGAATAGAGGTTGAATAGTTTCCGAGTCTGTTGCTGGCAGGCCATCTGATGACGATTCGCGTCTACTTGTTTCTCCTGCCGGTCTTAGCGCCGCCGCAGTTTTCAAAGCTTCTCTCCTGCTTTCAATCTTCTGTTCAAGGGTGGGCGCCCTCTCGTCTCGTCTCTGCTGACGGCCCGTGTTCCTTTGTGCTGTTCGCCTACGACGATGGCTCAGCCTCCGGGGTTGTCGATGTTCCTCTAGTATTTCCAGATTCGGGAAGTTTGTCTCTATCCAGAGCCATGCCGTCTCAACATCCTCAGAGAAATGGCTGGCATTATCATGTATTATCTTTAACTTGGCTGGGAATATTAATGGATAGCGTAGGTTAAGTTGTTGGAGATGCTGTTTGACCCCAAAGAATGCCTCCTCCTGCCTCTGCACCTGCATTGTATAGTCCGGGAACAGTGACACCTTTGTGTTGTCATAGAGAAACTGCGCCTTTTCTCTTGCTTTACGGAGAAGCGTGTCCCTGTCCTTTTAGTTCAAAATTTTAGCCACAATAGGCTGCGGTGGCATACCAGGGGCCCGCATTCCTGTGGTAACTCTGTGGGCTCTTTCGACACTGAACATTTCTGTCAAGCCTCCAGGCGCCACTTCAGTGCGTAGCCAATTTTCTACAAATTGCGTGGGGTCTCGACCTTCACTTTTTTCGGGCATTCCAACTATTCGGATGTTGCTTCTGCGTGCCCTTCCCTCTGCATCATCCACCCCATCCTGTAACTCTTTAACCTGCCGTTGCAATTGGGAGACCGTTTCAGTTTGTGCCTTTCTCCACGGTGTAATATCAGATAGGGCTGTTGGGTGATTCTGAACCCTTTCTGCCAGCTTTTTGTGGTCTGCCCGAAGTATACTCACATCCATAGTGAGCATGCCCAGTTGCTGTTCCATCACTGCTCTGGATTCGCGGACTTCCCGTAGAATAATGTCTAGTTTATCTGGGGGTTGCTCTGCTTGTCTGTCTGGGATTACGTCCTGTGTAGTAGGAGAATCTCTCATGCTGGAGCTAGCTTCACTTGTCGGGCCCTGCTCCACCTTTCTTTTCGGCCTTCCAATGCTTGCGTTGCGCTCTCTCCACAAATGACTATCAGGCGCAGCTGTGCTGTTATGTACACAGGGTTCTCTGAGCACCCTGCAGACTATCAGGTCCGCCTCTCTGCGATCTGTCTACCCGTATTGGTAAAGCCTACTTGTTATTTGGGGGGTTGTTACACCACAGTTTTGCTCCCTTGGCTTCTGCACTCGCTCTGGCTTCTCCCCCTCTAGTGCAATCTCGGAGCGCCTCTATCGAATTATTTCCTTAATTCCTTTCAACTGGGCTACCACAGTTGGCTTGCCATGTCTGTTGTCTCCCAGACCTCTTTGTAGTGCTAGTTCCCGGGTCATCAGATTGTCTGGCAATAGTGTGTCCTAGTAGGCAGTCTGGTCCTTATATACGCCCGGCTGTAGTCCTAGCCGCACCATGCACGAATTCTAGCTCTACTACGCCAATTCGCAGAGCACGGATACCGCAGCTCTTTTCTCCACGTTCCTTTGCCGCCGTCGTGGGGCACTTCCTCCTTTGGGCCCACCATTGCAGGGACCAGCACTATATGTTCCCCAGGTCCCCAAGGGCCATAGTCCGCAGCGACATTCACCATGGGGCTCAGTAGTGTGGAGAATCAATTCTTAGCTGTGTCACCAGCTCATCATGCTGTCCAGGGTAAAGGAAATGAGTGCAGCAGGTCGGCAGATCTATTTCACCGGATCCTCAGTGGGGAATGAGCCTTTTATTTTAATTTTATTTTTAGTTTCTTAATTTATTTATTCACTTATTTGTCCCCCTTATGCCAGTCGGTCCTGCTCTAGCGGGGTTAAACGTCCTCCACCATCCTGGATTGCCGCTAGGGACGCCTCGTAAGAACCGGCCCTGTTGCCGGTTGAGCCTCTGCATCACGTTTCCCCGGGCATGCAACACAGACCCTGCAGGAGGCTCCTGATCGGCCGATCACGGCCCCTTTCACAACGTGATTCCTGCAGCGGCGGGCGCAATGTCCCTTAACAAGCAGGGCGGCGCGCCCCAGGGCTTTTCTCCGCGCCACCGCCCGCAGCTCCGTACCTTCTTGCTTCGGCCAGGCCGCGGCCTCGACTAGCCAGTGACCCAACCTCTGCACCAGCCGCAACTTGTTCATGCAGCCAGTCCGCCGTACAGCCCGAAAGCGTCTCTTAATGCCGCCGGTGCTTTCCGCCAGGTAACCGCGTGGATCGCGGCATGGATTCCCGTTAACTTAGGAAGGATGAGAGGGCTTTTTTATTCCCAGGCCCGGGAGCTCCTCATTCAAGCGTCCGCCATCGTCCGCGGCTGGCCACGCCCCCTCTATAACATCATTGTTGACATCACTGATGACATCATCCAATGAGTGTTAGTTTGTTTCATAGTTTACATGGTGGCAGATAACTACCATATTACGTTTCCACCTAATTTTGTACAGACTTTGTCCAGCTAATGGGTGTAAATGTTTCCAAAACACGTGCTCCTACTGCATCATATGTTTGTTGAGGTACTGAACAGGTTATAAATCTTTGTATTGAAAGCTAACTCTGGGTGCAAGTGACAGCATGTTCAATATACGTTTTTTGATACTGCAAAAAAAAGTTTCCAACAGGGTAAAGATTTTACGCACTACAAACTAAGTATTTATTGCAAGCAGCCTTGAGTTACAGACAGCCTTTTTTGAAAGAAAGATAGATAAGGCCGGTAATAAAAATAAGGAGATCTTTAAAACGGCAAAATCATTTCTTGGACCGGATGTTATCTGAAGAGATTGTCAACCGTCAGCTGATTGGTGCGAGGAGCTGTAATTATTTTTTCATGAGAAGTTCACTACTATTCAGGCTGATCTCCTTAAAAATGTACAATCTGACCCTATCCTATTTAACGGATACTCCTATACCTTCAATGGGAAGCCCCACTTTGGCCAGTTTCTGCCCTACATCCATGGAGAAGTCTGTCAATTATCAAGAGCCTGAAGTCGGGCTCTCCATCTGACCCATGCTCTATAGATACGCTGATTAAGGCTGCTCAGGTCATCAATCCTATGGTAAATATAATACTAAATACCTCTCAATCATCTGGCAAGGTCCCAGCACACTGGAAAAGGGCAAAAGTTCTACCTCTGTTAAAGAAACCCACAGCTGATCCGAAACAGCCAGCAAGCTACAGACCCATCTCCCTCCTCCCTACTTTTTCCAAAATATTGGAAAAATCAGTTACTAGACAACTGTCAATTCCTTGAGGAGAACAAATTGTTACACTCTAGTCAATCAAGCTTCAGGCCACACTTCAGTCTGGAAACAGTGCTCCTGGAAGTAGTGGAATATGTTAGAGGCACCATTGACAAGGGAGGCAAGACCATCCTGATTAAGTTGGATCTATCCGCGGCGTTTGATACTGTTCCTCATCAAAGGCTGCTTGAACACCTTCAGGCAATGGGGATTAGGAACATTGCTCTGAAATGGCATTCCTCTTTTTGGGAAACAGAAGCCAAGAAATCTGGATGCCTCCTTTCTCGTCTCAAGCTCGCACTGTGACGGTGGGTGCCCCTCAGGGATCAGCGTTGAGCCCTACTCTGTTTAATGCATATCTTGCTCCTCTGGCGGCATTGGCAGAGTCGATGGGCACGAAAGTAATTTCATATGCAGATGACACCCAGCTTTTCTTCTCCTGTAGAAAGGGAGAGGAGCTAGATGGTGAGTCCATCACAAACGGCCTCTCCAAGGTGTTTCAGTGGTTGGCTTTCCACCAACTAAATGCAACCTGGACAAGACAGATCATGATCTTTGGGGCATCTTCCCCTAATCTTTGGAGATCTTGCTGGTCTAAGGAGGCCTCGCAGCCAGGCCCGCCCTCAGCAGAGTTCTCTAAAGAATCCAAGTCTTAAATTTGATAGTGCACTCTCCTTTCAACCTCAGATCCAGGCTCTGACAAGTTCCTGCGTTGGAATACTCCGGATGTTGAAAAAATTCCTGCCTCTTCTGTCCGAGTCTTCTAGGAAAAAGGCAATCCAAGCATGGATTACCTCAAGACTGGACTATGGTAAAGCCCTTTACCTTGGTCTCCCAGAGTACCTTCTGCGTAGACTTCAGGTGGTACAAAATTTGGCGGCCAGACTCCTACTCAAACTTCCCTCTAGATCTCATATGACCGCTCATCTAGAGGCTCTTCACTAGCTCCCAATGAAAAAGGATACAATTTAAGGCCATGGTTTTAATGCATAAAGCCTTGTATGGTTCAGGAGCCGGCTACCCAAGAGGATTTATGACTACATCCTCGCCTGCACCTTGCGGTCCTCTTCGGCACATCTGACTAAAGTCCCTCGTATCTGCCGGCTTAGAATTGGTGGCAGATCTTTTTCTTATTTGGGGCCGTTCAACTGGAACAAGCTCCTGAGTAATCTGCGCCTAATAAGAGACCTTTCCGTCTCAATCTGTATAGGTTCATAAGCTGTTGCCATATGTCTCTAGCGCTGGGACACTCTTGGGAGTAGCTGTGCGCTATATAAATTTTCATAACATATCAGAATTGTCTCAGTATGACAATTTCTACTTAACATAGAAGACTGTGCGAATCAGGTACTAACCTTTGTATATGTGCTTGTTTTGCTTCAGAAGATGTGCTATCTGTAAGGTTTTCACCACAGTATGAAGACTGTAGGTAGTATGATCTTTAGCACCTTCAGACATTGGTTATTTTAAGTGAAAAGTTGCTCTTTGGGCAAATTTTGCATAGAGTGTACATGGTTCTTAGAGGATACTTTTTAATACTCTGTGGTGTATTTCTCATGAGTTTCACTGTCTGCAAACAGTGTGGTACAGAGTATACTTCCTCCATAAAGTAAATACTACTAACAGTACACACCTTTCCACTCATATCCACTTCATTTCTCAATGTAGGTTCAGTGACTGTCAGGCGTTTGATACAGATAAAGAGTGTTCGTAGTAGGGCCTTAGTTATGTAACAGGGCTTGGGTATCGTGAGGAACTTTGTTTTCCCTGAACAGTTGTATACAGATTAAACACAGTGTGCAGGATAGGTTACCATTTCATCTGTGGTACATAGTCAACATGAACTCGGCTACCCATAAAGTGTATGGTATAGGGTCAATGTTTCAAATAACACAAGCTTGCTCTACCTATAGGGGTTGTATGTATGATAGCAGGAAAGACGCTTCATAATATTCTGAGCATTTTTGCACTTACTTTCATAGCTCTAATGGTATACCCGTTTAAAGAGCAATGTGTAAAAAAGAAGCTGGGATGATGTCATTTGTAATGTCAGTGATGTCAAATGCTATTTCAGTGAATATATATCTATATATATATATATATCTATTCCATACGAAAATCATGCCAAACTCGCAGCACAATAAAAGCCCTCCATTCGAAAAGTAGGTATAAGTTGATTTTAATTCATAGCAGGCAATCGGGGTAGTGCAGCATTACGCGTTTCGACCGTGAATGGTCTTAATCATATGCAGCTGCTGGGGTCAAGCTATTCACAACTTAAATATGCTGGGATAGTAGACAGCAAGGGAGGACACAAAGCGCAAACACTCGGTTTAAAGTAACCTTTTATAATGCTTTCTTCGTTGAAAGGTGTACTTTGCAGTCAGAGCTCACTTTCTGATTTCAAAGTGTCAATTTGCATAGTGCAGTCATTTCCAAGCAATGTTCGAGTTCATCAGGCTCCGATAATTATATCCGTAATCGGACTGCAACATCCATCATGCTTTGCAATTGTATTAGTGAATACGACATGGCGTCTCCCTAAGTTGCAGTAATAAAATTCAATGTCTCAAAAACAAGAATGAAATTGCCTATCCTTACTTGCATCAAGGAACAGTTCCATATCGTGCCGGTGGCAATAACTTCTCATTTCATTTCCAAAGTGCTCAGCCCCGTGCTCAAGAATGTTTGGTATGCACCTGGCCCCACGGCTGCCTGCTTGCTTTTTCTTTCCTTTGTCGAAGTGCAGAGGAAAACCTCCACAAACCCTGGCTGCCTTGAAATGTTCCGTCAATCCTAAGCCAGCAGGCCTCCCTTGGAATCAGTGGCGGAGCCTCCTGTTTCGGTGGTGGCACCGCAAAACAAACAATTTAAGTTCATCGTGGGTACAGCCGGCGGGCGCCTCTTGACTACATATCCAAATGAGTTTGCAACGAGGAGAACGCCCTTCCAAGCGGGTCAGGGCTTTTTGGCGACGTCACCGCCTTCAATATTCCATACGAAAATCATGCCAAACTCGCAGCACAATAAAAGCCCTCCATTCGAAAAGTAGGTATAAGTTGATTTTAATTCATAGCAGGCAATCGGGGTAGTGCAGCATTACGCGTTTCGACCGTGAATGGTCTTAATCATATGCAGCTGCTGGGGTCAAGCTATTCACAACTTAAATATGCTGGGATAGTAGACAGCAAGGGAGGACACAAAGCGCAAACACTCGGTTTAAAGTAACCTTTTATAAAAGCACACAAGACGCATTTCGGCAACCGCCTTTTTCAATATCAGCAGGCGGCCCGAGACAGCGTAACTTAAATACAGTATTTATTGGTGGATACAATGTATCAAAATCATAAAAGGACTACCGTCCCCCTTATTTTTGTTTCGGCCATCTTGGAACATGCAAGATTACACAATTAATTCATACATTTTCTACTAGCCGGTGTTGAATGAAGCCCAACTTATAGCCCTGAATGGGCAAACTGCACCGATAAATATCGTGACATCCATGAATTTAGTGCTAGTTAACTACATTATACAACAAATGTTAAATAAAACCCAACATGTATCCCTAAATGGGCAAACTGCACCGATCAATATCGTAACATTCATGAATTTAGTGCCAATTCATACCATTATGCAGCCCTGTATGGGCATAATCAGCACTGTCTAAATGCTTCAAAACTTGATTGCTATGCATATTAAAATTGACCCACCAATTCAATGAATAAGCGATCCCCTTAATCTCAGAGCTGTGGTAAGTCCGATCCCAGATCCAGTGTGTGTATCCTATAGATGTATGGCCAGCTCCTCCCCACTATTGAGTCCATGCGGTATCTTTGTTTGTATATCTATGATATACCTAGACTCAAGTCTGCGGAGCATTAACTGTCGGTCTCCCCCCCTTATGTCTTTGGGTACGTGGTCTAAACAGAAAAAGCGCAACAGATCTCTATTGCTGTCATGATGGCTCGCAAAGTGTCTTGCCACCGGGTAGGTGACATCCTTGGTGGCAATGGCTCCAAGATGTTCCAAAATCCGTATTTTAGTCGGATATATGGTACTGCCAATATACCCAAGTCCACACGGACATACTAAACAGTATACCGTGTGGCTGGTATTACAATTCATTAGTTTCTTGGGGGTCTGAAGACCAGGTACCTCATATGATAAGACCTTATGACTGTTTTTGCAGGCCTTACACCTCCCGCAGGGGTAAAAACCCTTGATTTGTCCAAAACATGAATGTCTATTTTCCTTTACATAGTGACTTTGTACCAGCTGATCTTTTATAGAGCGTACTTTTCTGAATGTTAGTAGGGGCGATCTTGAAAGATCTTCTATTACAGGATCTGCTTTCAAAATATGCCAACTATTCTTTAGCAATTTTCTTATTTCGTTAGCATTAGTTGAATAGTCAGTGATCATCCTGCAATCTTTCAGACCTATTTCGTTAGTTCTAATCTTTCTTATTTTAGAGGCGGACACACCCCTGACAAGGTACACTCTTGATCTACTGTCTACCTTCTTTTTTGCCCGGGATAGAACTTCGTTGGAGTAACCTCTTACTTGAAATCTTTGCACGCTTTCAGCAGCCTCCTCCAGGAAGTCACAAGCTCTGGTGCAGTTCCTTTTTATCCGCAATAGTTCACCATATGGAATACTGTTTTTTAGTTTATCCAGGTGGTAACTGCTGGCGTGCAAAACTGAGTTCCCCGCTGTCGGCTTTCTGTGCAAAATTGTGCACAGCTTGCCCTCCGTTACGAACACTTCCAGGTCTAAGAAGTTTACAGATGTCCTACTGATCTCTCCTGTGAACTTAAGGTTTAAATCATTTACATTAAGTATGTTCACATATTCCTGAGCCGATTCCTCAGTCGCCTTGTATATGATGAATAAATCATCTATATACCTATTCCAGCTAATCACTCTACTGGTCCATTCATCATTGGAGTCTGACCAGGCCACCCGCTTCTCCCACCAGCCTACAAAAAGATTTGCATAGCTGGGGGCGAAGCAGGTGCCCATGGCCGTACGCCGTGTTTGTCTAAACAGCTGGTCCTGGAAAAGGAAAATATTATTCAAGCAATAGTCAACAAATTCTAGCAACATAGTATTATGCTCCATATACTTTAAAGAACGTCCGTTGAGGAAATATTTAATAGCCTCCAGACCATTCTTATGGTTGATGCTAGTATACAGACTGGAGAGGTCTAACGTTTTCATCACAAAATCAGATCCCCATGACACCCCCTCGATTAATTTAAAAAAAAAAAATCCTTAGTATCTTGTATATAGGAGACCAACCAAATAACGAAATCAAACAAGAAGTGATCAATAAAAGTAGACATATTCTCCGTAAGGCTGCCCTGCGAAGAAACTATAGGACGACCAGGTGGATTAACCTTGTCCTTATGGACTTTTGGAAGATGGTAAAACGTAGGAAGGCGTGGATACTTGCAGTCTAGAAAGGTGTATTCCTCATTATCCAACTTGCCTTTTTGTCTCCATTTGCCAATGAGGCACCTATATCCTTCAACACTCTTCTCATAGTCCTTCATTGCAATAGGTGTATAACTCGAAGTGTTGTGTAGTTGTGTAAGTGCTTCTTTACAATAATTCTCCGCTGTGAGGAGCACAATGTTTTCACCCTTGTCAGAGGGTTTACACACTTTCGTTCGGTCTTCCTGTAAGCCTTTCAACGCTTCTCTTTGTTTCATTGTGATATTGCTTTAATTCTCTTGTCTGTCCTTTCTCATTCTCAATTTCATCAAGTCCTTAGTTACTATATCTATGAATACGTCAATGACATCACTAGGCATTTGAGGAATAAATTTGGACACAGGTTTAAAAGGACTTTTCAAACTCTCTTGTCTCACTCATGGATGGTCAGTTGTGATTCGATCAGTGGCCCCATCTTCACTGTGAATGGCCCCTTCCTCGTGGAGATCCTCTAGGATGGCAAAAATTCTTAAATCATTGCCAGTTAATAAATCCATTCCAATATCATGTGTTCTAATTGTTCTTACTTGGCATCTAGGTCCTTGAAGTTTGAAAAACTTGTGCAACCTCATTTTTCTAGAGAACTTGAAAAGGTCAATTCTTGTCTGTGTATACTCGAATCTCCGTGATGGACAGAAAGTCAATCCTAGTCGTAGTACGGACTCTTCTACTTCGGTTAACTTCCTGGGTGTTAGATTTATGATGGTCAGATTGTCCGTTATAGGCGTTTGGTTCCCAGTTTGCTCCTCGTCACACGAGAGGAGGCGTTGTTTGCGTTTGCACCAACCGCCCCTCCAGGTTGTTTGTTTCTTTTTTGTGGGTTCGGTGGCTTGCCTCTCCCTCCTCTGCCCCACGTTGGTCTTATCAGACGGAATTCTTCGTGAAAAGGGGTGGGGAGTTCACTGCTACTTTGTCGCGCAGCAGTTTCTTCACCTACTTCCTCTGTATCTGTAACATCGGATTCAGATGTTTCTTGTTGCTCCGCTGTTATCTGATTCTTGCTACTTTGTAGTTGTCGACGTGGGTCATCGATTTTTTTTGCGAATGTGAGAACTTGCCCTTACTTGTAGTCGCGAGCATCTCGTTTGAATTTCTCACGTTTTCTTTGGCTAATTTTTTGCTCATAGCTGGCCAATTATTTCTTCATTCCTGAGGTTAGATCCTCCACGCTGTTCTTATCTTCATGGGAGGCTATGTCACTCTCCAGAATGCTGATTTCTTGTAGTGCTCATGCCCAGTCACTCCAGGCGAATTTCACCAAGATTTCTAGCATTCCCTTTGAAGAGTTGGCAGTATGACTAGCCCATTCTTCCAATAGTGGCGGATCTGGGTTCTCGTAGGCAGGGACCGTATAGATCCGCAGCCCACGTGGCACACGCTGAACATCGATATAATTTTGAAGGGACGTAGCCTCCCACCACTTTCTAGCCTCTCGTAGAGCCTTTCCAGTTTCAGAAATTTCGTTTTTAAATCGTCCTCTCCATATGTTACACCCGTGGCACCACTCTCCTTTCTCTGGGGATCTCCTTTCCTTTTAAAGACGTCAATAGCTGCCTCGCGGCGCGCCGCTTCACTAAACATAGTGAAAATCGGTGTATGAATACAATTTACTTAGTGCATATGCTCCCTCGCCCAGCCGATTTATTTGAATCAACATGTACGCGTGTAAATACGCAGTAGTCTTCTTACCGCTCTTCAATGCCACCCCTAGGATAAAGACACTCTGCTCGATCTCCTATACTCCCGGGCTCAAGGCTTCGGTAGGCTCTGTTTCAATGTCTGATAGATAACGGCGGTGCAGGAATAGTACGCTGCTGCAAGAACTCCGCCTTACTTCCTGCACTCTCTGGCGGGTGCTGTCATGCGTGTAGGCGAAAACGCGCTAAATCTCACGGCTTCAAAGTGTAAGAATACCAGCACTCACGGGAGCATTTTTTATCCAGATTTAATAGGGTTTAAAAGCACACAAGACGCATTTCGGCAACCGAAACAAAATTAAGGAGGACGGTAGTCCTTTTATGATTTTGATACATTGTATCCCCCAATGAATACTGTATTTAATTTACGCTGTCTCGGGCCGCCTGCTGATATTGAAAAAGGCGGTTGCCGAAACGAGTCTCGTGTGCCTTTAAACCCTATTAAATCTGGGTAAAAAAAAAATGCTCCAGTGAGTGCTGGTATTCTTACACTTTGAAGCCGTGAGATTTAGCGCGTTTTCGCCTACGCGCACGACAGCACCCGCCCGAGAGTGCAGGAAAAGGAAGAAGGGGGGGGGGGGGTCTGTGTGTGTGTGTGCGTGCGTGTGTGTTCTTCATTCACCAACACCCACTGCACCATACTCAGGAAATCGTATGAGACACCGGACTCAGCAAGGTGGATTACAGCTTCTTTATTGAATTCATGTTGTGCACCAAATCGAAAACAGGACGTATATGCATTTCAGCTTACGCCTTCAAATGAACACCCTGTGATTTTAAAACAGTCCCTCTACTATTGCACTGCCCCCAAACCTCGCCACTAAAACTGCTGAGTTAAACTTAGCTCAACACATTTCAATCGCCATTTTATATACAATGCATTCTCCATGACAGCCTTTGGCTACAGTTACTATTATCCATCATTAAGTTTCATACAATTTTCTCAAAGATCCACTCTCACAATTCATCATAAAAATTATCATGCCAACCTATGCTAGTAATTCAATTATCGATCTGAACCTACTCTCGGAATTAGGAGGATGTTTTTAGATCAAGCAATGAGAACTGTGTAATGGAAAAGAGAAGATTAGAAAAAGGACGCAATAACCTTCTATAAACACAATGGCTTAACAAGTACATCAAGGCGCGTTTTCATGTAGCTACAAACCGCCCCACAGTTACAGAAATATTTAGAGCTTGATAGGTCACCCAGACAATATGTACAACAACTATTGATGACAGCATCACTATTAATCCAAAGGCTTTAGTGGCAAAATTCAACTTCAATCCTATACAGGTCCGCAATGGCTACAAAACTGAAAAGTAGTTATCCATACTTTCCAGTGACTCCAATAACCGGCCATAGGTGAGTGTCATAACTAATTGTGCCATCTTATCTGTACACTAAAGTGTCAGGTGCTGAGAGGTTCAAAAAAGAGGAATAAAATATAAGGTCTATCAGTGTGTCCTATTGCCCCAACTCCGGGAATATGTATTGGATGGTACATATTACCCAATTGTAACCTTGGGCTCCTAAAGTGACTGTTATTCAACTGCAATTTCATTTTTGGATACAAGGTTAACAAATATATATAATTCATGTCAGGGATAAATACATCTATTCTAAAGTGACTTTGTGCTTCAATGCCAACGCCACTTAGTATGTCGAACACATTTAAGCCCACATGCTTTATAGGGGTACAGTCCCTGGTCTGAAATGGCTCTCGAGACCAATATATTTTAAAAGTCCATTGGGACTGAATAGACTATAAAATAACTCAATGTTTGTACGCACATCTTAGCTCAAGCCTCGGGATATATGCATGATAACCAAATATTTGCAAGTTATCAGTTGCCACCCATACGAAGCACTTACATGTGGTGTCCTCATTTTTCAATATTTCCATAAATGATATATATATGTAAAATAGAATTTAAATATAAAGATTATTATTTGAGGACAATCTAAAGTGACTACGTGCTAAAGTGCAATTAATTGTCCAAAGACTTTAAAGTGATTCCATGCGTATGTGCAAATCCTAGCTCGAACCCCAGGATGTGTGTGTGATAATCATATTTCATCACATACTCGGGTCTATAAAAATCAATGTAGGCAAAAATGATAATACTTAAAGTTTGTCCAAAGTGTCTTTGTGCTAAAGTGCAAATATCCAATACAAATTCAAGTAGTTATAAGTCTATCCTTATACGTTCAATTAACAATCTTTGGCATATTGACATATGCTGCCCACTAAATCAGTAAGCTCCACGGTAGAATCTCACAAAGAGCTTAGCAAAAACAATTACTGACTGACGTGACCTATCACTGTCTGGGAAATATAAGCTCTAAGTAAGGAAGGAAAATCCTCACACGTGGGGATGGATTGATTCTTGAAGGAAAGTAAAGTGGCTACTACAGTGCAGAGGGAATAAATAAACCATAAAAAAATGCTACAAATTAAGGGATAGAACAACAAGCAGCCATAGTACTATATACTAAACTAAATTCTGTTTAAATTGATTTCAATCATTTCATAACAGTGATCAGTAACAGAGCTTCTAACCATGAACAGGCAACGGAATAAGCCTTAGGTAGGAAAACATTATGATGCACGATGCTATTGTCATGTTAACATAAATCCATATCATTACTATATATACACATGTGTATATGCGAGTCTGTTTGGATAAGTCTCTACAAATTCTGCATACCTACATTTTGCAATATTTCACAATTCTCCTCCACAAAGCTGTTCAAATTTCTCCTGAAGCGTTGAGGCGCAGTAATATTCATGTCACACCATAAATGTTTAATTTGATGTAGATTCAAGCTCCAGACCATTCAAGGGCATTTGCTTACATTTGTTCCAGAGGAGCTTCAATTGCGGTTTTGGTCATGCTGAAAGTTACAACTGCCACAACAGTTTAAGCTTTCTTGCAGAGGGGCAACAGGGTTTCCTTGAGGTCTTTGCCGTCTTACTCCGCTCATAATACTTTCCACCATAACAAGTGCCCCTCTTCCAGCTAAGGAGAAACATTCCCATTAAGATGATACTGCCATCACACTGCTTTCCGATAGTTATTATATGGGTGAATGGCTGGGCTTGAGCCAAATGTAATACTTTGCATTTAGCCTAAATAGTTCCATTCAAGCCACATGAACACTGAACCTACGGAGTATTTCTGCATAGCTCAAATGAGATTCAAGGCGGGCTTTCCTTCATGGAACCCTATCACAGTGTCTAGATTTGCGTAGTGCCAGGGAGACTGCTCTTAAATGCACATTGACTAGACTTGGGCATACAAGACAACAGTTGTTGAAAGTTGCCATGGGCCTCTTACTAGAGGTTCTGATCTGCCTCCTCCTTGGTTTGGCACCCCGTGTGCAGGCAAAGCCTAATACAGGCAGGGTTTTGGTGGTGGCCTACAACTTCCACTTCTATACCACGCTGAAAGGAGTGTTGAAGAGATTTTTTTTTATACCCATCCCTTTGTCTTTCAAAATTTTTATTCTGGAATTCAATTGAAAGCACCTTTGTCTTCAGGGCGGAGTAGTTCCTACTTTGAAATATCCTACCCAAGAGAAGGACCATACAAGAACTGCTGAACGTATCCTGAAGACACATCTATTGCTAGACTATAATACTTGTCGAGGCCAAGTAACTTGATGTGTTGAATAGTTGTTCTTTTTAGAGAAGCCAGAGCAATCATAGAACCCTCTCAAATGATCATGTCAAGGTCTCATTGTTTCCACTGATTGCTGGAGGATAGTCCTAGTGGTGTTTCTAAGAGCTAAAATAAACAAGCGTTATTACCCAATTTAATGACATTTAATTTAATCGACTTCAGAAAGGAATAGCAAAGTTGGCATCAACATGATTCTAACTCGTGACCTATATGTTGGTAGCACTGAGGGACTGCTTAAAATACTGAGACATCTTAATGGCTACTACTGGGAACCCAGCCTCTGCAAACAAAATAGCCTCCGCGCTTACAGAATCTCTATCAAATGTCTGAAGTGAAATACATTTCTCCTGCATTGAGGTAAGTGCGAGGATTTCTCCATTTTGCCTCTGATCCCTGCCCTTCTGATGAAACCACTTTCCAGCAGCTCAGATCATCATGCTGACGATTCACTGTCATTAGCTGCCCTCACTGCATCCCCAAACTGTCGAAGGGGGTAAAACAAATTACTGAAATGTCTACTTTCAAAGTAAACTTCTAGAAATATGAAACTAATTTGATACGTGGAATTTATTGAAAAATGACACTAACTACATACCTATTTTTAAAGTTGTAAATGCATTTAATCTTTAAAACAGTTCTCTCAGTTCACGCAGACCCTTCATGCAAACACTCCTCATTTATCTGCAACCCTCCAACTCCACTTTAAGGAAATATGTTGTCTTTGGGGGCTGCAGGAATCCCCTCAACCGCCCTTTTTATCTATGTCCACATCTATCAATTTCATAAAGAAATTCATGGTGCCTCCTTATGCATTGATGCACACCAATGCTGCTATGCCTCAATAAAGGACAACAAATTAAAAAGGAGAGGAACTGATTTCTTCATGAAATCTGAAAAATTAATTTACTGGGTAACGCTGGCCCATACTCTGCTTTTTAAGGATAAAAATATATAGTCAAATGTAGTTGAGTTCCATATTATATATATCTCTTTCTCTCTATCACTCTATTTCGATCTCCAGCTTTCTCCATCTCTCTGTTTATCGCCCGCACTATCTCTCTCTCCAGCTAGCCATATCCATCTGTAGCTCTCTATCAATCTAGGTCTCGCCATCATTCTATCTCTCAATTTGTCTCTATCTATATATTGATATGGAAAATGCTACTTACCCTGTAAGGATTTGTTAGTCGTGTGTTGTGAAGTAGATTCTCATGCCCTGCATACTTTAGCTATCTAGTGTTGGGCTCGGACATTTGCAAATTGTTAAGTTGTTTTTCTCCAAAGAATAGTTAGATAAGACTTTCATTGGAAAGGTATTTTTTGTTTTCTTAATACCTTTGGTGTTGTTCAACTAATCTGCACGAGACTTCATGAAGGAGCTAAGTGAATTAACTTTTTTTGTGAATCTTTCGTGCTAGCCCCGGAAGACTAGAGCACAGGGTCACAAAACTTTGATCTCACATTCTATGTCCTAGCTGACTGGAATAACATCAAATTTGACAGCCACAGGAGTCTGGGGAGGAGGGAGGGCGCATGCGAATCTACAGCACTACATGCCACAAACAGATGCTGACAGGGTAACTTAACCAGTTTGATGGCATGTGTGGCTGTAGGTACACATGCTCTGCATAGACTGTAAAGCAGTTCTGTAAGAAAGTGCCCTCTTTTTGCATGGTTGCCCCTACTTTTTGCTGAACTGCTGATGTACTTTGACTGAGTGTACCCTGGGCTCCTGCCAATCGGGTACCCAGGGCCTATGTTCTTTCCCTAAAACTGCGTTGAAGACAAAACCCAATTGGCACTCTCTAGCCACAGGTCAGGCCCTGGTAAATGGTCCCACAGGTACCCAGGGCACAGTGACCAGGGAAGGCCTCTAAGGGCTGCAGCACTTATTGTGCCACCCTTAGAGGCCCTGTACCTTTACACCCACACACTGCCTTTGCAGGCTGAGTGTTTTGGTGCAGAACAAAGTGAAGAGTCGACATAGCACACATCCCTGTGTGCCATGCCTACAACCCACTGCCCTGGTCAGCCACCCCTCTAGCTGGGTGCACTATACCAGTGGTAAGGGTACAGGTGCATGAGCCTTGTACCCCTACAGTGTCTAAGCCAATTCTTAGACATTGTAAGTGCAGTAATGCCATTAAGAGTATATGGTGCTGGGGGATTGTCATTACGAACTTCACAGTACCATAATGGCTTTACTGAAACTTCTCAGCACATTAAACCCACACTGATGCCAGTGTGGGATTTAATGAAAAATGCACACAGAGGGCATCTTCGAGATGCCCCCTGAAAAATGACCCAACACTAGTGTCCAGGCTGAGTGGCTACTCCCCAGCTGCCACCACCAGACATGTTTCTGGACCCCTGGGTAGAGAGCCTGCTGCTCTCGGGGGTCTGAAACAATGCACATCCTGGGACGAGGTGCCAAGCCTCCTCCCCCAGGATGGGCAGGGTCCACAAAGGGGAAGCTTCAAAGGATTGCTGCCTTGTTGAGCTTGCCCAGGCCTTTTGCTGCTCCCAGCAACTGGTCCCCACCGGTTCTGACCCCCACTTTGGGCGGGAGAACCGGCAGGAAAACCAAGTGAGGAAGGGACATGTGCCCACCTTTGCCAACCCCACCCCTCAGGTGGGGGAGGCGAGGTGAAGCACAACTCTCAGTCCCCGCCATCTTGCAGATGGGGGGACCCAGCCAACCAGAGTGAGGCATATGCCCCCATCCCACTGGAGGGTGGCATGATAGGGGGTGTACCCACCCCAAGGAAGGGCCCCATTGGTCCCAACTTTTACTTACCTGTAACGCCCCTAAATCTAGTATTTAGGGGCACCTCTGAACCTTGCCTCCTCAGACATAAACGACCAAGAAGAAAAGCAGAAGGACCGAACAGCCGTGCTGAAGCTAAGAAGAGGAGGACACCCACTGACTTGGCCCCAGCCCTACCGGCCTGTCCCCACCTCGAACTAGCAGAAGCGAAACTCCGGTGTGTCCTGCAGCCAGCAACCTCAAGTACCCCGAGGACCTGACCTGCCCTGCCTTCCAAAGAAAAGACTGTCTCCGGTGAACACCGGGTTTGTTCACCAACAGGCTCTGGGCCAAATCCGCCAGTCTGCACCACTCTGCACCTGTTGCCCAAGGCCCGAGTGGCCCAACACCACAAGGAGGTCTCCCCGGAGATTCTGACCCGAGATCTGGTGATCTCTGACCTGCATCGAATCTCCCAGCGAAGCCTGTAGCCTCTTTCTGGAGGATCCCCCGATCGCGACCGGAGCTGGCAAGAGAAACCCGCGCCTAAAGACACCCCTGCACCCGAAGCCCCACAGCCTTGGGTGGCCCAACTGACAGTGTCCCAGCAGCCCCAGGCATCCCAACTTACCTCTCCAACCGGTGGTCACCTCCAGAATATCTTCGTCCCCGAGCCTGCAGTCTTTGTTGAAACCGGAGAATCCCCATTGAAATCAACAGGGCATCCAACGCCAAACCAGCACCCTGCACCCAGCCGCCCCTGCCCCGCTGTTGGTGCACTTTTTGTGCTAAACAGGATCCCCCTTTGCCCTGAGCCTAACACCAGGAGCTTTGCTCCCACAACCAATTGTACATTGGATCAATGGTCCCAGTAAACATTAAGTCAGAAAACAAAATGCATCAAAGACAATTATTCAACAGACACACAACACAGTATGGTTAGCATCCAGTGTTATTTAATCACACTGTGCATACATTAATTTATAATATCATTAAATATATACAAAGTGCCCCTAGAGAAAGGGAGGGGGAAAAAAGGGGGGGGGGTGTGGAAGTGTTGGAGATTCAAGTGAGGATGAGGAAGTGATTAGGAAGTGCAAATCACAAAAAGTACGTTCTTTTTAGAAAACACAAGGCCTTGTGTTTTCTAAAAATATCGTACTTTTGTGATTTGCACTTCCTAATCACTTCCTCATCCTCACTCGAATCTCCAACACTTCCACATCCCTCCCCCCCTTTTTCCCCTCCCTTTCTCTAGGGGCACTTTGTATATATTTAATGATATTATAAATTAATGTATGCTCAGTGTGATTAAATAACACTGGATGCTAACCATACTGTGTGTCTGTTGAATAATTGTCTTTGATTGATGCATTTTGTTTTCTGACTTAATGTTTACTGGGACCATTGTTCCAATGTACTTCCATATACCCAGGTCCCAGTGACGTATTTTGGGTTTACCCTTCTAGGTAACCCACAACCAAGTGGCCTGCTCATAAGCAGCCCCCAACTGGAGGCCCCTATACCCCATTGGACAACATTGGGCCTCAGCACTCTGCACCCGGCCGCCCTAGTGCCGCTGAGGGTGTAACAAGAGTGCATCCTTGACCCTGGGGGAACGCTTGTTCTAACCCCAGGAACTCAACCCCAAAGAACGAGTACTTACCTGGTAACCGTTAACTTCATTTCTCTCCATAGGAACCTATTGACTGTTTTTCTCTGAAAAAGTTTGGGGTTGATTTGTATTGAAACCTGAAAAATTACAATTGTGCAAAACTGATTTTACTTACCTTTTCTCTAGGAAATGTCCCAGTGTGATATCTAGGCATATCACACAGAGTAGAAAAAGTAATCTAAAAAGTAATCTGTACAGTAATTTCAATCCCTGGTCTTACCTGTATTTCAAACAACTGCATTTGAACTTGCATTCACTTGCAAACCCTGCATAATATTTTGCAAAGCATTTATTTCATTTACCTGTGCCAGGCTTGGCTTGGTTCTAGAAATGAAATGACTTAACAATATTTTTTATACAAACAAAATTGGTCTGAGTTCAGTCTTTGAGTGTGTGACATCATTTGCTGATGAGTGTGTACAACAAATGCTTAACACTACCCTCTGATAACCTTACTGCTCGCCCACACTACCACGAATAGAGAGTAAGGTGCTATCTACTTTTACCTCTGCCTACATTTGGGGTTCCCCTGGACTCTGTGCACACTATCCCTTATTTTGGTATATACAGAGCCAGCTTCCTACAAGTCCCTCTTAAAAAGCGGTGGCTAGCCTGTGGGAGTTGCGGTAGTTTGAAAAAGAGTACGTAGTACTGCCTGACCTACATTGACTTGTTGGCGTGCGAAACATCCACATAGTAGTGTTTGGTAAATGTGTGTGACGTAGACCATGTGGCTGCCTTACAAATTTCCTAAATTCCTAAAAGGTCATAGTAGCTCCCTTTTTACGAGTAGAATGTGCTCTGGTAACAGGTAAAGGTCGTTTGGCTCTGATGTAGCAAGCTAGAATACGTTAAACAATCCATCAGCTACGACTATTTTGGATATGGAGTTGCCTTTATGAGGTGGAGAAAAAGCTACAAAAAGTTGCTTTGTTTTCCTGAAAGTTTTAGTTCTATCTATGTAGAACATCAGCACTCTTAACATCTAGGGTATGAAGAGCTCTTTCCACTACAGAATCAGGGTTAGGGGAAAAAAACTGGGAGCTCAATGGACTGATTGAGGTGAAATAGAGAGACCACTTTAGGTAGAAAGGTAGGATTAGTACGAAGAACTAGTTTGTCTTTATGTATTTGAGAGAATGGTTCCTGTATGTTCAAAGCCTTGAGCTCACTAACACGCCTGAGAGAGGTAAAGGAAACCAAGAATGCCACTTTCCATGAAAGAAATTGTAGGGGGCATGAGTGAAGAGGAGCAAAAGGAGGTCTCATGAGCCTGGTTAGAACAATGTTAAGGTTCAAAGAGGTTGTTGGAGGGATGATTCTTTCTAGACCTTCCATAAAAGCTTTAATGACTGGTATTTTGAACAATGAGAGATGCTGTCTATTTTGGAGATAGGCAGCTACGGCAGCCAGATTTAATATAATGGAAGTATAGGCTAAATTAGCCTTTTACAGATGGAGCAGGTAGCAGAGGTCTTGCACCGTGGCCTTAATAGGATCAATTTGTTTAGGTTGGCAGTAGTAAACCAAACATTTCCATTTTGCCGCATAACATGCTCTAGTAGTGGGCGAGCGTGCTTGCTTCAGAATGTCCATGCATTCTTGTGGTAAGTTAAGACAGCCAAACTCTAAGACCTCAGGAGCCAAACTGCTAGATTGAGAGTTTTGGGGTGTGGGTGTCTGATCTGTCCTTGATTTTGAGTGAGAGTGTCGGGCTTGTTGGGGAGCTTCTCGTGTGGAACTACTGAAAGATTTAGTAGGGTTGTGAACCAGTGCTGACGCTCCCAAGTGGGAGCTACCAGGACCTTGGTAAGAGATGTTTGTCCGAGTCTCTGACCCAGAAATGGAATGAGAGGGAGAGGTGGAAAAACATAGGCAAATATCCATGACCAACTCATCCACAGCGTGTTGCCCTTCGATAGTGGGTGTGGGTACCTGGAGGCAAAGTTTGGGCATTATGGGTTTTCGGCTGTGGCGAAAAGGTCTATTTGAGGAACCCCCACTTTTGAAAGTAGGGAAGGAGGATTTGGGGATAGAGTTCCCACTCATGTATCTGTGGCTGTATCTTGTTGAACAGGTCCACAAAATTGATTTCGGCTCCTGGCAGATATTCCACCAAGAGATAAATGTGGAGGTGAAGAGCCCAGTTCCATATGGTCTGAGAGAAGTGTGAGAATTGAGAAGACACTGTTGCCCCGTTTTTGTAAATAATACATGGCTGCCATATTGTACATATTAACAGGGTCCAGGAAAGGCCACCGCTGCAGCAGGTTGTTGGTGTTCCATCACTGCAAAGAACAGTGAGTGTGGCAGTCTATCAACACTAAATTTCCGAGGTGACCCTGTGATTGAGACCACTGGCGAGCTAGACATTGCTGAATGGGGCGCATATGTAACCTCGCGTGGGGGACTATGGCAATACAAGAGGCCATCATCCCCAGCGGAAGCATCAAAGTCCGAACTGTGAGATGAGCTGGGTTGGAAATCTGGGAGAGTTATTTGAAAATTCTGAACTCAAGTTGGATTGGGACATGCTAATCCTGACTGTGTTGAGGATTGCTACTAGATTGGAGAGGTTGAAGGTGAGACTTGGGAACATTTATTGTAAACCTCAAGCTGTGAAGTAGATCCACTGTCAAATGAGTGTACTGTTGGCACTGAAGGTAGGTACTGGGTTTGATGAGCCAATCGTCCATGTAGGGAAATAAGTGAACATTTTTTCTTCTTAGATATGCTGCCACTTCTACTAAACATTTTGTGAACACTCGAGGTGCTGTGGTCACCCCGAAAGGTAAAACTTTGAATTGGTAATGTTTTCCTGCTATGACAAATCTGAGGTATTTGCGGTGAGCAGGATGAATGGGTATATGAAAGTAAGCGTCCTTTTAGGTCTAGTGTTAGCATAAAGTCGCCCAGTTGTAGAAGTGGAATGACATCCTGTAGAGTAACCATATGAAAGTGTTCTGATAGGATATAGTGGTTGAGAGGTCTGAGGTCTAAGGTCTAAGATTGGTCTTAGTGACCCGTCCTTTTTGGAATCAGAAAGTATAGAGAATACACTTCTGTGCCTTGTTGTTGATGAGGGACTGGTTCTATGGCCCCTTTAAGAAGATGGGATTTGACCTCGTTTGAGAAGTGTTAGGTGATCCTGTAATAACCTGTGAGTGCGAGGTAGAATGTTGGGCGGTGTGGTAATGAGCTCTAGACAGTAGCCATGTGAGATAATGGCTTGTACCCATTGATCTGTGGTGATGAACTCCCAGAATGGGTGAAAAAATTGTAGTCTTCCCCGACAGGTGTTGTGTGGTCCGGGGGGGGAGGGGGGGAGAGGGGGAGGGAGGGGGGAGGATTGGGTAGGACTGTTTTGCAGTGTATGTTGCTCCACGTGCACAGATACCCCTGCCCCTTCCTTTATTGTTACCACCTCTGAAGGAGCCCCTGAAATAGCCCTTAATATAGGTGAATTGGCCATGCTTTTAATGAGAAGTGGAGGCATCTGTGGTGGTAGGTTCATATCCGCCCTTGTAGCAGGAGCGACGAAAGGAGCCTCTAGGTGTAGTAGTTTGTAAGGTTCCCATATCTTTAGCAGTCAGTGTCTGTGTCCTTTATCATTTTATTCAAGGTGGGGTCTACCTGTGGGCCAAAAACATGGTCTTTGTCTAAGGGCATGTTGAGATCTGCCCATTGCACTTCTGGCTTGTATCCAGAACATCTAATCCAAGCGTGTCTCCTAAGGAGCACACTGCTATTGATACCTATAGCGGCTGTATCTGCTATCTGCTGCATCTAGGGCACAACTGACGGAATTATTGGTGATGGCCTGACCCTCTGCAACAATTTGTTGCCCTTGTTTACGATGATCCTCGGGGAGATACTGTAGTAGCTCCTCCATCTCATCCCAATAGGCCTATCATAACGTGCTAGAAGGGCCTGGGAATTGGCAATGCGCCAGTGATTAGCTGCCTGCACTGCTACTCTTTTTTCCCGCTGCGTCAATAGACTTACTCTACTTTTCAGGAGGTGTCATATCCCCAGCTGCTTGGTTGTTGGTTCTTTTACCAGCAGTAATGGCAACTATGGAGTCTGGTGGTACTTGACTCCGTATAAAGAGGGGGTCTGACGAAGCCGCTTTGTAATTTTTATCTACCTGTGGGGTAATAACTCAGGAACAGACTGGCTCTTTGAAGATATCAGCGTGTCGTAACATGCCAGGAAACATAGGCAAAAACTCTGTATCTTTGTGGGTGGATGAGAGGGTATCGAAAAGGAAGTCTTGTTCCAAAGACTCCTTGTGTAGCTCAACCCCATGATAAGTAGCTGCTCCAAGCAAACACAAGGAGATGATGGACGGAGTACTGAAACTTTTCAAACACTCACCCCCAGTCACAGATCTGGGTTGAATCCATCATCATTCTTTAGCTCACTTTGCCACCCCAGTTCAGACACAGCTATATGCAAATCAGTCTTGACCCTGTGCCTCATGGGAACAGTCCAGACCGAACTGCCAAGCCATGTCTTCCCTGGACCGGAATCAAGCATCCTGGGATCGGTTCCGGGCTAACAGCCCTCATCAGCCAGGCTAGCTTGAATCCAGTGGCAAAGTGAGCAAGGGACCCACGTCTGGGCATACCCTGCCAACTCAGGGCAAACAAAGCAAACACAAGGAGATGATGGACGGAGTGCTGAAACTTTTCAAACACTCACCCCCAGTCACAGATCTGGGTTGAATCCATCATCATTCTTTAGCTCACTTTGCCACCCCAGTTCAGACACAGCTATATGCAAATCAGTCTTGACCCTGTGCCTCATGGGAACAGTCTAGACCGAACTGCCAAGCCATGTCTTCCCTGGACCGGAATCAAGCATCCTGGGACCGTTTTCGGGCTAAGTAGCTGCTCCAGCAATGACCCGTTGGAAAGAACTAGCATCTTCAGGAGGCGGACTGAATAAAGTTCTGGATCATTTGGCCTCATGGGATCTGTTTCATATGTATCTCATGGGCAAGGATCCCCTAATGGTTCTCCCAATTCCCCAGTGTTTGATCTTGGTGACCCTGGAGGTGTAGCATTGAGAGGGTTGTGATGCAGAGATGTAGGGAAGGAGGTGGAGGTGGTGATGGTGACAGAGAAAGAGGAGGTGGTGGCGGCAAAGGAGGATAATTAGGACAGGTAGCTTTGTCCTTCGTTCTCTTTTTGGGGAGAACAGGAGCGCCTAATGCATCCTCAAAGGTTAATTGTCTCTTTGGTGGAGGAGAGGCCATTATTCGCCAATGCCTTCTTGAATCTGGATCTTCCATTGTTGAATGTCCATCGTTTCAAGGATAAGATCGACAGGAGACATGGAAACCAAGGAATGCTTTGAGATTTTGGTCTCCGACTGTTTCAGAACAGAAGGTTTTGAAACGGATAAATGTTTCTTGCTTGGTACCGAGGTAGACGGGTTCGGTTGCCAGGTTTGTGCCGAATGTTAGGTGGAGACCGAAGCATGCGCTTGATCCAATAAGGTAGACACAGTGGGCTTAGGCTTGGTAAAAGTTTTCATACCAGGCCCGGGGCAAATGAAGTGTTTTTTTGGATCGGACCATGGCCAGATAGCAGTGGTGGTCCGGGGACCTCTAGTATTGGGAAGGGCGAGCGTTTTAATGTCCTGCTTGGGTTATGGAGCAGGATCTGGGACAATAGTAATCACGCGCTGTCTGGGTGGCAGGGTGTACTCTAATTCCTCCTCCACGTTGAAGCCAGAGACTCCTTTTACGGAGAAAGCCCCTTCTTCCTCTTACGCAGCAGGCTCCTCCTGGGCGTGCTCCTCCTCGAAAATGTCGGGAGTGTCGTCTTCAACGAGACATCTCCAACCGACAAGCCCTTTGGTCCCGGAGAGTCTTCTTGGAACAGAAAGACTTGCAGGCGTCGCAGTCGGCCTCGCAGTGGTTGGGTGAGAGGCAGAGGTTGCACACTGGGTGCTGATCAGTGCGCAAATACTTGGAGTGGCACTGCAGGCAAAATCGAAAAGGTGTTTGTTCCATTAGGAACACATCTTCTATATCGACCGCGCACGTGAAATGGTAGGCCCAAGACAGGTGGCACCCCGAAGGGTGATCGGTCGATGCCCGAACCGACTAAGTTTTAAAGACCCGCAGTAATGGAAAAGCGCGATCGTGAAACTATACCATTAAAGACAGGATAGGACGGAAGACTCACGCCGAATGGAGTTGAACAGGGAGGAGAGGCACACACGTCCGAACCACACGGCGGAGAGAAAAAAATCTAACAAAGGAGTCGATGCCCATGCGCAGTATCACAGAGAGGAGGAGCCACTCGATCTCGTGACTCGAAAATCTTCTTCGAAGAAAAACAATTTGCACAACTCCAAATCTAACACCAGATGGCAGGAGTATGCGGAGCAAGTGTATCTACAGCCACACATGCCATCAAACTTAGCCATTACAAAGTTGCGCAGGGTGGGCATGATGAATGGGTTAACCACCAGAAAACTTTATTGCTATTTGCACTGTTGGTGTCGTGATAGGCTCCGACTGGTCAATTTAAAGTGGATTGGCCAATCATGATTGGCTGGCCTCATCATGAACAAGCTGTGACAGACATTACAAGATTAAGGAACATGGACCCTGCATCCAGAAAATGAATAAAAAAAATATAAGGGGCCAGGGCGAGCAAACTGACCACCAGGATGTGGTAGGTCCCAAAGAGAACCTTCTGGACTTGACTGGCTGCCTTCAATAAGGACAATATGTTGCAGCAGCCTTTACTGGATTCGGGGACATCGTCTCCAAATAAATGCATTGTAATGAAATCCTGTTCACACAAAAGCACATGAAACCATGAAAAGTAGTAACAGATTTTAGTCACAATGTGAATTTTTTATTGGTGGTAACATACAAATTTTTAGAAATAGTTGTTCAGATGAGATTTTCCTTGTGAAAAATGCTGATTTGCTGGGATATGATAAACCTCGTTTGAGAAAAAACTGTTTTCTCTCATGATTTTCTCAGACGTGGAAGGTGCACCAAAAGCTAAAATGAGAACACATTTTCTATAAATTCAGACCATCTTCCTCAACCTAGTGAGAACAAAGTATAATGTTCTAAGTAAAAGATGTACTTCCAAAAGCAGCAGCTTGTCAGTTGATTCCCCAGCGTTCCACAGCAGTTTCTCACAGCGGTCTAATGAAAAACCAGAGCGCAAATATTCTGTATTTAAAACAAAACTGTGGTAACACCTGAAGCCTTCTTGATGAAATCAAAGCTGTAAAACTGAAAGCATTTTCTATAGAGGAAATTGCAGTAACTTAACAGAGGGGAGTTTCTTTTTATCATAGAAATGTAGTTATTGTTCTAGAAAGCTAACATTAGGATACATTTTCTATAAATTCCCAGATATCTTCCTCATCCATGTGAGTAAAACATTCTGATATGCAGAGTGAAATGTACTTCTAACACCGGTAGCAATCTATCGGTTAACTCCATAGTGATCAACTGCAGCCTCACCACACAGTTCGAAAGAAATTAGAACCACTAACATTATGTATCCAAGAGAAATGCGAGTCATTCCTGAATCCGCCATTTTGTTGGAATTGGAGCTGTTGAATTTAAAGCCTTTCTTGAGGAGCAGGCTGACTTAAATGAGCACGGAGATGTTAATGCAGGTATGAAACGAGCAGGCTAAATATGTGAGGGGGGGAACGGGTTTTTAGTTATTTCAGCATAAAGTATTTTTAAAGGGGCTAAAAATAATTAAAGAGGGAGAAGTTTACATAAGTACAGCATTCCCTTTCCATGTCGGTTTCCTCACCCTACCCATACACAGCGGGGATGGGCACTTGTAGTGGGTTGGACGCTGGGCCAATTCTAAATATGAAAAAAACCAACTAGATATTCACTAAAAAACAAAGGTTAAAGTGATATAGTTAGGTGCTGAATTGAGACGAGCATGAATGTTAAAAAGCACTAAAAACAATGACATACACCAGATACAGTGCAGTCACCTGACTAAATTGTAACTGGCATATTTCAGCCACAGAGAGCGAATGAAGGTCCACATCAACCTCACATTTTGCCGATATAAAAGGTAGCAGATCATGTTTTGCAGAGATGCTTTAACGCAAGTCTATTTGTTTACCCAGACAGTAGTGGACAAACAGCTTTCACTTTGCTGCATAGCAAGCATGCATAGCAGATGTAATGGCTCACACAGGATTAGCATACACTGCTCTGGAAGTTTGATGTAACTGAACTCTAAGATTTATTTTATTTATTTATTTAGGGAGTTTTATATAGCGCTGGCCTGACCCTAGGGTATCGGAGCGCTTTACAGCAGATACATTGAGAAGAGTCATAAAACACAAAACAGAAGAGCAACACATAAATACAGTCTCAGTCTTCGGAGTCTTTCGAAACCTTGGAGTTAGAGCAGTGCGCGGTGTCAGCTAGCTGCTCCGATTGATCCTATCCAACCCCTAGGGAGCGGTTTAGGAACAGGATTTTGAGTTGACTTTTGAATTTTACAAAGGAGGGAATGGTTCTGATGTGAGGGAGAATAGAGTTCCAGATTTTTGGGCGCTTCCGGCGAAGGATCGATCCGCAGTTTTTTGTTTTCGAGTCTTTGGTGGGATGAGTAGGAGGGAGTTTGAGCTTCTGAGGTTCCTGGCCTGGCCAGCTTTTTGAGTTTTTTTGCCAGATATTCGGGTTTGCCGGTGTGCGGGGCTTTATGCGTGAGGCAGGCTGTTCTGAAGCTAATCCGCATTTCTACTGGAAGCCACTTAAGTTCCCTGAGAGCAGGAGAAATGTGGTCGAATTTCTTGATACCGGTGATCATTCTGGCTGCCGCATGCAGCGTTGTTTTGATGGGCGCCAGATGTGATTTTGGGATTCCTGAGAGGACTGCGTTCCCATAGTCCAGTCTTGATAGTACCAGAGTTTGGGTGGCTTGTTTGAGATCACTGGGCGGGATGAAGGGTTTTATTTTGTTCAGTAGTCTGAGGTTAAGGAAAGCGCTCTTGGCCGAATTCTTGATGTGTCTGGTCATGTTCAGTTTCGGGTCTAGAGTGATGCCTAGTGATTTGACAGAGTCTGCTAGAGTGAGACTCCCGTTGAGTGCATCAATGGCCTTTAACCATTCAGCAATTTGGGGGTTCTCTTCCTTGTTCGAGATGAGGAGTGTCTCGGTCTTGTCAGGGTTTAGTTTAAGGTGGTTGCATGACAGCCAGTGTTGGACATCTCTCAGTACGTCATTGAGTCTTTGAATGTCTTTGAGGGAGGTGGTTTCTAAATAGATCTGGGTATCATCAGCGTAGAGGTGAAAGCGGATGTTGGCTTTGTTGAGTAGTTTGGAGAGAGGTTCCATGTAAATGTTAAAAAGTTGCGGGGATAGCACCGAGCCTTGAGGGACGCCCTTGTTGACTTGTTGGAGATCGGAAGTGAAGTTTCTGATTTTTATTTTTTGCGTGCGGTTGTGCAGGAAGGAGGAGAACCATTGGAGGACCATCTCGCCAAGACCGGCTCTTTCTTGGAGAGCCCTAAGGAGAAGTTTGTGGTCTACCGTGTCAAATGCTGCCGAGAGGTCAAGGAGAATGAGGAGGCAGCATTGGTCAGAGTCTAGTGATCTGTGGATATCATCAATGATGTTGAGGATCGCGGTTTCTGTGCTACAGCCTTTTCTGAAGCCAGACTGCTAGACTCTGCTTGCTGCGGTTCGGGGTGCCTGAGTTGACCGTGATGCTGAATCAGCAAATCTGGTCAGGGCAGGAGCTTTCTGTGAGTCTGTATCGATATTTCCAACAGCACCGATTGTATGAAGACGTACAAGCTCTCCTCTACAAATGTGCCACCAGCACCTCCTCGGACTTGCACACTTCCCTGATCAGCCCCCAGGCATGGGGATTTCCCTCAGGAGTACTATTACGTTGATGCCAATGATGACCTTGAGCGTCTTCTGCAAATGAGCCATAGAGCTGGGGGCCCCTAAACAGCAGTGCCAAGCAGTCTACTCCCTGTACTTTTTGATCCCCAAAAAGACAGAACTCTGTGGCCTATTCTGGACCTCAGGATGCAAAACTGCTACATCTTGTGAGAGCACTTCCATGACCACCCTGCAGAATGTCATTCTGCTGCTCTGCACCGGTTATCGCATGGCGACACCATCTCACATGTGCATACTTCTACATCCCCATGCTTCTTGTCCATTACTGCACCTGCTCTTTATGGTAAGTGGACAATGCTACCAATTCAAAGTGGGTCACAACAGTCCCAAGGGTAGTCACCCAATGTCTAGGTCTCATAGTTGTGCACCTGTAAAGATATGTCATTCTTGTCTTTCCTTACCTGGACTATTGGCTGATAAAGAGTAGTAGCTGAGAGCAATGCCTAGGACACACTTGGATGGCAGTATCCCTGGTACACAGGCTATGTACCAGGGATACTATCAAAGTACAGGGAGTAGACTGCTTGGTACTGCTGTTTAGGGGGCACCAGCTCTATGGCACATTTGCAGAGGAGGGCTCAAGGTCATCATTGGCATCAACGTACTAGTACTCCCGAGGGAAATCCCCATGCCTGGGGGCTGATAAGGGAAGTGTGCAAGTCCGAGGAGGTTCTGGTGGTGAACTAGTGGCCCCGTACTTGACCTTCCCGGGGATCGGAAATGACGTACCACTTCAGCTCAGGAAGTCAGACTGGTTTCCTGTGGAGCCACATGTAAACGCACACTCCACGCACAGACTTCTGCACTAACAGGAATTACATACACCCACAGACCATCAATGCCTGTGGATGGATCAAAGGAACCAACTACCGGGGACTTGTAGATCAATTTTTTAAAAACACAGAAGTAGAAGACTCTCCCTAGCTGGTGACAAGCAAAAAGGTCTTTCCTGCACTATAATATGTTGATTCCACCATGATCTGGATTAAACAGCCCGATGACCTGATGGAAGTCAAGCTCAAAATAGGAGGTGCACTTGGTCAGCCACTCCAAACCACAGAGTCCTGCTTGGACTCTGTCACAGGAAGCCCTCACTACACATGAATGATCGTCATGTGTACTGAGGTGAACAGAAAAAAACCTACAGAACGTGCTGTGTGGAACATAAGGCAGGTGTGCAAGAACCTTTTCTGTCCCACCACATCCCAAGCACATGCATGCATCTGCTTTCCTTTGTTTCAGGACAACTGCGTTGCAGTGAAGCCTGTCAATATTAAGACAAAGAAACACCTGGCATCCTACCTTGCTCCCATACCATCCTCTGCGCATTCTCGTCTCCTCCCAATTTAAAGCTTTCCCCTCCATTCTCAGATTGAGGGCTTAAAAGATAAATCAATATGAGTGGAGGATGGATGTGTGGGGGTGGTAGCAGAATGTGTGTACTCTGGTGTTTGGATGTAGCAAGCACCAGGCGTTCAGAGCCATAGAGGCGGCCCATGCCGCCAGGTCAAATGATCTGCATGCCAGGGGGTTACTAGAGTTCAGACGGGGATCCATCACAGAGTTAAAATTGCCCCCAGTAATGTAAGGCCAGGGAGGGATTGAAGGAGCAGGGGTGAAAGGGCCTACAGAGTGTTAGACACAAGCGTGGGGGAGGTGTAGACAGAAACAATCGTCCACTGTGCACCCCCCATATTATCCTCAATAATGACAAAGTGGCCAGGGTTTTACAGTGGGATTTTGAAACCAGCATGGGGAGGCGCTTGTGTAGGAGGATGGAGACTCCCCGGGACGTGAAGTGTAGATGGCATGACAGACCCTGGTGTAGCCGCCCCCCCACCCCGTTGCAAAAAAGGACAGTTGTTACCAAGCAGGTGCGTCTCCTGTAGGAGTACCACCAGTGGGGAGTGGCACTTCAGGGAATTAAACAACGCACCTCACTTAATTTTATTGTTAACGCCATTTAAGTTTATGGGGAAGGCAGTAAACGGGTCTGTACAGTCCATCACGTGCGGGAACACCAAACAGACGTGCAAGGGAGGCGGGTGAAAATTGCAGCCAATAACAGACAGAAAAAGTACAACACAGGAAGCAACTAAAACAGTAATATCCCCAGGGTAACTCCCCCTACCCTACACTTCAACCCCAGAAGCATCTGTCGCCCCTTCATAACAATGAACTAGGAGACCGAGCCGGGTCTTAAGTAAAGGATATAGTGGTGCTGGCATGAGAACTATCAGTAAGTACATAACTCGGTTAGTCAGCATCCGGTAGGCCCGGGTCACCAAGGGGGGGCCGCAAGGTGAAGGCGACACACGTTGCAGGGGGCCCAAGGAAGAAGACGCGCTGGTGACTGAGCAGGGACACTCAGCGTTTGTCATGCCAACCTTGTGCAGCCCCTGTGGGGGTGGCGCCCTGCCACTCTTCTCCCTCGTGCCGTTGGGCCCCCATGGAGGAGGAGGGTTACTCTTAAGTGGCAATTGTTCTGCTACCCAGGATCAGGTTGCCTCCGGAGTCTCAAAGAACCAGGATCTGGCATTGAAAAGTACTTTGAGCTTGGCTGGGAAGAGGAATATATACCAAATTCCCTTGGACTTAAGATGCGGTTTGACCCCGTCATAAAAGTCTTGTGGCACTGCTGTACCGAGTGGGTGCAATACGGAAAGATCATAAAACAGCTTGCTTGGAACTGCACATCCCCCACACTACGTGCCTCCCAAAGTATCGAGTCTAGGTCCCTGTAGTTCAAAATGTTTGCGATCATAGGGGGCGATGGAGCACCTGGAGGTTTCTGTGCGAGTGAATGACGCACCCTTCCCACAACAAAGCAGGCCGACAACGAGGAGGCGGGTGTCCAACTAGCCAGCCTGGTCTACAGAAAGTGTTCAGGCGTCTGGCCCTCCACCCCCTCGGGAAAGCCCACAAAGCGCAAGTTACATCTCTGTGCCCGGCCCTCTGCATCTTCAACACGTATCTCCAGTGTTCTGGATGTCGTTGAAAGCCTCCGGACTGTAATTTTGAGTTCCTTAACTGTGTCCTCAAGTTCGGAGACTCTGCCCTCTGCCTCAATGACCCCGTCAGCCACCCCTCTCAGGTCTTGTCACAAGAAGGAGACCTCTACACCACTTCACCAATCTTAGACTTCAGTGCTGTGTGTGAGGCTTGGATGGCCCGTAGAATGGCGTCCGTGTTGGCAGACAGTGGGGGCAAAGTAGGCTGGTCTGGGTACCCCCGTTCGACTGATGTAGGGCCGTATACCTATCAATCTTGGCCTGCAGGTGGGAGGGGTTATCTCGACCTATGTCAGCTACTACGGGGGGCGCCCCCTGGCAGCATGTGGAAGTTCACTGAATCAGCTGTCCACCACCCAGAGGGCAGTTTAATTCGGAGCAGGCCGCACATCCGAGCCTAGGAGCCCTAATGCCCTGACTGAGGTGGGAACACCAGCTGGGGCAACAGGAGTGTATAGTTCTCTCCAGCACAGAGGATGTCTCGAGGTCGGGCATGGCAGACAGGAGCTCAGAGGAAAGCGTCCACCATGCTGGCCCGTCAGGCAACAAACACCCCCACCCATTCCTACATTGAGAGCAAGAAGCTGGTGCCACGCTTTGAGTGATTTGGAGAGAAGCTATTGAGAAGAGCTTGCATTTCCCTATCACTGTAGGCCGGCTGAATTACACTGCCTTCCTCAGCCTTTGTGCATGGTTATTTGCTGCCCCGAGATCACAGGCACGAAGAACCGGGTTTAAGAAACCAGTGCACAAGCCAATTGCTTCCTGTTGAAGCCATACATAGAATAACTGGTGTTGTGGCATCTGGGAGGCGGAAGCATTCTGGAGAAAAGGAGGCAGTGTACTTGGCAAAGGTTATGCAACCAGGTGTGTCTTCAATCGGGAAACTTTTTTTTTTTTTTTTTTTAATCAGCACGTGTTCCTTTATGCAACATACTGCTTTTTATTGATTTTAAAAAAGAAGTTTCTGGGAATACAAACAGGGGGATGATGGTCTGCTGCTCTTGCCGGCAACCATTCCTGTGTTTATAGCCAATCACAGGAGTTGCAAATAACGTCCTGCTTAATTAATAATCCTTTGGTAGGGCATTCTGCGACCACCTGAAAATTGAGATTTTGCGTTCACAAGCTATTAAACACATACTGCATCACAAAAATTTAGGGCTGGACGCAAAAAGGTTGGCGCACAATTTCAACCAGTTTTTGAGGCGAGCCTGTTCGTACACAGGGCACATGGTGAGCCAAGTATTGTATACTGCAGCCTGCTGCCAAATGCACTGCGCTGACTGGTTTGTGACTGCAAATCAAATGTTAATAAATTAGTAGTTTTCCATTGCAGGGAGGAATGTTCTTGCCTGTGCCTCTGCTTTGGCAGCCTTCTCAATCCTCCCTACTCAGCACCTCCCCGCATCTCTACCTGTACGAGGAGCAAACATGACCGACGATCTGCTCCAGAGGGAAGGATGGTGGAGGAGACTATCAAAGTTCATCTTATACCCACTCTCCTTTACAGCAAATTCTCCAGCACATATCCCAGAACCTTTATACCCCAATACTCACACCAGAACTTTTATACCTCAACATGTATACCAGAACCTTTGACAAATGTGTTCGGAAGCCACTTGCAGAGGTCTTCCTCACTCAACTGAAGCAGATGAATCACAGACTGGGAATTTTCAATTATTTCGGGGTGTGGGTCCTTTTTCAGAGGGGTGACGGGAATAGGAAAAAGAAGTGTGTTGTTTTTGAAAGGTAGGGGTGGGAACAAGGCAAAACAGTTTGCTGCAAAACTTTAAAAAAAAAAAAAAAACATTTAGTCACTTTGCAGATTGCTACTTGCTCTTCTGTTTCCAGCACAAGAGTGCATCCAGTGAATACAGCGGTGACACCACACCTGGACAGAACCTGTATATTCATTTGTGGATTGATACTTGGCTGTCTGTCCCACGCATGTAAGTGTATGTCTATTTCTGCATCTGGATATAGCAGTCTCCCTCAACACCTGGTGTCATCTAAATGCAGTCTATGTCAGTAGCTTCCTGGCTTCTAAATGTCATCATTTCACCTCTTGCTAGTCATCTCCAAAAAACAGACGGCCCGAGGCGCTCGCTTTATCTCCATCAGTAGAGCAAATCGGACTTCTGGTGAATCAACTTGTGCACACCCGAAAACTCCTAGCCTTCTCTTAGCAGGGTTTGTTTCACCAACAGCAGACGCTTTTATGGCCCTTTAGCATTACATCTAAAACATACACACAACCCACCTCTGTAATGCTGTACCTATAGATTCAGCCATTACACCCCAAACCTTGGCCAGCCACCCTTTGAACTTAGTTACACACACTACCATTATCGAAGGAAATCTCCAGCCCTCAAACATCACATATAAAAAGTGCAACTTGCAAACCCCCATTCATGCCCAACCTCTATTCATTAATAGCTCTATACAGCTATATTCTCCAGACAATATCACTGGGGCACCTCTTGTGTGGTTACCCAACCATGCACTACTCACATATACATCACACCAATACCCTCGTCATCTACACATGCATTCACCTGAATGCACATGAAGGCGAGGGAACAGCTCTTCATGGGCACACTATATAACCGAGAAGAACAAAGGAAGAATTTGCACAGAAGCCAGTTGGCTCTTCATAACTTTCCTGCTAGTTCTGCTAAAGCACCATTATGCTAAAATGGGAAAAAAGATGTGGCCAAAGTGAACAAGCAAAGTAAGAGCCCAATGAATATGTGTAATGGGGGGTAGGAGGGCAACGATGTGATCGAAATAAGGAGCTTCAATTCAGGGGGATAAGCAGAGGAACTTTGTTCTGCCACCTACAGGCGGTGCAGAGGCTCTCGACTATAAGCTGATCCCTTCTGCTGTGGGGTCTACAGTGATGTAAATGTGTTAAATTAAAAGACTGAATTGGAAGAAAAAGAATTAAGCTGAAGCCATTGGTCACACAAATGAAAAGAACAAAATGAGAGCAAATCTTTGAAGCCCTGGAATTGACAAAGATGCCTTAAGATAGTTATTCGATTACCTTAAGTCAGTGGTTCTTAACCTTTTGACTTCTGTGGAACCCCAACTAAATCATTACTGGAATTGAGTCATTACTGGAATCTAAGGACCTTGGCCAAAGCAATTTGATGATTCGAATCGCAAAACAATACATAAAATTAGAAACACAAGCATTCAAACAGACATGTTTGCTTCTTTATGTACATATACTTTATTAATCGCTTACATTTTTGTCTTCTTTTCTAGGCAGTTGAGGACCACCTGAGTAGCCATCACAGACCCTCAGGCATACTTTGGTTAAGAACCACTGCCTTAAGTAGTTATGGCAAAGGCCCCAGCAACGAGTGCAGAACAATGGCCAGAGTCTGAACCATAACACAAAGACAGGGCCAGAGGAGATTCAGAGACCAGCAGGAGTGAACTCCCCAATACACTATTAATAGAACACAAACACCTGCGGGCACAATATACCTCTGAAAAACATCCACTGTGCTCCTCCCTCTAGTGAGGGGGGTTGTAGCCCGCACCGTGACTAGGCATCGCGGTGCGAGGAGGTTACCGATGATGAAGCATGCCACCGACGGTGGGTGAGGGAAATACTCCACTCCAGCTAGGCACACTGAGCTGCACCTTTCTTCTTTTACATCCAGATGTTTGTTTGTGTTCTATTATCAGAGTCTGAACTGGACAGCTATATCATCATACTGAACCTTGGGTTGCACAGTTATACCAGGTGCGTGGAGGTCATGCGGGGGTAACTAAACTTTATTGTATACAGCTGTGCTCTGCCCCGGTCGTGAAATGTGCCATCAGGGCGTGTTATCAGCAATATATGCCCGAAGCACCCATGAGTAAAGAACATGCCAAGACCTCGCTGGACATTTTGAAACAAAGGCACACTAGATACAGCTCAGCTTGTGCCTTAATTATATATCACATGTTTAAGAACTACCTTAGGAAAGCCTGCCTGCTCTGAACTCAAGACTGAATCAACCAACGTGCTCCATCAGCCACTTCCAAAAATACAATCATGGAGACAAATCTGTCGCAAGTGTGCTACTGTTCCCAGTAGCAAGAACAACATGCTCCGGGTTTAATGCTGCTGCAGCAGCTTTAGCAGCACAGGGGCCACAAAGCAGCTCACTTTGTGCCGGGAGGGAGTAGAGAGCTGGGGGGGGGGGAGGGGGGGGTAAGGCTCCTGTTGCGCATGGGTGCGAGTCATGCTTACTAAGCTATCAGCATGAGACATGCCATTCGCGAAGTGACAATTCTTACCGGATAAATGAGGCTTAGAAGCAATGTCTCGCTGGCTAGGAGGGATCTATAAAGTGAACGTCAAGAATTCAAATCCCGTAGGGCTTTAACAAACAGGATCGTGATAAATTAAGAGAGAACATGTTATTTTACAGGCAGCTGTGTAAGGGTATGCTCTGAAAAAAAATAATATTTAAATAAAAAGCCAACTGTTACAAATAGTGTCCCATCACTGAAGTGAAACGAAGGATGGACCAGAAGAGAATTCGGAACCTATCAAGCTTACAATTTGTTTTTTAAAATTAGGTGTGGTTTACAGATAGCTGCGTCTTTTCTGATAGTGTCAAGTAGTAACAAATATATAAATACAATACACACACACGCGCGCACACACACGCGCGCGCACACACGCGCGCACACACACACACGCGCGCTTAAGGTCAGGCCTTTTCACCCATTAATCTGTTTTGCTGTCATTCACTCTTTGCTTACACTCACCCAGCACACTCACCCAGCATGAGGAATGGGTCGACCCACTTCCATTTGAAATTTTTTCCCTCTGATAAAAGCCTGATAAAGTAAATTAAAGATAGTCACTGTAGTTACAGCACGCGCACTCTGTTCATGCAGAAGCTGTTTTACTTAAATGAAGAAAACATGACAGCTACATAAAAGGGAAAGCTGAAGTGGAACAAGTGCTATGAGAGCAATAGAATGTGGAGAGCTCCACTGAAGACATGGAGTGGCTCTGGGCTAATGATGGCTGCTATGGGCCTTCTGTTACAACATTCCAATGTTTGTCTTAGTTTTTCCCTTTTTAATTTAGAACATTCTACCCTCAGGGTGTGGAATGTTCTAATAGCCTTACAGCACTTCTGCCTCGGGCTAACCCGGTTGTTAAAGACCCTCTCCCTCGTTATGGGCTAGAACTCGATTTCAGGGCTTTTAACAACTGGTATAGCCCTCGGCAGCGGGCTATAAGGCTTACTAAAGGAGCTATTAGGGGTGCTAGAAAGCTAGGCAGTGTCTGTGGCCATGGAAGGGATGGGCAGCAGTTTGCAACTGAAAGGAAGTCTTCTGTAACCCACCTGGAACAGATAAACCGGACAGTATTAATGGACTGTGTGCGGTGGATGCAAAGAAGGAAGTTCAGTCATTATTTTCTCTTTCAAACATCTATCCAAATACTATGAGAAATGCAATTTCTCCTTGCCCCAAAGATTAAGTCTGTTTTGAGACATCTGTTTTGTTTAATAAATTCAGAGCTTGTTACATTAAACAAATGGTTTAGTGGTAACCCATCACAATACAAAGCCGCTCTCATGCTTCCGAAGTCAACAAGCATTCCACCCTTTTACAAAAACACTTAGGGTTCAATGCATGTTATGTTATAGTATTTATAGAGCGCATGGCTGCCCCAGCCAAGGGGCGTCCCAGCGCTAAGCTCAGACAGAAGATAGGTGACTGGACCGAAGAGCGCCACAACTGATTATTCAGGGAACAGATGAGTTTTTATGGCTTTACGGAAAGCAGCATGATAATGAATGCTTCTGATGGTCGCCGGAAGGGAGTTCCAGAGTTTAGGAGCCAAAGCTCGAAAAGAGCGTCCACTGGGTCTGGCTCTCTTGACACGCGGAATGGCTGACAGATGCCGGCCAAAAGAGCGCAGAAGACGCGAGGGCGTATAAGGTATCAGAAGGTTAGCAAGGATTTCAGGAGATTGAGCGTTAAGGATACGGTGGGCAATGCACAGTGTTTTAAAAAGAACACGCTTCTCCACCGGGAGCCAATGGAGTCTATTGATAAACTCCGAAGTGTGACAGGTCCTGGGGAGCCTAAACAATAGTTGGACGGCCGCATTCTGAATTCTTTGGAGGCGCTGTGTCTCTGCTCCGTTAACCCCTAAGTACAGGGCACTGGCATAATCCAGCCTAGATAGTATGGTGGCCTGGATGATTACCTGCCGAGTATTAGCATCAAAGAACCCCAACAGGGGTTTGAGACCACGGAGGAGCCCGAAACAGACTCCAGCCACGGCCTTAGTTTGGGGCTGGAAGGAAAGTGCTGAGTCCATCCAGACACCCAGATTTTTTACTGTCTGCTTGGGTATAGGTGGAGAGCCAAGGGCGGAAGGCCACCATTGCTCACTCCACAGATGAGGGTTTCTACCCACTAGTAGGATTTCCGATTTGGTGGCTTTAAGTTGGAGGCAGTTCGATGTCATCCAGTTAGCGACCGCCGTTAAGCCTTCTTTGAACTTAGAGGCATCCCATGCAGGGTTATCGGATAGGGCAATCACTAACTGGGTGTCATCCGCGTATGAGACCACAGTCAGCCCCCTATCCTTTGCCACGGCTGCCAGAGGTCGAATGTAGATGTTAAAAAGGGTCGGGCTCAGGGCAGAGCCCTGCGGGACCTCTTGGCGTACGTTGTGTGTCTGAGAGCAGAAAGGGGGGGCGATCACTTGAAAGGATCTTTCCGAAAGAAACGAAGAGAGCCACCCCAGGGCCGAGCCGCAGATGCCAATGTCCTCCAAGCGCTGCAAAAGAATCTGGTGGGACACAGTGTCAAGTGCAGCACTTAAGTCCAGTAGGATCAGGGCAGACGTTCCTCCAGAATCCAGAGAAAGTCGCAACTGTTCTGTGACCGCCAGAAGGGCAGATTCAGTACTATGCCGCGGACGGAAGCCGTTCTGAGAGGGGTCTAACAAGTTATTAATGTCAATGTAGCTGGAGAGGATGGAATTAATGTGGGCTTCGGTGATCTTGGCTGTCAGAAGAAGGAGGGAGATGGGACAGAAATTTGCAGGCTTGGACTCGTCCAGTGTGGGTTTCTTGAGAAGAGGGATCACTTTAGCGTGTTTCCAAGCAATGGGGACCACAGCAGAGGATAGGGACAGATTTATCAGATCACAAGACACAGGTGATCGCTGCGGTAGAAAAATCTTAAATTAATCGGGTTTGAGGGGATCCGCCGGAGATCCGGATTTAAGTTTATTACAGATAAGCCGCATGGCTTCCTGGGAAAGCACAGGAAAGTCGGAAAGTGATGGGCCGGTGACGGTCAAGGGAATAGGACAGCCTATTGGGGGTACTGTATGAGGTTAAGGTTTTGTAGATATCATCCACCTTTTTAATAAAAAAGGCAGCGAGGGTCTCACATTGCTCGTTAGAAGTAAGAGGAGATGAAATAGCTTGCCCAGAAGTTTTAAGATCCTTAAGTAAGGAGAATATACATTTAGTGGGATTGCTGCTATTCTTAATTTTCTCCGAGAAAAAGTCCGCCCTCACCTTCAGAATAGACTTGTGATATTGTTTAATGGCCGCTCGATATTGTAATTTCAGGGAAGGGTCATACTGTCTTCTCCAGGCCCTTTCCAGGGCTTTGCACGCTCTCCTAGCCTGAGCCAGTTTGTCATTAAACCAAGGGCCAGATTGTGTTCTGCGGCTGTGGGACATCTTAGCAGGGATCAGAGTGTCAAGAGTATGCGAGATCCAATCTGATAAGATACTATTAGCCCTATCCGGGTTGTTAGGGAGGCTAGGCCTATGAGAGAGGAGGATGTCGCGAAAGCGATCAATGGCCAACTTATGCCAGGGGCGTTTAAGAATGGATTTCCGAGGAATTTCTTGAAGAGGTCCTATTCCCTGTAGTGTCAATGACACCAAGTAGTGATCGGCCCAGCTCATGGGGTGGGGTTAGCTGTGAGAGCCGGTAGATTCGGGAAAAAAAAAAGGATCTAACAAATGGCCAGCAGAATGAGTGCCATTAGGGACATATTGTATAAGTTGGAAAGCAGCAAGGTCCGCTAAAAAATTACTGATCTCCCCATCTTGACTAGCTTCCAAGTGCAGGTTAAGGTCCCCAACAACGTTAAAGTTGGCCGACCTAGTAGCCAACAGCCCCGAGGTAGTGACAAGGGATTCCATAAAACCTTTTGAGGGTCCAAGGGGGCGGTAAATCAGGAGGCCCGAGAGGGTGAAATTGGCATTAACACAGATTTTAAACAGGGCACATTCAGAGTCTGCGATGCTTTCTTTGGTCAGAGTACAGGTGAAACCAGTTTTAAAGACAACCGCAATACCGCCACCCCTGCCTTCTCTGTTAAGAGTTTTAATGGCATATCCCTGAGGCAGTGCCAAGTTAGGCTCTGCCTCAGTGTTAGCAGTGAGCCAAGTCATAGTTAAGAAAAGAATATCAGGGGCTTCATCCTGAATTAGGTCGAACACCTCAGCGAAGCATGAGACAGAGTAGGACATAGAAGATCAACAGACAGACTGCAAGCTACAACACGTTTATTATTTATTTAAAGCCAAAACACTAAACAAGGTGAAAGTAACGGCTTTTTTTTTTTTTTTTAATAGAGTACCCATTTTACCAGAAGTGGGGTGGTGTATTTTTAGGGAAGACTTTTATTAACGGCCACCAATTACAGTAGTTTCCAGCACTTAAGTGTGAGGAAATAGAGTAATTTAGCCCTAGTTTAAGCTTGCAGGCCATTGTGGTTGGAGGCGGGATTCAGGCAAATCAAACCTCCCGGGTCTCAAGTTTTAGGAAATATCTGGGGCTGTCAGTGTTACCTGGGTGCCAGTCAACTGAAGGCACAAATACTAAAGTAATCCTTCCTGGCCGGGGTTTCATTTTTTGCCTCTTACCCAAGTCCCTTGACATACACGAAGATAGGGGCCATTCCTATTGTATGCAATATGTTATGCTACATATCAACACAACTGTGGTGTCTCTATCAGGATGGGAGAAAGTGGTAACCCAGAAAGGTTAGACACCTAATTTTATAATTTTACATTCTCAAACTGAGTTCGAACTGAAAGTAAAATCCGCAAAACAACATTTTGCCAAAACTTCTTCACAATTGCATGATATTGTGGGTTATTAAACATTTGGGATTGCACAAATATAAGAGATACTGAAACTCGGACTCCTTGGTACAACTTGAAAATGCATAACGTTCATTGATGCCCATTTCATTAATTTTTAATCACAACTGTTTCGGGGTTTTTAATTGTCCAGCATTCCACATAGGATGCACCTCACTGGAAAAGCACAGCCGAGTTCCCCCTTCTCTCTTTACATTCAGTATTTGTAATGCACACGACACAAGGATGCATCAGTCGATTGTATGGTAATTGCATCTATATCGCACTTATTCCCCCGACAAGGTCCTGCAACGCTTTAAGCTGGGCAGCAAGTTATCTCAGAACCCAAGGTTACTGGTTACTGTCAGTTATTGAGATGAGTTTTCTACTCTCAAGAAGGCCATTAACTGCAGTTGCTCCAGTTTCTTGCAGGAGATTAAACTGATAGGGCTAGATTTAGTTAGATGAGCTCATTAGCAGAGAATATGCCAGTTCATGCATATGATTAGTGGGATTAACAGATAGGTCAGAGGAGGTTAGGCACTGTTAGGTTGCAGGTGTATTGTTTCAAAGAAGGAGAGATTGTGATTTTTGAAATACAATTTTCGCATTTTGAAGCAATACAATAGCAGAGATTAAGGCAAAGTGAATGCGACTTAGAGTAGGTTGTACTCCGAGAGAACACATGCAAAGGCCCGAGAGTAGAAGAGGGTTACTACAGAGACAACAAGGAGAGGCAAAAGTGGCATATATGAAGTCAGGGTCACTTACTTACGCAGGGTTTTAGGAACATAGGAGACTTTTTGAGATGGCATTCTATCAAAGAATGCAAAACTGTAGAAAGAAACATGATCGGCATGTGACATAGTGCTACACTAGGTACTCTTGACAGGCACTAGAATCTGCCAAACAGCCTCTCCACTGCTAGGGTACCGCTCAACCACAGACGTTAAATTATCAGAATAATATGAGCCAGAGGCAGTGTGGTCTACTGAGCCCTTTCTTGTTAACTTCTGCTGTTATGTGAAATCCAAAACCTGGCACACATATCCTTTGTGCATGTTGGTTGCGTGTGTGCGTCTTAGCAATTAGGCCAGTGAGATCCATTGTGGATACCCTGGCTGAGCACAGCACATGAAGTAGGGTGAGAACAGCCTCCTCTTACAGTGGAAATGTACTGCCTGGATTCCAGTTTTTAGGGTGGACACCCAGGCACTGAAGTGAGAGCTACCTTTAGAAATTCCATGAAGACTTTGCTAGATAGAGTTACCGATTAGCTTTTTTTTAGCATTGCATTTGGTAGATGATAGGGGTGTAGGGTGAGACTGCAGGAAATGCAGTGTTTAAAAAAAAAAAAAATAATTGAGTGTCGGTGCTGAAAGCTCTGCTCAGAAGATTGTGCAGTCTTGAATCCACCTCACGCCTCTAATTCACTACCACACATTCACTGCCTCTTTCTCCTGCTCTTTCAGGTTTCTGCTGTCTCCCTTTGTAAGTTTACAGTCTCTCTTCTTCCTTCATTCCCCTTTGCATGTTTTTCCGTCTCTTGCATTCTGTAAATGTCTAATAAGGAAAAATCAGTATCTGTCCCTAAAAATGAGTGCTGGTGGGTCCCACAGGCAGCTGCAGGCTCCAACCAAGCACTGAGGAAATGGCACTGCTCAAGAAGAAAGTGATCAACTGGGGAGATCTTGAATCAGGTGACATGGTGCAAGGATGTGCATCCAGGCAGGAATAGTTGTAAATGCTTTATTCATGCGACACAGCAAAGTACAGCCATCACGACCAGACTGCACAGCCAACTGCCTCATCACTTAACATTCCACAGAACACTCATGTGGAATGTAATGACAGGACAACAAATGAAGCACGTGCATGAAGAGAAAAAGCACTAAATACAACACATCTCCCTTCCCAGAACAAAAACCCAAAAACAAAAGGGGAAAGAAAACAAGGGAGAGAAGGGGGCCAGGAGAAAGGGAAAACGGGACGAGGAAACAGAAAAACAGCTACTAAAAGTCTGCAAAACGTTTTACAGCATTTCAGTTCCTAACACTTCCCTTGACATGAGAGGCCACCGAGCCTTCCCCCATGTCAGGTGCACCAGGGGAATCAACCTGGAAACCCATCAGATGACTACTAGCATCAGATCTCTTGAATTTTACCAAAAACCCATCACACCCACTACTACTCACACTTCCCTGGTCTCCACTCACAGGTTTGGTACATTTGGCAACTTTTCTGGCATTCCACACTTTTCCATCCCGAGTAACGATGCAATTAGTGAAAACATTCTGTACCATCATGGCTTTGCCAAACTTAGGCATCCCTTTGCCATCAAAACCTGGTTTGCGAATCCTCACCCAATCTCCCACAACAATGCCATGAGGTTTAGCCCTCCAATTCTTGTCATACCAGTCCTTGGTCTTATCCTGCTTCCACCTTACCCTTTCAGCAATTTCTTTCACATCACATTCCTCGTCAGACACACTCCATTTCTCCCTAAATCACCAGGGACACAACCGGGATGCGGGATTCCTACCTTTCAATAGTTTAAAAGGGCTGACTTCTGTGCTGGTGTGCGGCGTTATTCTATACATCCACAGTTTCTCTCTCAAAACACTTCTCCAATCACCTCCACAAGCATGTGATTCCACAACAAACCCCTTCAACACCCGATTGAACCTTCCACTTGACCATTCTCGTGAGGTTCGTATAAAGAAGTGGTGATATGCTTAATTTCACAGTGCTTTAGGAACGCTTCCATAGCACTGGAGGTCAATTGGACCCCGTTATCGGTCACAAGGGTAGAAGGACAGCCTTCTCTGGCGAACACTTCTTTGAGGAACTCTATAACACCAGTCGTGGCATGCGGAACAAACTTGACCTCAGGCCATTTGGAATGGTAATCCACTAACACTAAAGCAAAACGGAAATCCACAGGTAGAAAATTAAAAGGTCCGGAAACATCAAAGGCTAATTTTTGCCAGGGAAGTTCAGGCCATTCCACACACTTCAACGGTGGTACCTTCACCTTAAGCATCTTTTCATTAGACGCACATACTTCACATTCCCTCACAACACGATCAATCATTCTGTCCATACCGGTCCACCAAAAATGGACCCTCACCAACCGCTTCATAGCCGAAATACCGGGATGTTCTTTATGGGCCAGTTTGAGGATCGTATTCCGAATACTACATGAGGGGAACACACTTACCACTCTTGAACAACAAATTGACCTCCATTTCGAGCTCCTCAGCCACCTTGTACATACCCTCCAACTCAGTCTTAATATCATTTTTCCGTGGCTAGCCTTCAACCACATACTTTTTCACTTTCTTCCACAACTCATCTGTCTCCTCACATTGTATCCACAACTTCTCAGAAATACCACTGAACTCTCCATCAACAACATCACTAATGTTAGCAATTATCTCCACTTCTCCCACTTCACAAGTACCACTAGGTAGACATGGCAAACGTGACAAAAAGTCTGCTGTAACATTCCTTCTTCCAGGCACAAACTCAGCACAAAAGGTGTATTCTTGGAGCCTCGAGGCCAATTTAGCGATACGCGCTGTGGAATTCCATCCACAACCCGGAGACAAAATACTAACCAAAGGCTTATGGTCGGTCCTGAGCACAAACCTACTGCCCCACACAGTTTCTGAAATGTTCCACCGCCCACACACAGGCGAGAAGTTCTCTTTCAATAACAGCGTGCCTGCGTTCTGTTTCGCTCAAAGTGCGAGAAGCGAAGGAAACATTCCACTCCTCCTTCCCTGATTTCTGAGAAAGAACCGCCCCAACACCATACAGACTGGCATTCACAGTAATAATGCACAACTTTCCTAGGCAAAATGGTTTCAAAGTGGGAGCACTCCCAGCATCCCGTCTGATATTATCTAAAGCCTCCTGCTGAGCCTCAGACCTTTCAAATGGAACATTATGTCTCAACAGAGCCCTCAAAGGCTCCATTTTGGTTGCGAAATTCTCAATAAACTTACTGTAGTATTCGCACATTCCAGCAAAGGACAACAACTGCTCCTTATTAATGGGAGCGCCAACAATTGCTTCCACATTAGATTAGCGCCAGGACACCCTTGGGTAACCGCTCCGCTCTAAAAATATCCGTAACATAACATTTTTTTGGTACCACCCCATCACCGGAAAGCGTGTCCTAAATACTCTACAGACTTCTTAAACAATTTGCATTTATGCTCTTCGAGTGTCAAACCACAGCGTTCCAACCTACTGCACACCTCGACGAGATGACGTGTGCTCCTCCACATTTTTTGAAAAAAATCAAAATGTCATCTTGAAAGCATTTAACAAAAGAATCAATGTCTCTGAAAATGTAGAACATACCTCTTTGGAAAACCGAAGCGGCGGAAGCTAGGCCGAATGTCATCCTGGTGAACTGATACAGTCCCTGTGGAGTAATGAATGCCGTAAGTTGTTTGGACTCTTCCAATAATTCGATCTCATGATAGGCTGATCTGAGGTCCAAAGCTGAGAAAATGTTAGCTCTCTCCAGCATCGACACCATCTCATTGATGTTTGGGAGCGGATGACAGTCAATTACAATATTAGCATTCAATGCCCTCAAGTCAACACACAATCTGAGTTGTTGATCAGCCTTACGCGCTAAAACAATGGGAGAAACCCATTCAGCAGACTCAATGGCCTCAATGATCCACTCACTCACGAGACCATCCAACACTTCCTTCAACTCACCTCTCACATTGATCGGAACACCCTGCAGTTTCTGCTTTACAGAAACAGCATTATCTTTAAGTTGGATCATGTGCGTGAAATCACATAACTTTCCCAAACTTTCAGTAAAAACATTCTTGAAACGGCGTACCACATCATCTCCATTAGCACTCTCCTCGACCGAGAAAATCTGGGAATGCTTAGCTTCATCACACAATTGGACAGGATCATCAGCATGCGGATTGAGAATAATCCCTAGCTTCCATTGGTCTCTCCAACCCAATACATTCACTCCTTTTTTCACTACATACAACTTGACATGAGCACACCTACCCTTAAAAACTAAGGAGACACTCACAAAACCATCTAAGTCAATGATGGTACCATCAAAACTCTCAGCAACTACATCAGATGGTACCAACTGACCGAGATTGAACACATCATGAAATCTTTCAACAAGATACTCACGAGTCACAATAGTCCAAGGGGACCCAGAATCAACCATAAGGACCAACTCCACACCAGACACAGTTACCACACACTTAGGAGACATTTTGATGGGTTGTTCCGACGAAACAGCCACAACCTCACTCTCTCGAATGGACAACACAATACCTTTGCCAGAGACACTTCCATTACCACACACATATCCCAACTTACTGGCACTCGACTGTGGTAAACAAAATTCTTCCAGGAGCCTGATTAATATTTGCCCTGGTACTCTTGCACACACGTGCAAAGTGACCAATACGACCACACTTAACACACTCTTTGTGAATAGCAGGGCAACCAGCATATGACGCCACATGTGTACTACTGCCACACCTGTAACACTGATGCGAAGAAGACTTGTCATTTCTATTCCATCTCTTGGCATTTCCCCTGCAAACCACGCATGCACCACCAGCATTCACTCCCCATTTGTCCGGGCGGGGATCTTCCATACGCTTCCCAACCTCAAAACGCTTTAAGGCACTCACATCCTCCTCCTCTCTTACATGCCGATTAACACTTTTCACCGCCGACATCCATTTCTCCGACTGCTCTATAGCTTTTGCAGTAGAAATAGTTTCTTCTGACTTGGGATCACACATAACCCACAATTGTTCTCGAGTCTTCTTGCTCCTAACGTGCACAATAATCTGATCCCTTATCTCGTCGGACATGGGACCAAAATTACAGTGCATAGACAACCCCCTCAAGGCAGTCAAAAATTCGTCAAAGGACTCTTCTTCTTTTTGGGCCCTCGTATAAAATTTAAACGTGCTGAGTGCTACACTCGGTGTAGGACACAGAAAATGAGATGTGAAAGGAGCGGTGAATTCCGATTCAACAACTTCAATATGGCCGCCGCAACGTGGTCACAGACGTCGTTCCGTACAGGGACGGAAACTGAGACTGACTACATTTCAACTATAGAATGCGGCTTCAGGATTGAACACCGACAAAGAAAGAACGTTCTCAGGGTGCTCGCTGTGGAAGATGCTGGAGTGAGATTACGCAGCAAAAAGTAAGTGCTTAGCAACCAGACAGCGTATATATTCAAATGAAGAGCGGTTACCAATGCCTGTCTCAGCAATGTCCAAAGTCGCCTGATGTTCAGCAAAAGTTGTAACGATAGCCAGGAAATATTGCTCCCACAGGTCCATAAATCCTCTGTTAAAGATACGAGGCAAACTCTTGACGCAGAATAGCAACAAAATCCAACCCACGAAGAATCTCATGTGGGTAAAGGAAATGGTCCGTTCCTGTGTCGCAGGAAAGACAGGACCTCTCCTTTAACTCTTTTATAAAAGTACAATGGTTCTGTCGGGAATAACCACAATATTTCTTCTAATTACAATGTTTCTTATAATTACAATTCAATTACAAGGACAAGTTATTTCCTGCACAGGTTAAATGTGAAAACGTTTAGCTAGGAACACAAAATAAGGGCAAAGTAATCGGGTTTTCTGGGTAATACGATATTTTATATAAATTACATCATTTATATTTACCCACATATAAAGAATTTATGTTGCATACACAGCTGCCAACAATGTGAAGATTAAAGTGAGTTGTGATCAAGTGACATGGTGTGATTGGTGACACAATAAGTGCGTGATATGTACAAGGTGGTTAAAATATATACATGTTTGGAACAGGCCAGGATAAATACAATAACCCTGCTGCTCTATACAATTTCAGTGTTTTACGAGCGGGGCCTTGAACTGGACCAGAAGGTAGCGTCAGGAAAGAACTTGTCCTTGTAATTGAATTGTAATTATAAGAAACATTGTAATTAGAAGAAATAGGGTCACACCCTAGCCTCCAATCAGGCGGGAACGCTCTTCCCGTTGCCACACGAGTATTGCCCTACAGTGTACTCAGCAGATCTCTTGGCTTTACCCTACAATGTAAACGATGGACACCGGCACCGTGTACTCTTCTGACAAGAACAGGCCTCACACCGCCCCCAGAGGTAGTAGTGATCTCCAATCCTGTGCTAAACTGTAACCATCCCGGAGCACCGTCTGGCCAAGAAACCCACCAACAGTCGGCCTACCCTGTTCCTACTGCCACTTCCTGATCCAGAGGTCCCCGGAAAAAGAGGGCGGGCCGCAGGATATACCAATGCAGGGAGACTAAGATCGGAGGGGAAATGCTGACGCTCCAACGGTCCGCTAAAATATGCTTTACTTTGACCAAGGACACAAGTTATTTGCTTTTTAATTGACTTGTATCTATATGATTAACATTCACAGAGAGGCATGCTCTGCTGCTGAATGCGGATGAAAATGAGCTTATTATCTTCCCCCAAATATAGGTTTGGTACAGTCCAGTTACAGCCGCACATTCCACTGCTACGAACGGCGCATGGCTGTGGGTGAGCATGTCCTTGTAAGGGAAGAAACGCTGGAATTTCCTGTTGGTAATATGTCTAAAATTTTGCATTTAAAACGCACTAGGTAGTAAAGTTAGTAAGTGCATAACAGGACAAACCACTCACACAGGATTGAGGGTTCGCTCAAAAAAACGTAACTTCAATCACACGTTTCTTTTGCACGTGGGCAAAGTAGGAGGTGGTGTACGCCGACGGCAGGGGAAGAAAAAAAAACAAGAGGTGCGTACACATAGGCTCCCGGGGCCCGAGGTTTCACATACGGGAGTCCTTGCAGTGCCAATGACCATCTGTGGGGCGCCGTGCTGGTACAATAAAAGGTGAGAAATAGTGAAACATGAAAGCGGGTGCCGTGGGGTGGAGGCAAGGTCTACAGCAGAATGTTCAGATGCCTAAGAACAAGCACAGAGTTATTCTGAGAGTTGCAGGGGCTGAAAGGGTTTAGAGTTTTCTGGAGTATAGTGTTTTGAGGAGAGGAGTTGGCCTAACGGCTCGGGCGGTCGACCTCGAATCTGGGGAACTGGGTTTGAGTCTCGGCAATGACGCTGAACATCCTGTGATTCTGGGCAAATCACTTGATCTCCCTGCGCCTAACAAAAATGAATGTGTCCTCCTGTAACGCAACTGGTGCTATGTAGGGCGCTCTGATACCCGATTCGGGTCAAGTTAGCTCTATATAAAACTCCGCAAAAAAAAAAAAAGTGGCATGAATGTTTCTATTTCTATGCATGAGCTACTCAAGGGTAGAAAGGAAAGCTTTATAGTTCTCTAATTTTTCAGATTTGGCTGCAGCGGTTGTCCACGGCTCCGACCAGGTTCAATCAGCTGAGCCTGACAACGACACTAATGCTGCCTTAAGGCAATTCCTTTGTATATGGATGTGAAAGGGTAGAATACTGCAACTCACAGTGAAGGTAGCCAATGGTTCAAGTGAGCTGATCCACTGCCCCATTCGGTATGCTGTAGTGGGTGGAAAGGTAAATGGGAGCTACACAATATCAGACTAATTAATGGATGTGGAGGGCTGGCAGAAAGCCCCAGGAGTAAGTATATTACACATATAATTTCACTAAAAATAAAAAATGTCTTGGCTAACAACAAACCTAAACAAGCATTGGCATAGCCAATAGGTCTCACCTTTGGGACCTTATAAGTATTTAGTTATGCAGCACAATATCCTTGGTGCAACAACATCAACTGTTGCATGGGTCAACGCTTATAAGGTCCCAAAGGCGAGACCTATTGGCTATGCCAATGCTTGTTAATAGTTGTAAGTTAAATATTTCCATTTATCGAATGAATACCTCAGCAAGCGGCTTTTCTTAAGTGTTAGACACAAGGTGTAGAATTCGTTCTGTTTTGCTCTATAACACTTTTTTCTCAAGTGCTTTACTGGGCGCTAGGCATGAAGGAAGAGGCACAGGCAGGGAGGGAGCCATGCAAAGCTAGAGTGAGAGAAAGCATGGCAGGCAGAGGAGGGAGGAACAGACAGGGAGGTGGGTCATGACAGTCGCAGAAAGGCCAGGAGGAGAGGTGTAAGATACGCCCTCAAGCGGGTGTGGGGATGGGAGTCAGAGTGAGGGCTGAGGGGGTGAGCCAGCAGAGAAGAGAAAGGGAAGGGCATGCTCGTGGGAGGCAGAGGGTGAACACTGTCAGGCACAGAAACGATAGACAGGGACAGAGAGACGTGCGCACAGAGAGTGAGAATGTTGAGAAAGGCATGTAGTCATACAAGAGCAGAGACAGGCTTAAAGTTAAAGAGTGGCACACGCTGCTAGCGAGGGGTTTGTAGACAGGCAGAGTGCGAACAGGCAAAGAACAGAGGGAATGCGATACAGGTGGATAGAATGGCAGTGAATGGAGAGAGGAAGTCTAAAAAATGTTTACCCAGTGCAGAACACGCCACGTTCAGTCACCCACTGTAGGGAGGGGATGGGACACACGCAACTCGTTTTCTGTGTGGGGGGGCAACACGGGGAAATGCTGATCAAATAAATATGTGATGGTATTGCACAGCCATCACATTAATAAATAAGCGAAAAGGTTGTCACTTATTGAATATTACCTAGGTCCACACAGTCTGTCACCGCACTCCTCTAGTAAAGCTGTACTGCAGGGTTCGGACTGGTGTCCGCTCACCAGAGGCAGCCCCATGGCTCAGGGGAGTCATTACGTCCTGTCCGAGGGGCTACGAGAATCCCAGCCTGTGAGCACAGGGTCACACAGTGAACAGCAGGCAGAGCACTGTGACCGCGCCCCTCTAGTCTTCACTGAAGGGACCAGACTGGTGTCTGCTCATCTGGGTCACAGAGTGAACAGCAGGAAGAGCACTGTGACCGCACCCCTCTAGTAAGGTTGTACTGCAGTGATCAGACTGGTGTCTGCTCGTAGCACCAGGGCTCAGGAGAGTCATTACTTCCTGTCCGAGGATGCAAGAGTCACAGCCTGTGAGCCAAGTGTCACACAGTAAGCAGCAGGCAGAGCGTTGTGACCGCGCACTCTAGTAAGGCTCGACTGAACAGACCGGAGCCCCTCAGCTTGTACAATTCAGATCCTGCACTTTAGCGGGAGGTGGGGGGGGGGGAGAACGGCACCGTGTCGTGTAGATAAAAGATAGGGGCACGGCTAAAACATGATGCGCGGCAGCCTTAAAGTGGGCACCATGCTGAAACAAGAAGCGCGAGAGAAGCGCGAGCAAAAAAAGGAGACGGAGAGGGCGGAGCGAGTGAGTGGCAGGGACGTGTGGGCGAGGAGAGAGGCGCGCGCGCTTAGGAGAGCAGTCTTCACTTTTCAAGCACTGCACTCGTGCTTGTGGCGCGCTGCTGCTCGCTCCCGCAAGGTGGATGCCGCCACAAGCACGAGTGCAGTGCTTGAAAAAGTGAAGAGCGACGGCTAAAGGCCCTCCTATGCAGCGGATGCGCGCTGCGTAGGCAAGACCTAAAAAGGAGAAATAATATAAAGGGGATGACCCAGCCCCTGCTAGAAGCTGTGCCATTCTGTATGAGTATGCATGCATCATGACATGTGCAAGCCTATGGAATGACGTGAACACCTTTTTTTGTTTTACATTTTCTGAGTCAAGATGGCGGACTCCAACTGGCTCAATTATTTAAAAAAAAAGTTAAACTTTCTTAGAGTGAAAGTGGTTTTGGCAAAATGCAGAAAACCGGCAACAAATAGCAACTGCCGGTTCCGCTCCCCCCCCCCCCCCCAAACAAAAAAATGAAATTAAAAAAATCGTTTAAAAGGAAGAGTGGCAGAGTAGTGGGTGAGGAGTGTGTGCTGGAAAGCAAAAAAGAGCGTTCAGGGGCAAGAGAGCAACAGAAGTGTGCAAAAGTGTGTTTTGTACTGTGGAGTGGCAGCTGCCAGGCCCTCCAAAAATAAAAGCATTTAAAAAAAAAAAAATTTTTACATCCATAGCGGGTAGGAGTGCAACAAAGGAGCAGGTGGAGGGTGTTGAGGGGTTGGGAGGAGACGGTAAAGCACAGGTGGTCAGTATCTGAGAGGAAGTGGCACAATGGAGAGAGCAAATAACTCCTACACTCTCATGGAGTGTTTAAAGAAAAAGAAAAAAAGTAGCTCCTTAAATGGAAGCTGTGGAAGTATACACGTCTGCCAATCAAAAAGATGGCAAAGAGTGCATGCTCCTGGGGAGAAAAACAACTAGAAGAAGGCAACCCATCGAATAAGAAGCACGCAAGAGAGACAATAAAGCCAAACAATGGGCGGGTTTCATGCCCACTAGGTTTTTTGCATGGTCCCGAAGGGGCTTTCGCCTACAGACACCTAAAGGGTGTCCGGTAGGCCAGACCTAAAAATGTCCTTTATTGATGACTTGTTGTGAATGATAAAGTCACCCATGCAAATATGTCTGGCAGCTTTAGATGCCACTGTGAAGACCATCTTTCTCCCAGTTCACTGCATTTTATTTTTCAGTGTGACCTGAAGCGTGGCCAGCACACAATTCAATGTGTTTGTAAGCCCAGATTTGGATGTTGGCTCAGGGTACTGGGGGATTTGGAACAAATTTCAAACACTACACATCTCTGCGGCCTATGGTGCTTGCTGGGACTAGACCCGTCAGAGTGGCCTTCAGTATAAGAGATACAGATATAAACCTTATCACCACTTTTTCTCTCTCGGTTTCTCTCACTTTACTAATACAATTATTAGCTTGCTTGGAAAAACACAGATGAATCTACCTACACAAATGAGCTCTTGCTGAATTCAGCACTCAGAAACCTTAAGATCACCTTCATGGTAGAAAAACGGATTAGTGTCCCTTTTATGTAAAAAAGCTGGGAAGAGGGTGATTTTGGAACAGCAAAGATTTTAGCATCCTTTTACAAATGGCACTTCGCTGACCCACACTTTATTCCACATTTTGTGGAGGAAAATCGCATTTTGACCATTGACTACTTCCCCATTTCAAGAGAGTATCACAAACCCTGGGCATTGTTAAAATAAAAAGATGAGCGGGGGGGGAGGGTCACATTTAGCCTTTTAATAGCACATGAAAAAAGGTTATGAAGGCTTAGGCACAAAGTGTCCCAAATGTCACAAAAAGGACCTGAAACTAAGGGAGCGGAAGGAAGCCCTTGACACCCAACTGGTAAAGCATGGGCATGAACAGGACCGCAAAATACTTAAAAGTACACTGCATGAGTTGATTCAGCAAAATACACATGCCAGCACTGGTAGCAGTGTAACTTAAAAAGCAAACCCTTGTGTCTGGCAGGTTGTTTTTCTTGTACAAGTCTCCTCTGGGAGGAGGCAGGGTGACATGGCTCCGGGTTGGCAGGGTGCCTGTATGTCATGTATAAGTACAAGTAGTGTGCGAAAGTCATTTCAAGTGGCTTTGTCAGCAGCGGTGGCTTGAGTTGATGCGGCAGCTAGGTTCGCTTGCACAAGAAAATGTGTAACATCCTTTACTGGGAGGACGCCAGGAGAGAAGTGATGAAGCAAGACACTGGCGCAATACTTGGAACAGAAGTCCTGCCCTGGACTAGAGCAAGGCCAATCAAAGTCCTTGGCAGGCCCCCTCCAGAACAAGGCACCTCCTCCTTGAGAAGGCTGCATCCTAGCACATGTCATTTTATCTGACTGCTGCAGGCACAATCACAAAGCAAGTTCAAACAATGTGTGGCAGCAGTGCACAAACAGAGCATGAAACCGAGAGCCAAGTGTGAGAGGCACCGGCGGAGCTCCAGGACGCGGACTGTGCAGGAACCAGATCATTTTAAAAGCAAGCAGCAGTCTTGAGGAACTTTGCAAAGCACATTCGCTTTCTCATTAAAATAGACTTCGTTTTCAACCGTGACGTTGTAGAGACCAATCGCCCAAGCCAATCATTTTAGTAGTAGGACAGCTGTTAATATCTATACCACTGGACAGAGAAGTCCTTCTGGGCGACAGCAACCGAAGAGCAAGCATCGAGTAAGCTTCTCCCAACAGTCCTTTCATGACTGGAAATCACTTTAAGAGGGCGGTACATGTGACCCTCACAGCAGTGAATAAAATGGCCACTTCATTTGTTTTGCCATCGCCATAAGGATGGAAGTGTAAGAGTAATGGCTCTAGAGCACTGATACTCCAAACATTTTCCCAGGGGCCAAAATGTATGGTTTGAAGTCTGACTGAGGCCACACTGGTGCCAGTAGGGTAGGCGGACTGGTGGAGGGGGGAGTTAGGTGGGTTTAACTGGAGTCAGAGTTATTGTGAGGGTTTCATTCCATGCTGCCCTCTTGAAGCCCCTAGTTTCAGAAGAGATGTAGATTTCACAACACTGCTATGCTGAATCTGACTCGTTGTTCCTCTGCCACACCCTGGGGTAAGCCTTCAATGCTTGTAATCACTATCTTTGGCGAATCAAGTGTAAAAAAGGAGGTAACATGCTTATTGAATTGGAATGAAATAGAATCTGAGGCCTCACAATCGCTGTATGCCATTAGCTTCTTATCCGTAAACATTTGTAGAGCACACCTCTCATTTGAAGCCCAAGGTTTTGTATGTCGAGCCTCAATGCAGATTAACTGTTGCTCATTAAGCAGAGAAGTGTAAGCTTACTAAACTAGCTTCATGAGAAAAGACGCAGATCTAACCTGTCAATGAATAGAGATGAACCTTGTGGCTGTAGGAGATAACACTGCATACATCATGCAAACGACACATGACAGAAAAAAAACAGCAGACTTTGAAAGATCACTGCAACAAAGGCTGACCCGCACCATCAGAGTGCACCACCCAACACCACACTAATGCATAAAATCAGATTTGGGGATGTGCTAGTTTTAATGTGACCGCTCAATGCCCAAACCCAAAGCACATCAATCATGCATTTAATAAATTAGAGATAAGGATCCCATTTTATGGTTTTTACTGATTTTTAGAGGCAAACACAGACAGAGCCCAATCTATTTTCCAGTTTGTATTCATGACTAAATATGCATAAAAACGGAAACGATATTTTTTTTAAAAAGTAATTCTAAATGCAATCAGCCATGACTGACTGCCCGGCAAATAGCTGTGCAGATCGGGAGGTAAGGTAACTAAAAAGGAGAGAACGTTTCCTGACAGCTGTGGACGTGAACAAGATTGATTGCACAATGTGTACGTTTTCATATAATTTTATTAATTTATTATTTATGAATGTCAATTTGATTAAAATTGGTCAGGCATTCAAGGATGAGTGTACAATTGTCGGTTAAGTAAATACAGAAATATACTAGTTTCAGCTTCATTTTTTTTTTTTTTTTTTTTACAAATGTCAAAATAAATATGGATAAACAGACAAAATTACCAAAAAATAGATACAGAAAAATACAGTTGGTGTCAAAAAACAAATGCAATAAAACTGGGAGCCCTGGTTATAAACCGCTATTACCATAGAAAACAAACAAATACAATGTACCATATTTGGGCTTCCATCAGTCATCCAACAGCACTCTAGTGCCAACACCTTTATTCCACTCTCAGGTACAAATAACCATGCTAAAATAGCACATACTAGACAGAACTTCCACATCATGCTTACAAGCCACTCCACACACAACGTTGGCAAATCACAGGCAAATAACTGCACTACATGTACCACAACAACATACACCCTAGAAACACAAATATTAATTAGTACAATACACTCCCTTGCACTTCTCATTATAAGTCATCCACATGCTTTCTGACCAATATAACAAGCATTGGCATAGCCAATAGGTCTCGCCTTTGGGACCTTATAAGTGTTTAGCCATGCAACACTTGATGTTGTTGCACCAAGGATATTGTACTGGATAACTAAACACTTATGAGGTCCCAAAGGGGAGACCTATTGGCTATGCCAATGCTTGTTTTTTTTTTTTTTTTTTAAAGGACATGCAGTGCTATCAGGCTCCGTCTGCCACTTAGTCCACCGCATCCCACGTAGACGCTGCAGCCATCTTTGAGAGAGGTAGAGGTAGAGAGAGGTAGAGAGAGGTAGAGGTAGAGAGAGGTAGAGGTAGAGAGAGGTAGAGGTAGAGAGAGGTAGAGGTAGAGAGAGGTAGAGGTAGAGAGAGGTAGAGGTAGAGAGAGGTAGAGGTAGAGAGAGGTAGAGGTAGAGAGAGGTAGAGGTAGAGGTAGAGAGAGGTAGAGGTAGAGAGAGGTAGAGGTAGAGGTAGAGGTAGAGGTAGAGGTAGAGAGAGGTAGAGAGAGGTAGAGGTAGAGAGAGGTAGAGAGAGGTAGAGGTAGAGAGAGGTAGAGGTAGAGGTAGAGAGAGGTAGAGGTAGAGGTAGAGAGAGGTAGAGGTAGAGGTAGAGAGAGGTAGAGGTAGAGAGAGGTAGAGGTAGAGAGAGGTAGAGGTAGAGAGAGGTAGAGGTAGAGAGAGGTAGAGGTAGAGAGAGGTAGAGGTAGAGGTAGAGAGAGGTAGAGGTAGAGAGAGGTAGAGGTAGAGAGAGGTAGAGGTAGAGAGAGGTAGAGGTAGAGAGAGGTAGAGGTAGAGAGAGGTAGAGGTAGGTAGAGGTAGAGAGAGGTAGAGGTAGAGAGAGGTAGAGGTAGAGAGAGGTAGAGGTAGAGAGAGGTAGAGGTAGAGAGAGGTAGAGGTAGAGAGAGGTAGAGGTAGAGAGAGGTAGAGAGAGGTAGAGGTAGAGAGAGGTAGAGGTAGAGAGAGGTAGAGGTAGAGAGAGGTAGAGAGAGGTAGAGGTAGAGAGAGGTAGAGGTAGAGAGAGGTAGAGGTAGAGGTAGAGAGAGGTAGAGGTAGAGAGAGGTAGAGGTAGAGAGAGGTAGAGGTAGAGAGAGGTAGAGAGAGGTAGAGAGAGGTAGAGAGAGGTAGAGAGAGAGGTAGAGAGGTAGAGAGAGAGGTAGAGAGAGAGGTAGAGAGAGAGGTAGAGAGGTAGAGAGGGGTAGAGGGTGAGAGGTAGAGGGTGAGAGGTAGAGAGAGAGGCGCCGTGAAGTTCGATTACAATTTTATTTTAAAAAGAATGCCGGCATCGCAAGTGCGCATAGGGAATGAAACACTCTACGATGGTAGAATGTAAGTGCCAGGGAACCCGCTTACCTGAATAGTTTCGCTCGATGTAACAGTGGTCAGCTGCTGTCTTGAATGAAGCTGTCAGCCCACTGTAGAAATACCATGAATGGTTTACGTCACGGTTTCCACGCTGAAAGCGTGCGCGGCCCGTGACAGCAGCTAAATGCTGTTGTCTGTGTAAACTGATACCGGAGAGGGCACGGGTCAGTATCATTGATACTGAAGAGTTACTGAGTCACAACAAAACTAGGACATAAAAATATGACCCAAATAACGTGCCGCTTATGGTTAGAAAGCGACGTTCCCTTCAAAAATAATTATGGTAATTCGAGAATGCCGATTGACCCTTACGGGAGGACCGCGTTATGGGCATTCAGATAAGAAAAAGTGATTGAGGGTGGACGAACCTATCTTCTGAAATGCTTGATTTGCGGTGATAGAATTCAAGAGGAATCAACAGTCTTAGTGTAATGTAACATTATTGGTGAAGTACTCAATTTCGCATTTAAGAGGATACAATCCAATTATGAATTAAACATACATTAATTACAGATTACACCAAAAGCAAACAAGCGCGCGCTCGCGCTGAAAGTTAAAAAAACAAGCATTTGCAATGCAATAGGTCTCGCATTTACATTATTTTGAGCTATTGACATTGTAAATGACAATGTTTTTGTTTTTTTAAACAAATAAAAGGCATTGTCATTTACAATGCCAATAGCTTAAACGTTTGTAAATGCCAGACCTATTGCATTGCATTTAGACGAGTTTGAGCTATTGGCATTGTATTAGTTTGGTAAGTATTGTGATCCTGCGCAGATGATTTTGTCTTCTTGGAGTGCCCCAGACCGGGTGTTTGGCCTGGGGTGACGCACGGAGGATCGGGAGGAGGGTTTCGATGCGAAGTTGGGTTGAGGGGTGGACAAGGACGCGCAAGTGGGAGCAGCGAGGGGGGGGGGCTGCTGAGGGAGCCTTGGCTTGGGAGGTGGGTATTGGTGGTTGGACGCAGGAGCGAAGGGTTTTTGGGTGGGACAATAGCGGTGGATGGCGGGGTATGCGGGGGAAGCGAGAGAGTCCTGGGCTCAGAGCTGCGGACTTTGGAGCGGGGGAATGAGGTAGCGTGGCTGGCTGGCTTGGCTGGCTGGCTGAGAGGGATTGACGGATAGAAAGAAAAAAAATGTGGGGAAACAATGGGTGGCGCGCTCGTGGGCACACACAGGCGGGTGAGTGTGCACATATTTAGTCGAGGGACAGTACAGCAGCGAAAAGTTGGATTGGAAGGATGACGCCTGGTACCTGGCTGTACATCTCGCACACCTCCTGCAGGGTTAGAATACATGGTTTTGCTTTACCGTACCATGCACACCTCCTGCAGGGAGAGAGTGTGGGCACTGCTATAATGTACCATGCAGACTTTGTGCAGGGATAGGATACGTGTTCCTTCCTGCTTTACCGTACCATGCACACCTCCTTGTTGGACCGCGCGTAGTTCCTGCACAATGGTCTATTATCCTTAAACTGAAACTGGACGCAACCTGAATCCCCAAACAAGAGGCGCTTGCCGTATAACGTGCCCAGCAAAAAGCCCAGCATTTCGATATACCATAAAAACACCGGACTGTTAACATAACGTCAGAATACGAAGGACAACATTAAATTCTCCACTGAGCGAGCGTACATGCTCAAGTAAACCACACCAGGCACACCCCCTGGCCCCCGTTCTTCGGGATCCACCGCCACCCCCTCCCCCGGAGACGGACAGCGCGTGAGTGAGACCCGCAGTCCAGGGATCCGGAGGGCGCTGGGAAGGCACACACGCCCCACCCCCTCCGTGTGCAGCCAAGCCAGCCTCGGGGCACCGGCCAACTGGTGGACTGAGCCTCTCCGGAAGCGCAGGTGGAGGGGGGCGTCGGCGAGCAGGACACCTGGAAAACAAGGGAGGGAGAGCAGAAAGGAGATGGGGAAGTGGGTGCAGAGGGCACTGTTGCAGGAACCACTGGGCACTGTATGCAGGGAGCAAGGAACTAGCAGAACAAATTGTAAACGGGGAGTGAAAAGTGGAAACAAGAAGGGCGGGGGGGGCGGGTGGTAGAGGAAGCAGGAGGCGTTGGCGCGGAGGGCAGGGGTTGAATGCTGCAGGAATGAGTGGGCACCTTATACAGGGACCAAGAGAGGATAAGAACACCTTGAAAACAAGGGAGGGGAAGCAGACAGGTTTAGAGGGCGTGGATGCAAAGGGCAGGAGTGCAATGTTGCAGGAACCACTGAGCACCACATGCAGGGAGCAAGGACCGAGCAGAACACATTGAAAACGGGGCGCGTGAAGTGCAGCTCGAAAGCAGAGTAGTGAGGGGGTGTAGGAGAATGCTGAGAAGTAGAGAGCTGGCGTGCATTAGTGCACGGACGGGATGCACAGCTGCAGGAAGTAGTGGGCACCCCATGCAGGGTGCAAGGACCGAGTTGAACACTTTAAAAACAGAGTAATGTGGGGGATGGGGCGGGGGGAGTCTGAGAAGCAGAGTCTAGGGGCAGAAGTGCAGGGGCGGAATGTACAACTGCAGGAACCAGTGGGCATTGCATGCAAGGACCAGGGGTAGTTATCTCCTCCTCGAGAGTTAAAGTTACAGGGGGGGGGGGGTCTGCAGGGTGGAGCGGGAGTAGGATTTAACCCTGTAGCTGAAAGGGTGCCCCCGAGCTCAGCGCCAGCTTTCCTAGGGGTAGGGGATGGGTGTAATTTACGAAGCAGCGTACTTCATGAGGGGGCAGGCCTCTCAAACACCCGTGGAAGAGGCACGGATACAGAGACCCCCAAAGACCCCGCCACGCACACAATGACTGCTCCGAGCCCGGACACCTGGAGGAAGAGAGGCCACGACCCCGTGCAGTGCTCGCCCAGCACATCCCTGCAGGGGGCACCCTCTTCAGCCCTTTGTGTCCTCCCGTGCACGCCCCCGGCCAGGGCCACCCAGCACTCACCTCTCTTGAGCGGGTTGTGAATTATACATACTTTTTCTTGAAGATCCGCAATGACTTCATTAAATATTTTGGGCTCCTGTGCGTGGGGCGATTAGCCGCCGCTAATGCATCAAGGCCGGGTACGCCCTGTACGCCTTCCGCGACCACTGCACATCAATGAGGCGTGGGGACTCTCGGCGCTTTAAAGCGCAAAGCAAAAATAAACATGCAGCTGTGAGTGCTAAAGCCCAGTGACAAAGGCAGCCGCTTGTTTATATTTGCATCGCGCTTTCACTTTAAGTAAAAGCGCAATGCAAAAATGAACACGCTGCTGCCTTTCCCAAAGCCAAATGAAACAAGCATTTATCTCACGACAGACAATGCCGGCAGTGCAGGCTTCCCCTCGAGACGCAGGACAGTGGCAGTAGCACACGGCGTTGGTTTCACTCGTGTACCGTGGTGCAAGCTTCCTTCGCAATCAGATCAAGTCCAGTATAGGTTGCAGCACCGCGAACCCAAAACACTCAACAAGCTGTCGCCATTGCGCGAATGGAAACCAAGTTGAAAACAAGCATTGGCCGCGCGCTGTGGTGGGGAGGAGCGGGAGAGCAAGTGACTTTCACGGCCGCGCGGCTGCTAGACGCGCTCTGTGGTGGGGGAGGGGGAGGAGGGTTGGAAAGGAAAGCCAGATGGCCTGGAGCATGCGAGGAATGCGCGCGTTACTGTGCGCGTACTCGCATGCTCTAGGCCAGGACAAAAAAAAGTGGTCGCATTTCTGAAACCCACTACTAAATGTCTCGCCAGACCAGCGCATGCGCTGGCTCAGGCGAGACCTAAAAAAGCATCAAAGAAAGGAATGGGCGGGAGGGTTGTGAGAGAGAGGGGGAGTAGCAGCAGCTGTTTTCAAGCACACTCGTGCTTGTGGTGCCATCCGCCTTGCGGGAGCGAGCAACAGCCAATTAGCATGCGCGCCGCTGCTCGCTCCCGCAAGGTGGATGCCGCCACAAGCACAAGTATGTGCTTCAAAAAAGAGCAGAGCGACGGCTAAAGGCCCTCCTATGCAGCGCATGCGCGCTGCATAGGCGAGACCTAAAAAGCGCTGTCCTCTGGAAAGAAAAGTACAATTGAGCCCACCAAATAAGAGAAAAACAACGTCTTCTGGTACACCAACAAACACACAAACACTACAGGATCTTCCTAGATCAAGCCGACTTTGCTTTCACACTAACTCAAACAAACCCTTTTGAAACTAAGCACTGTAAGAACTCTAGAGTAACCATACACAACCCAGCACCAACAAAGCAGACATCAAACAATGGCTCTTCCAGTCCAACTGATGGCCTTCCTAGATCTGCATGAAAGGTAGCCAGATAGAGAATGCTCTACAATGCCATGATGGGTGCCATTATACAAATGAGAGCATGCCATTACTACCAGGGAAAAACTCAAAAGAGCCAGCCTGACCTATGTGAAGGCAATATGCTGCAACTGCAATGCCACATTACGCTGCAAACTTTCTGAAAAATACATGAAACACCAGTTTGAATCAACGATACTTGTACATTTACAACAGATTCGAAAATGTTGGTACGTTGATGGATAAGCTCACTTCTATATCCTGGGTAACAATTCAAAAGTTCTTGCATTTCAATATCAAAGTTTAGGTAAGGTTATACTTTATGCGGTTGATTAATTAACATAACTACACAAATCTTAGAAACCCCACGAACAGCGCAGTATACCATGATTTTAAACAGATTTTAGAATATAACAGAGCAACAGTAGAAAATAATTCTACAGAGATTTAAAAATAGATCAAAGCAGCCGAATTTTGGCTAACTCCTTACAAAAATTCTACCAATGTGATCTCATAATACAAATCCGTCTTCACTGAGATATATGTAAACATACTCCTAGATAATGGCATGCCCTCCAAATGCCAAACACTCAAAGCTCGCTATCCTCCTGTGCACTACTGTTGAATTGAATCCAATTGTAGGTCTAAGGCTCTTTCTTTTACACGCCATATACCGTGTTAAGCAGCTTATTCACAAGAGACATGGGTCAACATATGTCCAGCTGCCTGCCCGTCATTAGATCAAAGCTTTTATCCTGCTACTTCTCAAATATAAAACAGGCCTCAGTGTTACTATTCTTGCTGGTCAAGGCATGTCTCCCATCATTGCTGTGCCCTAAGAGCTGGTGGTTGCTTTTGGACGTACAATGCAAGAATTTCTACAAAAGGGTTGCACACTGACTGTCAAGACTAGCAGTCATCTCCAACTGTTTCATGGTAAATGTAGTGCAGAGCAGCCTGGCTGACGTTTTTTCTGGTATTCCCTGAACACTACCTTAAAAGTTAGAGCTGTAAATCCACTTAGATAAGTTAGTTTCGCTCTTGAGCTTCTCATCAGAATTGCCATTATAAACAATGGGGTATTGCCAAATGGTCCCTGGGTATCGGTTATTATAAAGAAACAGTGGTCCTGGACCAATTATTCAAGGAAGAGTTAGATTAACAGAATTATCAACTTATTTGAGCTTACATTAATCAGCTCCCAAACGTCTGTAAATCGTGAAAATAAATGTGCAGAAAAACCACTAAGTATTATTACAATTTATTTATTTAGTCATTTAAAGGAATAATCATTAGAGGGTCAAGAAGGTAGAAGAATGTTCTAGGGAACGTGTAGGAAAGAGTGCTCAAGTGTATATATAGGAGTCAAGAGAGCTCAAAGTGTGTAGAAAAGTAAAGGGCATATATTTACAAGACTGCACAAAACTGATATCCAATAAACAGTTAAATGCAACCTGGCCACATGCAAATTATTCATTTAAATTTGTAAGGAAAGTTTCCTTAAGGCTGTAAACAGGGGTAATGGGGAAGGGAAAATTGGTCCAGGAGCGGTAGGGGGTAGCGTCGACGTTTCGATCCGGCTTATCGGCAAACGAGGGACTTTAATACCTCAGCTATGCGGATCTTCCTCAGGACAAGGGGACAGGTGAAGTGACCCTCATTAATCTTGCAATGCTCAATTGGAGTCCAAAACCTGGTTACACCAATGCCCATAAAGTGGCAAGGGCCAACTAAGGACAAATCCCGTTATTCAGTAGATATAAACCATGGCGGTGGTGCCCAAACCATCCATGGAACATAATATTCAGGCCCGTATGTGTGACAAGAGTTTGCTGAATGAATCAGGCATTTCGGGGCACAGCGTAATTGTGCAACTGGAGACGATCTGATCGACGTCCTTACTCCATCGTGGTAGCAGCTACCGTCTCCAGTTGCACAATTACGCTCCCTGGAGTGGGATTTCCTCCTAGAAACAGTGATGGTATGGCATTACTAATAATTTTTTAGCTCAAATCTGGCTCTTATATCCTCGCCCAACAGCCTGTATCTCAGTCAATAGTCTCATGTTGGATCCCTTCTCGATAGCACCTGGGTCGCGGCAAGGTTGTCCTATATCCTCTTACTGTTTATAATGGCCATGGACCCTCTGGCCATGCAGCTGCAGCAAAAATATTTATAAAGGTCTTTCTTTTCGGCACAGGCATCTATGTATGCAGACGATATGTTACTCTTTGTAAGTGAGCCAGAGGTGAACCTAGTCCCACTGATCCATGAGATTGTACAATTCGGTACCTATTAAGGAGTCTCTATAAATTGGGCGAAATCAGACTTCTTCCCACTTACAGACTGCAACACATCAGTCTCCTTGGAGTACCCGGTCAGCTGGGTTACTGACTCGGTGAAATATTTGTGTATTCTTGCCTAGGCAACCGAGCAGGTGAGCAGGCCTAATTATGGTCCGATGTCAGACAATATCACGTCTCATAGATCCATGGCTCAGGTTCCCACTTTCCCTGGTTGGCAAGGTGGCCGTGATTGGAATGGTGGTCCTCTCTAAATTGTTTATATCTTTTTACAAATTAATTAATTAATTTGTAGATTTATATAGCACAGCTTATCACCTGTGAGGGTATCAAAGCGTTGTCCATAGGCACGGGGACATTAAGTGCTCTACCCAAAATCACAGGATGTTGTGCCGACGCAGAGACTCCATCCTAGAGCGCCAGCTCCGGAGTCAGCAGCTCTGGCTGCTGCGCCACAACGAACATTCCTATACCCACGAATAAACAATTCTTCGATACACTTCGAGCTCGTCTGATAAGGTTACTATGGGGAAATAAACCGGCTTAGATAGCCTGGTGCTTGTTCGTAATGCCACACGACAGTGGGGGTTTTGAGATACCAGACCCCTAAATTTACTATTAGGTGGCGCAATGTCACTTTGCCAAGTTCTGGTATCACCAACGATGTGCACATACCCTATCTTGTACTGGAGTGTGGTGAGACCAACGGGATTCCGTTGGCTTCACTTTTACCATTGGTCTTACCTAGACCACAGAGGGAGATTCACATTGTGCTACCACTTGCTGAGCCTGGAGATCTGTGTCGCAAAACTGGCATGTCCTGTTTATATCCTCCGCCCATCACACTACACTCTAACCTCGTTCTCCCGCTTATGCTCAAACGCACAATGCAGAATACTTTGTCTAAAATGGCCTTGGTGGAGATCAGGAACCTTTACCCCCAATGGCAGTTTTGTATCGCTAGACCAATTTAGCTCATGCAGCAATGTTACTGCCCTTGAAATCTTTAGATATGCCCAGTTGCGTGACATGGTGCAGAAGGCATGGCCAGGGTTTCCACAAGAGACTACAGAATTCCCCCCTCCCCCCACGCAATTTATCACATCTGCTGACACTACTAGATGGGCCTCTAAACTATAAAGTCTCGTGCTAAATGTAGGATGGCTAGAACCGATCCGACTAGAACGTCTTGGGAACGAGAGCTCAGGACATCTATATCTGATGGAAATATTGCTGTGAGCAAACCAGCACCCTTACCATGAACTACAAGCACAAGCTACTGCACTATAAATTCTTGCACCGGGTTTAGGTCACTCCACAAAAGCAACAAAGATTTGAACCTTTTATCCCTCACAGTGGTCGTTGCAGACAGGATGACACTAGATTCCTCCATCTTTCCTAGGAATGCCCCCCCCCACCCATTCCTTAATTATTGGCATGGGATCCTTGGTGTCATAGCAGGCATAACACATCATACCCTTGAACTGGACCAGTTGATAACCCTACTTGGCTATGTTAAAGTGGTCTTATCTGGGGTCCGGCGTCCTACTGAAATGGCTTTGTTACAGGATAAACAAAGGGTGGCAATGAACTGGGGATGGGACAGATAACACACGATAGCCGACTGGCTAAGCAATATGGTGATCTGTAATGACCGGGTCAAAACTTACACTCTCCTCCAACCACACATTCCCACCGCAAGACATAGGGGAACCTAACTAACCTTTAAGGAACTGATCAAGGCATACCAAGAAAAAGTTAGACTGCTCTGCACTACATTTCCCTTGAAAAACATGGGGATGAATGTTAGTCTTACCCATCAGTGCGCAGCCCTTCTGTAGAAATTCCTGCATCGCCTGTCTGAAAGCAGCCATCAGCTCTTAGGACACAGCAGTGATAGCAAACATGCCTTGACCAGCAAGAATAGTAACACTGAGGACTGTTTTATGTTTGAGACGGTGGTAGGATAAAAGCTTCGATCTAATGATAGAAAGGCAGCTGAACATATTTTGACCCATGCCGCTTGTAAGCATTCTGCTTAACACAATAAATCGCATTATTGAAATATTGCTCAGCACTCCAAATCCAGTCAACAGTACCAAATGCTCAACACATATTGAATCAATTGTCCATGTTTCAATGTAATAACACGAAAATCCTGGATTCAATTTCTGTTCGATTTTTTATTTAACATCTTCTCATAAAATTATATTGATTGTAGACATAGCCAACACGTTTCATCCCCCTTGGGACTTCTTCAGGGCTCCTTCCAATTACATTTGTTGATAACAAAACAATAGTTCTTACCCTCCAGTGAGGTAAAGCAAAGGTGGGCATGTTCCCCAATGTGGACAGTTTCCAAATGGCGCCCAATGCAGAGTGACAAGTAAAAGAAAGAATGTGCTTTAGACCTAAAATTTGATTCATACCGGGCCAACCTCCTCCACAACAGGCTGACGACTCCCTGGACCAGACGTAGGCTGGGTTCAACTAGGATGTTAGTACTATACTGTATATCGGTGTGCTGAGGCCTGGCTGGCTCTTTGTCTCCCCTTATGCAGCAGAAATCTCCTGGACTAACTTGTAGGTTGTCTCTGGTTCCAACATTTTGTGGTATATGTGAGCGTTAAACATTCCTGATGTGTATTCTAAGGCTAATCTGGACTTTGTTGTGTCCATGACAGGGACTGGTAATTTTTTCTACATGGCCATGTCTGCTGTTATGTTTGATTTAAAATTGCAAATGCTAATAATATATATATATATTTTTTTAAATAAATTTAAAAAACAACAATCACCAGTTACTTCTGCAGGGATGGTATTAAATCAAATTTCAACAAAAGGCTGCACACCGATTTCAAAATGAACAGCGTGCCTTGCCTCTCCCCAACCACTTTGCTTATTCTGCCTGCAAAGGTCGAACCATGACAGGCAAGCCTGCAGCAGGTCCAAGGGGAGGCATGCAACTGACAACTTAAGACTTAGGGCCATAACTCTTCAAGAAATAAAAATTGCCCACAACGATGGTGTTGTGATCACCCTTGTAACTAACTCTCAAGCTCCTCCACTTCAACCTTTCCAACCAGACAATTCCATATAAGCTTAAGCATTATTTCCCTCCTCTTTACTCTACTATGCATCACTCTCAATGTATACGACAAAAAAAGAAATTCTCCTTATGCATGATACTTCACACATAGACAACACCATCAACCCATACTCTTCCAACGAAGCACAACCTACGCCATAACAAGGTGCATGACCAGAAAAAAATCCATTATGTCACCTTATTAAGGGTATGAAGTGCTGTTTAAAATAAACCACAATAAACAAACATGTCAGTGAAAAATACTCACAAAAACTCAAAAGGTTTGCAACACCCACATGATCAAACCAAAGAAACATAAAATTACACAGTCTGAAACAAAGAGGTCTCAGGCATGAGAAAAAAAGCCAACTGTAGCAGAATACTTCACAGGAAACAAAGACCTCACATTATTATTCATGGTCTACAATATGCTAGCCAACTGAGAGTCCAGTCTTTGTAGAGTGGAACAGGTCACCTTTCCTAAAACACACACCGACAAACCCTTAAAAGCAGAGCTCCTGCCTACCAGGGACTGGTTCAGTTTACCTGTACTTCTTTGTATTGAACGGCCAAGGTTTAAATTAAAGCTCAGCTTGTCTATATCCAAAAATGGCCTACATACCTCACCGCTCTCCAAAGCTACTCCTCTCCCACTGCCCAAACACACACTGCAAAAGGGTAAAAGGGTAAAAGCAGGTACTGGAAATCCAAATAAGTGCTCATAAATTCTCAACGGATGAGGTACGGTGCAAGAGTACAATACTCCTCCATGACAGACAAAGAAGAGCAGCTTAAAGAAAAGTGTACTTTTCATATATGTATGAATATATGTATGAATATATATATATATATATATATATATAACATATAAGCAATGCGTCATGTAGTCAAACTCATCTAGGTAAAATTCTGCTTGAGTGACAAATGCTGAATAACTAGCAGGTCTTAGACAAAGTGGCTTACTGACACAATCTTGCTATTTCATAGCTGTGCAAATGGGCTACTGTTACCCCAGCTAATTAAACCAAGAATCAACTAAGTTGTCCTGGCTGGATTTAAACCTTTGACCTTCAGGCTGCAAACCTGAGATCTGTTTTTTCGGTTCCCTTAGCAGGAACATGTGTTGGATCACTGAGAAGTAGCACAAGAACTGGTGCTTTTACAGCAACAACTTTCACATGGGTAATCAGTTTTTTTGGAGTCTAGTCTGCAATGCTCTCGCCTGATGGTATTTGCAGAGACCTCTTATGGCACAGCCAAGGCCACCATCTTTAAATTTATTAAAAGAGCACCTCTGTAGCAGTAAATCCATACCAACTGGAAAACCCTGGTGGTCCAGAGATTGAATGATTGTTTTTCATGCATATTGAGGTGAATTTCAGGATCCTCAAAGCATGGCCAATAAATTCAACGCTCACATTTCAGTGACAAAAAGAAAGGCACTGCGTTGGTAAAAAATAATTTCAGTTACAGAGCTGGGCTACAGCAGGGTTTAAAAACAATCTAAAGAAAATACTTAGGAGCAGACACAAAAGGTAGGTACAGTCAAGGAAGGTATTAAAAAAAGTTAAAACAAATTGGTAAAATATGGCAACACTAAACTACACACAATCAGTCAGTGGTTTCAAGTTACTGTACAACCAATTGATCCAATTAGGTAAAGTGAATCTGGCTAACTGGTATTATGACAAGATGGTGGGATAAAGAAAGTGTAAAAAACACACAACATGTAACTAAAAATATGCTTCAAGAACATGCAGATGAGATCGGAAAAGACAAACACAATAAAAGAATAAGCATATCCCTATTGTGTAAAAGAGAAAGCCCTACAGAAGAGCACAGAAGAATTAAACGAAGACAAATAGAAAAGAAAAGAAAAAAAAAGAAGAAAAAAAGAAAGTGCACTAGAATGGCATCACAGTTTGACCTCTTTATAGTAGGACACATCTTAGATAACAGTAGGAGGTTCTATTCATTCATGTGGGAGTTGTGCGAGTAAACATGTTAGACTGGCATTTCTAGTGGAGAGGACACCGTCCACAATGATTCACTCATTGCACCCCCTTCCTGGAAAACTGATACAGAAGATGAAAAGCAAGACTTGTGGCAAGTAACAAATCGCTGCACAACAGCATCCTGTTTATTTATTAATAATACATCTTCTGTGTGTGAGGGCGATCAATGCAACCTTCACTCTGGAATACAAGACAGCCTCCCCAAAAGGATGAATGTATCCAGTGAGCTAATCCAGACGCTACCCAAGCCTTACTAAACCAATACCAATTAGAGATGCAAAGAGTGCTTAAAGGCATACAAGTTCAAACTACTTCAATGACACCAGTCAACTGATCACAAAGTACCACACAAACATATTTTCAGGCGCCTATCGAATACACCAGTCACGGGTGAAGTTGGGTGAACCAATCTTATTGTGAACTGCAACTTCAACAAGGGCTTAGGTGTTACAGTGCCACAATTATTTTATGAATCTCGTTAAAAAAAAGAAAAGCTTGCTGCAAAGAATTAAAGTTGAAAACCATTCTATTGGTTAACACTGAAGCATTCTCAATGCCTAATGTCAGCGAAGTTGGTTACCCACGTGCTGTACACGTCTGAAGTAGAGAGTTGCTATCCTCCATGACATTTTAGGTAGGTGAATAGGTCTCAGGGTGACAAGTATCAGAGGTGTCCATATGCACACTCTAGTTAAATCAAATGGACATGTTTATCAGAGATAAGTTAATGACTGTACAAAATTAAGGGCAAGTTTCATCAGGTGAACATCATACTGAGAAGACTGGAGAAGGGCAGGTGGGACAAGGATTGGGCTGCTACTACCCAAGCCGTTAATGTATGCATGGTGGCGAGAACAAAAACTTAATGAGTGAATAGCTTGAGCTTTTGTAGCATGGGTGCAGGTCACGGATTATGAAGCTGTATGGTCAACCAGTGAGGGCAGGTCAGGACTCATCCATTTTGTTTATTTACGTAATGAGATTTGTGACAGGAGCGAGGAGCTGTTTTGTGTGCTGGCATAACCACATCTGGCGAGTTTCTTACTTAATTAGGAGGTAGCTCCCCGAGGGAGATATTTATGGACCAGGCAGAGGAGTTCACAGTTAGCGTGCTTAAATGTGGAAACCGGGTTATTGCACTTCACTCCAATTGTTAATTGAACAGGTCAATAAATGTCTGTCAACAGAAGAGCCTTGTTTTCTTCTAATTTGGACTAATGTAACCCGCAGAGTGGTTGACCTCCTAGGGGACACGTTGCTACGTTCCAGACAATGCAAAACAGAGTACCTTGGCTACTGCTGGACCTGCCAAACAGAAATACCACATGTAAAAGTGTTGTGTTCAACAGTCCTGCTTTGATCCACATTTAACCTATGCATTGCTGGACAAAGGCCTCTATGAAACATCTTCTGTATCACTTCTGCTTCTTTTTTAAATGAGGCAATCTTGGGTTTTTTTCCAAGATGAGGCCACACAGGACACAAGATTTTGCATGGTGAAACAAATCAAAGAAACAAATAATGAAACAAGCATGAACTTTCACACTGACGTCACAAAACACGTACAATACAATTACATGTTTGTAATGGACACATGCAGTCGTGTGCCCTCCAAAGGTTCTCTTCAGTACTCTCCTCATATCTGCACAGATCGAACAGTGCAGGTTGGCACAGAAGAGGACACATCCTCCTCAGAATGCCATGACTTTTGCAATTGCATAGTTTGGGCTCTGAGATCCATGGTCATGTTGCTGGACGGTCTGGCAGAGAGATTCGTGGTGCATTGTTGCCCCATGAAAACAAGCAGTGACGAAGCCAAAAGGTCTGGTGTTGGTCGCCAGACTTTTGGCTTTGCCAAATCTCGTTTTGTCTCATGAGCTCTGTAAACCTTAGGGGGTCCCATGGGAAACTAGATGCTTGCCTTACCTCGGAACCCAGATATATCACGACCCTGGCGACATGCTGGAGGGCAATATAGGGCGCGCTGTACGTAAGATCAAGAGCTGCTTTGAGTTTTGGGAGAAACTCCTGTTGTCGGTTGCGGGCAGGGTTGCCTTGGTGAAGATGGTCACACTGCCCAGACTCCTTTATTTATTTGGGACGCTCCCGATCAGGATCCCAACTAAGGTGTTCGCGCAACTCAACACACTGCTTACAGGATTCTTGTGGGGTACAGGGTGGCGCAGAGTGGCCCTGGTCACCATGCAGCGGCCCAGAGCAGAGGAGGGCTTTGCCTTGCCGGACTTAAAACCTATTATTGTATTGTAATTGCATTTGTATAGCGCTTACTACCCCTGACGAGGCGTCGAAGCGCTTTTTCGGCGAGTAGCACGCTACTCCGGGACCCATAGAGGATTTGTGTTATCATACAGCGCAATTACAATGGTTCACCAAATGGGTGGCACGACGAACCCGGCACCGGGAGGAACCTGATGGGCCGGACCCTTCCTTGGTGCTGCTCTCCCGGGTGCTGCTGCGATTGCCCATGGGGAATAGAATGGTTCCGCCTGATCTACAGGCGGTGCGCCAGTGTTGGAACCGGCTGGCTAGGCGCGCGCGTATGCGCACCCCCTATGCTCCGGAGATTCTGCTGACGATATGTGAGGCCTTACCTCACGGAGGTGATTGGGGCAGGCTACAGGACTGGGAGGATGCAGGGATCACTACTATAGGGGACCTATTTGAGGATGGTAACCTATCTTTTAATGACCTATTGGAGCGTCACAACCTACCACGAGGGGACTTTCTTCTTCATGCCGCACTGACAGCAGCCGTTAGAAAACATTGGCGAGAGGGGATGGTGGAACCTCAGACCTCTCTGGCCTGCCAATATGTTGTAATGGCGGCGGGGACTTTTAAGGCGGTCACGTGCCTATACAGGAGGATCACCCACAGCCTGAGACGGCCCCTGACGACCCTGCGTCTCAAGTGGGAGGAGGATTTGGGCGAACCCATTGAGGAGAAGCCTTGGGGAGGAATTGGTAGAACGGGCCTGGAAGTGTTCTAGGAATGCACGCTTCCAGCTAATCCACTTCTACGTGTTGCATAGGGCGTACCTCACCCCGGGTAAGGTGAATGAATACTTCGGGGTTTCGACGGCGTGTCCACGGTGTAACCTAGAGGGGGCGGGGTTCCTCCACATGCTTTGGGACTGTCCACATCTGGGAGAGTACTGGAGGGGGGGTGACGTCTGAACTGGCAGCAGCAACGGAGAGAGGGGTGGCACTGACACCAGGCTGTTGCTTATTGCATTGGTTCCTGCATACTGCCAAGACCAAAGTCACTAGCAAGTTTATAGACCTGGGGCTGGTCTTGGCCCAAAGGGAGATTACAGGCCACTGGAAGGCGAAGAATGGCCCCAACTTAGCGCGATGGTCCAGGGAGTTAGTGAAATGGGCAGAGGCGGAGGGGAATTGCAGATTGCGAATGGCCAGGCGAACTGGGAGCGACAAATCCCTGGAGACGGCGCGCGCATGGGTGGCACTGGTGGAGCTGGTAAAACACCCAACGGACAATGCCGTTGGCACTCCTGAGCGGAGGGACCCTGCAGCAGACGACTGACTTCGGGAGGCACTGAGACTAGAGAGCAGAGCGCAGATAGGGCGGGATGACCCTGGGAGAACACCTGTCCCTGACACCGAAACTTGAGGTCTGGGATATATAGGACACAGAACGTCACTGTCCTGCCCACAGATCAAACAGCGAAACATTATTAACCCAGCGGCATGCCTAGGGAGGGGGGAGGGAGGAGGGGTTAGTTAAGGTTGGGGGGAGGGGGGAGGAGGGTTTGTTAGAGTTACATTACATGGATGATGACCGGAGAGATACCAACTAGTAGATCTTACTGATTCATACTGCAGGACGGAGGGTGGGGTACGGGGGGATAATTCCATTTCAGGTCACATTATCCCATGTCAGGAGGGACTTTTTACAGATGTCGATGATGTACTGTGGAAATATAGTATCCTGCTAAGTCCTATTTTCGATCACAGATGTGTCCATTTGCAGCCCTATTCGGGGTATTCACTGTGCCTATGTTTTTATATCTCAATAAAATTCGTTTAAAAAAAAAAATGAGCTCTGTAAACCTTTATTGTTGGGGAAGCTGCAGGTGCCCCATCAAAGAAAATAAATTCTAAAAGCAAAATTTTTTTTTGGGGGGTGGGGTCTTAAAAAAACACTACCAGAGTAGACCATGCCGCAAAATGGAAATACTTTGTTGATGTGCTCCTTGTGAAAGGGCAGAATGCTGTCACTCACTGTGAAGTTAACCAATGCTTGAAGTCTGATTACCCACTGCCACATGCTGCAGTGGGAGGAAGAAAAATGAGATCGACAATAACTGAGGAAAGGACGAAGCCCTTACACGCAAGTATATTATACATATAATTTCAGTAAAATCAAAAGTTCTTGGATAAAGAGTGCACAAACAGCAAAAATTATTTGTGTGGTGCAGGAATAGGTTTCTATTGAATTACCAGTGTTTTCTTACCCTGTAGAGCTCCAAACGGGATAAAAGTTCTTAGACTTACACAACCAATATAACAACATGCTCCCCAGAGAACAAAAAAACATTTCCGCACCTTTAGCATGGACGCCAGACTAGCCACGTGCTCGATCAGAGCGCTCTCAGACTCTTTGTAGGTCAAACAGGTGAACTGGTATTCCTCCGGATCAAATGCATCAGCTCCTTGCTGCTCCACATCATTTGCAACCCCCTCGTAATAATCCTCCATATCACAAGGATCCTCGTCTTCATCGTCATCTTCATCACAATTGGGATCATAGTCTTCTTCGTTGCTATCTGAACCCTGACTGTTCATGTCCACTGACATTTTATTGTCCCGCCTACGTCGAAAGCAACAGAAGACCTCCCCCACCCACCTGCACACGTTACTGTTGTCTAGTGTTCATCTGATACTTCGCCGCACTAAAGAGAGGGGATAAAAAAAAAACAACAATCAGCTAGGTTTAAGAGGGCAATATCACTTATTCACGTAAAACTGCTAAATATCAGCAGAAGCAGATGCTGGGTATTCCAACCCCTTCTCAAACTGATGTCAATCAGCACCTCTTAACCCCATTCTCAAACTGATGTCAATCAGCACCTCTTAACCCCATTCTCAATCTGATGACAATCAATTAAACAGCACTGATTTGTGGGCGTGTTAGCATGAGCAAGAAAAGCAGTACACAGTTTTTTTGATAAGACAATGTTGCGACCCAAATGCATTTGGGGATACAAGACAGACGCACTTGCATCAGTAATCTCAATTCTAATCCGTCAAAAAAGTATAAATGTATCTATGTAGAGGTTCTTGTACAGCACAAACCTAACTTACAGACAGACACTGAAGAGATCTAATCAGATTCCAAAGTAATTAGATGCTGGAGTAGTCATGGCAAAGTGGGAGGGGCAATTGACGGTAAAATGCAAGACATCCGAGGTTAAGCAGACTTCTTAGTCAGTTCTTGAAGAAAACTATCAAGTTAAAAGAATTTAACCATACTTGACTCGATAAAATAGTTGCATGCAATGGAAATCTATACTCCACTGAGCCCTGCAAATCTAGGCCTAGCCACCATACTGCCTGCCCTCACCAGCATAGGCACTTGGTGACATTGAAGCACGACTATTAGAAGCGTATGAATGCTGGAACAATTCTTGCATTTCCACTGCCCCTAAAACGAACAATGATGTATAAGAACTTGCTATTTTTTAGAACGTTGATAAACACGTCAATCACTATGGAAGCAGCCATGCCGAATGTGGCACCACCCTCCAAGCAAATTGCAAATCTTAAGTTTACATTCAGCGACGCCATCTAAACCTTTGTTTTGGCCTCATTTTACTGCCTCATTCCCTCATGGTTACCAAATATGCCCATGTCAAAGCTCGACAGCATACTGTATCCCCAATGCCTCTAGCACTGGCAGTCAGTTAAACATAACAATGAAACCCTTTGGGAACCAGCTTTCCTGTTACCACCTGTTCAACAACTGCCCCAATGCTAATAAGGAGAATAAATGCACGTCATCAGCAAACTGGTCTACAGCAAGAGTCCGTTAAGAGGTCTCACTTACTAGATATGCTTTCATCTTCCAATCCAATGACTGTTAACCCCTCCCTGCACTCCCAAACACTACAAGAAAAAAAAACATGTACGAGGGATGACCATAGGAAATGTTGTCAAAAGCCTCACACTCACCTTGTGCATACCCCCTTCCTTCACCACCACAGCCCACCCCCCAGTACTTGAAAACCCAACTCTGCTGTACCTACATATCCCGCATTCTACATCTGAAGCTTCACCTATGCACATTTTCTCTCTGGTATTCCTCCAGTTTGACACTCTCCCGCTTGACTCAATATTGGCGTGAGGGCACAAGTCCCTCAAAAAGCACTAAAAACATCAAACACCTTTAACTTGAGCATTCCTTCCCATAAGCAATGCTAGGGTGACTGATAACTTGCAACACAATCACTCTAAAGATCACCATACAATGCATGCATCATGTTGTGCTTACCCCCCCACATCCTGGTACTGGTTAAGGAGAACTATAATAAAATCCACTGTCACTTTCAGTATAACTTAACTGCATTCCTGTTCAAAAAGATTATAAGCAAACAAATACCAAACCAACCATTTCAAATGCAACAACATTCCAACATATCAATGATACGCTGTTCAACTAATCTAACACACACATGCTGCTGCACTGACAGACCGCGTGCTAACATACCTCACTGGCTGGGCAAGCAAAGGCCGCAGCAACACCAAGTCCTTGGAGCTAAACGACAGGCATCTTAAAATAACCTGCTAAGGCACTAAAGTGGGGGACTTGATTATTTGCAGCTAAGTTGCAGAGGCTGCCTGCAAACATGTGCAGAGTTGAATTTAATTTATATGGGCATACCAAAAGGGCAGTATCAATTAATAGGGTATGAAAACCAAGGTCCATAACTATCTGTGCAGAGTCAATCAGCAATAAACAGCTTTAGGGGGGCCCCTGTGACCAAATAAACACTACTCATCGTGAACGCTGCTGGATACAGAAATGTAAAAAGTATGGGTGTGTGGCAAATTTACACTTGTAGAAATCACACAAAAAGATTGCCATTCTTGCCTGTCCTCTGTGATGAAAATAAGGATGACCAAAGTTAAGAGTGGCACAAGGTAGACAGGGCAAAAGCTAGCAAGAAGTACTGATAGCTTAAAGGAAAAACTTCTTGGCTGACATTTAGTGATTGCAAACTCCAATACCTAATATAACTGGGTGTATTTCAATTGATCCCAATACTGTAGACAACTGATAATGTAGATGTAATATCCCCAATGATGAGAGCACCCCTATCACTTTGTACTCAATCTTGGTGAATAAGTAAAATAACAGAATTCCGGGGTGTGGAATTCCTATCGCCTAACAACCAACACGTTTGGGTAAAAGGACAAGGTTTCCTGTTCATTTTGTCCACTGGACAAGTAGGTTCAAACCTCTTGGCTGCCAGTTTGCGGTAGCACAGTAAAGTTTAATACATACCTTTACTGTTAGGGTGAGAGCATTAACGAAATGTAGAGAGCTGAAAGCTTAGTTTAAATTACTGGCAGCGGTTCCAATATAAAAATGTGTACATGTTTGCAAAATGTAACAATTGATGGCCATTTCTATTGCAGCCTGATCCGATTTAAATACATGCTGAAGAAAGCAGGCCTGATTTTCGATCGATTGCTCTCAAATAAAATGTACCGAAAACAAATCTGCAACTTGAGGGGGGGGGGGGAGAAACGGACATAAATGGACAAAAGATACAGTTCTGCTAAACAATCGTGCAATTTTAAAGAACAACTTTAAACATGATTTTTCTAAGGCATTATTTAATGATATATGTTTGATGCATGCTAATATTTTAGAAAAAACAATGGAGAATGAGCATAAAGCCATTAAGCGCAACAAGTGAAAAAATTAATTAGATGCCCCATATTCATGTAAAGTGACCGGCAAGTCTATGACGCAGCATGGGGGCAGATTTATGACTTTACAGAGGTAGGCGTAGAAACCTGCGGCAGTTGCAAGTTTCTAGGGTTACTCTCGGCAACCTTTATATTTGCTCATGTGAAAAACTGCCAAGCAAGCACTAATGTACTTGTTAAAAACTTTTTTCCGGCCATCCCAAACGTTTTTTTGAGAGGGGTTGAGGGGAGGCCCATCCCACCCTGGAAGAAGTTTTACTCCAGTCTGTCATGAGAATAGTTAAGACCTTTTCTGGGGTGGGAACAGGTTGGAGAGGAGTTGGTTAATTAAAAGAGTCAGTTTGGGGGTTTACACAAACTCACAGAGGATTCAAGACCTGAAACTACCAGTTATCGTCTACTTGCAACCCCAGAGAGTAGATTTGTCCACATGAAATTCTGCATGTAAGCAAACTCAACTTTGCATGTGTAAGCCAAACTTACATGTATAAACAGCTTTGATAATCAGACCTATAACATTTTGACTGACAAAACTTGGCAGTTTATACAGTTGTAAAATGTAAATGTCCAGGCTTTGACAGAGCGCTTGGATTATGCTCACAATGATGGCAAAGACAGGAACTGAGGCATATTGAGATACGATTGCCTAAGAATTCCATGACGTGGTCAAGAAGAGAAGGTCAGATTGAGCTGTCGTGCTGATTCTCCGTTTCTAACCCAGGCACGGGACCGCAAGTATAATCTGCTTTTCTGTACAGCAATGTTTTGTGAAAATCGAGTCAATGCTAAAAGTAAATTTACCAAAGTGGTTTTCAAGACACTGCCTCAGAAACCAAAGTAAGATAAAGAGCAATAGTACAGCTGGAACAATGATACATCATGCACACTCTTATAATCACATCTGGCATAGCAAAGTGTTGCCATATACAAAATCCCATCTGAAAGCTACAAGCCATCCTAAACAGAGTGCATTCATAAACAGAGCCTCTGTATACACAGAAGTAGAGCGCTGGTATTTTCAGAAGGCTGATCAAATGCGAACACTGCCATAATTTGACACCTCAATGCATGGCTCCTAAAAGAAAAGGGAATTTTTAATCATGAAAGATTTCTGAAACGTCTCGTCCCATGGACAGGCAATTTCTTTTTTTTTTTCAAATCAAATTCCACAACTGTAATGGGGATACTGGTGTTAGTTAAATTATTCTTGTCCGAGGTTGGGAATGGAAAGCCATTTGGTTCCGTAGCAATTCTGGCACAAAAATGTTATGTTATTAACGTTTGTAACGCGCACAGCTACTCGAAGAGTGTCCCTGCGCGAACCAAAAATAGGAGTGAAGGTGAATGGATCATTTAGATGAAAAGCAGAGTTTTCAGCCATTTCCTGAAGGGCTTAGGGTCCTGGATACCGCGAAGGTCCTGCGGAAGCGAGTTCCAGGCCACCGCTGCCTTGTATGCCAGAGAACTACCACCAATTCTCGTAAGGCGAAAGCGAGGGATGACAGCCAGAAGCTGCGCCGCTGAACGCAGCTGTCGCGCAGGGACATAAAACTTAAAGCGTTTCCGAAGGTATACGGGGCCAAGTTCGTACAGGGCTGAATGAGCCAGGGTCCCTTGCTCACTTTGCCACTGGATTCAAGCAAGCCTGGCTGATGACGGCTGAAATGCCAGAAACCGGTCCTAGGATGCTTGTTTCCGGTCCAGGGAAGACATGGCTTGGCAGTTCGGGCTGGACTGTTCCCATGAGGCACAGGGTCAGACTGATTTGCATATGGCCATGTCTGAACTGGGGTGGTGGAGTGAGCTAAAGAATGATGATGGATTAAACCCAGATCAGTTGACTGGGGGTGAGTGTTTGATTGGCTCAAACGTTCCGTCCATCATCCCCTTTTGTATCGCTTTGGTCGCCCTAAGTTGGCGGGGGTATGCCCAGACGTGGGTCCCTTGCTCACTTTGCCACTGGATTCAAGCAAGCCTGGCTGATGACGGCTGAAATGCCAGAAACCGGTCCTAGGATGCTTGTTTCCGGTCCAGGGAAGACATGGCTTGGCAGTTCGGGCTGGACTGTTCCCATGAGGCACAGGGTCAGACTGATTTGCATATGGCCATGTCTGAACTGGGGTGGTGGAGTGAGCTAAAGAATGATGATGGATTAAACCCAGATCAGTTGACTGGGGGTGAGTGTTTGATTGGCTCAAACGTTCCGTCCATCATCCCCTTTTGTATCGCTTTGGTCGCCCTAAGTTGGCGGGGGTATGCCCAGACGTGGGTCCCTTGCTCACTTTGCCACTGGATTCAAGCAAGCCTGGCTGATGACGGCTGAAATGCCAGAAACCGGTCCTAGGATGCTTGTTTCCGGTCCAGGGAAGACATGGCTTGGCAGTTCGGGCTGGACTGTTCCCATGAGGCACAGGGTCAGACTGATTTGCATATGGCCATGTCTGAACTGGGGTGGTGGAGTGAGCTACAGAATGATGATGGATTAAACCCAGATCAGTTGACTGGGGGTGAGTGTTTGATTGGCTCAAACGTTCCGTCCATCATCCCCTTTTGTATCGCTTTGGTCGCCCTAAGTTGGCGGGGGTATGCCCAGACGTGGGTCCCTTGCTCACTTTGCCACTGGATTCAAGCAAGCCTGGCTGATGACGGCTGAAATGCCAGAAACCGGTCCTAGGATGCTTGTTTCCGGTCCAGGGAAGACATGGCTTGGCAGTTCGGGCTGGACTGTTCCCATGAGGCACAGGGTCAGACTGATTTGCATATGGCCATGTCTGAACTGGGGTGGTGGAGTGAGCTAAAGAATGATGATGGATTAAACCCAGATCAGTTGACTGGGGGTGAGTGTTTGATTGGCTCAAACGTTCCGTCCATCATCCCCTTTTGTATCGCTTTGGTCGCCCTAAGTTGGCGGGGGTATGCCCAGACGTGGGTCCCTTGCTCACTTTGCCACTGGATTCAAGCAAGCCTGGCTGATGACGGCTGAAATGCCAGAAACCGGTCCTAGGATGCTTGTTTCCGGTCCAGGGAAGACATGGCTTGGCAGTTCGGGCTGGACTGTTCCCATGAGGCACAGGGTCAGACTGATTTGCATATGGCCATGTCTGAACTGGGGTGGTGGAGTGAGCTAAAGAATGATGATGGATTAAACCCAGATCAGTTGACTGGGGGTGAGTGTTTGATTGGCTCAAACGTTCCGTCCATCATCCCCTTTTGTATCGCTTTGGTCGCCCTAAGTTGGCGGGGGTATGCCCAGACGTGGGTCCCTTGCTCACTTTGCCACTGGATTCAAGCAAGCCTGGCTGATGACGGCTGAAATGCCAGAAACCGGTCCTAGGATGCTTGTTTCCGGTCCAGGGAAGACATGGCTTGGCAGTTCGGGCTGGACTGTTCCCATGAGGCACAGGGTCAGACTGATTTGCATATGGCCATGTCTGAACTGGGGTGGTGGAGTGAGCTAAAGAATGATGATGGATTAAACCCAGATCAGTTGACTGGGGGTGAGTGTTTGATTGGCTCAAACGTTCCGTCCATCATCCCCTTTTGTATCGCTTTGGTCGCCCTAAGTTGGCGGGGGTATGCCCAGACGTGGGTCCCTTGCTCACTTTGCCACTGGATTCAAGCAAGCCTGGCTGATGACGGCTGAAATGCCAGAAACCGGTCCTAGGATGCTTGTTTCCGGTCCAGGGAAGACATGGCTTGGCAGTTCGGGCTGGACTGTTCCCATGAGGCACAGGGTCAGACTGATTTGCATATGGCCATGTCTGAACTGGGGTGGTGGAGTGAGCTAAAGAATGATGATGGATTAAACCCAGATCAGTTGACTGGGGGTGAGTGTTTGATTGGCTCAAACGTTCCGTCCATCATCCCCTTTTGTATCGCTTTGGTCGCCCTAAGTTGGCGGGGGTATGCCCAGACGTGGGTCCCTTGCTCACTTTGCCACTGGATTCAAGCAAGCCTGGCTGATGACGGCTGAAATGCCAGAAACCGGTCCTAGGATGCTTGTTTCCGGTCCAGGGAAGACATGGCTTGGCAGTTCGGGCTGGACTGTTCCCATGAGGCACAGGGTCAGACTGATTTGCATATGGCCATGTCTGAACTGGGGTGGTGGAGTGAGCTAAAGAATGATGATGGATTAAACCCAGATCAGTTGACTGGGGGTGAGTGTTTGATTGGCTCAAACGTTCCGTCCATCATCCCCTTTTGTATCGCTTTGGTCGCCCTAAGTTGGCGGGGGTATGCCCAGACGTGGGTCCCTTGCTCACTTTGCCACTGGATTCAAGCAAGCCTGGCTGATGACGGCTGAAATGCCAGAAACCGGTCCTAGGATGCTTGTTTCCGGTCCAGGGAAGACATGGCTTGGCAGTTCGGGCTGGACTGTTCCCATGAGGCACAGGGTCAGACTGATTTGCATATGGCCATGTCTGAACTGGGGTGGTGGAGTGAGCTAAAGAATGATGATGGATTAAACCCAGATCAGTTGACTGGGGGTGAGTGTTTGATTGGCTCAAACGTTCCGTCCATCATCCCCTTTTGTATCGCTTTGGTCGCCCTAAGTTGGCGGGGGTATGCCCAGACGTGGGTCCCTTGCTCACTTTGCCACTGGATTCAAGCAAGCCTGGCTGATGACGGCTGAAATGCCAGAAACCGGTCCTAGGATGCTTGTTTCCGGTCCAGGGAAGACATGGCTTGGCAGTTCGGGCTGGACTGTTCCCATGAGGCACAGGGTCAGACTGATTTGCATATGGCCATGTCTGAACTGGGGTGGTGGAGTGAGCTAAAGAATGATGATGGATTAAACCCAGATCAGTTGACTGGGGGTGAGTGTTTGATTGGCTCAAACGTTCCGTCCATCATCCCCTTTTGTATCGCTTTGGTCGCCCTAAGTTGGCGGGGTATGCCCAGACGTGGGTCCCTTGCTCACTTTGCCACTGGATTCAAGCAAGCCTGGCTGATGACGGCTGAAATGCCAGAAACCGGTCCTAGGATGCTTGTTTCCGGTCCAGGGAAGACATGGCTTGGCAGTTCGGGCTGGACTGTTCCCATGAGGCACAGGGTCAGACTGATTTGCATATGGCCATGTCTGAACTGGGGTGGTGGAGTGAGCTAAAGAATGATGGATTAAACCCAGATCAGTTGACTGGGGGTGAGTGTTTGATTGGCTCAAACGTTCCGTCCATCATCCCCTTTTGTATCGCTTTGGTCGCCCTAAGTTGGCGGGGGTATGCCCAGACGTGGGTCCCTTGCTCACTTTGCCACTGGATTCAAGCAAGCCTGGCTGATGACGGCTGAAATGCCAGAAACCGGTCCTAGGATGCTTGTTTCCGGTCCAGGGAAGACATGGCTTGGCAGTTCGGGCTGGACTGTTCCCATGAGGCACAGGGTCAGACTGATTTGCATATGGCCATGTCTGAACTGGGGTGGTGGAGTGAGCTAAAGAATGATGATGGATTAAACCCAGATCAGTTGACTGGGGGTGAGTGTTTGATTGGCTCAAACGTTCCGTCCATCATCCCCTTTTGTATCGCTTTGGTCGCCCTAAGTTGGCGGGGGTATGCCCAGACGTGGGTCCCTTGCTCACTTTGCCACTGGATTCAAGCAAGCCTGGCTGATGACGGCTGAAATGCCAGAAACCGGTCCTAGGATGCTTGTTTCCGGTCCAGGGAAGACATGGCTTGGCAGTTCGGGCTGGACTGTTCCCATGAGGCACAGGGTCAGACTGATTTGCATATGGCCATGTCTGAACTGGGGTGGTGGAGTGAGCTAAAGAATGATGATGGATTAAACCCAGATCAGTTGACTGGGGGTGAGTGTTTGATTGGCTCAAACGTTCCGTCCATCATCCCCTTTTGTATCGCTTTGGTCGCCCTAAGTTGGCGGGGGTATGCCCAGACGTGGGTCCCTTGCTCACTTTGCCACTGGATTCAAGCAAGCCTGGCTGATGACGGCTGAAATGCCAGAAACCGGTCCTAGGATGCTTGTTTCCGGTCCAGGGAAGACATGGCTTGGCAGTTCGGGCTGGACTGTTCCCATGAGGCACAGGGTCAGACTGATTTGCATATGGCCATGTCTGAACTGGGGTGGTGGAGTGAGCTAAAGAATGATGATGGATTAAACCCAGATCAGTTGACTGGGGGTGAGTGTTTGATTGGCTCAAACGTTCCGTCCATCATCCCCTTTTGTATCGCTTTGGTCGCCCTAAGTTGGCGGGGGTATGCCCAGACGTGGGTCCCTTGCTCACTTTGCCACTGGATTCAAGCAAGCCTGGCTGATGACGGCTGAAATGCCAGAAACCGGTCCTAGGATGCTTGTTTCCGGTCCAGGGAAGACATGGCTTGGCAGTTCGGGCTGGACTGTTCCCATGAGGCACAGGGTCAGACTGATTTGCATATGGCCATGTCTGAACTGGGGTGGTGGAGTGAGCTAAAGAATGATGATGGATTAAACCCAGATCAGTTGACTGGGGGTGAGTGTTTGATTGGCTCAAACGTTCCGTCCATCATCCCCTTTTGTATCGCTTTAAATTTTACTCTTTCAGCCACAGGGAGCCAGTGAAGATCGCGTAGATAATGCTTTACGCTAGATCTCACAGAAATGTTAAGCAGAGACCTTGCTGCAGCGTTCTGAACTACCTGCAGCTTCCTCAGCAGGCAACCTGGCAGGCCAATGTAAAGGGCGTTGGCGTAGTCAAGACGTGAAAGGATTAAGGCACGAGTAACCATTTCCTTGGCTGCCATAGGGAGGAGGGGAAGGAATTTCCTAAGTGATTTGAGGGTGCCAAAGCACTGACCAGCTAGCTTCTTAATCTGTGTGGAGAACTGGAGATTTTCGTCAAACCAAATTCCTAGGTTTTTGGTGGACTGACCCATGGAATTTGGGATTATGGATAATCAACCGGCCAAAGCGAGTCCCTGAACTGGGGAGGAAAGGTCCCATACAAGAGGATCTCAGATTTATCCTCATTGCATTTGAGCTGTACGGAGAGTAGCCATTGAAAAACAGCCGTTAGGTTAGGCATGTTCTGGCTCAAAAGGGGGATAAATCATTTTTGTTCCATGTGAAGAGGAGCTGGGTATCATCGGTGTATGCGATGCGAAAAATGGATTAGTTAATGATGTATCTGGCTGCTGTATACCTAATTTAAAGAACAGGAAGCTTAGCCCCGAGGTTTATGGTCACCGTTTTCTGCAACACCAGTACTATTAAATATGAATGTACACAAACCAGAAAAGGACAGCCAAAGTAACATTATTCATCTACTGTTTAAGCCTAATACCAGAGTAGCCATAACGAGATGCACGTCTACCAAGCAACAGCATTCTGAAGTATAAGCCCCTGCCCTCCTCACATGCCCAAAAATAGAGTGTGATGTTAATGGACATGCAAACTCAGATTCAGGCTCCTGAATGGCACTGTCCAATATCCTACTTGTATGAAAACTCATGTGAACGACTGTAAAGATATCATAATGGGAGCAAGGAATCTTTCTGATCCAACTTCTTCCAACTCTACCATTGGGAACACAGATTTGAAGTCAAACAAGGTGTATGTTTCCTTTGTTTTGTAAAGGATGCTAGTATTTAAATAAACACCAAATACTAAGGAAAGAAAATGCTACAGGAGAGGCCAATCAGCACCATACAGTAGGATTCGGTCTCTAGGAAATGTAACTGCAAACAATATCACATCACTCCTAGGTAATAGCCTGTTGAATTGCAGAAAGTTCAAGATTGTACTACGTTTTGGAAACTGTTATCGAGCCAAGCAATGAGAAGGATAGGAGCTATTTTTGCAGAGGAAATGCTGGGGAAGTGGCTTCCCAACGTTTGTCAGCAATAAAACAGCTTCTTCTCCGAGTCTCAGGGACCAACTACTGGTCTACAGCCGAACTCTAAGCTTTTTGCAAACACAAGGAACTAAGATGCTTCACTGAAGCCGGTGAAAGAAAGATCAATCTTATCATCTGCACACCCCACCATGCAGTCCTTCATCAAGCATTCCTGCAACTCTCACTCAGGAAGTTACTATTCTGCTTCAAAGATTTCAACTAAAAGCTAGGAATATCTCCACCTAACAACGATATCATTGTAAATAGGACAGTCATCCAATACTAGGGATGTCTTTCAGTATATATTAACCATCACCAAGGGTTTCGCCCCGTTTTGCCTCCTCAGGTTCATGCTGTTGACATGCTTTTAAAGTAAACAAACTTTACACACTACCAACTGCTAAAAAGACTAATGTAACTTCAGTGTGAAGCGTGCAATCATGAAGGTGCTGAGAAATTAGCTTTCTGAGAACCATGGCGTTTGGCATGTTAAGGGAGATGCAAAGAGAACAAGCATTTGCAATGCAATAGGTCTCGCATTTACGCGAGTTTGAGCTATTGGCATTGTAAATGACAATACCTTTTATTTAAGTTTTGGTTTTTAAAACATACATAAAAGGCATTGTCATTTACAATGCCAATAGCTTAAACTCGCGTAAATGCGAGACCTATTGCATTGCAAATGCTTGTTGGTGAAAGGAACTACTGCAACGACCGACATTCAGGTGATCTGCCCCTCGTTGTACATACAGCCAATTTTAGTCAATATCTGGTACGCTTGCAGCTACCCCAATCAAAACTATTCACCGACCACGGGGTATTTTTACTGAACAGATAAATTAGGTCAGCATTTTAACATCACAGGACATACCTTCCCCAGCACAAAACAGTTACTGCGTATGTACAGTGACAAATATTTACACAGCACCTCCAACATGTCCCCTGTAGACCAAATTGGAATAACAAACACCCTTTCAACCAAGCGCTGTAAATGGCGCTATGACCCCCGACTCAAATCGCAAAGCTATTCCATTTCGAGATAGGTTTAAAGCACTATAAAGGGTGCAGTCAGGCCGCACCTAAAGCTCTTTAGGCATGGCAGAGCGCACAGAAAAGCTGTATAAATACCTTCAGAACATACATGCAAACAAGCATGACTGAGGCGGCATAACACCGATTTTTTTAATGCCAAAATTGCTTTATTCTAGCGCTCTCCCGCGTAAAATTGCCTCTACTTTAATTTAAGTCGATGGGGGGAATCCATTCCTCCGATTTTGTCAGGTTTATTTATTTAGGTTGATTTATGATTTCTTTTTTTCGAAATCTCCCTCTTTCCCCTTTTCAAATGTCGGCATGTGCGCTTCACTATATAATACAATGCGTGCCCGTGGATACATGGAAGGTATCGAAGTGGCAAAATAAAAGTCAAAGGTTTGGACTACGAAGATGTCAATGTGGAAATCTAAGGTGAACCAGGTTCAAATCTTCTGTATCCGACTCCCTTGCACAGCTCCTAACGGCTACCGTTTGCTTCTTCAAACACGGGACTCGTTTGACTTACTAGCCAATGCACCATAAAAAAGAAACTGGGAGTAAGCAATTTATGTAAATTACCCAAAGTTGTATATGTTTTTATTGGCTTTTATTCGGGGTGAGGGTGGTTAACTTGAATGTTCTGTCGCACAGGCATGGGTCAGTGAAACGAAAAGAGTCTTCGGCCACTCTTCGCTTATGTTGACAGTAAGGCACAAAGCTATGTAAGGATTAAGCAGGATTCACGTCACGTGGCTGCCAAGTAGGTTTGACACCTTCAGGCCGTGTTTTAGTCAACCGTACGTAACGTTGTGTTCAGGGACTTGTAGTTTCACTTTTGTCCTACACACGAGTGAGCTACAAATCCCACTAATGATAGCACTATTTGGTGGAAAACCTGACTTACTGCACTTTCATTGTAAGGTTGCAACGAATGGACCCCCATGGCCTGGTGTTCCACTGTAAAAGTCTACAGTCAAGGGTACGCAGTGGACTCCTCGGAGACCGGTGCCACTGTACCTACTGCACCAACAATAGCTAAGCCCTAACTTGACTATGTCATGTGACATGGGACATGCACGGTGCATTCTGGAATGTTCTCCGTGATGGCGGCTAATCAAGCTGCAGCTGTCTCTGGATGGACCGTTTGACCACGTTTGAAATGACCTCGAGATTGTGCCTCTCTTGGAGCTTTTTAGGTCTCGGCCTGCACCAGCGCTTGCGCTGGTCTGGCCGAGAGTTTTAGTAAGCGGGTTTTGGAAGTGCAAACACTGGCTTTCGGCTGGCGACCAGCTTGAGTTCACGATGGCGTGCACGCGCAGCTGCCATCTGGGTTTCCTATCTCTTCCTCATTTCCTCGTCATGGCTCATTAACTCTCTGGACTCTGATGTTTCAATCGCAGCAGCAGCTCACATTACCAACTGAGGGCCCTGTACTACAGTCACATGAAAAACAACAGCGATTAGCATTGAAATGCAAGCTTTTTCCACAGCATCACTCCGCGCCTCAACAGCATCACTCCGCGCCGCCACAGCATCACTCCGCGCCGCCACAGCATCACTCCGCGCCGCCACAGCATCACTCCGCGCCGCCACAGCATCACTCCGCGCCGCCACAGCATCACTCAGCGCCGCCACAGCATCACTCAGCGCCGCCACAGCATCACTCAACGCCAAGACAATATCACTCAGCACCACCACAGCATCACTCAGCACAACAGCAGTATCACTCAGCAACACCCGAGTATCATTCAGCATCACCTCAGCATCGTCTCCGCAACAGTCACCACCACTACCACCTCAGCATCACTCAGCACCACCTCAGCCTGCTCTCGGAATCTGGCATCTGTTGATTCTCCCCTAGCGTCTGGCCGCTGCTAGTGTTATAATACAGGTACTAGTTCCCAACCTTCACCCTCCGATTGTTTATGCCCCCTCAAAAAAAAAAGCTTTAACAAACAACCATTGCAATAGGCAGAAACAAGTTGCCAGCATTGCAAGAACAAAAGAAAACTGATTTTTTTTATTGTAAATACTTTTTTTAATATGGTCGTTCAGTTTTACATAATGCCTTCTTGGTCATATATAAAGTAACAAAAATGCTTCTGACACTTTATTATAACTTTTCAGCATGCCGCACAGCAGCCACACTTCTCTACAGCACAGCTTGAAGACATTGGCAAAGTCAATAGCTCTGGCTAAACACTTATAAGGCCCCAAAGGCGAGGCCTATTGGCTATGCCAATACTGGTTATTTTCTGGTTGTGCGCCCCTTTGTCGAACCGTGCTGGACACATACAGCCCCCTAGGGTGCGGCTGGCATGGCAGTGGTGCGCGCGCCCCCTGATAATCTGTCACCGAGCAGGCGTAACGGCCAGAGGTGCCCACTTTGGAACTGGGGAACTCGGTTCGAGTCTCGGCGTCGCTTCAACAACCTGTGATTCTGGGCAAATCACTTAATCTCCCCCTACCTACCCAAAAGGAATGTATACTTGTGAAACGTAACTGGTGCTCATGTAAAGCGCTCCAATATCTCTGGGTCAAGTTGGCGCTACATTAAAATTGGAAAAACAAAAACACAGCAAAACATTCCCATCGTATGTGTTATACAGGATTTGTACTCCTCTAAATTCATCCGTCCGTATGGTGTTGGGGATCTGTATCTATCTGATGATCCCCTGCCGGTCCCTCCCTCTTAATCAATCATTAACCGCCGAACAAATTAGCGCCTTAGTCCAAGTGCACACCCTCTCCCCCAAGGGCCTGCAACTTGGGGTATGCTAGCGAATTCCATTGAAAGTCACCCCACCCCCAGCACTCACAAAACAATGGTGCAAACTGGACAGAGCAAGACCTGTTAATTCCTTTAACTGATGGCCCCTTTCTGAGACGGACAGTTGGCGTCTCTGCTAAACACCAACGCACTGTGCTTTGTGGTTTTTTCTCGAGAAGGCGCGGAGCTGTGCAGACTATGGTGTCCAGGACTGCCAAGGAGGTTTCTTGCACCTTTTTTTTTTTTTTAATGACCAATAATGTGTTTCAGTTTGATTGTACGCACTTTTTATTAAATATCAGAACGAATGTGAAACATGTAAATGACTGGACGATCCGGAAATGAACTTCTATTTTTTGTTGCAACAATAATAGTAATTTATCACCCCCACGCCAATGCTCTTTACCGCACACACTAAAGATTGCACACTTGCAAATCTATAGAAGAGACACTGGTTCCCTTTTTCCTGAGAGGAAACACTGCGGGCGAACATGTAACATCGAATATGGACAAATGTAAGTCTGTGATGAAATATTCAGTTGGAGAGCCAGTTCGCGACAGGTACAGAATGACGTCACCGTGAAGTAAAGAGGCGCAGTCCCACGTCATATCTGACAGTTCCAGCTGCCCACTGATCATTAACCACTTCATTTGCACTCGAGGTCTTACAGTCTAGTGTTTACAAAGTGAAAAGCTCGCCATCGTAACCATGACTGCGCAGTGCGATGGAAGCGGGATTTAGCTAACAAGCACAACTGCTAAAGTCAGCGGACCGCGCTCAAAATTAATTAAATAAACAAACAAGCGCGGTGAAAGCGGCCCGCGCGGCAAATCAATTAAATAAACAAGCGCGGTCCCTAAAGTGAAAGAGGACCGCGCTGCAAATAACAAAAAAAGAGTGCTCATCGACTTATGGAGACTGTGGGTGTAACGCCGCAAGTAAACGATCCAGTCCGGTTGGGCGGGGCCAAAATGAGACAGGGCGGTAACAAGGAGGGACTAAAAAGCCTCATTTACAATAAAAAGCCAGCGTTTAGCATATACGATGACGCCAGCCAATCAAAAAGGTGGGCGGGGCTTAAACTCCACTTCTGAAATGTAATGATTACAAGAAGCCTCGCAGAGCGAGCAGCGCATGCGCGCTGCAACGCAGGTCTGCGAGACCTAAAAAGGACCCAAGTTACTAACAAAACTCAGTACTGTTCAGATTAAAGTAAAATAGGAGTGACAGAGCATCATAGTTTATTGCACACTGTTTAAACAAAGTACCTGATCTTCACAGAGCAGGTACCCAAACGGGGCCCATGAAGCATGAGGGTGTTAGGGCTTTTTTTCGTGATCAAGCCCATAAAAAATCAGACAAAGGGAGAGTAGCATATAGGTGGGGCAACTGGAACTAAGGAGCAGGTTTTATTACAGCGGTTCTTGACATTTTGATTGCTCTGGCCCTCCACTGAATTAGAACTGGAATGTGTGACACAGCCCCCTCCCCCAAACGGCATTAATGGAAGTCGACGACTGCCAGCCTAAGCAATTTCTAGGATTTGAATCACAAAACAATGCACAAATATACAAAAACAAGTATACATAAAACAAATGCTCCATGACTGAAATACTTTGTTTACTTCACAATCAAATATAGAAAAAGTTTTAAAATGTTCGATTTTGCTTCTTTGTGTATTCTTTTTAATGTATTCATTTTAATATTATGTAACCTAAAACAGCCACGGAGCCACCGAGTAGGCCTCACGGGCCCCCAGGGGTCCTCGGACCACATGGTAAGAAGCACTGGTTTACTAAATTATGAGGAAAGAAAGCGCAAATTATGCGGCACAATGCAGCACATTTTGTGATAGTATCAATTCATTATTTTGTAGGTTTTACGCATGTTAATACTGTTCGGGCAAAGGTTTCACCTTTTTAGCACTAGTTTAACAGCCAAATACAGAAACATGTCACTGAAGGCTGAAGAGTCAACCTTTGCAATGTGCCTTTTAAGTTACTTTTGATCTGTTTGAGCTAGAAACTATTTTTTGTGTTAAAATCTGTAAATTATGTAGCAGATGCTAGATCATGTGGCAAATCTATAACTGTGTGAAAAACGCCGCAGCATCACAAATGCAGAGGCCCTGAATACAGGATGCCACTTGTGTATTTCCTCATGTACATTTTATCACCTCTAGTATACAAGAAAGTACATCTTTACTTGGAAAGTGACAAAACCACATTGCTCCACATCTCTCAAAAAGCTGCTATTAACGTGTGCAGTAGTGAAATGGTACACATTCTTTATTTGGAAGTATTTTTTCAATGATTTGAAAACATATATGCTTTTTTTCTTTTACACACACTCAAATGAAAGAGCATGGGTGAGAGAATCGCAGTTGGTGCATCTGTATTGCAATACAGGGTCCGGATTTTCGTCAGTTGTACCCAGACCTCCACCACCAGCCAGCCAACGTCAGCGTGTCAACTTTCAGCCAACGCCTGGCCCCGTCTGTACAGCTGCCTAGTGAGCATGGCATGACTAATCTGGTAAGTGACAGTCCTCTCCAGGTCAGGATGGATGTGTTAAAGGATATGCAGAGGACCAAAACTATTATTATTATTGGTCCAGATAGAATAACATATCCGACAGGTAAACAGAGCAGTTGTAACTCCCACAACAAGACATTTACTCAAAGGGGGGCCCATGCATAAAAAGATTAGAAAGCGATTAAGAAAAAAAGTGGTGCATTAAAAACTCTAAAATACCAAATATACACACTAAACGAAAATGTTTGGGGGTCAACAGTAAACAAATAACACATTCAAGCAAATCAACTCGAGGGTGCTGGAGCAAAAAAGATAAACTTGGCTTTCCGCACCACCCAATGTGTCACAGTCATATGTCATAACAAGGGCTCGATGATACAGAGCCCTATAAGCATGCTACAGAATGGTGCTCAAGGCATAGCTCACTTGCTTTACCAACATCTTGCCTGTGGACATAGTGCACCTACGTTTTTTAGACTGCAACGTCACCATTTGCGATAAACTTGCGGAAATCAGGTACTTTGCAAACTGTTTCATTCCAGGCAATTGGATTGCTACAGACCCCACACTTCATTTGATTTGATGTGATTTTAAAGACTTATTTTTGGGGTTAAATACATATTTCAGCTAGGAAACTAGCATGTTTGTTTCTCGTTATTATCAGTAGTTTCATGGTGTTCTAACAATAGCTGTTGAACTCTTTCTAATCACTAATACAACTGAATAAGTCCCGATTCTACATCAGGTAAGCTTTTGAATGTGCAACTGGTCATCGGACTATGGAAAACCATTTCTTTGCTAGCAGGTGAAACAGTTCCCTTTAATATCTGTAAATCAAAGAATTAACAATACCAGAGCTCTACAACGAGTAGTTTGGGAAGAGTGTGGCAGCTCGCCAACACCCTTGAAGTAGCTCTCGGAGATTCAGCCAAACCCAGTACCTCATTCAGAGAGTCTGTGCATTTTAAAGAAGGCAACACTGCTCAGCTCAAAACCCTTAGAATGACAGCCATTCAAACCAAGGGCAGGGGCTCATAACACTCACACACTGTCAGCCTATGGGGTCTGCCACATAACCACCTGTCTCCACTCTCAATATAGCTACATTTCAAGGTGATTGGGCATATTTTAGGCCCTACTCGATCAGTCACACAAAATGTGTGAACGATGGGCCATGGAAGAGGAGTGCCCAAAGTAGCCTGAACAGTAACCAAAGTGTTGGAAGTGTGCAAGAGCCAGAGAGAAAATGTCTAAGTTGTGTGCATGTTCAGTCCAAGAACTGAGGAAAGCAGGGTATGTAACCGGAGCTGAGACAATTAAGAACTTCTTGTGCATTCATCTGCGTCATGTGTGTGCATGTATGCATAAGCGTACATTTATGTGAGAGTGACATTGTGCCCCACCCTAAAAACAAACAATGTCACTCCCTGGAAGCTATGCCTGGTGCCAAGGAACACCCAAAGTATACGCTACCAATCATAAGGTGTTCACCTCAGGCACAATTGTGTCTATTCAAGGCATAATAATGCAAATGGCATAAGAATGGTCATCCTTGACTATTTTGGGCATTCTTGGTCTAGTTGCGGCACACTGGCAGCTATCTGGCATGTTAAGAGAATGAATGGCCTATCTTTAGTCATCTCTGACAATGGTAGCTGCGCCCCAGGCATAATAATGGCCATGACTTTTATATGTGGGCTGTTGCTGTGTCCAGCCTTGGCACAATGGTGGTCCAGGTAGAATTGTGAGCATTATTGGCATTTACAACCTTGCCCAGGTATTACAAATATAGGCCATGGATTCTCACCCCTGACATTCTGCAAACTTTTGCGACCTATCAGGACCTTTATGCGCGCAGGCCCCCTCCCCAAGAGATAGACCATCTATTATTGCACGACATTCAGGTGCCTTCTGTCACTCCCTCACCCAAGAGTTGGACAAACCCATCACTGAGGGGGAAATCTCCTCTGCCCTCTCCGAAATGCCAGCCGGTAAAATGCCCAGACCTGCTGGTTTCCCCATCGAGTACTACCGGCGGTTCCATACTGAGTTGATCCCCTTTCTGCTCAAACTGTATGCTGAAGTTGCCAAAAAGGAAGCATTTCCTACTGAATTGGATATAGCTTCAAAAGTAGTTTTTCCCAAACCGGAACACACTCCTGAGAAATGCTCCTCAAACAGGCCTATCTCATTGATTAACACCGAAATTACGCTATATGCTAAAATTCTGGCTAACCGGCTACAACATGCTCTACCAGATTTGATCCATCACGATCAATGAGGCTTTATGGCCGGATGCAGTAGGAGACACTGCATCTGAAGGGTCCAAGTGGCACTCTCCAGATTGGATGAATCCTATCCTTCCATTGCGTTGCTTCTCTTAGATTTTGAGAAGGTGTTTGACGCAGAGGACTGGTCCTTTCTTGAGGCTGTCCTTGAAAGCGCGGGCATGGGGAGGTACATGAGGCGCCTTATGGGGTCCTCTATCACGAGCCCTATGCTCAGGTTCGAGTCAATGGTTCATTGGCAGATCGCTTCCCTATATTGCGGGGTACCCCCCAGGCTGCGCCCCTGTCCCCAATATTGTTTGCCCTTGAGCCCCTGGCACTGCTTATCCGCTGCGACGTCCAGCTTAGCGGGTGGTCGTGAGACGGAGGGCCAGAGAAGAGGATCGTTTTTTATGCAGATGATGTTCTGTTGTTCTTGGCTGACAACCCCACTTCACGGGCCTGCATTATCGAACTCATTACCTTATTTGGGGAAGCCTCCAGGTGAACACTTCTAAATCTTTCACCACTCTAGTCATCTGAATATCACGTTTGCTGTTACCCCTTCAGCACGTGTGTGTTAGCATCTTTACATTATTAAGTTTAGATTTTGGGGGGGTATGACATGAGTTTTGTGAATGACGGGGTCTAATTATTTACGGTACCTTAAACAGTTAATTTTTTGAGATTTAGATCATGTACCGGCCGTTTAAACCATATAAAAAAAATCACCTTGGATGACAGGTGGGGTTACTAGCTCCCATAATGATAACCTTCTGTGCCTATTGCTCGTAAATTTCATCAACCACATTATGGTGAGATTTTTAGCTTTGATATTCTTGCAGATACATCATTCACATCATATCTCTTTGCTAAAAGACAACGTGAAGAACATGCGAGACCATTTGCATGCGGAGGTATGACAGCATATCTTTTTAATATTCCTGTAGATATATCCTTTAATACATATTATTGTGTTTAAAAGTACAACGGAAAGAACTTGCAACAAGATCATTTGCATGCTGAGGTATGATAGCTAATCGATATATTTATCAACGCAAGATGCACTATCGTAAATTTAGGATCCGTGCAGGAAGAAAATAATCTTTTTTCCAATTCACATGCCGGGTATCAATGGCAATGAGCAATGAAATATCAAATATGCTTGTGGACTACTGAAAATTAAGAATAGTTGGTGAGCCTCTCCCTTTCTAAATAATCAATTCTTTGCACACTCACAGAGCTGTTCTCCATATGTTATGGAGTGGTTGTACAGAATAATGTGACCCATCGTGCATCTGAATTGTTTTCTCCCTTTGTAAATAAATATGTGTATAGTACATGTTAGTCACTCTTAGATACGTCCATATAGAATCCCAATAGAACATTTGTTGAAAGAAAGGAATAAATGTATTTTAGAATTTATATTGATTTACTATGAAATGTCTGGTTTTATGCACAGGTGAATAGATCTAGTTTTTAATATTTGTATATATTGTAAATAAGTTTGTGTTTTGTATATATTTTGTAGCCCTGAAGAAGTCCCAGGTGGATGAAACACGTTGGCTACCAATCACATGCTGTGGTTTTAAAGAAAATTGATGAATAAAGATATTGTTGGAAGAAGGAACGACTCCTACACTTGTTCTTTGAGAAGAGAGTACTTTGTTACTTTTTCTACATACCATGCACTACGAACTTTGCTATATGCTTAACTGATTTGCAAGCTGAGTGCTGAACCACTTTGTGGGATTTTGTCTTGGGAAGTGATTCCTTTATGGAGATGTAGGGGGGTTACATCTCCAGTTCATTGCACCAGTATATATCTCATCTCCACTTTGATTACTTTGTGTTGACGAGTGTAGGATCCGTGTGCCTTGACCCCTCTTTTGTGTTTGTCGACTTCTAAATCTTTATTGGTCCCGATCGGAGGAGACGCCTGCACCCATTACTAGCAATGCGCTATCCCTTTGCGACGCCTCTCCTTCAAGTATTCCATATTCCCTGCTTCCCAATCTTACGAGACACCTCAATTTGATCCAGCTTTTTTTTAAAGAGTTTCATATAGCGCGAACTCGACTCGAAGGTATCAGGGCACCAGTTACGTTACAGACGGACATATTCATTTTTGATAGGCACGGAGAGATTAAGTGATTGGCCCAGAATCACATGATATTGAGCGTCCCTGCCGAGACTCGAACCCGGTTTCCCAGCTTCGAGGTCGGCCGCTCTAGCCGTTAGGCTACATCCTCTCCTCAGCTGATGTCCAAAATGAAAAGTGACATACATAGGTGGTCGCAGCTTTGACTGCCTGTAATGGGCTGTATCGCCCTTTTCAAAATGATAATTCTCCCTCGCTTCCGCTACATATTTCAACATTTCCCACTCCCTATCCCTCCGAGCTGGTTTTGCGCACTAAACTGCACCCTCCGCTCCTTTCTTTGGTCAGGTGGTCACTCCCGAATAGAGTTTCACTGTGCTCGACAGTCTCCGTATGATGGTGGGCTGCCGATGGTAGATCTCCATCATTACTATCTGAAATCCCAGTTGGTCACGGTGAATGATTGGCTCAGCGGTGGGTGAGATGATCCACCATACCGAGGAGAGCTCTCCTCTCTGAGCTTTGACCGCATCCTCGATATGCTGTATGGCGCTCCCTTACCCGGCAGCCTACTTGATATAAGTTGTGTGATTTTGATTAACTGGCACTCCATGTTGCGATTTATACGCTGGAATGGTAGATGACAGGGATGACGCCCCTGTGAAGAGGACGCTGGTTCCAACATTCGACTGGCCTGGAGGGCTTTCATAAATAAGACGTAATCTGCATCTCGGTCCTTGGAGATGTTTGGGCAGGGAAACATTCTGCCCAAGAATTACAGGGTCGCTATGAGCTTAATCTAACACAATTCCATAAGTACCTGTAGTTACACCACGAACTCCTAGCTAATGTACCTCCAGATGCTGAGACGCCAGAATCCAGTCCCTTTGAGGCCAAGCTGTTGATTGGTCGCATTGGTAGGGGAGCAATCTCCCATGTTTACAGATCACTCATTGGGAACGCTCTAAATGGTCTTGACAAGATCTGGCTCCGCTGGGGGGGTTGGGTTTGTGACCTTGGTAAGGTGGATTGGAGGGAAGGCGGGTGGCCCCGCGCACACTGGCTATCTCTACTCACCTTCGGTTGATTCTACTGAATTGTATGCTACCTATTTTACCCCAATACGCTTGCATCAGGCTGGCAAAATTCCCCATTCGGTCTGCTTTCACTGCACCGAGGCTTCGGCCGACTTCCATCACGTTGTTTGGATCTGCCCGGTCATTTTCGCACATTAACAGTGGGTACGCAGCAAGCTCTCTAATGTCCGGGAGCAGGATCTTGACCCCGACCCAAAGGTTGGCCCTGCTGGGGACAGTTGACGAGATCGGTGGCTTCTGGGCGACTGCATATTCATGTGCGTCGCCACATTGGTGGCTAAATATGACATTGCCAGACGATGGATTTCCCCAGCGCCCCGGCCTGGGGGAATGAAGGGTGGGAGTGGATTGGTGCGCTAAAGTTGAAGTCTGTTTACATTGCACACGGCTGTCCATGGAAACATGACAAGATATGGGGGAATATAGGAGGCATACTATGGCCTAGGGACGTGACTCATTGTGGCTGGTCACATTCTATAAGTGAAATGTGAATACAATAGTAATTACTGGGTGGTTTCAAAACTAATAAAAATGTGTTATTAAAAGCTTTATCATAACAATTTTAACTGTAAAAATTTTGAAATACTTGCTTGATGTAGACTTAAGTGCACTACTTGAAGCATTAAAGGGGGATTTTGTTGTGATCTAGGGGGTTGGGTTCTTAACAGTAGACTCTGCCCAGTCTCAAGGAATGCTGTATGTGGAGTACTAGGTCATGATTATGTGGATTACCTGCACTTCGAGCATAATCCTTTGTGGGGACGCCCTTAATATGATCTTGAGCAGGTTGGACCTAGTACTCACCTTAGATCGAACACTGGACTCAGCCCTAAACCAAGTTACCTTTACTGGGAGAGGTACTCGCAGCTTGATTGATTTTATAGCGGTTTCAAAACAATGGGGTCAGAAGGTCTTTCATTTTACAATTCTTCAAACCAGCATGAGTGACCACAATACCCTGGCCCTGGGATTATCTATAGGCCATGTTCAAACAAAACACACCATAGAAGCAACCAAGAACAGAGGTATTTTATGTAAATGGACCTCTACAGACTCTGGCCATCTCCCGACAGAGGTATTTTGCATAAATGGACCTCTACAGACTCTGGTCATCTACTGACAGAAGTATTTTGCATAAATAGACCTCTACAGACTCTGGTCATCTACTGACAGAATTGGTAGTCAGGGTGACAGGATCAGTTGATGGTGTGTCTCGAGAGTGGGGGGAAGATCCTATTTATTTGCTTACGGCCTTTAAAGAAATTTACAATTTTGTTACTGAGCGGTTATCATTGCCGTCATCTTGCAGGGAACCAAAGAAAAAGAAATGGTTTGATGGAGCCTGGTCCTCTGCACATAGATGTCTAATTAAGGCATTGAGAAAGTCACCTAGAATGATGGAGGAGTTTAGGGCATGAAGACCAAGTTATAAGGAGGTGATAAAAGAGAGAAAAAGGGTTATTAGACAGGAAGCCTAGGACCAATTACGTGAGGCTAGTGACAAGAATGATGTAATCCGCTTCCAGAAAATTGTCAATGAACCTTTCTTTGAAGGGAAGCATAACTCAAGCACGGATACAACCATTTCGCGGCAAGTATGGGTGGCATACTTCTCCAAGGTGTATGACAGCTGTATGCTGCCAGATACGCTGGTCAGTAATGCTCCGAATTACCCAATATGGGAAAAGATAGATTTCCGGGAAATAACTCTACAGGAGATAATCTTGGCAATCAAAAGGAATCCAAGAAATAAAGAGCCAGGTCCAGATGGGGTCCCTATCGACTTGTTTAAAGATATTATAGACCTTTGGGCTCCAGTAATAGTCAACGTACTGAGAAGTGCAATACATGTGGACCCTTCAACATCATGGTCCAACTCAGTTATTGCCCCTATCTTAAAGAAGGAGGATCAAGGAGATCCTTTCTGTTACCACCCCATCTCCCTCATTGATTCCTCTGCTAAAGTGTTGGGCAGAATCCTACTAGATCAATTGGGGGATTGGGCCCCTGAGAAAGGTATACTTCCTGAGGCGCAGTATGGGTTTGGACAAGGTCTTGGGACTGTCGAACAGTGTCTGAATCTCTACCTCCTAATTAGCAGATACACAAAGGGGCTGTATACATCTAGCATTCATGGCCCCAGTTCTGCTTTTGACTGCGTCAATCGTGCCCTGTGGAGGGAGGATGCACGAAATGGGTGTGACAGGGTACATTAGGTAAGGCCCAAAAGGCAAGTGCACCCCTCCAATCAAAATTCAAAGGGGCGTCAGACAAGGATGTGTTCTGGCGCCCTTTCTTTTCTGCCTCTACATTAATGACCTTACTTCGTTGTTGCTTGTGGAGTGAGACCCGTAGTGTCGGAGCAAGGAGCCTTCCGGCCCGGTTATATGCTGATGACTAATACTTTCCAGAACGCGGGTGGGGCTACAGAAGTTGTTGGATGATTTAACCTTGTTTATGAACCAACTGGAACTGTCTATTAATTCTAAATCTTATACTACGATCTGTGGTCAGCCAGCTAGCAAGCTGATGTCCCACCAATAAGACCAGAATTCTCTGTGTACCAACTTTTACATACCTGGGGGTTTTACATACCTGGGGGTTCCCTTTGATAAAGGCACTTGGGGGTATTTGATGAAGATGAGGAAGACCCAATTTGAAAGGTCCATTGTTGCCGTCTTCAAGTTTGCTGCAAAATTTGACTCCAGGCCTCAAGATACAAAGGCCAAATATACCTCTGTGGTCACATATTGGGTGGGTATTTGGAGACTTTCATATACAGGACAGTGAACATGCCTTCCTAAGAAGGTTTCTGTCTGTTCCCACTGGTGTTCCCATCTATGCCTGTCATGTGGAGTTGGGATTAATGTATATTCAGGATCGGATAAAAACTAGCACCCATTATGTTTTGGCTTTCTATTTGGAATAAACCATAAACACAACTTAATCAAGCCGTGATTACCATTTGGTTGGGGCTTGACAAAGCTCATAACATCCCATGGTTGAGATATGCAAGGGATCCACTCCGCTTGATAAGGGTCTTGGGTATTTTAAATAATCCCCAGAGTATTAACTCTTCAACTAAAAATAGTGTACAAACTAAATTCCTTGCAATGCTCGCGAGAAGTTGAGAACTCCATAAATGCAGTAAAAGAAGGGTTCTGGCTCACCAGCTTCTAATTACTAAACATCATATGGAGTCATATGAATTGTGTGTCCAATTTTTTTTAGTTTTATATAGCGCGAACTAGACCCGAGACATCGGGTATCAGAGCGCTTTACATGAGCACAAGTTTCGCTACAGATGGACACATTTTTGTTAGGCACAGGGAGATTAAGTGATTTGCCCAGAAACACAGGATGTTCAGCGTCATTGCCGAGACTCGAACCCAGTTCCCCAGCTTCGAGGTCGACCGCTCTAGCCGTAAGGCTACATCCTCTCCAATGAACATAATAGTCATTATTTAATTTGGTTCCATTTTAACACTGGTCATTTTTTGGTTTCGTATACTAGTGATGCATTTGGAAATTCGGATCTTGTGCCATGTCCCTGTAATTCAGAGTTTGCGCAATCCACACCACACCTCTTCTTTTATCTGCAAACTCTATGAAACATCAGAAGCTGTAGATCTGCATTATTTTATTTACAACTTCTGCAGTCTGAATACATCTTTAATATGGTGTATAGATTTATTTCAGCTGCAGTTAAATCACAGAGTAAAGTGGGCAAGTAACAGTGCAGCCATGCAGGTTATTCAAGAATGCACAAAATCATTTTGTGATTTCATTGGCCAAATGTCTGTGTTTATGTACAAGTAACATACATCTAAGTTCATCTACATTTTGTTGTATTTTGTACCGAATTTTAGATTATTTAAGTGTTTAATCAATCTATGGCCAGATTTTTTAAAACATGTATATGAATTTTATCTTTCTGCAGTTCGTTTAAATAAAATTTGACTCATTTTTTTTCTTTTAAACCGAATAAAGATTGACTTGAACATGTATGATCAATATTTTACAGTTATGAAATCTGTTAGTAGCTCATGAGGAATTTCTATAAGCAGTTCTCTCTACTGTTCCCAGGGCTAAACAAAAAAAAGCGTCATCCTCTGACTGGCCAGACAATTAATTGCCTTTTTAACAAGCCCGTACAAGATGGAGCTGACATTAATGCAATATTTGAGCAAGCAGACACCAACTGAAAATATGCAGTGCATAATACAAGTATGCTTAAATGGCTTTATTTATGTTTGAGCCTCTGATTTAAGAGTATTGTTGTCCCTTTTAGAAACCAAGCATTATCTTTTTCACCCCTTGCCTTTTCTAACACTTTCTTTATAAAATATGCGATAACTTCAAGCATGATTCAAATACTCATATTTCTTTTGTCCCCAACAACCTGTATCTAATTGGCTTTTTTCCACTCACCTGTGTTGTCATTTTCCCTTTCCAGCCATGTGATGCAGCAATGTCACAGTGTTTCAGTGTCTAAAAGCAAAAAGAGAAACACTATTCAGCGAGATGACAAGAAAATGATTTCCTTTTTCAAAAAAGCCTCCATGCTGCATCCTGTTCTGAAAGAAATACCCCCTTTAAAAATGCCTCTTTTTCATTTCAGAGTTTTCTTCAGTGCTAGGTTGGTTGGGTCATGCCACTTCAGAGCGGTGGTAGAAATCACTGAAGGACAGAGGCGCCACCCCATGGGTGGATCATGCGACCCAGGGAGACAGCACTAAACACGTTCCAGCAGATAGCCGGTTTGATCATCTCACAAGTATGGAAAGGTATGCTAGAAGCCAGGGTAGGTGCTTGGTAGTGTGTTGTAGGACTGAGCCCAATCACTTCCGAAGAAGGTTGGTTTGGAAGTGGTTCTTTTGTGGCGAGCTAGTAGCTGGTAGGCAGCTGCCGAAGTCAATGTTAAGCTTTCTGTTGAACGTTCAGTGGTGGACAATTCTTAAGTCAAGGTCAATCATTACAACAGTTATCAAAGCCAATAGGTCTCACTCATGGAGGCCTGGATGACAGGCTTCATCCAATCTAATTTTGACTATTTCTAAAGAAGCTATGAAGTTCACATAAGTTATTACTTTTTTTTCTTCCAAACTGGGAATGGCACACACCCCACCTGAAGAATGGTGACACTTTTTTAGAACGGTTTTAAAATGTAATGAGTGGCAACTACAGGAAATTGATGTACAATTGTTTGCATGGATGGATGTTGAAGGGCCTGAACTTACCAGAAGTCTACTATGTCCTTCATTAAATTCGAGGGGTTTCATTGACCAGAGTGATAGGTTCTTCATTGCAAGGACATTTCTTAGGAATTATCTATGTCTGTTGAATATGGGGCATTTTTGTGGAATAAAATCAAAACACGTTTTACATGCAACAGTTGGACAGATTGCTCATGAAGTGAAAGGATGCTTGCTAGGACATACTTCTTGACTTAAAACTTGTGAAAAATTCGGCTCTGAAATCCTCTATCTTGTGCATGAAAACGGTTATTGGTTTAATATATATGTAGTTTATGGTTTCATCTATGCATACACAAAAAGGCATCTTTTGATAACTATATTTCCACCTGAAATATATGCTCTGTGTTGGAAATCAGAGACTGGTTTGTGTCATTATTTCGACACAAAGTTCAGCAAGGTTGTACTTTTTGAGAATACCATTGACCTGCCAATAAAGTGAAAAGTGATCCATCGTCATCATGTTTTCAACAAGATATCAACTTTATTCAGGGTATGTGCAGTTCTGATCCTTCGTGCAACTGGAGTCAATATATTTTATATACTGGAAGCACACGTTAAATGGACCAAAGTCTGTGATCCTTTCCCTGAAAGGACATTTTAGATTGAGTAGATGGAGTTCACAAAGACCGACCTTTTTCTATAGGTTTATCTCTTAACATCAGAAGCTTGTGCACAGAGTTAGAAAATAAAACTGGGTTACTGAAAAAGATGAAAAGATGGCAGCTACACCAAACCGCCCTCAGTATCCCATGCCCACTGAATACTTAATTTTTTTAAATATGAGGGAATACAACTTTCAATAGGTGTCATGTGTGATCGTAACTGTGTTGGTATTCGATGCACACAATTTATATGGGTTACTACACTAATTGTTGCACGTTTAGCTGACGATCTGTACTGAAGTGAAGGTCTCCCCTTTGAGACAGTTCTGTAACGAGGATAGATGGATTCCCAATACGAGCAAGGGAAAATATTGCACCCCTTAACTGCCAGTTGAAAGGTAAAAGCCATTACTGGAGTGCAGAGGGCACCTAGCTTCCCAGAGGCTTGGGTGCCACTGCACCTGCTGCACTAGTGGTACCTGCGTCCCTGTCTTTACAAGATGATATTCAAGAGATTATTTTATTATGTGAAGTAACTTGCAAAGTAGCTATTGACTGACACGCATATTCTAGTGGAAGATCAGGATTTGGTACGTACATATCTTGTTTCAAGTTACCCACATGGGAAGTAGGCTGCAATAGATTTCTGGACCAAGCACAGAGTAAGGGTACAAGGACGTCTCCATGGTTTTGAAAGTTAAATTCTTGGCAGAACAACAGATAACTTTCATGCTCATTAATTCGGCCTGTGTTACTGACACATTCTGAATAAAGTCTACAATTATTAGCTTGTGAGCTACTGCTAGCTTTCCTGCTCCTGTAAGTAGATCTCCTTTGTGCAGCTTAGCCTCCTAAATAATAACTTTTAGCTTCTTTGATTATCAAAACTGACAACTGTGTATTTGAGATGGAAATGTGTGCATGTTCAAACTCTAAGCTGATGTATGCAGAAAAATTGTTGAGTTTCCAAAATAAATTTAAAGCGGATATTTGCGTGATAAATCATACGGCATTGGGGAGACTCATAACTAATATTAACAGTGCATGGGGCACTCAAGCTATGGCTGTTATGTATTACCTACATCGATACACTGCACATTGACAAAGCCTTTTCACATTACTGCTGGCAACCGTACCTGATGCACCGAGGTGATCTTGCAAATGATGGCCACTAATATAATCTTGTCTGATGTCGTCAGTATTACAACACAAACAATATTAGTAGCTAGAATGGTTTTCATTGAACATAGGTAGCTGTTATTACAGAACAAGGTTGGAGACATGTGGTCTACAAATTTCTCACAGTGGGCTGCAAAATGTGTGCAGAATAGGCCTTACATAAGAATGTAAGCATACTTAGCAAACGGACAAAAGAAAACCATTAGGGGAACGGCCACGGCAGCGACCAAGATGGCCGATTGCATGTGAAACTCCAGTGGTCTCGATACGTAAAGTCTGCACGGATCGCACATTCCTGGCATACGCACATGTCAGCGCCATGGATTTGGGCCTGTGCTGACAGCGGGATGCTGTGGCCCGCGCCTGTGTTCGCCTGGTGAGCTTGCATCCCCGACAGCTGCGAGGGGGGCCTGCGCTTACCGGCACCGCCTCAAAGGCGGAGGTGTGGTGAAGCGGCCAAGGCAGCTGACTTCGGAGCACAGGGCTCACGGTTCGATCCCCGGCTCCGGCGGCAGCTCAGCTCAGCACCTTGTGACTCTGGGCAATAGCTCACTTAATTTCCACGACGGCCCCCAGCACCTTGAGACCCGTAAGGGTGAGTAGTTCGCGCTTTACAAATACGGATTTAGATTTTGTTATTTTTTTTTAAAGGCCCAGCGGCGACAGGGGCCGCAGATAAGCCTGAGGCTGGGACGAGTTCCGCCGGGGCCTCGGGTCCCACTCATACCTTAGGGCTGTGGGCGGCCCAGACTCCAGCACAACTGACCGGTGGCCATGACTCCAGCTATATTAGCAGACGGCTGCGGAGTCGGGACCAGCTTGCCGGGGACATCCTGCACCGCCGCTGGTGCCATCCAGACTGACGCTGCGCCTGGTCTGGCTGGGGCCTGCAGCCTTGTAGATGGTGAGTATGCGCTGCCCCTGCTAGCTGTGCCCTCAATATCTCCTTTCCCCCCCATGAGGCCCGACCACTAGCCCCTCTTCGGATTGCCTTGCTGTGATGTCATCGGCTGCTTCGCCGGCTCCAACTGCCGCCCTGGCTAAGGCTACCCCGTGACCTACCTGCGATCGGTGCCTCTCTACGGGGTCTGTGATCCTCTGCTTACCTCTGGCACCACCACGGATCTGAGGGGCAGACGCTGACTTCCCCTCATCTTCTACGCCATCACCACCTCGGCAGCTGTTTATGTGCCCCGCCGCCACTGGGCCCAAACAGACTTCCCCAGCCTCTGCACTGCGTCTGTGTGGGGGCATACTACACCATCTCTCCTTTATTGTAGCTCAGTGGGTTCCGCCTCTTTTTGCTGACAGTGCTCGTACCATTATCATTGGATTAGTGACTGCACCCTCCCCCGGCTATTCGTGCCTGCAGTACCCTCACGATCTGGTGCATGGCAGTACACCTCTCCTCGAGCCCTGTTGATCACGTATCGCCGCACTAATGCGCAGTAGTTGGAATCCTGGTCTGGCCTGTGGGATCCGAGTTCTTCGCCTTGGAAGTGCAGACATTCCTTTTGCACATTGTCATTTTTTTCCAATGATGGGCCGAGGAGACCCCAAACAACGTAAATTGCACTTTGAGCAATTTAAAACTCCAACGCCAGGGTACTCATTCTGATACTAATAAACCAGCTGACAGAGAGCCAAATAATGATATTGAGGGGGGGTACTGCAGCCATTATGGCGGAGCTTAGAGCTGCGTTCCGTCCCATTGACACCCGATTTGATACCCTCACCAGCTGCATTGACCGTATGGGTGAATGTCTGTATCGACAGGTTACCAGGCTCGATGGGGCCGAGGAGCAAGTCTCCAGTTTGGAAGAAGGCGCGACATCTACGCAAAGGCGTCTGAAGAAACTAGAACGTCTTCTGAAAACCGTAGCTATCAAAAATGAAGATCTGGAGGCGCGGTCCAGAAGGAATAATATTTGCATATTGGAAATTGCAGAGACGACAAACATAGGTCGGCCTGATGTTTATGTGGAACAGCTCCTCTCAGATGTTTTTGGCCGTGCAAGATATGTCCACGTTTGCGGTGGAGCAAGCACACTGCACCCTTGGGCTGCGTCCTCCAGTGGGCACTCCTCCGAGGCCCCTCCTCGTCCGTCTACTCAACTACCGAGATAGAGACACTATTCTTCAACTGACCCGTGAAAGAGGCCCACTACAGTATCAAGGGCCCACTATCTCATTCTTTCCCAAATTCACTGTCACTGTCCAGGAGGCGCAGGCAAAAATACACTGATGCTAAGAACAGGCTACGTAAACTGGGCTTTAAATATGCAATGCTCTACCCAGCCAGGCTGCGAGTGGAGGTTAACGGCAAGGCTCGCTTCTTTGAAACACCGGTGGAGGTGGTTGACTTTTGCAAACAACATACTAAGTCTGGGTCTGCATCTCGACACACCACTCCAGATCATCCCAGCTCTTCCCATCTGTGGAACGAAACCCTCCCCGACTGCAGTTGCTTCTCCCATGATCATTCTTCAGGGCAAACTGCCCAATAACTGCTCACTCCTTATTCCTCATCCTATCGGAGCAGAACTCGCACTGTTGAAATTTCAATCCTACCTTTGATGCCTGCGATCATTGTCAATCTTGTTGTTATTGTGATCCACATTCTCTTACAGGAAACTCCGATGATGCGGATCGCGCTGACCGAGGCGTTGTCTCCCCCTGTGGTGTACACCGCTTTGTTATATGGGGTTGTTTCGTAGAGTGTTCTTGTTGGGGGTTCACTGAATGACATTTCTTTCAGTGTAGGTGGGGGGGTGGGGATTTGAAGCTACTGTGGTGGGTGGTTTTCTTTTTGTTTGATTTTCTACATCGCACATATATTTTGCTCCTTACTGAAATGGGACATTGTCAACAATGTTTTTGTTCTCATAGTTGGTTAGCTCATACGAAGAGAGTGGCAGACATACCCCTCCTTACGTGGAATATCTGCAGCATTAATAACCCCCATAAGGGCAAGCTGGTCTTCTCTTTTCTTTCTCGTCATGGAGCTAAGATAGCTTTCCCCCAAGAGACGCATCTCCCATCCCAGCCCTCACATACCTTTGCATCTACCTGGGGTGTGCATAGATACTTCTCCAATTACAGTTCTTATTCCAGGGGGGTTTGTATCCTCATACAAAAGAGTGTAGCTTTCTCTCCCCTCACTGGCCACAGAGACTCAGAGGGGCAATATGTTATGGTAACTGGTGTCCCGACAAAAAAACACATTCAATCAATCAATCAGGGGTTTGTAAATCACACTACGCACCCAAGAAGGTCTCAAGGCGCTGGGCGGAGGAGGGGGGATGGGGAGTGGGGTGCACGGCTCCAGGATGTTACGGTACTTCAGCGAAGAGCCAGGTCTTGAGTCCCTTCAGGAACTTGGCGAGTGAAGGTGTCTGTCGGAGGTGGAGAGGAAGGGAGTTCTATGCCTTGGCCGCGAGGAAGGAGAAGGAGCCTCCTCCTGTTCTGGTCTTCTTGATTCAGGGCTCCGTTGCAAGAGAGCTGGGCCGAGCGGAGGGATCTTTGGGGTGGTTGGAACGAGAGGCGGTGGTTCAAGTAAGCTGGTCCGGTGTTGTGGAGGGCTTTGAAGGCGTGGGTGAGGAGCTTGAATGTGATTCTCTTCTCGACGGGGAGCCAGTGTAGTGTCCGTAAGTGTTGGATCATGTGGCAGTGGTGCGGAAGGTTGAGGACTAGTCTGGCGGCAGCGTTCTGGAGTTTGCAGGTGAGGTTCTGGTTGATCCCGGCGTAGAGTGCGCTGCCGTAGTCCAGTCTGCTGCTGATGAGGGCGTGGGTGACTGTTGTCCTGTGTTTGAGGGGAATCCAGTTGAAGGTCTTTCGGAGGAGGCAGAGGGAGTGGTAGCAGGAAGAGGAGACAGCGTTGATCTGACGGTCAATTTTGAGTTCAGAGTCCAGAATGATTCCGAGGTTGCGTGCGTGGTCCGTGGGGGAGGGTGGGTTCCCGAGGGCCGGGGGCCACCAGGTGTTCCAGGAGTTGGGGTGTGGGACCATGATGAGTACTTCGGTTTTGTCCGTGTTTAGTTGTAGGCAGCTGTTCTGAATCCATCTGGCGACTGCTTCCATTCCTTCTTGGAAGTTGTGTTTGGAGATGTTGGGTTCATTGGATAGGGAGAGGATGAGTTTGGTGTCGTCGGCGTACGATACGATGTTGAGACCGTGTGATCTGACGATGGATGCGAGCGGTGCCATGTAGACGTTGAACAGGGTCGGGCTGATGGAGGATCCTTGGGGTACTCCGCAGGTGGTTGGCGGTGTGGGTTCTGAGAGGAAAGGGGGGAGTCTGACCCATTGCGTTCTGTCAGAGAGGAATGAGCGAATCCAGTCGAGAGCCTTGTTCCGGATTCCCGCGTTGTGGAGTCTGCAGGCTATGGTACGATGAGAGACTGTGTTGAAGGCCGCGGAGAGGTCCAGGAGGATGAGGGCCACTGTCTCTCCTCTGTCGAGGATGGAGCGGATGTCGTCTGTCGCGGCAAGAAGGGCTGTTTCGGTGCTGTGATTCTTCCTGAAGCATGATTGGGAGGAGTCGAGGATGTTGTTTTCTTCTATGAAGGAGGCGAGTTGACTGTTGACGGCTTTTTCCATGACTTTCGCCTGGTACGGGAGTAAGGAGATCGGTCTATAGCTCTTGAAGTAGGTGGGGCTTGACAAGGATTTTTTCAGGAGAGGATTGATCTCGGCGTGTTTCCAGTTGTCGGGGAAGGAGGCGGTCTAGAAGGAGCGGTTGATGATTTGAAGTTCAGGGGCGATGATGTCTGCGCTTCTGAATATCAATGCCCCAAATACAAATTCACCCAAATTTTCTCATACCTTCTTTGCTCTCTTGGCAAGTGTGGAAGTAGATATTATATTGGGTGGAGACCTTAATACCATTCTGGAGCCAGCATTACCTCCACCAGTACACATCAGAGTAGTAAACCCAATACTCTGGAGGACCTACGCTATATCATGGATTCCCATGTCCTTAGCGATATATGTCGCACCCACCATCCTGAAGCCATGGGGTAAACCTTCAATTCTGCTCCACATAATGTGTGGACTTGAATTGATTGTTGGCTACTCTCCGCCAATACTTCACTTTGGACCTCTGCTGTGCAACATCTTCCGCCCACCTTGTCTGACCACTGCCCTGTTGTACTGGAATTACACATACCTTACAGAGGCAACAGGGGATACTTGTGGAGGTTTCTTGCTGACGTCCTCCATGACCCGTTGTTTCGCTCATAGGTACGAAACCCCATTGTCGAATATTTTGCATTGAATGAGGGTACTGTGGCTACTCAGGCTACCCTCTGGGAAGCTTTTAAAGTTTACATTTGCGGCGTATGTCTGTCCAAACATGTGGGCATCTTGAGGGATATTTGCACCCAATTGCCCCAGATTGAGTCAGAGCTGCGCGATATTGATCATACAGCTTCATCATCCGGCTGTTCCCCCAGCCTCCATAGCCGCACTGTTTTGTTGACTGAGTTTTGCGGACAGGGAAATAGCCTACATGGGGAAACACGCCACTGCTAGGTGCTATGGAGAGGGCAAGAGCCAAGGTCGCACCTTGGCACGCTTACTTTGTCCAAACTAATCTACCGGGTACATTACAAAACTTTGTACATCTACTGGGATCAGTGTAATGAATAATGAGGACATATTGGCAGTACTGCAACGTATTATGCACATTTATATACCTCCCGCTCTTCAGGCCTTGAGACTGAGATCGCAGACTTTCTCAGAAACTGCAATGGTGTGGTTAACGTGTGGGCAGCTTAGTTTCCTGGCTGAACCATTGGCGACTGAAGAGCTAGTGCAGGCAATCGATTCTATTGACGGGACTCAGTCCCCTGGACTCGTTGGTTACACTTGAGAGTTTTATAAGGCATATAAGCACTTACTGGCCCCACGCCTTCCCGCCCTATATGCGGGGTCCTGGAAGACAAGTTCCTTACCTCCTACGCTTCGAGAGGTGGTACTTACTCTATTACTGATGCCAGGCAAAGACGAAAGGCTATGTTCCTCCTATCGCCCACTCTCCCTCCTCAATCTAGACAATAAAATCCAGGCTAAAGCTCTTGCTATCAGACTGTCTCTGTTGATGGAGGAGATGGTCTCCCCTGTACAGTCTGGTTTTGTCAAACATAGGTCTACCTCTCAATCTACGGACGATATTTGCTGTCCTAAATAAAGCGTCTCCAACCACTCCTGCAGCATTGACTTTATTAGACGCCGAGAAAGCTTACGACTCCCTGGAATGGCCCTTCCTCAGATCGATGCTGTCGAGGCTAGAGATGCCTAGCTGTGTTATCGCCATGGTCATGCTCCTGTACACAAATCCACTGGTTCGGCTAAGGATCAACGGCTCTCCTACAGATACTTTCATCACCAGAGGTACACAGCAGGGCTGCCATTTATTTCCCCTTCTTTAGGTCGAGCCTGAGCCAGTGCGCATGCGCTGCGAGGCTTCTTGTAAGCACTCTAAACTACTCTGTGTGGGTCTGACTCCTCCCAAACATAGTATTGGCTTTTGCGTGTGTTTTTCAGTAATGAAAGCACGCAAATGGCTAAAGGCGGGTGCATGTCCCACCTTCTTTTTTTAATGTTCACTCCACGGCGTTTTGCTCTCGGGAGCGAGCAGCAGCGCGCAGGGTGGCAGCTGCATTCCTCATGGGTCAGGTTACACACAACGCGCCGTGCTTTAGCTTTTGCTTGTTTTCCACGGTCGTGATGGCACGTCGTTGCTTTGACCTCAACATGACATTCCTCTTCTCACTGCAGGCACAATAGGATGTTTTCTGCTTTACTCCGACGTGTTTTTCTTGGCTTTCATAAGGCATTGTTTTGCTGTCTTTGCATGACGCTGCTGTTAGGATGGCTGTTTTATTTGAATTGTTTTGTTCCGATGACACATTCCAATGCTTTCCCCAATAATCTCGCTTTGCTTGGATCCACTAACCAATGTCCGATGGAACCGTGATCTCTATCGCCGCTAGACGCCGGCGCTACAATTATATTTAAGGTCATTATTTTCTTTGCCTTCATGTCACAACTTTAGTTTTTTAAATATAGCGGTTCGATTGAGGGTTGCCGTGTTCTCTGTGATATAAATTCAGGTGTAAGCTCTAACTACAGAACTCTGAGAAGTGTGCACTATTGAGCTGAGTTTACAATGGACTGCTTGTCACTGGGACCTGCCAACCCGCAACCCGTGGTTACAAGCGGTAGCAGCCAGTGCATTATCCCACAGAGCTCGGTTATTTTACGAGAAGTGATAGGTTTTGCCCTGTCCTTGTTGTGCACGTTTGCACTCATCAGTTTTCGCCGTCTTAGTCACTTCGCCATTGTCCTGCTCGTTTTGTGGCAAGTGCATCTACCGATGCATTCATCTGTTCATCCGTGCACGTGTACCGTAGGTCTGGGTTCTGCACCAGGCACGAGAATGGCTGCAGCTTCCAGGCCTCCGCTGCTGCAGTCCGCAAGGACCATGTCTTCAAGTGTGTTATAAAAAGCATCACATGACCTGACCTCACCAATAACCTTCATGTTCTTTAACTCGACCTCCCCTCTCCCTCGCTCTCTCTCACACACGTGCTTTCACTCTACTTCTCTACCCCCTCACTATCCGTTAGTCTCGCTCTCTGTGCTTTTCTGTCTTCCTTTCCCTTCCCACTCCCTCTCTCACTCCCTTCCATATATTTCTTGTGTAGCCTGTGCCTCCTCACTCTCTCCCCCTCTGGCGCTTACAACTTCTCTCTTTTCTCCCCCAACAACCCCGTGCTCTCGTTCTTCCTCTCTCCTGCGTTCTCCTCCTTCCCACTGTCTCCCTCTCCCACTGCCTTTGTTGTACTCTGTCTTTCTTCTCGTTCCTCTGCCTCTCTTTTCAGTCCCCCTGTTTCTTGCCCTTTCTGTTTCCCTGCTACTCTCTCTCTCATACCCACATTTTGTCCCTTTTCTCTGTCTTTTGCTCCCCTCTTCTCTCTAACACCCACTGCATCACTGTCACTCTTTTTCCTTCTCTTCTTCCTCTCACCACTATATTTCCTCCTTTCTCTCCTTTTCTTCTCCCACACCCACGCTCTCTCCCAGATTCGCCTTCTTGCGCTCTTTCTAGTCTTCTTTCTCCCCTCACTCCCAGTCTTCCTTTCTTCTTCCCCTCTTCACACCCGTTCTTCCCTGTCCCTACCTAGGCGCTGACGTGCATGATCTCTCGTGGTAAGGGGCTTCCCGCCCCAGTTGCCAGGGGTTTTCACTCGGGATCTGAGGATGCTGCACATGGTCGAGATACGGGAGCCGGGTTGATTGCCTACAAGGGCAGTCATGTGTTCTCACAGCTGAAGTTTATATTTATTCAGTCGCTCAATGTAGTGTTGGTATGCACATATGTATGTAACGCGTGTGTAGTGCACACATGCCAACAAAGAATTCCTCAGGTCACTTGATCCGTTTGCAGTTTTATATTGCTCTTATTTATTGTGTACTCCACCCAAAGATGTACATGAGCACCAGTTAGTATTATCTTCGCTCCTTCCTTCCACCTAGGCTTCCCAAGAAGTGTCAGACCTCGTGGAGATAAATTGCCTTAGAACAGGCTGTATATGTTATAATTAAAATGTAAATCAATTTATAAGAGCAAAGCTTCAAGCACACGTGGTTAAAAAATTGTCCAGCGCAACTACCACTGTTAAACGAAATGTGACTGGTTGCTCGGTCTTATTTCTGATGCTTGTAAACTCGCAGCTTGTGTGCTGCATGGCTAACCACTTATATGGTCCCAAAGGCAAGACCTATTGGCTATGCCAATGCTTGTTTTATTATAGCAAAGGACCCCTTAGTCGGACACTTACAAGAACAACACCTACACCGTGGTCTCAAACTTAACCACAGTCTGCTTCTGCTCTCTATTTATGCAGATGACATTCTGCTGTTTGTTCGCCACCCTTCCAACAACCTTCCTCCTCAAATCCACAAGATCCTTCGGTTTGGTGGTCTTTCGGGTCTCCCCATTATTAGGACCAAGTCCGAGCTCTTGCCACTTACTGACAGCACTACGCCGGTACAGATGGACTATCTATTGACTTGGGGTGCGGAATCTACCAGATATTTAGGCACCCACCTACACAGGAATAGGGATGAGGTGCTCCAACTCAATTATGGCCCGGCCGTTGATAGACTCTTCACAAATAGAACACTGGATTAAACTTCCCTTATCTATGGCAAGCAGGATAGCAATCATTAAAATGATAGTCCTTCCTAGATTCCTGTATCTCTTTCTTAACATTCCAGTTCCGCTTACATCACAGTTCTTTACTTCTCTCTGTAGTCTTCTACTCCGGCTCATCTGGGCTGGCCACAAACCCTGCAATTGTTGGGACACTCTAACGCTGCCCTATAAACAGGGAGGCTTCGGCGTCCCAGATTTTCCCCTTTACTATCTCGCCGCTCAATGTCAGTATACATATCGTTGGTACCATCTAGATGCCCGTTTCCTTTATCTCTGACCAGAGAGACCAGCTTGGTGACACCACTTTCATCGATAATGCCAATATTGCCGAAAGGCACCCTATTAGATGTTTCAGACATCCAAACCATATCCACCACTTGCTGGGCATAGCGAAAGCTCTGCAGGGTCCTTGGAGGCGGTCTCCTGTATTCCCCAGCCTTACCATTAGCAGATAACCCTTGACTTCCCCCTACTAGCGAGAAACTTGTCAAGCACACATTATTATGCAATGGCCTTCATACCATCGGAGACATGTTCCCTGAAGTTCAGGTGCTTACACATGAAGATGACGCCTGTTTTCATGATACCTCATACATGGACCATTTCATTTTACAATGCCTACAGAACACGCTCCGATCCCACCTTCCCACATCTCCCCTTGCCCCTGCTGATTTTCCCCATTGATAGACTTGTCTCCACATTATATTGTGCAAGCCCATCCATGAAGCCCGATTCCAATAAACGTGCTAGGGAGGCTTGGAGCGCTGATTTTGGAGGACCACTAACAGACTAAGTATGGTTGTATGGCTGTTCACAGATGAAACACATCTTTGTAAATCATACACAAGCTTTTACATTTCAAGTTTCTGCACAGGGCCTACATCACCCCCACAGATAGTGCACCTTCTGACCCCTCACATTCCTTGAACTGTCTAAAGTGCAACACTCCAGGCGCAGACTTTGTGCATCTAACGTGAACATGCCAACAAGTGGGCCATTACTGGTCCTCTATCTTCTATCTCCTCTCCATTATAACGGATGGCGTTATCATACCGGATCCTATGGTGGCATTACTTCTTGCAAAATGTGAATTGGCCTTACACTGGGAGCACTCCTACGGAGACAGCATGGCTCCAGAGCATGTCAGACTGCTACAAGGTTAGCAAAGACTATGCACAATTACAGCCACATACCTCTCGGCCTAAAGATGTCTGGCAGCCCCTGAGAGACTACTTGCTTTCTCTGGAATTCAATGACTTTAACTGACCAAATTATTATTATTTTAATGTGTGATTCCCTCTTGGGCGTTACCTTTTCACTATGTCTGCACAACCCTCTCATTGTATTCCTTATGTGATCTTTTCCTATGTTATCAACACTTCCCATTTCGAAATTGTCTTAATACTCATCATGGACCGATATAATTGATTTACCATGCCTGATATTTGTACCTTTACATTGCGATGCCTTTTGCTTTCTTATGATTGTATTCTTCTTTTGTTCTGTTGATGTACTTTGTATTGTTGAAATTCAATAATCATTTTTTTTTTTTTTTTTTTTTTTTAAATCGGGGTGGCACCCGGCGGGTGGTGGAGGGGAGAGCCGCCCCGTGGAGGGCACCGGTGGGGAAAGCCACCCCGTGGAGGGGGGAGCCACCCGTCAGAGGACGCAGGTGGGGGGGCCAAGGCGCAGATGGGGGAGCCACCCCGCGGAGGACGCAGGTGGGGGGAGCCACCCCGCGAAGAGTGCGGGTGGGTGGGGAGCTACCCCGCGGAGGGCGCGCCACCCCCCACCCAGAGGGCGCGAGAGGTGGGGGGAGCCACCCCCCACCCAGAGGGCACGAGAGGGGGGGGTGGGGGGGAGCCACCCCCCCCAGAGGGCGCGAGAGGAGGGGAGCCACCCCCCCCCCCCGAGGGCACGGGGGAGCCAACCCCCGAGGGCGCAGGTGGGGGGGGGAGCCACCCACCCAGAGGGCGCGGGTGGGGGGGAGCCACACCTCAGGGGAGCGGGTGGGGGGGGGGAGCCACCCTGCAGGGGAGCGCACCCTGCAGGGGCGCAGGTGGGGGGGAGCCACCCGTCAGAGGACACAGGTGGGGGGGCCAAGGCGCAGATGGGGGAGCCACCCCGCGGAGGACGCAGGTGGGGGGGAGCCACCCCGCGGAGAGTGCGGGTGTGTGGGGAGCCACCCCGCGGAGGGCGCGGGTGGGTGAGACGCCACCCCAGAGGGCACGAGAGGAGGGCCACCCCCCACCCCAGAGGGCGCGAGAGGAGGGGGCCACCCGCCCTCCAGAGGGCGCGAGAGGAGGGCCCCCCCAGAGGGCACGAGAGGAGGGGGGCCACCCCCCACCCAGAGGGCGCGAGAGGAGGGGGGCCACCCCCCACCCAGAGGGCGCGAGAGGAGGGGGGCCACCCTGCAGGGGCGCGGGTGGGGGGGATGCCACTCTGCAGGGGCGCGGGTGGGGGGGGATGCCACCCTGCAGGGGCGCGGGTGGGGGGGGATGCCACCCTGCAGGGGCGCGGGTGGGGGGGGGGATGCCACCCTGCAGGGGGCGCGGGGGGGGGGGGGGAAGCCACCATCAAGGGGCCCGGGGAAGCCACCCTGCAGGGGCGCGGGGGAAGCCACCCTGCAGGGGCGCGGGGGAAGCCACCCTGCAGGGGCGCGGGTGGGGGGGAAGCCACCCTGCAGGGGCGCGGGTGGGGGGGAAGCCACCCTGCAGGGGCGCGGGTGGGAAGGGAGCCACCCTGCAGGGGCGCGCACCCTGCAGGGGCGCGGGTGGGGGGGAACCACCCTGCAGGGGCGCGGGTGGGGGAGGGAGCCATCCTGCAGGGGCGCGGGTGGGGGAGGGAGCCATCCTGCAGGGGCGCGGGTGGGGGAGGGAGCCACCCTGCAGGGGCGCGGGTGGGGGAGGGAGCCACCCTGCAGGGGCGCGGGTGGGGGAGGGAGCCACCCTGCAGGGCGCGGGTGGGGGAGGGAGCCACCCTGCAGGGGCGCGGGTGGGGGAGGGGCCACCCTGCAGGGGCGCGGGTGGGGGAGGGAGCCACCCTGCAGGGGCGCGGGTGGGGGAGGGAGCCACCCTGCAGGGGCGCGGGTGGGGGAGGGAGCCACCCTGCAGGGGCGCGGGTGGGGAGCGACGCGGCGGGGGTGCGACGTGGCAGGGGCACGGGTGGGGGGAGCCACCCTGAAGGGGTGGGGTGGGAGCCACCCTGCGGGGGTGCATGGGGAGGAAGCCACCCTGCAGGGGTGCGTGGGGAGGAAGAAAGTAATGCAGGGAAGAAGCACAAAAGAGCAAACATCACAGAGGCGGTGAAGGAGAAGCACACGATTGAGAGAGCAAAACAGCACAAACAGGGAAAGAGGGACACTGGGGAGACAGCTGGAAAAATATGTACTCTCATACTGTGCTTAAGAAAAAGAAAAAAGTAGTTCCCTAAAAGTGATCAGCAGAAGGACACACGTAAACTGACAAAGCCCCAGGAGAGGGAAAGACACAGGACTGAAGGGGCAAGTCTTTAAATAAGAAGCAGACCAATGAAAGTGAGATTTTAGCCAACCTATGGTAAGCAATGGGTGGGATGCAAGCCGCATTTTTGTTCTTGGTAAAAGAACCAAGGAATAAAGCCACCATAAATGGCGAGGCACCACGGCTGTTAGTAGGTCTGATTACCACAGCCAAATGTGCTACAGAAGTGAGCTGCAAACTTCTCAGAAATTAGCTACAGTTCCATTCTTGTGCAGGAAAAGGGGGTTGCATGGAAAATATAGAAGTGGGTAGTGGATATAGGAGTATGCGTTTTTTAGGTCTCGCCTGAGCCAGCGCATGCGTTGCTCTGGCGAGAGTTTTAGTAAGCGGGTTTTGGAAGTGCAAACAGCACTGGCGACCAGCTTGCGTTCACGTGAGCATGCACGCGCGTCACGGGTCATTAAGTGCATCGCGATCGCGATCACTTTCACGGCTTTGAAGTAAAGAAATAGATTATTTTTCTATTTCTTTACTTTTGCTATAATCGCGGCACCCGCGCTTAAAGTAAAGCGCAGGTGCCGCGATTATAGCAAAAGTAAAGAAATAGAAAAATATCTATTTCTTTACTTTTGCTACAATTGCGGCACCGGCGCTTTACTTTTAACATTAAAAGTAAAACGCGGGTGCCGCGATTATAATGGTGTAGCCAATAGGTCTCGCTTTTGGGACCTTATAAGTATTTAGTTATGCAACTGTTGCATGGCTAAACACTTATAAGGTCCCAAAGGCGAGACCTATTGGCTATGCCAATGCTTATTGTTTAAAGCAAGGCTGATGCATCATGGTGTTTGCTAGGATTGGTTCGAGAAACAAGCAGACTTCGGGAGAAGGGCTTGGGAAGTAGCTAAGTTTCTGTGACCAAGAAAGGCAAGGAAGAAGCAACTGCTTCAAAACTGAAGTCGGAGAGCCAGCTACTTCAAAATGAAAGTAGGGGAACGAAAGATTCAAGGGCCAATGTGTCTCTTGTGGTTACTCTCCGGTTTACCTTCAGACTTTGATGGATAAGACGACAGCTCTTATACAGTTTCATACACCCACCTTCTGCCTGATGATCAATATCTCACCAGATTTATTAAGAAACCTTACAAATGTATTGCTGTTCAATGTTGGTGTTTAGCAACTGCTCATTTAACCCTGGGCACATTCCTGAGGTTACCCACTCCTTAATAAATTAAAGGAAAAAAATAAAGTTTGTGTCGGTTCAGACCTCCGCGCCAAAATGAACACCTCTTGGATATTAGAACTATTATCTAAACTATTACAGAAACCTACAGGTTCACAGCTACAGAGCTTTGCTGAACCTAACAAAATCTTAGGTGAGATTTCACCCTCACTGGGGGCAGAAACTGCCTTGTTGGACATCCAAAACACTATCCTGAATATTATTGTCTAAGGTGACCCTTCCCTGTTTAATCTGTCAGCAGCATTTGATACTTTAATTGACAAAACCTACAGTGCAAGGTAAGTAGCCTGTTTGGCATGTCAGCGGGTACATGGTTGGAGTCTTTCCTTAGTGAATACAAATCCATCTTCCACACAGAGTGGTCCAGTCAGAGAACTACTACCTTCATTCCCTTAAGAAAATAAAACACTTACTGTCATTGGACCTAAAAAATAGCTGCCCATGCCTCAATCGTCTCTACAAGTGCTTGTGGAATGCCATCCGAACTGATCTTCTCTGGCTCTCATCAGAGCAGTCCTGCACCATAGCCAGAATAACCGCAGTGAAGCACAAATAAGACTACAACATGCTGATCCTGTGGGAGCTTTCTTGGCTGCCATTCAAAACTGTAATTCAATATAGGCTGCTTGACATGTAAAGCACTTCACCTGAACAAAAACCAGGTTACCTTGCCAACCAACTTACCATAACTGGGAGAGTAGAATCTTCAAGAAGTAAAACCACACTACAACTTGAATCCACAAATTCAAATCACTGGCCTTAACACAATCCTTCACTGGTGCAACAACCATTTTGTGGAACTTCCTAACTACAGAACTGAGGACCCAACCTACCACCTTTTCCTTTGCAAAGGATTTGAAAGGCTAACTTGTTCAAACTGCATTTGAGCTGAGTCCACGTCATGGTATCCTAGACTGATCATATCGCTCGACTCGAATTATTTCTCCCAGCCCTTAATCTACTCTCCTGCTGCCCTCTACATACCTGATCAGCTCTTCTCTTAGCAGCTTAACTGTGATCTGCGCATCTTACGTTGATTATACCTGGTTGTTCTTATGTAAACGCAATAAATATGGTTTCAAAATAGCCATGATAAAGCACCTAAAATAAGTCAAAACAAATACTAATAGTTTAGCCTTGGATTTTCATTTCTATCGTAACGCACAGAGAAAAACTAGATTTCTCCTTTCTGAAATTGACTGGGCCACTGTAGCTAGGGCTACAATCACTCCAAATAAGATTACAGGAACGCCCTGCCATAATTAATCTCCCAAGCCAACACATCAAACCTCCAAACTGTACAGAACTTTCACAGTGTGATCACGTTTCTGAGGCGGTGACCAAAATGCAGTGGTTGAGCATGGCTTTCAGTGTAAAACTTGGATCATTTGAGTCTGCACACCAAGGAATTCCCCTACGTATCAGGCAGAGAAATGTGTACCTTCAATTTCAAGATGGTTCCAAAGATAAGCAAATAAAAAAAATACTGTTCCACCAAAAAGTTGAACTAAAAATGTGATGTTCCCATCAATTGATTTCCCAGCTAAGAATATGCATTTTATGAGAGGCACCGATGAACGTATGTCATTAAGGAAACAGTTAAAACATGCTACCGTGGTATTCTCCAAGCGCTTTGTTGCCATTTTGTTTCTTAGTAGGTGCTATATAAATATTTTGCAATTTGATGTGTGAAGCAACGGGATGCTCTTGTGTTCAAGCATAGTAGTCAGACCCAAGAATCAATAAAGCTTTAACGGGTAAGGGCATGCTGCGGGGTCCAAAACAGTAACAACCCCTTGAGAAATTAGCATGAGTTGAGCTGGGGAAGCAGCTGAGCAATATTAAAGGAGGGTAGTTTCAATTCTACTGTGGGGACTGGCCAGTCCCGTCTAGCTCCGCTTGGGAAACAAGAGCTGAGTCAAGAGTGGCACTAGGTGGTACGAGCTGAACTGCAAGTAGCAATGGGCAGCGGGATCTGATCTGGGAATAGCGACGGGCAGAACGAGCTGAGCTGGGAAACAGCACTAGCTCAGCTGGGGAGTAGCGCGGAGTAAGGTGCAGCAAGCGAAGTATGAGGAAGGCACCTAGCAGTAGAGGTGGGCGGCGTGAGATTAGAAATAAACAGCCACGGTGTAGACCTGGTAGTGAGTCCTGAAATGGTGAGTAGAATCAGCAGCATGACAAGGCACTCTGCCCCATGCTGGTATGTAAACCGGTCAGAGCATGATGAATTTGCGGGGAGAGCTGAGCAACAGAAATGGAGCAGAGTTAAGAACTGGTAATACCTGTGCTTGGAGACACCTCTGCAATATTAGCTCAGATGGGGTTGAATTGGGCAATATACATTGAGGAGTAGAGCTGGTATTAACTGAGCTGGGGGGATAGTTCTAAGAACTTATCTCTGATAAGAGTAGAGCTGGGCAGTATTAATTGGAAAGTGGAGCTGGAATAGAGGCGGGCAACGTAAACTGTGCGGTATGAACTATTATTAGGTGAGTTAGGGCGGAAGCTGGGATGTCACAGAGCCGGGTAGATTTGGGAAGTAGAAGCTGAGCTGGCAGAGTTGCATGAATGTGGTGCACAGTTGACGATGAGGGTAGGGGTAGAGCTGTGAGAGGTAGAGCTGTGCAGCATGCCCTGAGAAGTACACTTTATGAGCCGGGCTGGTGGGCAGAGCAGGCGTGTGATCTGAGATGGGCGGGGGGCGGGCAAATGGAGATGGGCAGTATGAGCCGACATGGGGTAGGAAGGACACAGATGGGTGGAGCTGGGCAGTATGAGCGAGATGGGTCAGAAGTGATAACTTACTTTTCTATACAGCTATAAATAAAGCATTTGACATTTGTAGGCGTTGTAAATAACTCCGGTTCCTGGGACACTCTTTACGGTAGTTGGGTATTGTAGTATGATTTGTAGAATAATGTAAGCTTGGGGGTGGGGGGCTACTTTAACGATCTCTCCCCTCCCCGAAGGAGGTCAGGCAACATGGGGTGAGGGTCCTGCCCCCGGCTGTCACACTGCCATCAGGGGGCACACCTAGACCCTACCACTGGACGAGGGGGGTCCTGCTCCTGTCATCGCCCACGGCCGCATAAACAGGCCCCGTTCCCCTCCCGTCTATCCCCGCCCTTGCGCTCCTGCGCCCGGGCATCCTCTCACCTGTCCCCCGGGGCAGGAGCCGAGAGTCCGGCAGGGCAGGCTGAGGGAAACAACTTCTCTTGGAAACACAGACGGCGCACCGGAAGCGCTCAGCACTCCGAATTACGTCACTTCCTCTCGTGCAGCCGGTACTGGTGGTGGGGGAGGGGGGCAGGAGTAGATGTGGAAAAGAGACTAAACGCAAAAGAAAGATGAAGTCTATAGCGACTATTGAAAGAAAGACCAACCGAGAAAACACAGCAGCGACGAGCCTGTTAAACATGGAAGAAAGACTAGTACGGAGAAGACAGACTAACCAGGCAAACACAGCAGGGAAGAGCATGTTAAACATGGAAGAAAGACTACGTAGAAGACAGACTAACCAGGCAAACACAGCCGGGAAGAGCATGTTAAACATGGAAGAAAGACTACGCAGAAGACAGACTAACCAGGCAAACAGCCAGTCAGAGCCTGTTAAACATAGAAGAAAGACTACGGTGAAGACAGACTAACCAGGCAAACACAGCAGCGAAGAGCCTGTTAAACATGAAAGAAAGACTAAGGTAAAGACCGAATAATAACCAGGCAAACACAGCAGCAAAGAGCTGCTGATGAAAATTTTCCTAGTTAGCATGAAGGAAGGTTTCAATTCTATTAAGGTCGTGGAGGCAAGGATAATGCATTACTTTCTTCACTCTTTATTAACCCCTTGACCGCGATCGGAATTCCGCTCGTGTGCTGGACATTCCGATCGCGGGTGGGGTCGTGACGAGCTCAGCTCGTCATGCGCACAGCGCTACCGCGCAGCATGACGAGCTGAGCTCGTCATGAGCACGGAAGGGGTTAACAGCACGTTCAAAAATAAAGTAAAAAAACACATCAATGAACTACAACTCCCATGAACACTAGGAGTAACCATAGCCACCAACAGTCCAATCACATAACAGTCTGATAGTCCATATAATAAAGGCGGTGTTGTAGTCCTTCCTCTTCTTCACTGAAGGAAGTTAAGCCCGCTGGACCTTATTCCGTTTTAGACTCCGAACCTAAGAAGATATGGGTAAAACGTTAAAGACTCTCCCTTAAACAGTTCTTAGCATTGTATCCAAAATTCAGGAAACAAAGAATTGCACACTAAGAATATCATTGGACCTGGAAAAAACATCAACTGAATCCAGGGAGTATCCTAATCTCACATAGATATTGATGTATCATATAGGGACCTTTTGTCTAACAAACAATGTCAATACAACTTTCCCAATCATAACAATGAACCATAGTAGATACATAAAACCAGTACTTTCCTGACAAACACATGATCCCGTCCTGTTATCCGTAGAATCCATGTATCTTATAGCATAAGTCCTCCTAGGGAGGGGGGCATAGGTAGAGTATGCCAGGGGGAGGGGGGGGGGGGTAATCCTCACCTCCGCGTCCTTAATAGAATTGAAACTTTCCTTCATGTTAACTAGGACATTTTTTATTCTATGTCAGGATCGGAGGCGAGGATTATGCATTTTTAAAGTTTACTTACCACTAGAGAGGCTGCGTCATGGATTGGTTTGAAATAAAACTTTTTGAAAGTGGAATCAGATGACCAATTCGCCACATTCATAATATCTTCCAATCTGCCCCCTACCTGGACAGCCTTGGAAGCCATAGCCCCTCTAGTGGAATGCGCCCCAAACTCACTAGTATCGATGCCAGCCTCTGCCATGATCCATCTCACCCACCTGGCAATGGTCGGGGAGGACACGGCCTTGAAGGGTTTCTTAAAGGCAATTAGGCGTTGCCGTTCCCCTGGAGGCCGTACCTCCAATGTCATATCCTCGTAGGCCTTCAGGTGTCTGACCACACACAACTTAGGAGACTCGGGAAAAGCTGGATAGGATACAGTCCTGGTACTCATCTTCGTTCTCCTTGAGATGTTGAATGTGACCCTCTCAGGGGTGAAAATTCTAGCAGATAGGTCTAAGGCCCTCACATCTGAAGATCTCTTGCGGGAGATGAGGCAGAGCAGCGTAGCCAACTTCACCGATCTTTCCTTCCTGGGCAGGTACTGATTGTTCGGCCAAGAAGACAACTGGCGTAGGACTAGGTTGACGTCCCAAAGACCCACGTAGCGAGGTTCGGGGGGACGAGAAATCCTGATGCCTTTGAGTAGCTTACTCACCCAGGGGTGCTCCCCCATTGGAGCATTATTCACCGGTGTATGACCGCTGAAATAGCTGATCTGAAGGACTTGATGGTACAATAAGCCAATCCTTTCTGAAGAAGTTCACTATATCTGTAACGTTGGTGCCCATAGGATCCAGGTGTCTCTCCACACACCAACGTACCCATTTCCACCAAGCCGATCTATACCTTTTGATGGTCCCTGGGGCCCAGGCCTGCTGGATAAGGAATTCAGTCCCTTGCGAAAGTCTGACGTCCTCCCAGCGCCGCCTGAAATCCTCCATGCCATGAGGTGGATTTGGCCTTGGAGAACGAGAGGGTGTGGTTGGCCTAGAGGGTCCACCAGGATCTCTTCGTACGATGGAAGTCGTACCGGGGTGGCCCAAGCCAGCTCCAGGAGAGAGGCGAACCATGCCTTGGATCGCCAGATCGGAGTGTCTAGGATGATCGAGGCCCTCTGGCGCTGGGCCTGCACTACCACCCGCTGGATAAATAGGAAGGGAGGGAAGGCGTAGGCCAGAACCGTTTACCAATCCTGAAGGAAGGTGACTACTGCTTCCGCCCCCAGGTCTGGTCTCCAGCTGAAGTATCGGGGCAGATGAGCATTCCATCTGGAAGCAAACAGGTCAACCTGGCAAGGTCCCCAAAGTGTCGTCAGTGCTCGGAAAACTTTTGGGTCGAGTCTCCAATCGCTGGCGTTTCTGAAGTGCCTGGAGTTCCAGTCCGCTATGGAGTTCTGTGCCCCGTAGAGGTATTCGGCCGTCACGGAAATTTGACAGTGGAGGCAGTAGTGCCAGAAGTCTTTGGCCAGCTCCGCTAGGGCTCTGGATCGGGTGCCACCCAGTCAGTTGACATACTGCACCAGTGTTGTCCATCTGTAGAAGCACACAGCATGAAACTCTGTCCCTCGTAAGGGATCGAATGACAAACGATCCCGCCAGTAGTTCTAGGCAGTTGATATGGAGAGCCAGCTCCTCTTCTGTCCATCTGCCTCCCATGGAGATCGATCCGCATCTGGCGCCCCAACCCAGGCGACTGGCATCCGATTCTATCACCAGGTTCGGTGGTGAGTCAAAGATCGCCCGTCCGTTCCATGCTTCTGTGTGGTCTATCCACCACTGAAGCTCCGTCCTGGCTTCCTGTGTCAGAGATACTAGCTCGGAATATGTGAGTCCCCTCCGGAGGTGGGATGCCTTCAGTCTCTGCAGTGCTCTGTAGTGCAGCGGTACCGGAAAGATGGCCTGTATCGAGGATGATAACAAACCTACAATCCTGGCCAGCGGACGTAGAGAGATTCTGGCCCGTCTGAGAACCTTCCTCAGTTCCTTCTTGATCTTGGCGATCTTCTGCTCTGGTAGATTCAGGGTTGCCGCCCTGGAATCGATCCGGAAGCCCAAGAATAGCATGCTCTGCTGCGGGACCAGGTCCGATTTCTGCTGGTTGATGGTGAACCCTAAACTCTGGAGCAGAGATATGATGGTATTCAGATGCGTTATCAGTCGGGCTCGGGACTGATCCATCAAGAGGATGTCGTCCAAGTAGATAATCAGCCTGATGCCCAGGGTTCGTAGGTGCTCCACCACCGGCTTGAGGAGTTTGGTAAAGCACCAGGGTGCTAATGACAGGCCAAACGGGAGGGTCCGGAACTCGAAGACTGCCCCCTCCACTCAAATTGGAGGAACCTGCAGTGGGGGGGAAAAATGGGGACCGACAGGTATGCGTCCTAGAGGTCGAGATGCGCCAACCAGTCGTCCTGTAGTAATAGATCCCGGAGGAGGTGAATCCCCTCCATCTTGAAGTGGCGGTAAACTAGCCACTCGTTGAAGGACCTGAGGTTGATGACGGGGCGGAAGCCCTTGTCCTTCTTTTCTACTAAAAATAGGTTGCTTAAGAACCCCCTGGGAGGCAGCTCTGAGAGGCAAATTGCCCCTTTTGTCAGAAGGTCCTACACCTCCAGATCTATAAGGGATTCGTCCTGAGAAGAAAAGACCAGGGGACGGGGTTTGACTGCTTGTACTGGAGTTCTGTATAATTCTATGTGGTACCCCCTTACCATCTTCAGAAACCAAGGGTCTGAGGAGATATCTGCCCACTTGTGAGACAACATGCTTATTCTCCCTCCCAAACAAAGAGGTGTTAACAGACTGGTGCTTACCACTGTATCCGTTGGAGTTGTTGTTGGCTCCTCCGCGGCCCAGGTTGTTCCTGCCTTTTCTGCCACGGGAGGGGTAGAAGGTTCCTTGCCGGCCGTCCTGCCAGCCATTGTTTCACCTTGCCTGGGTTCTGTTAGGGCCTTGATAGGATTGGCGGCCGGCAGAGCGACCTCTGCCTCTTCTGGCCCCGCCAAAAACCTTTCCAGGAAAGATTTTCTTCATCGACGCCTGGGCCTTGTCAAGAGCTGAGAACGTGACACAAACTTTCGTAGCTCCTTGTCAAAGGGGTCGCCGAAGAGGGAGCCCTGGGCTACGGGACCTGCCTCTGAGGACGAGAGCTCCCCCAACTTAGGGTCTATCTTAAGAAGGAGGGAGCGACGACGTTCTGCGGAGAGGGCGCAGTTGGCATTGCCCAGAAGGTATACCGCCCTCTGCGCCCACCCCGCGACGCCGTCTGTGGGTAGGGGCTCACCTGACTCCATGGACCGGTCTGCAAGCTCTATGATTTCAGTTAACGGTCCCACCACATCCAGGAGCTTGTCCTGGCAGGCTCTCCATGATCTATCGATCCCCTTCTTGGGGTCCCTCATATATTTACTGAAGAAGGTGCACAGCTTAGGGTCTATCTCGGGGGTAACTGTGACCTTGTCAGCCAGTGATGGTCAGGAGCATTCTGACCTGAGGCGGGCCCTCACCTCCTTGCTTAGTGGCTGTCTAATCTTGTTGCCTACATACTACCCCTTTCTGTCAGGGACCCACTCCACAGAACGTGGCCTAAAAATACCCTTGGGGTCAAACATGTCGGAAGGGGCACCGTCCCCATCACAAGGATCGGAATTGGATGATTGCGGGCGCCAAAACCTGCCCGAATGTTGTGTCTCATCAGAGGAACTCTATTCTTCCTCAAAATCACCCTCCCCCATGTCGGGGAACTCCTCTTCGGGGTCGAAATCTGTGGCGACCTCGTTGCTGGTAACCCCGGGTATGTCCTCTTCCCGGTAGGGTGCCTATTACTATGGGCAGCCCCTCGCCGATGCTCCAGGTTCCTGTTCAGAACTGCTCAAGAAAAATAAAATCCCTATGCTGCCGGTAGCAGGAAACGAGGGAAATTAAAATATGTAAAATATGTAAATGGCCTATGCCCGTCGCACCTACTGCAGCGCGGTGTCAGGCGAGGGTTGGGGGGAAATTAGGCACAAGGGAGCGGCTGCTCAATTTCCCCAAGTGCGACGCAACCACAGGAGTGCAGCAAGCTGCTCTGAGGAGCGTCAGAAGCGCGTTAGAAGTGCGAAAGAGGGCCGCCTAGCGCACCCGCGTGGGAGCAAGAAACTGTCGCGCTCGGGCCAAAGAGCCTGCTGCGTTGTTGTGAAGCTGGGAAGCCGGTGGAAATGAAGCGCTCACAGAGCTTTGACACAATAAACAAGAGTAGCTCAAAATCAACACAGTACACATGCAAACGCCAGATAAGCCCTAACTCTAACCCCTTTAGTCAGGAAGAAGGAATGAAGGGACTTAACTGACGAGGCAGCAGTGAAGAAAGAGGAACGACTACAACACTGCCTTTATTATATGGAGTATTGGACTGTTATGTGATTGGACTGTTGGTGGCCATGGTTACTCCTAGTGTTCATGGGAGTTGTAGCTCATTGATGTGTTTTTTTTACTTTATCTTTGAACGTGCTGTTAATAAAGAGTGAAGAAACTAATACATAATCCTCGCCTCCGGTCCTGACATAGAAATGAAAAATTGTCTAGTTATCATGAAGGAAAGTTATAATTCTTTTAAGGTTGCGGAGGCGAGGATTATGCATGCATCACTTTCTTCACTTTTTATTAACAGCACGTTCAAAGATAAAGTAAAAAACACAATACATAACCACAACTCCCATGAACCACAGGGAGTAACCATGGCCACCAATAGTCCAATCAAGTAACAGTGCGAAAGTCTATATATTCCAGATCACGCTGTAGTCCTTCATCTTCTTCACTGGAGGAAGTTAAGCACGCTGGACATCATTCCGTCTTTGACTCTGAACCTAAGAGGATATGTAAAGAACGTTAATAACTTCTCTCATAACGTCTACCATTGAAGGCAAACAGTTCAAGAAGAAAGACAGCAAGTACTACGAGGAGAGTAAACAATATGACAATCATTATAAGACTGGTACATTAGGTGGTTCATTACCACCATTAGATACTAACTTACACCACATATCTGTCCGTCAAGAAGAAAAACAATGTTCAGAGAAACAACAATACATAACCATATACAGTTATTGAGCAGGACCCAAAGTACTTCCCTGTTAATCACCGAATCATGTTCTCTAACCTTCAGAACCAACGTAGAGATAACCTCATAAGTCCCCCAGGGAGGGCTGCATAGAGATAGCATGCCAGTGGGACATAATTCTCACCTCAGCGTCCTTAAAAGAATTGAAACTTTATTTCATGATAGCTAGGAAATTTTTCATTCTATGTCAGGACCGGAGGCGAGGATTATGCATTTTTAAAGCTTACTTACCATCAGTGCGGCTGCGTCATAGATTGGTTTAAAATAGAACGTTTTGAAAGTGTAATCAGAGGACCAATCTGCTGCATTCATGATATCTTCCAATCTACCACCTACCTGGACAGCTTTGGAAGCCATAACCCCCCTAGTCGAATGAGCTCCAAACTCACTGGTATCGATGCCGGCCTCTGCCATGACCCATCTCACCCATCTGGCAATGGTTGGAGACGACACAGCCTTAAAGATTTTTTTAATGGCAATCAACAACTGTCGTGCCCCTGGAGGTCGCACCTCCAATGTCATGTCTTCGTAGGCCCTCAGGCACCTGACCACACACAACCTAGGGGCCTCTGGGAAAGCTGGATAGGATACCGACCTGGTACTCGTCTTTGTTCTCCTTGAGATGTTGAATGTAACCCTTTCTGGGTTAAAGATTCTAGCAGACAGGTCTAATGCCCGCACATCCGAAGCTCTCTTGAAAGAGATGAGGCAGAGCAACATTGTGAGTTTCCCGGAGATTTCCTTCCTAGAAAGTTATTGGTTGTCCTGCCAGGATGACAACAAGCGCAGAACCAAGTTGACGTCCCAAGGACCCGCGTAGCAGGGTTCGGGGGATGGGAAATTCTGATACCCTTGAGGAGTTAACTTACCCAGGGATGTTCCCCTATCTGAACATTATTCACCAGTGCATGTCCCGCTAAAATAGCCGATCTGAAGGAGTTGATGGTACAATATGCCAACCCTTCCTGGAAAAGCTCCGCCAAGAAGTTAATGTCGGTAAGGCTGGTGCCCACGGGATCCAAGTGTCTCCCAAGACACCAATGTACTCATCTTCTCCAAGCCGATCTATACCGCTTGGTAGTCCCTGGAGCCCACGCCTGCTGGATAAGGAATTCAGCCCCCTGCGAAAGTCTGACATCTTGCCAGCTCGCCTGAAATCCTCCATGCCATGAGATGTAGATGGCCCTGGAGAACCAGGGGTTGTGGATGGCCTAGTGGATCCAACAGGATCTCGGCGGACAATGGTAGTCGTATCGGGGCGGCCCAGGCAAGCTCCAGGAGAGAAGGGAACCATGCTTGTGATCGCCATATCGGAGTGACCAGAAACAGCGAGGGCCTCTGGCGCCTGACTTGCACTGCCACCCGCTGGATGAAGAGAAAGGGAGGGAAAGTATAGGCCTGTTACGTCGACCATTCTTGGAGGAAAACATCTACTGCCTCTGCCCTCGGATCCGGTCTCCAGCTGAAGTAGCGGGGAAGGTGAGTGTTCCATCTGGAGGCAAGCAGATCCACTTTAACACGGACCCCAAAGTGCCGTCAGTGCCTGAAATACCTTCGGGTCGAGTCTCCAGTCGCTGGCGTCCCTGAGGTACCTGGAGTTCCAGTCTGCTACAGAGTTCAGCGCCCCCGGAAGATATTCCGCTGTTACTGAAATCTGTAGCTGGAGGCAGTAAAGCCAGAAGTCCTTGGCTAGTTCCGCCAGGGCCAGAGAGTGGGTGCCACCCGGCCGGTTTATATATTGCACCGCTGTCATGTTGGCTATCCTCAGGAGCACACAGCACGATACCCTGTCCATCGTAAGGGAGCGAATAGCAAACGATCCCACCAATATTTCGAGACAATTGATGTTGAGAGTCAGTTCCTCCTCCGTCCATCTGGCTCCCCAACCTCCCCAACCAAGATTCTATCGCCAGGTCCGGGCGGGAGCCAAAAATCGCCCAGCCATTCCATGCTTCCATGTGGTCGACCCACCACTGGAGCTCCGTCCTGGCCTCTGATGTCAGTGTCACCAGCTTGGAGTATACGAGTCCCCTCCAAAGGTGGGCCGCCTTCAGTCTCTGCAGGGCTCTGTAGTGGAGCGGTCCCGGGAAGATGGGCTGTATCGAAGACGATAACAAGCCAGCAATCCTGGCTAGTTGACGCAAAGAGATTCTGTCCTGTCTGAGAACCTTCCTCATTTCTTTCTTGATTAGGATATCTTCTGCTCCGGTAAGCTCAGGGTCACTGCTTTGAAGTCTATGTGGAAACCTAAAAATATCATGCTCTGCTGAGGGGCAGGTCTGACTTCTGTTGGTTGATGATGAACCCTAAGTTCTGAAGGAGAGATATGATGGTATTCAAGTGAGCCAGCAGGAGATCTCATGACTGGTCCATCAGTAAGATGTCGTCCAGGTAGATGATCAACCTGATGCCCAGTGTCTGGAGATGTTCCACCACTGGTTTGAGAAGTTTTGTAAAGCACCAGGGTGCTGACGACAGGCCGAATGGGAGAGTCTGAAATTTGAAGATTTGCCCCCTCCATTCGAATTGGAGAAACCAGCATTGAGGGGGAAAGATAGGAACCATCAGGTAGGCATCCTTGAGATCCAGACGCGCTAATAAGTCATCCTGAAGAAGCAGGTCTCTGAGGAGATGGATCCCCTCCATCTTGAAATGGCGATAGACCAGCCACTCTTTGAAGGACCTGAGGGTGATGACAGGGCGGAAGCCCTTATGTTTCTTCTCCACTAAAAACAGGTTGCTTATGAAACCCCTGGGATGTAGATCGGAAGTGCATACCACTCCCTTGGCCAGAAGGTCAGGGGTGTAGGAGACACTAAAATTCTGGGGGGGACAGGGACAACCTTGTGGACTTTCCAGTGACACTATACAAATCACCGCCCGTTAAACAAATACAATCGCATACTTTTGAAGTGAAATATTGAGAAAAGCAGGCATGTAGTCACAGTTTGCATGTATGCTTTATTGTTATTTACATTCACATAGTAATCAGACCAAATGTTAAAAAAACATGTATATGAATCTTACATCTCCATGCACCAAGCAAACAAAGGTCGCTGACTTAGGGTGGGGAGGTCATGTTTGCAAGTGCATTATGGTTTGAAAAGTACCTGCTGCTGCATTCCTGGTCTCCAGCAATTTTCAGGCAACAATAAAAATGTGTAGGTAATTTCGGTGATTAATGTTCTTTATTGAGAGAGATCAGAGGTTTGTCTAGTGGAAGTTTTGACTCATGGTAAGGTAGCCACAGTGGGGTAATATGCCTGCTGCAAAGAACATGTACCACGCAGATCACAAAATGCATATAATGTAAATAGGTCAGTGAGTTACTGGTTTTGTCTGAGAGATTCTTTTGGTATTTGCAGTTTATAAGTTAAAATCGTAACATTGAACAGTGAGCTATTAACCGTCATCAAAGAGCTGCATGAAAACTGCAAGGTATAGATTAGAACGTTATGATTTTTTCCCAGTCTTTCATTATCCTAATGTTGGAAAATGGGTTCATTAGGATAGAAATCAATTCTGATTATTAAAGAGAACCCCCCAACCATGGTGTTATGTTTTAAATTCTGAGTTTGTGCTTCTCTAGTGTTGCAAAGACATCCTGTGCCCAGGGCACTCCCCAACTTTTTGCTGACTGGTACTGGTGGTACCTGACTCTGACTGACCCTGGACTCTGCCTAACCAGGCCCAGGGCCAGTGCTATGCTGAAAGAGACACTTAAAAATACAGTGAAAACACCTACATACACTAGGGTGCACTATGGGTTAGGGTACCCCTATGATTGGCATGACCTCTCCTATAAGGCCCTAGTACATAATAGGGCAGGGGGATTAGAACTACCTTTAAGTCCCTAGTATATAATAGGGCATGGCAGTTTAGAGGCCAGCTGCCCTTTCTGCATTTGCATGTGTGCACTGCTGAACCCTGAGGTCAGTTTAAAAGTAGCCCTGTGTTGTAGGACTGCTTTTAAAATGCACATTGTGCCCAAACTCAACTTTTGGGTTTGGCGCACTTACAAATTGATAAACTACAATGTTGGGGCATATTAGGTATCCCCAGGGTTTCCCCTAGGTGTCCCAGGGGTGGGGGTGTCAGGTATCTACAAGGAGGACCCTCATAAAATGAGTTTTATTTGCCCTGGGTTTAGTGAAATTGCACATTTCACTGCCCACATTGTAGTAAAGTGCTTCTCAAAATCGGCTTTTGTGATAGGAGCACTGTGAAGTGAGGATCTGTAATATTTTGATATAATCAGAACCCCTAAAGTCTTTCCTAGGTATTCCAAGGGTGGGGGATCCTATAGGTATAAGCAGGGTCCTTATATAGGCCCTGGTATTGGAGAAATTGGCCAGTTCATTTTTCCATTGCAGATCCCCAGCCCATAGGTTAACATTGCAAGAGGTTATTAGTTAATAACTGGAGAAAGGAAAGCCATAAAACTAGGATTAAAGGACTCAGAAGAATGTTAATGATAAATGCAACAATGTGGTATTGTTGAATTTATTCTAAAATGTACAGACAAGAAGTTATAAGACTTTCTTGTCTGTAAGCCACAATTCAGCCCTCTAGTGCTCTGCCTTGATTGGTCAGAGGTAAGTGGATTAGTCTGGCTGTTTGAAGAGGTGATAAATGACCCCTGGGGTTAGGAAGCCATCTGGGAGGAGAGGTTGCTGGGCATAGGAATGCCAGAGCCAGGGGGAGGTGTAGTAAATAATGCTCTTCAAGAGAAGGAGGAGACAAGCTGGAGAAATCACTTTCATTTACACCTCTCCCCTGTGCCCCACAGCTGGATGGGGGGGATTAAGGAGGAATTACCAGATGTAAGGGGAGTGGACCTATGTAGATGAAGCCATCCTGTAGGCTAGTTTAGTTAGTTCTGCTCCCTCTGCTGGAAAATCAGCCATGCTGAATTTTGGAGAAATTGTGCTCTCTGGGAGAAAATAATGCCACACTTTAGAGGATGTGGTCATACCCTGGAGCGGTACCCTGCACCTCATTGGACAGGGGTGACCTCCTTCTTGACTGAGAGAACTTGGAATAAGTATCTGAAAGGGACAGAGCCTCTCAGATGATGCTGCTTCAAACTTGGGAGAAGAAGGGTTCCTGCTGAGGAGTTTGATTTGCACCAACCAGGCCCTGGACTCTGAAGATTGTGCCTGTTGCACAATCTTCAATTACAGCCCTGTGGACTACCTTGCTTCAAAAGGACTAAAGAGTGGACTCCCTGCAAGCTTAAGGTTAACAGAGCTCACCTGGACCACCACCACCAAGAATCCCCAGCCTGGAGAACTACCAGTGAATTTGTAAGGGTTTTGTCCAAGTGGATTGTGGGAACTGAAGTCCCTTTCAAGGACCATCTTGGAGATTCCAGACCCTTGCAGTATGTTTTGGACACTTTGAGACCCTTTGGGAAACTTCAGGAAAACGTTCCAGAGGTTTGGAGAAGTGTGGAGCAACGTTTGAAAAAAGCGCCATAAGTGGACCGACTCGCCCTGGCCAGCCAGGCCGGCAACCCTCAACCATGATTTGGCCTGCCGTCCAGGTTCCTCCCGCTGAAAAGCTCCAGGGGTCCATCTTCCAGAGTTTGACCGGGCGTAGGCAGAAACCCAAGCCGGCGAACCCTCACCGAATCCGGCCTAGTGAAGAGCATCGAGGGACCCCGCAAGAAAAAGCTCTGTAAACGTTTCTAATTCCGAACATAGAAAAGGTGACCGGGACCAACTACGAGAGCCAAGCCACCCACCATCAACTGTGTGCCGGCCTGGATCCCTGACTCGTCCCGCTGGAAAGCTCCGGAGGTTGGACTTCCATAAGTTTGACCGGTAGCTCGTCGCAAGGCAAGCCGGCGAACCCTCACCGAATCAGGACTGGCTTCAAGGGATCCCGGGAAGAAAAGCTCCAGAAAAGTTTCTAAGTCAGAAGGTAAAAGCTTTGACCGAGACCTACTGCAAGGAGTAGCCCCGCAGGGCTTCATCGCGGTTTGAGCAGGTCTAGCATGCCCAGATGTACCAATAGGCGCTATACGTTTCTATGTCCTATATAGTGCTAAATCTTTAAAAAGTCATATCCCTGGTTCCCTACATTGGATTTTTTTCATTTTAAAGAGAAAAATATTTCCTATTTTTATAAATTGGTGTTGGATTTTTATTGTGTGTTGTGTCTTAATTATTTACTGAATTGGTGTTTTTTAATGCTTTACATACCTGTCTTTGAAGTTAAGCCGGCCTGCTCACAGCCAAGCTACCAAGGGTTGAGCATGGGAATAATTTTCTAAGACCGGTACTGAGCCATATATTGAGGTAGTGGCCTTATTGCCGGGGACAGATATACATTTGACCCTACTAATAACCCACTTTCCGACATCCAGACAATGCATTCTTAAACAATACTGTCTACAAGTATGGATGACATGTGACTCCTACACCCTGTAGTTTTATGTAACATTTCGCATACACAGAATTACACACCTATGATTGACTGCCTCTGTGTAGTGTGTGTGATGTAAAGTGTTGACACCCTGCACTGGTATGAGTGGTGCTATATAACTAATTAAATGCATCTGAGAGAGTGGTTATGGAGACTTGAGCAGCACTATTAAAGGGTGATAGTGAGGGAATCCGTGGCGGAGCTGGGTTGTTGAATACCAAGGCTGTCTATTTGATTTCAGCTCCTGCCTCCTTCATCCACCAACATACTCTCCCTCCACATTATCTCACTCTTGCAGGTTCTTTCTCATCTTTGCTTTCTCCCTTTTCTCTGTTTTCCATATTTCCCTTCCTCCTTCTGCCCACACCCCTTGATGCCTTTCTCTCTCTTGATTGGTTTTACAGTCTGATGGTTTAAAAATGTACTGGTCTCTAAAAAAGAATGCAGTTGGGCCTCACCTGCAGACACTAGCTTAAATTAAGCATCATTGGCTTGCAGCCCACAAAGGAAATGCCAGAGTGGCTAGTCTGGCCCTTTCTGCATTGTATATCCTGCCTGAAGAGCAGGCAAGACACAAGGACCCCAGCCTTCTCCCTTCCGCATGATGTAGCACAGAAACATTACATATGACAAAAAATAAGGGCCACATGGTCAACCTCATCTCAAAGTCCCTGCCCCCTTTCTACCCAAAACAGTCTCCCAAGTTAACTGTTCTTACTCAGCACAACTTACTCTGGCGTAAATCAGAGTCCATTTTAATGTATCTTTTCCAATCCTTGTTACTTCTGCTGGGGTACTTACATTACTATTTCCATCAGAGTGAATGCTGCTTCAGAGCATCACCAGCTACTAGTCTCTTGTCTGTAATTGTCGGAGGGTTCCACTACTAAAGAATGCTTGCCAACTGCACTGTGTACAGCTTCTGCTCTTCCTCATTCATGCCTCCCCCCACGTACCCTCCCACGGTATGTAGGAATATAGAGCCTCCACAGGCAGGACTTGTTGCTCGTCGTCGTCTGTCAAAATCTCCCCCTCCTACCCGGCCCCTCTGCTCTTACCTGTACGGGCAGCGGCTGTTCGCATTAACTGTATTTGTTAAGTGCACACGTAGTTGAAAGGCAATGGAGTGCTTTACGTGGTCAAAGGCAGAGATCCAACCAGAAAGTGAATCTGGGTGGGAGGTCTTGGGTTCTGCGATGGGAGGTGGAGTCTTCACTGTGCTGTGATGTGTTCTTTAAAGATATGCATCTTCAGCTCCTTCCTAACTTGAAGCATACTTGGGGTGGTCCTAATGGATACAGGGATGTAATTACAGATCCTGAGTGTGTGGATGGGGTAGGCCTGTTTCCTCGTTGTTTTATTGGTTCTTGAACATCTGTGTCCCCCTGAATGAGGGTGTCTGAATATGTCCCTGACTGGCCCGTTTATAATTTTGCATTGTTTGTTAGATGTGACCTGCATGACTGGGCCTAATACTGCAGATGAGGCCTCACCAGTGATGTGTACAGAACTTACAACTGTCTGCTGAGTTTGCACCCCAATATCCAATCCAGAAGTATTCATACTGACCCCACGTTGTTGACAAGTGAATTCCACAGATTGCATTCTTTGAGAGCCATCATCCCTCTGTTATCCTGGACCCAGATTCATACCTAGAGCTGTTACGCTCCTAGCTGTCAATTGGCCACATGTCAAATGTAGGCCCTTCGGGCCATTCTGGATTTTTGTCCCACTGTACTTTGCATGCCTGGATTTCAAAGTCCATGCCTATAGTAGAAAATGTAAAACTACAAGTACCAGTATGCAAAGGGCTGCTGGCTAAAGAGCCACGGCTGGCTGATGACCTCATCTGTGATTCTTGTCCACTTGGAGCTTTAAAATTTAAAGTTACACTGCTGAAAATCTAATTTGTACAGTATTCAAAAGCATAGTTTCTTAATAAAAGCCCACTTCAAATTCAAGAAGACCCACAGCTGTCACAGACAAACATAAAGAGACAGCATAGATGGCACGTGGTGCTAAAGCACTTGGCACATGTTTTATTGAGTATTTCAAGAACATGCCCTAGCAGGCCTGGAAATTCTAAAGGTGGACGGGGCGGCAACTGGCACAGTGGGGTCATAAGGGCTACTCACATTTCGATTGTTGGTGCAATACTATGAGTAAATCTCTTACACTTTTTGTGAATCACAAACACAAGCACAACAGGCCTAAATGGGAAAATTACGTTTTAAATTGGTAACATTGTCAGGCCATTAATGGTACAGACTCGATAATGGGGCAACTTGGTTTACACTTGGTGTGCCTGCAAAAAGGGCCCCCATATTTCTATCCGGGTTCAGAGTGGTTCAGCCTGAATAAGTGTGGCTTACCTTTAATGTTACCAGAGGACTCCATAATATCATCAGAGACACAGTGGTCAAGTCATGGGCTTTCCCTTTTCCTGACATTGCTCTCGGTGTATTTAACCACTTGGTTATGCTGATGTAATGCAAGACTATCTATCCCACAATGCATTATTGTGTTTAAGGAAAGTCGGGGACTGCAAAATAGCGTTTTTCCTGATACAGTGTCATCTGGTACCTTTACTAGGCTTCTTAGTGAAGTGGGAAGGCACAGGGAAAGTGTCCTATGCAGTTTGTGATTCCTAATTTCAAGCCCCAGCTCCCACATGAGCCAACTGTGATCTGCGACTGCCGCGCTTAACCCCACAGTCAGGCTCCGATAATACTTCAGTTCGAAAGGTCTCGACATTCAAAACACAATAGGCAGGAAGCAGTGGTCAAAGTGGAGAAAAAAAAGTAGGAGAACTGTGGGCGGAGTCAGAGGTGTGGCCAGAAAGAGCAAAACTTCCCTATTTTTAGTATTTGTTTGGCATTTCACTGACCAGTTAATTCAACCAATAGATACACATGTTTATTTAAGGTTTAGTATGAGTTATTGACATTAAAATACATTCACAAAGAGGGATATGTTTTCAATCACAGAATGTGCCTAGTACGCTTAAAAGTGGAATCACAAGCCATTTGTCTCCGAGCCATGCAGTTTCTGTCATAAGCACTTCTACTCCCTTATTCCACAAGTGCAGTTCAAACATGAATTGTAAAATATCCTAGTTTAAAAGTGTTTTCCACTTAATTATGGCTGTACCATATTTGCCACATAATACATCATCTGCTGCATAATCTAACGATTTCACCCAAAACAATTTTGTAGCTCAAACGGATCAAAAATTACTAAAAGAAATGTGACTTATGTTGCTGTGAAGTGTAGGGTCCTTTGCAAAGGTTGACTGGTCACCTTTCTCACTGCTGCATTTGTATGTTACACAGGTACTAATGAGGCAAAAGCTTTGCAGAGGCTGTTAGTATGTATAAATATGTCAAAATAATAAAGTATCATAAAATGTACCGCATTACGCTGAAGCCTTTTTTTTGTTGCATAATTTAGTCAACACTGCGACATAATTTTGGCCTCCATTGCTGCATAACTACAGTGGCCCGAAAGCAGGCTGCACATGTTAAAAGTGTTTGTGCATGAAGCAGAGACAATGAAGTTTGTGAACTTAGGGGCTGATTACGATGGCAGGCGGACTTCAGTCCGTCCGCCATCGAATTGGGGAATGGGATCGCTCGCCTACAAGGTGGCAGCCCCACGATAGGCATTACAATGCGACCGCCACCACGGCGTTCGCAATGCCTATCTTTTACATTGAGGCAGGTGCTGCTGGCTGCATCACCCGCCGCAATGTAAACAAGCATTGGCATAGCCAATAGGTCTCGCTTTTGGGACCTTATAAGTATTTAGTTATGCAGCACAATATCCTTGGTGCAACAACATCAACTGTTGCATGGCTAAACACTTACAAGGTCCCAAAAGCGAGACCTATTGGCTATGCCAATGCTTGTTTACATAGTAACTATTGAGTATCAGCTACGTCCTACTCCCAAATAGACAGCTAGCATGTCAACTGACCAGAGAGAGAGATTTAGAGAGAGAGAGATTTAGAGAGAGATTTAGAGAGAGAGAGAGAGAGATTTAGAGAGAGAGAGATTTAGAGAGAGAGAGATTTAGAGAGAGAGAGAGATTTAGAGAGAGATTTAGAGAGATTTAGAGAGATTTAGAGAGAGATTTAGAGAGAGAGATTTAGAGAGAGATTTAGAGAGAGAGAGATTTAGAGAGAGAGAGATTTAGAGAGAGAGCGATTGAGAGAGCGAGAGATTTAGAGAGAGAGCGATTGAGAGAGCGAGAGATTTAGAGAGAGAGGTTTAGAGAGAGGTTTAGAGAGAGGTTTAGAGAGAGGTTTAGAGTGATTTAGAGTGAGATTTAGAGAGGTTTAGAGAGGTTTAGAGTGATATTTAGAGTGAGAGAGAGAGAGATTTAGAGAGAGAGATTTAGAGAGAGCGAGAAAGATTTAGAGAGAGGGAGAAAGATTTAGAGAGAAAGAGAGCGAGATATTTAGAGAGATTTATAGAGGGAGAAAGAGATTTAGAGATTTATAGAGAGGGAGAAAGATTTAGAGATTTATAGAGGGAGAAAGAGATTTAGAGATTTATAGAGGGAGAAAGAGATTTAGAGATTTATAGAGAGGGAGAAAGAGATTTAGAGATTTATAGAGAGGGAGAAAGATTTAGAGATTTATAGAGAGAGATTTAGAGAGATTTATAGAGAGAGAGAGAGAGACCTTGTGCCACTGACAGTGGCTGGTGTAAAAAAAGTACATTGTGGTGTATTAGTGTGCACAATGTAGCCTGGTTGTGTCGTAATATAAACAAAAGGCATTGTGATGTACCAGTAAACACAATTCACCCAAATTGGGGTATAAAATAAGGGTACTGCGATGCACTAGTGAGCACAATGCACCTGGATTGTGGTATATTTCGTACAAAGGGGATTGTGATATACTGGTGAGTTAAATGTACCTTGTCTGTATTGTTATGTAAACAAGGGCCTAATGATACAGCGTGCAAAATGCATCCTGTGTGTGGGTTATTATGAACAAAGGACCTGCGAGTGTACTTTTGTGCACAGTTTACACAGTTTGAAGTCAAAGACCTCTCTGTGCATATATCAAATAATCGGTACCAATAGGCATACCTGTGTGCAAGACCTAGGCACACCGGTCTGCAAAACCCATTGTTACCATAATTAATATTAATCATGCCAACAATATGTTCTGCAGACAGCTCTGCTATCGAGCCAGACCCCAAAACATACTACTCGCCTACCAAAATATCCCACCTGACAGGTATCGCACTTTTTGGATATTACTAAGCAAGTGTGATGATATTAGTGTGAATACCCTGATTAACCACTTTCATTGAACAGTAATAAATTGTACTTCCGTAGTGTTCACTGCTAAATATTGGATGTTAGTAGTTCAAATAAAAACGTGCCAACAGACAAATATGGGGCTAGAAGAATGAAAGTCCGAGTCAGCCATGTTGGAGGCACAACACATAAACTAGCATCAACATGCAACTTGGTACAATTGGTAGCAAGGTGCTGGGAACCTGATGGTATTTGCTACTTTACAGTTTTAGGATACCTTACTTATAAGTGCTGCTCTGCACCAATCTGAAATGTGAATAATAAGGTGGGAGAATATAGAACAAGAAAAATTAAGAAATGAAAGAAATACAAAGAGATGCATACTGAGAGGTAGTACAAAAAACATAGGGGTCAAGAAAGGGAGCAAGGAAAAGAGACAGACTGAAGAATAAACAAGGCTTAGGAAATTAGCACTGCTTGTGAAATACAATCGGAGTTGTCAGCTCGTTCCTGTGCCCTGATTTGAACCCATATAAAAAAGGAAACCTGGGCACGCACATCTGCACAGCCAGCCACACTGGCAACCTTAGCAACAGGAAATCTGGCCAAGCGTGACACTGAACAAACCACTTCTAAAGGAAAATGTCCCACAGATGTGTGGAAATGTGGGAAGTTTGCTAGACTGTTCCCTTCTGACATAATTTCCAGGCAGAACAAAAGCCTGCAAAATCCTCAAAAAGGAAGGTGGAATGACTGGTGTCCTAGAAGAAGGGCCGTAGCACCGGTTATCCATGTAGGCTAGCAAGGGTTTAGCACCTGCTGAGGTACTGCTTGATTTTGGAACAGTGGAATGCTGAGAGTGCCTTGAAGACTGTGGAGTAGCTCAGGGCCAATAACGGCTGGTAAAGGCCTTCTGCGCCAACACTGCAATGCTGGTCTTTATGCTTTTCCCTTTTCAATTTACAACCTTGCAGCCTCAGTGGGTGAAATCTTCTAATAGCCTTGTAGCTCTTCTGCCTTGGTCTACGGCCAGCTGCCTCGTTATAGGTTCTTGGGTTCAAGGACTTTAACAAGCGGTATAGATCTGGATTCAGATCGGAGCACGCACACAACCCACTCTCATGATTGGACTCCCTCCCCACTTATTACGGGATCAAAACTTGACACATGCCAAATGTACTGCGCTTTAGCAACTCGCCGTATATCACGTACGTCAAAGAAAATGCACTTTGGCCCTTCTAACTAAACAAATGGATGCTTTTAGAATGCATACCGCTTGGACTCTGTAGCAAACACCCCATGTCATATATCCTCTTAAACGGAAGCATGGCACTGTAGCACTTTACTTCTGTTGGTTTTAGACTATGTCGTTTTAGCCTACTATGACATTCTTAAACTCTTGTAACTTCTCTTTCTTCCTACTTTCACAGTTCATGATGTAACTAATGAGCCGATTATCCTGTTTTTACTTCTCTTTAGTAGTTTATTGCAATGATTTTTATTAATCGTGCAATAATACGAAGTGCTTTAGCTCTCAGAAGTGGGCTGTAATGCTATATAATGGCCGCTTTGGCTGTTTAGGTGACCATGGGCGTCTGCATTGTAAGTCTTTAGCATGGACGCCATTTTGTGGACCGTGTTCATTTTCTCTTCTATCACCAGTGACTCAATGCTGCAAGCATTTGGGTCCTCTTAGGGGCACACATACCAAAGAGGTGTCTGAGGCACCGTGGGAGCAGGTGGCCTGGCATCTTGTCACAGAGTCTAATGGGCGATTTGGATGAGCGGTAGAAAGATTATGGTGTAAGGGGCACACAAATTGGGCAGGGGGTATGAGGAGACATTTGAACAAGCGAGAGAGACCCCCTGTGTATTTCATTTGACTTGTTTTCTTTTCATTCAGAGATGTTCAAATAAAACGAAATGCATTAGGTGCAAGATGATATTCGGCAATTTTAGAATTCAATTAAACGACTGGAAATCTATATTTATATTTCTTAAGTAGATTTCTTGTTTTTCCTCCCAGATGTTATCTTTTCTATTCCCCGCAAAAAAAAAAAAAAAAAAAAAGTTGCTAGACACTGAGTGCTCACTTTTTTGGTCTTTCTATTACTCCAGTTAATTTTTCTTTTTGTTCCCTGTTTTATTAAAATAGATGATGCTTATTTTATAGTCACTTTTTCGAATGTTTGTCGTTTCTGATAGTGTTCTCTCTGATCGATGACAATGATATATTTAGGAGTACCCTATATATCCTGTGCCAACTTCACAGGAGAATGCTAGATGCTCAAATACGCCGTGAGTCAGGAGCACGTTTAACAACCAGCCATGGTGCATGCTTGCCTATAATTTCAGGACAGGAAACGATAAGGGAAGAACATCGTCGAAGTGGTTTTTATCTATCTAGGGTTTAAGAGCAAATTGTAAATTGTGCGCATCGGTTCTCAGCGATGCTAGTGTACTGCCGGAGGGAAAGGGGGGGGGGGCGTGTCAACACAGGCTTTGATACAGACCGTGCTTCAGAGGACTTGTAACAAGCACGGAATCGAAACGGAGGAGCGGGGGCGAGCGAGCGCGGCAGCCTGCTCAGCTGACCAGACGCTCGTGCGTCATGGCCTTTTCCCCGCACGGCCGGCATATGTTTCCAATTATCGCGCACGCGTCTGGGCACGATAATTGGAAACACATGTCTGCCGCGCGTAACCATCCCAAAAAGGCCAGCCACGACGCACGAGCGTTTGGACTGCTTCTGAAACCCCCTTACTTAAAGTCTTCGCCTAGCAGCGCTTGCGCGCTACTCGAGGCTCGACCTAAAAATGGACATGTTACATATATCACTGCACTACGTGGCAGGCACCATGCGGTGCCTGCCACATGGTGCAGTGATATGTAGGGGGGCAGAATAGGTGCCCTCCAGGTCCCATGTCTGGGGGCCGGGGGAAAGGGGCCTGCTACGCGCCCCAAATGTCCCTTTCCTCCAGCTTTTCCATGGCGGGTGAACCGCCATGGATAGGCTGGCGGGTAAGGGACATCGTAATCCCTACTGCGGTGCCTGGTAGGCACCACCAGCATTGTAAGAACTATGAGCCCCTCCGCCGCACCGGCGGGCTCAAGGAGCCCGTCGGGTGCGTGGCGGTCGGTCTTTCCGACCGCCCGCCATTGTAATATGGCGGGCGGTGATGCAGTCACCGATGGCAGTGGGGCTGCCACTGACGGGGTGACGTGGCGGTCCCACCGCCATTATAATCACCCCCTAAGTTTGGTGTGTATGCAAATCCTACATTGCCAACCCCTGGTAAGTTGCACTTCTACTGCTGAAAAAGGCCAATGGAGATACCAATGGGTGAGGTGGACTGGCCTCAAGGGTCTTGTGACCTCAGTGACAGAGTCACTGTCGCTCTAGGGTGTGCTTCTTCGTATGCCTGCCAGCAAGACTGGAGGTGAACTACAGTATGGATTGTGGAGGACAGGCCTTCAAGGTTAACTCACACTTGCCACCGTTAGCGTCCACCTGCGGGTGCTAAGACACCAGGGCTTCTAAGGTCTACCGGGCCTTCTAAGGTGTAGCTTTGGAATGTGCTCTGTCAGGAGAGCGGTCTGGTGGACTGGTCATGAAGGCTGAACATGGTTCTCCAGTTCCAAATTCGGCAGCTCTGGCCAGAGTGCCGCATCCTCTCCCACACTGAACACCATACTGCCCCACTGGGAGAAACTCGCACTGCTTTCAGCTACAACCCAATTGTGCTGCGACTCAATTCAAATTATGCACTAGACAACAGTAAAATGCTGCCTGAAAAAAAGTAATAACACCCTGGAAAAAGCAAACACTCATAGGGAATACAAGGATAAGCAAAGCATGTGAAATGTAATCAGGAACAACATGGTTACCTTAACGGTTTTAAACTCATTATTCAGAAATCAGTAAGTGATTTTGCCTGAAAAGTTCAGGACATGACTACAGGGCCAGGAAGGGACCCGTTTCAATGTCCATTGCTTATATCCTTACAAAATGTAAGCAGTTTGGTTTAAAAAAGACCTCATACCTGAACACAGAGCCACAGTACACATTTTATAAGCTAAAATAATTAAAACAGTTGAAAACGATCATATGAAAAGTTTTCCACTCCAGCCATCAACCAGGTATTGCAGTCCCTTTAGGGATGTTGCACTTCCCCACCCTGGGAAAACAATGTTGTTCAAAGAAAGAAGATAAAAAGAAAGTAGCGCTTCACTGGCAAACTCTGTAAAGTGGCGCTCATGTGTGGGTGTAAATAACAACAGTCTGGCCTGTCTGCTGACCACTCTGTATTGCTTTATTTAGTTATTTAATTATTTTTCGTATTTTGATACTTTTTTCTCTCCGTTCCGAGGGTGTACATTGTAATAGAAAACGGTCAGAAAATGAGGACATTTCCAGCCAAAGTGTTCCGCTTTTTTTTTTATCCATTTCACAGGGGAACAAATAAAGAAAAGGAGAGGCAAGAGAGAGTACGTAAGAGCTGTCTTTTGAAATAAGCAGGTAAGGAGGAGCGAGACAGAGACAGAAAGAGATGGAGGAATAAAGAGAGAGAGAGGGGAGGAGGGCAGCTGCCAGAGGCAGAGCAGGAGACGTGGACACTGTCCTTGCCTTCTCTGGGCATGAAGGAAAAGAGAGTTTTTTTTCCTTCTCTGCCTGTCCCAGAACGGCTGAGCCTTACTGCAGCATAACAAAGGCCAGAGGGCGGGTGGCCTCTTTGACTGCAGGCAGGTCACAGGTCAAGTGCAGGGCCATTAGGTAGCGCTGTCGCACGCTAATGGCCCTGCGAATAACAGAAGGGAGAGGGGAAATTCTTTTGTCCCCTCGTCCCCCCCACCCTTGTCCCCCATGTCCCCCCCACTCCAAAATCTGGGGGGGATATATCCCATGGGTCTCCCACACTTCCTACGCCCATGCAGAAGATCCTAAACTTCTAGCTCTATAAGGGACGCGTCCTGACTCCTGAGTAGAAAACAACAGTGGGCTGGGCTTTACTGCCTGCACTGGCGTTCCGTAGAAATTTATATGAACCCTTGCACGGTCTCCAGGGTCCGCTGTGATCTCTGCCCAGTTTAGGATCTATCTTTATTAGGAGGGAACAACGACGTTCCACAGAGAGGGCGCAGTTGGCATTGCCGAAGAGGCAGACCACCCTCTGCGCCCACCCCGCCACATCGTCCATGGGAAGAGTCTGTCCTGACTGTTTTGCTTGCTCCGCCAGTTCGATAATCTTTGTTAGGGGACCCACCACGTCCAAGAGTTTATCCTGGCATGCCCTCCAGGATCGGCCGATCCCCTTTTTGGGGTCCCTCACATACTTGCTGAAAAAGGTACAGAGTTTGGGGTCAATCTCAGGGGTCGCTGTAACCTTATCCCCTAGTGATGGTCTGGGACACTCCGCTCGGAGGCGGGCCCTCACCTCCTTGCTCAGGGGCTGGCGAATCTTACTTGCCATGTACTCTGCCACCTTCCTCTCAGGGACCCACTCCGCGGAGCGCGGTTGATAAATGTCCTCTGGGTCGAATATATCAGTAGGGGCATGGTCCCCCTCATATGAGTCTGAGTTGGCCGAGTGCGGGCGCCAAAATCTGCCCAGTCCTGGGCCTCATCAGATGAAACTTCTTCATCCTCCATGTCACCCTCCCCTAAGTTGGGGAACCCCTCCTCTGGGTCAAAATCCGTTGCGACATCGTCACCTATTGCCTCGGTTATGTCTTCCTCCTGGTAGGGTGCTTCTTTAAGCGTGCGCGCACTCTTATGGAAGACTTCAGCCAGAAGGCTAAAGCCCTCCAGGTCCTCTCACGCTTGCCAGCCTTGCGTGAGGGAACCTAAGTTACCCCACTAGGTCCAGCCCCACGCCCCCAGGATCCCCGTGCCCTTGAAGACCTTGGCCAACAATTTGGCGATTCTCTCCTACATAGGGGCAAGCGCCTGGGAAATGGCGTTGGTGAGGAGCTTCTACATCCCTGCAGGAAGGCGCCGTTGGGGGGGGGCATTCCTCCTCAGAGGCAAGTGAGGGCACATAGTCATGGTCATGTTGGGACTGCATTATTAAGAAGGTGAGAGCACTATCACGCCCTGTGAAAGTTAGTAAGGGCAGCCCCCTTCCTGGTGTTCTAAAATATGTAAACAGTACAATAGCGTTTACCACAAAAAACAATCAAGGGGGCTAAGCCCTTCAATTCTTACCGCATACGCGGTGTCAAGCGAGGTTTGGGGGGGAAGCAGGCACTAAGCAGAGGAGCCGTTCTGTTCCCCTCAGCGCACGCGACCGCAGGTAACAGGAGACGCACTCGGGCAAAATGCCTACTGCGCGAAAACAAAGTGAGACAGTCGGGTGCCGCTGTTACAAGAATGCTCGTAAAACAGTCAGAAGCATATACACAGAAAAACGACATGTCAGCTAAAGCACTATAAACCTATAACCCAACTAGTCAGGAAAAGGGTATGAAAGCGACTTAACTGATGAGGTTAGCAGTGAAGAAAAAGGAAGGACTACGGCGTGATCTTGAATATATAAACTATCGCACTGTTACTTGATTGGACTATTGGTAGCCATGGTTACTTCCTGTGGTTCATGGGAGTTGTAGTTATGTACAGTGTTTTTTACTTTATCTTTGAACGTGCTGTTAATAAAAAGTGAAGAAAGTGATGCATGCTTAATCCTCGCCTCCGGTCCTGACATAGGTAGAAGACAGACTAACTAGGCAAACACACTAGCAATGCCCCTTGGTTCACCCGGAGGGGGAATGTGACTGGACCCAGCCCTGCCAAGTGCCACGCATCAGGGGTTAGACTAACGCATTTTAGTGCTGGTATCCGCATCACCGCACTAAAATGAATTAGTCATGCATTTATAGCGCCACCGGCCATCCCTAGGCGCGCTGGGAGGAGCTTCAGCAAGTGCGCTCACAGTAGGCACGGTATTCAGCGGGTGTGTGCTAATACACAAAAAATAATAATATGAATGTGTCCTAATGTAACGCAACTGGTGCTATGTAAAGCGCTCTGATACCCGATTCGGGTCAAGTTCGCGCTATATAAAACTCTATAAAAAAAAATTAAATAAATAATTAACTTTGGGAGTGTGCCCTGGGAGTTGGAAATCAAAATAAAATATTTACCCCAGCCAGAGCCATTTAATAAAGCCGAGCGCTTGGCTGCTGCTAATATCAAGGAAGCAGGCAGCGTTATGTCAGAGTGGCACTGCACCACGCATGGTCTGAAAAATTGCTGAGGACAGCCCCATGATGCGGGGGGCCTCATAATAATTATGATGTCTGTCTGTTCTAGAAAAAACCCGGCCCGGACGCCGCACGAATGAACGCATACATTTTTACAGCTGAGGTTGACCCCGTGTCCCTTGTTGCTATGCATGGCTGCCCCTCATGTACTGATATACAGAAAATTACCGTCACCTGGCAATCTCAACAGTCGCGGCCGGCATGACTCGCGGGTGGGGGCCCGCACGGGTTTGTGTGGGGGAGGCGGGGGGGGTTTAATTTCATTTGTTTTAAAACTTACCTGGCCGGGTCCCGTTTTCCTGCTCTCCTGCTGAACAGGAAGCAGGCAGCCTCCCTCCCCTCCCCTAAGCCAATCACAACGCTGCAAAGGCAGCGCTGTGATTGGTGGGGACGGCGCCCAGCCGGGCACCTATGGGGAGGCCATTTTCTCTATGTAGGCTGCATGCAGCCTACATAGAGAAAAGTCAGAGTGTGCATGACTGGTTTGGTCGGCCCTCTGGGGCCCACAGCATTGGGCAAGCCACTCCTCCCCGGCCATAAAATGGTATTTAAAATACCATTTTATGTTTCTGCTTCTCGCACTGCGAGAAAGCAGTGGGGCGACGCTCCTCCGCTCTATTGGTAAAATTACCATTCTATGTTTCTGCTTCTCGCACTGCGAGAAAGCAGAAGGGTTTGGTTGGGGGCGGGCGGGTGAGCGGGTCTGGTGGAGTCTAGGTGGCTTGCCCGCTCTGAGGGCGCTGACTTTTTGGTCGGCCCCAGGGCTGACCAAACCAGTCATGCACACTCTCCCTTTTCTCCATGTAGGCTGCATGCAGCCTGCATGGAGAAAACGGCCTCCCCATAGACGCTTGTGCGGTCGGCGTCCCAGCCAATCACAACGCTGCCATTGCAGCGTTGTGATTGGCTTAGGGGAGGGGAGGGAGGCTGCCTGCCCTGCCTGCTTCCTGTCCCAGGAAAACAGGAAAACGCGGGACCCGGCCGGGAGCTGAGACAGCGCGCGACCCGGTAAGTTTAAAAAAATGTTTTTTATTAACCCTCCCCCACGCGAACCACTGCGCAACTCCCTCCACCCGCCCCCCGCACCTGCGAGTCATGCCGGCGGTGACTGGCTAGAAGCAGAACTTGAAAGATACGTTCAAGGGGGCATGCCACATTCTCAAACAGAAGCAGTTGATGGAGCAGAGTAAATGAAAAAATTTAACCCCTAACAAATTTTATAAATAATTAATAAATATGTTCGTTTAAATGTATTAATCAACAATGTTTGTGAGGGAAGGGTAACACGCAAGTATGTGTGCTGAATAATCTATTTACAAATGTCTGTGTGTCTAATTATAACATAAAAATAATTGCGTACTAAATAAATAATAAATGCATGATTCGTGCTTCATAGAATATAAAACGTGACGTTGCAAAAACAATAGTGATGGTAAGTAAGGAACAGCTTAAATGTTGCTTTCTGCTAGGTAATAACTAATTGGGGTACGTAGATGACGGGAGGGAAACGAAAAGGCTATGTTTCTCTATTTTAATTATGTTTTGTTTATTTCTAAATAGTGCTTTTAAGTCTAATCGAGTGGCGATATAAAATGGCTGCCGTTTATTAGAGTACGCATGCGCTGAGAATACACATGACAAGGGAGAAAAAGTTGGAGAAAGACTGACCACGTGATGGTGCTGAAAGGCTAGGATGCAAGAATGGTCAAGGCTGATGTGACCTATTTGAACTGATAATGTGCCGTGGTGATCAGCAGAGAATCGTGGGAAACAGTTTTAAGAGAAAGGACAATGCCTGCAGAGTTCTCGAATGTATCGAAAGAAGTTACAAATGTACTGATCGAAGCGGATGGAAACATGTCATGAACTGTGAGAAAGGAAATGAACATATGCATTCCAGAAGAACAAGCTGGATCCGGGAGAATTTGATTAAAACTGAATAAATGAACTGAGTGGACCAATGAAAGAAAAGCGCGTTATTACTGTTGCAACAATTTAGTTAGCAAAGTTAGAATTAGGGTATAAGTAGGCCTACTCTTAGTGGGAGGGTTAGCTTCCAGTACTTGGAGTTCCAGATCGATCCATTTACTGAGCGGGAGATGCTGAAAGACTGTTAGATGAGACGGGTTGCGGTAGCTGATGCTGACAAGCTGAAGTTTCTGTTGCTGTTTTATTTTTCCAGTTGAGTATGAGAATCAGGTTATTTTTCAACTTTAAACTTAGGTTAGAAATCATTAGGCTAAATTAGGAAGATAGGCAGGTTAATTAGGATTTTTCCTCATGACAAAATTGATTTTGCTTAATAAATATTTGATTTAATAATGTATGAATAATTGAATAATAAAGTCTAAATTCTTTTCCATGCCTTTAAAATTATATAAATTTTGAAATTCTTAAATCAAACGACTCAGTGATTATTTACTAAATGGTTGTGAAATTAGTAATTAGTTATTGTGATTTAGCTGGTCTTGATCACTATCAACTGATTTTCACTAGATGATCCATCGACAAACAATGAGCAGGAATATCTTAAGAAATAACTAAGAAAGCGATAGGTTAAGGTAATAAGGTATCCCGGCTCCTTCCAGCGGTACATCATGTTGATTTTTATTTAGTTTTCCTTTCTCTTAGGAGTATAGATTCGTAAAGGTGTAGAGGAAATCCAGGTGAGTGTGTGTGTGTGTTTGTTAGGCGATGTCATGGGCCCCATCGTCATGTGGATGTGAGAAATATAAGTCGCGCCTGGATGACCGATAAGTGACCTAGGAGAAATAGTTTTCATTGTATCCGCTGCATCAGATTTCTTGGTAGCAGAGTTATGGTTTCTATAGATTAGTTTGGTGATTATTGATTATTGATTATTGATTATTTTGATGACTAATACTATATGTTGAGTCGCGTTATGTTATATGTGAGTTTTCACGCTTCTGGGATGTAGGAAGTGGAACACGTGTGGCAAGAGAAGTCACATGGAATTTGGTACATGGTCTGAATTCATTTTTGGTAATAACACAGGTTGTGTTATGTTAGGGATTTTCTGTACGAAAGGTGTGTAACTGGGATAGCAAATCACGTTTTCTTGTGAAACTCTGGCCTTAATTCTCAGGAGCATAGTCTCCACATGTGTCTTATCCCCAGAGAAACGGGTTTACTGTTTGCTTGAAAGAAGGGTAAGGTAGAGGGAAGTGCTACTTTATCGGCGAAAGTTAATAATTCTGTGGTAGGGTAGAGGTAAGCGCTGCCTACTGGAAATACAGGATTCTTGTGTAAAAGGACAAAGCTGTCACTTTTGTTTAGCGAATCAGACTATGGAATTGTTTTAAATGTTGTAACTAACGAAGAAACATTAAAAAGAAAAATTGCCGATAATTTTTGTAAAGGAGGGGTAAAAGAGCAAGAGTGACATAGACAGTGCCGCGCTAGGATTGGATAGTGCGCTAGTCACGTGAACGCAAAGACAGGAGTGACGTAGGAAAAGTGCCGCGCTAAGATTGGTGGGTGCGCGGAAGAAGGAAATCGTTCTGATTGGTGTGTTTGTGTGAATCGCGCTGTGATTGGTTGAAGTTCCGTACACGGAACAGTGCTGGTTTTGAAGAGAAAAACCAATTGAAAACATGCCGTATTATGAGTATGAAAGGGAGAGAACGTCATGGACGACAAAAATTAAGAATTTCTTTAAGAAAGACAAAAAGGTTGTGACTAGAGAGGGACAAGTAATTCCTCCACCGAAATCAGCAGCTTCACATATGATGCTGAAATATGGATATCATACATGCATATGGTTAGAAAATTGGGCAAAGTATACAAAGAATGATGGAGCATTAGCTTTCCCTGAGAATGGTTCATTTAGTGTAGCGGTTTTGCGGAATTTGAGAGAAAAGATGACAAATTTAGAACCTTGGACCGACACAGTTTGAAGCGTTGACGGAATGGGAAGATGAGATGTATGAGCGAGAGAGATTCAGAGGTTTAAGGGATCATGAGTTTATGCCTGGAAGAATGTGGGGAATAAATCATGAGGATAGAATAAAACGATGGAGATGTGCTAACATGACAGGAGGTTTGTTTCCGGCTTTTACAGTTGAGGAAGAGACTAAGAGAAAACGTACTGAGAAAAAGAAACATATGGAGAGGGAAAAATATATGCATGAGAGTGAAACGGATGATGAATTGCTGGAAGATATTCTAAATAGAAATCCCCCTCCATATCAGCAGAGTTCTACAGTGGTGACACCTAATGCGCCGCAAATAGAGACTGTGCGAAATAAAAGTCCTGTAAAAAGAATTGAAATAAATAGGTCACAAGATCAAATAAGAACTTCACAAAATGAAGGAGTAGAAAGTGACAATGCAACTGAATTAGCAAGAACAACAAAGGAACTGACTGAGAAAATTAGGGAATTAACGAAAAACATGGAAGCTGTAACTGTACCCGTAACAATAGGTCCAGTAATACCAGTTTTTGAGAATCAGAAAATTGATGAACGATCTTTAGTGATTCCTATGAATTCACAATTTCAGAGAGAAAAAGAAAGGATGGAACCAAGTGCAAGTACAAGTAATTTGGCTAGTACCTACAGACCAAGTCCACCTACAAATTTGACAGTGAATGAGTGTAATGGTAGGAAAATGCCTATGGTAACAGAATCTGCAACAGTGACCCCTGAAAAGAGTGGTAATTGGATAGAATTAAACAATACGCCTATAGGTCCGACTCCTGATGAGTTAAATGAGTGGATGAAGGCATTTAAAATAAAAGAACCAGAAGAAAAACCATTAGATGTAATTAGGTTAAAGATTGACATGGAAGAATTAATTTTAGGGACGATTGGTACAGAAAAGCTGAAAAATTACCAGGATGATGAGATTATGTTTCTGTGCAAAAGTAGTACATGGAGAGCTAAAAATTTACATGACAAACTGGAAGAGATAGCAAGTGAAATTGGAGTAGATTTTGCGAAAGTGAAAACATTGCAGAAACCGTACAGAGTAGACTTTTGTGAGAAAGATATTGAAAATTTGAACACAGCAGGAAGGCTGACACAGATAAAAGAGTTAATTGTTTTACTGAGAAAATGGGGTGATGTGGACAGATGGAAAGTCAGATGGACGAAAAAGTATGAGACAACTGCAGACAAAGCTTCTTTGGCTTTTGTGATAACTGAAAAGGAACCTGTTGCAAGAGAATACCCTATGAGAGAAACTCCAGGTGGTAGTTATGTGCATGTTCCCTGGACAAGACAGGATATACTGTCATTTACAAATGAATTCCCGAAGCTGAGAGAGAAACCAGTTGAATGGTACCGACAAGTGGAGAGGTTTGTGAAGGTTTCAAAGGTGTTGTGGATAGATTTAGATGGATTGTTTGACATAGTGGTGCCAACTGATTTGTGGTCTGAATGTAAAATTACAGTTGATTGGCCAACTACAGAATATCAAAGAGATCCTAAGACAGGAGCTCCAGGTCCTGAGGTGATGAGGAAATATGATAAGGTGATTACCTTTTTGAAAAATAAGATTCCTCCTAAAGAAACAGATTGGGTAAAAATAGACAGAACTACACAGGAAAGTAAGGAGTCCGTACATGCCTATTATGAAAGATTGTTGTTGGTTTTCAAGCAGTATAGTGGTTACGAGGAGTTGAGTGAAAAGGATATGAGTCATTTTGTATATAGATTTGTGTTTGGACTGAAACCAGAGATTAGTGAAATGATTAAACAACATATGATTAACTGGCAAAACGGCACTGTAGATGAGGTACTGAGGTATGCTAAGTATTGTAGTGATGATATTGAGAGTAGACAGCGTAAATTGAAAGAGAAGGCAATGTGGGCACAGGTAAAAGTGGCAGAGAAACAAGAAGCTCAATTGAATAATAGTGGGAATGAAACAGGACAGAATAAATCCCGACCTAACATAGGTAAAGGGAAAGGTCAAATGAGTCTAGAAGAGGCAAAGAAAAAATGGCCATGTCATAATTGCGGAAAATTAGGGCATTGGAGAAACGAGTGTACGTTCCCACCTAAACCTAATCCGGAAAATCAATCATTAAATCCACAGGTGCAGAATGAGGTAGTTGTTCAACAAGGTCAGGTGCCACAACCACCACTTCCCAACAATGTTTTTTTGATAAACAAATTTTTGTTTATTAATTAATAAAATAAAGAAAAAGAAGAACAAACAAAACACCAGCCTTACAGTCCAACACCATAAATGACCAGGACCTGGAAAGGAAAGCAGCACCTCAAAGTTTACAGACAATGATAAAAACAGATACATAGGGGTACCAATTTGGGCGTTCCCTCTACGACTACTCCACCTCCCCCAACCATTTCCCCCAAACCCTACGGTACTTCTTAGGGCACCCACGAGCCTCGTACATAACTTTCTCCTGCGAGGCACACCAGTCCACTCCAGTCCTCCAGCGTCCAGCGCACGGAGGTTCGGAAAGCTTCCAGGAGGCCGCAATGTCTCTCTTAGCAACCACCATTGCCGTAGTGTAAAACAGTTTTTCGTTCCGTGACCCATCCAGCCCTTCAGTGATACCCAGGAGTGCGTGCCTTGGGTCATGGGGGACCTCCCAGCCCAAAACCTCAGTGAGTTCCTCTTCAATCTCCTCCCAGAACTGCTCCAAGCGGGGACATACCCATACCATATGAAAAAAATCTGCGGGATCGTGACCGCACCTGGCGCAAGCAGAGGTTAGGCTAAGTCCGGCCCGGTGAAGGCGCATTGGGGTAAGATATGCAGCATGTAAGTAATATAATTGCACTAAGCGCAATCTGGCTGAGGCCGTGACCGTCCGAGGAGCCATAAGGGCGTCGCGCCAGTCCTCCTCGTCTAAGGTGCCTACCCAACCCTCCCATTGAGCCCGGTGTCGGTCTAAGGAAGTGGGGGCATTGTTAATCAGTGTACGATAGATGCGGGAGATGCCGCCTCTCCCCAGATCACCAAACATTATCTGGGCCTCAGGCGGACTATGGTCTTGAAGGCGCGTGCCAGTCGTTAGGTGGGTGTGAAGGGCGTGGCGTAGCTGCAAATACCTATAGAATTGTGACTGATGTAAGGAATATCTGCTTTGAAGGTCGTCGAAGGACCGCATGTGGTCCCCCACCCACACATCGCCAAGCTGCAAAATGCCTATCGAATCCCATGCTCTAAACCCCTGTAGTGTGTTGACTTCCTTGAGCCAAGTCCCTTGCCACAAGGGTGTGCATTGGGTCAACGTACGTGTCCACTTGGTATGTCGCAATGCAGCTCGCCAGGCCAACAGCACCGAGCGTGTCACCTCTGGCAAGCGGGAGGGAATAGGGGCCCCATATAGCATAGCTTGGATCTTGGCGAAACCCAATTCTCCGACCTCGAGCCTGTACGCCGGGTCCGACCAACCCCCATTGAACCAATCGTGAATGGAGAGGAGCCGCGTGGCCAAGTAATATAAATAGAGGTGGGTCATCCCCAGTCCCCCGTCGAAGGAGGGGATCCTACACACTGCAAGTGCCAGCCGGGCCCTACCATTTCCCCATAAAAACTTACTAGCAATGCTGTCAAGTTCGCGGAACCAGGGTCTGGGAAAGCCGATGGGGGTGTTTTGCAGTACATACAGGAACCGAGGAAGCACCAACATTTTAAATAGGGCGACCCTCCCCATGGGATTCAGGGGCAATAACTGCCACTTCTGGAGGTCTGCCTTAACCCGCCTCACCAGTGGGGCCACGTTGAGGGCCCAGCTGAGCTCAGGGAGCAAGGTCATCCATATCCCCAAGTATTTGAAGGATTGACGGCGAAGAGGAATGTTGGATTGCCAGTCAAAACATTTGCAAGACAGGTGTAGGGGGACCAAGGCCGACTTGTCCGGGTTAAGCCGGAGGCCCGAAGCCCGCTCGAAGAGGTGTAGGATGTGGAGACAAAGGGGGCCAGATCTGGCGGGGTCTGCCAAATAGATGAGGACGTCATCTGCATAGAGTGCGATTTTGTCTGGTTCGGTGTTGGGCCACTCCCATCCCCGCAGACCCTTGCACGATCGCATCATGGACGCCAGGGGCTCCATCACCAAGGCGAACAGCAGCGGGGACAGGGGACAACCCTGTCTTGTTCCTCTGCGAACCGGGAAGGGCTCCGACAGAACCCCGTTCACCAAAACACGGGCGCGGGGGGAAGCATAAAGAACTTTTACCATGGCACAAAAACGGGGACCGAGTCCCATCGTAGTAAGGACGTCCGCCAAGAACCCCCAGTCCACCGAATCAAAGGCCTTTTCAAAGTCTACCAGAAGGATCGCAAGATAGGGAGTAAGGAGATGACGGTGTGCCAGGGCGACGTGCAGTCTGCGAAGACAATGCCTAGTGCCACGTGAGGGCATAAATCCGCATTGGTCGGGGTGGACCAGCGTGGACAAGTGGGGTTTGAGTCGCTGGGCGAGGATCGTGGCGAACAATTTAATCTCAGTATTGATGAGGGAGATGGGACGGTAGTCCGCACACCGTGGTGAGGGTGGTTGAGACTTGGGAAGAACCACGATGGTGGCCAGATCCACCTCCTGGGGAAAGGAGCCTTTTGCAATAGCTTCCCGAAACAACCCCACCAAATGCGGAGTGAGACTGTCCCGATAGTGCATGTAGTACTCTTGAGGGAAGCCGTCTGGGCCCGGCGTCTTACCGGAGGAAACGAGGGCGATCGCTCCCTCTATCTCCACACGTGTGATGGGACGCTCAAGGTCTTTCCGGCTAATGGGATCTAGGCTGGGGAGGGGGCCACCCTCGACCTCCAATATACCAGCGAGTGGTAAGGATGGGGATCTGGCCATGTATAATTGCTGGTAGTAGGACGCAAAGGCACGAGCCATCCCGTCTGGGGACCGACACACCGAGCCATCCTGCGCTATGACCTCTGGTATAATGCGATTTGCCCTGGGATAAGTGGCAAGGCGATGGAGGAGCGAACCGTTCTTGTCGCCCCAGCCATACACCCTGGCCACGGACGAACGCCAAAGGAGTTTGGCCGCCTCCAGCGACAACTGTTTGATTTCCGACCGGAGCCGGGCGAGGAGTCTGGCTGCGGGGGTGTCTGGAGATTGAGCAGCGGCCTGCTCGAGGCGTAAGGCTTGCGCCTCACGACTGGTAATTTGTTCTGCTTGGGCCTGTCGCTGACGCTTGAGCTGGCCCTTAGCGAACCCCCTAATCGTGGCCTTACCCGCCTCCCATAGAACCCCCGGGAGGAGACGGATCCGTCGTTGGAGAGGAAATAATGCTTAAGTTCCTGACCCACCGCCTTCCGGAACTCCCTGTCTTGGAGAAACCAGGCATTAAATCTCCATGTCTGCCGCGTGCAGGTGGACGGGGGGCCCGTGCGAATCACTACCGGGGCGTGGTCCGAGATACCACGCGGGAGGATGACGACGTCCTGGACCGTGAGACAATCTGTCGCTGGAACGAAAATGGCGTCAATACGCGCTTGCGTATGGTGCGCTGCCGAAGTGTGTGTAAACTGCTTAGAATGTGGGTGCCATGTACGCCAGGCATCGCACAAGCCCAGGGACTCAGACCAGGTCTTCAATTGCTTTGCTTGAGCAATTCTACTGGAGGAAGGGGGCCAGACGTGTCAAGGTCGGGTGAGGAGACCGCGTTAAAATCCCCCCGAGATAAGTGGGGCCCAATGGTAAGGACGCCAGGAGATCTGTAGCTTTAGCTAATGTCGCCGCCAGCATTGAAGGAGGGGAATAGAGCGATACAAGGTTAATGGGGTTCCCATGTAACGTACCACTGATGGCCACAAATGTACCCTGGGCATCAAGGGCTGTCTGCACAATGACAAGGGGAAGGGAGCGCTTCACCAGGATCGCCACCCCTCGGGATCCCCGAGTGAACCCCGAGTGCCACGCCCTATCATATCCATAGCGCGTTAGGAAGGGGCAATGGTTACCCAGCAAATGCGTCTCCTGCAGTAATAATATGTCCACCCCTAGGCGGTGCGCGTGGCGCAGGGCAGCCATCCGCTTGAAACGGTCCAGGAGGCCATTAACGTTCCAAGACAAGATGCGTAGAGAAGTACTCAGTGGAGGTATGTCTGGCATAGTGGCATGGTGGGATGGCCTGGCAAGTGGGACCCAGACGGGGGGCCCACATCAAAATAGAGCGCGTGAGGTTGTGGTGCAGTGTCCAAAGGGAAGTCTATGTACGCCACCGGATGCAGGGCTGGGCATGATGTAAGTACTTGTGCAATGCAGAGAAGTACCCCGCAGAGGTGTGTCGGGCGTAGTGGTGTGTACAACATTGTGATTGTGGGCTCTGCGGGGGATGGGACTTCCCAGCTGGATATCAGCAGGCCCATCGAAATATCTGAAAGAAGGTCTGCATGTCTCTTGAGGTGCAAATTAGGGTGTCGTGTGAAAACTGGTGCAGCGGAGCTAAAAAATAAAACAACCAAAACAACCAAAAATAAACTCAAAACATGGGACAACGGTCCCACCCCCAACCCCTCTCCCACCCCCCACCCTACACTTCAGGAACGGAAGCATCTGTCGCCCTAACAGTAAACCAGTGATTAAGCAACCAAACTAAAACGCTTGGGAATGGGGAAGCGTGGAGGACCCCTCCTCATGTCCGGATGTGTGTTTACGAGTCCATCGGGAAGGAAAGAAATGTTCAGAGTTAAAGCACCGTCTCCGGCCGCGGAGCCAGGCCCGGCGGGCAGAGACCAGTTCAAGCTGGGTCTTTCAGAAGTATTGGGCTACGGGAGAGGTCTGATTCTGGGAGGTCAATCGCCGCAGGCCCGGGCAAAGCACCACCGCCATCCAAACGGCCGGAGGAGCCAGAGCGCCTCCCGGGCAGGGGTCCCCCGGAAAGCGATATTGGTTGTCGGGAGTGGCCCGGTGGGGAGTCTGAGCGGGCCCTCCTCCGCCCACGGCGCCTGCGGGAGCGGTTACGTTGATGTTGAGGAGCGAAGGGGGCGGGGTGGCCAGGTCTGCTCTCCATTCCCTCCATGCCCAGGGCCCGACCGTCGGCCCGCAGAGGGCGCTCCTCCGTAGCCCAGGCCCAGGCCTCTGTCGGGTTGTCGAAGAACAGCGTTTTGTTTGCGAACACCACTCGCAGGCGAGCCGGGAAGAGGAGCTGATACTGGATGTTAAGTGCCCTCAGCTTTTGCTTGACCTCCCCAAAGGAGCGGCGCTGGCCCTGGACCTCGCGGGTGTAATCTGGGAAGATCATGACTGCCCCATTTTCGTAGCGTAGCCGCTGTTGTTTGCGAGCTTCAGACAGGATGATGTTGCGGTCTTTAAAGTTGAGGACCCGCATTATGAACGGCCGAGGAGGCGCACCCAGCGCCGGCCTGGGGGCCAAAGACCGGTGGGCCCGCTCAATCGCGAACCAAGGAGAAAGAGAGCCCTCCGGGATCCACGACCTTAGCCACCCCTCCAGGAAGTCCACCGCTCGGCCCTGTTCCGCTCCTTCTGGAAAGCCCACCAGGCGGAGGTTGTTGCGTCGAGATCTATTTTCGGCATCCTCCGCCCGACGGTGTAGTTCCTGAGTGTGCGGCTGGAGACGGGCCACCTGCCCCTTAAGTTGTTGGACGTCATCCTCCACAGTGGAGATACGGGTCTCAGTCTCTGTAATCCGAGCAGTGGCGTTTCGGAGGTCCTGTCGAATGAGAGTCATATCTACTCGCACTTCTGCAATCTTACCCTCCACCGAGGTTTGGGAGGCCTGGATAGCCTGGAGGATGGTGGTCAAATCCAGAGCTGGAGGAGCCTCCTGATCAGCCACACCCCCGGTAGCCCCCGCCTCCAAGGTGGTGAAGCGGTCCATTTTTGTCTGGGTGGCAGGGGTCTTCGTTGACCGGTCCGTCCGGCCCATGGCGACTCGAGGAAATCACGGGTTCAGAGTCCCACAAATAGAGGTTGACAGGTTAACACTGGTGGCCGGGGGTCGGCGGGGGCAAGCAACAGATGTCAGGACTCGGTGCGACTCGACCTGCCGCCGCCCGAAACTTGCGGCCGAAGTAGAAGGAGAAGGAGCCACGCACAGGTTCCCCCACCTCAGGCCACCAGGCACTCCGCCGGGCGGCAACACAGAGTATCTCTAAAGGTCCGGGGCACTGCGGGTCCACCCGACCACCGTGCCCAGGTCAGGGACGCCCTATAGGGGGTCACCGCCGCCCGAAGTGACGGCCGAACAAATCCGTCCACACCCCAGGCCCAGAGAGGGGTGGGTTTACCTCCGCCGCAAGTCACCGGGGGGGCACATCAGGAGTGGGGGGGGGAAAGGAGGGAGGGGGAGGAGGAGCCGCACTGACTAGTGGCCTCCCCCCGCACCTCGCCTGCTGCCCGGTCGACAGCCGAATCCTCACCCAAGCCCAGGCGCCACCGAGCCCCCACTCCTTACCTCCAGGTCCGCCCGCAGGAGCGCTCCGTCCGCCGCAGACCATCCACCGCAGCAGCGGCTCCGACCTCGGGTTCAGGTCGTGTGCAGGCCTCCCCCGCGCAGATACCACAGGTTCTCCACTGCCAGTAGATCTCAGTGCCGATGAAGGCCCGTGGATGTAGTATCAGCCCTCGACATCGGTGATGTCCGTCCAGGCCCCAGGGGTGACGCAAGATCACAGCCCCTGCAGCTAGTGGAAGCCCCCGGCGCCGGTGATGTCCGTCCAGGCCCTCCGGGGGCAACGACGACGTGCCGCTCCCTACAGCCCTGCAGGCCCACAGCACCTGTACCGCCAAACCAGGCCCCAGTCCGACCAGGGAGCCCCGCTGCAGCAGGCCGCGTCAGCGCCGCCAGTCCGGGCCCCGGGGGCAGCAAACGTGCACACCGCCAGTGGGGGTCCAGGAAACAACGTCAGCAAAGTCAGGCCTCGGTGGGCGCAGAGAGGGCTCCGACGGCCTCGGGGCACCTCCCCACAGGTCCTACAGGATCGCTGCAAGCGGCCAGCGGGCACAGGGACACCCCGCCGAGCAGGGCCCGCCTCGGAAGGCCCCGGAAGGGCAGGCCCGCTCCAGGCAAAGGCAAAGGCGCCAGGCACCGCCACTCTTCCACCACGCACTTCGCAGCCGCCGCCGCCGTCGCCCAGGAGGGGAGACCGGCCGGGTCTCGCGATGCGGGGGGGGCACCAGCCACACCAGGAGCCCCCTCGCTCAGTTGAGTTCCGCCGACGATGGGACCGAGAGCACCGCGGCAGGAGCCGCCATTTTGAAGGGAGCCGCGCTGCGGGTCCGGGAGACCAGGACAGCCAACACGGTCTCCGGTCGGCACCCAGTGCCCCAAACGGAGCTCCGGAGGTCACCAGGCAGCCAGGTACGTGGCGCCAGGTGTTGGGCGATCCCGATGGTGATGGGTGGCAGAGCGGATGACGGAGGGGTCCGGAGCACACCTAAGGTGCGACCGCCATCTGGACGCTCGTAGCCATGCCTCACTTCCCAACAATGTTAACCAGCAAAGATACAGTACAGAAACAGGATTCTACGGAGGAGAGCAGGTAACACAGTTGCCGCGAGCAGCTAACATTTCTCAGTATTGGTTGCGTCAGAGTGAGGATGAGTCGGATGAAAGTTTCTGACGGTGCCTAGGAGAGGGAAAAGAGTGCGTACTTGGCGCAACTCTAGAGGTAGATCAGTCTGGTCCCTTTGTGGATGGAGAAGTGAATGGTGCAAATGTAACATTTCTTGTCGATACTGGAGCTACCCATTCTACTGTTAGGTCAGTGGAAATTCCAAACCTTCCTCTCTCAGGTGAATATATCCAAGTAGTTGGAGTAGCGAATCAGCAGATTAAAACACCACTTACTGAATTAGTGGAAGTAAAAATTGGTTCTTTTAGCAAAATGCATAAATTCGTAGTGTGCGATTGTAGTCCCGTAAATCTTTTAGGTCGTGACCTTTGTGTAAGATGAACTGCACAATTTATTGTACGCCAGATGGAATTGGATTTCAGACCCCAGATGAAGATGTATTGTATAAAGTGACATTGATGAATCAGGAACCTGAAATGAATGGTTTGTTTCCTGCATTTGATGCAGAAAAACTTCCAAAAGAACTGAAAGAGACAGTGAAAGAGAATGTGTGGGATTTTACAGGAGAAGATATTGGATTGATGAAAGAAGTAGATCCCGTAAAAGTAACAGTAAAAGAAGGAACAACTTACCCAAATACGCCACAGTATAAATTGACTCCAGAAATAATTGAAGGAATAACTCCTGTACAGTGGCGGCTCCTCCATTGGGGCGTGGGGGCGTTGCCCCACTGCTTTCTCGCCGTGCGAGAAGCAGAAACATGAAATGGTAAAACTACCATTTCATGTTTCTGCTTCTCGCACGGAGGGAAAGCAGAAGTGCCTGGAGTGCCTAGTTGGGGGCGGGCGGGTGGGCGTTCATTCTCGAGTGCAGGGGAGGCGTGGCTAGCCCACTGTCTTTGGTGCTGACGGTTTGTTAGGGCTCAGCGCCGACCACACCAGTCATGCGCAGTTGCGCACTCTCTCTATGTAGGCTGCATGCATAGAGAGAATGGCCCCTGGTCTACAGGCGCCCGGCCGGGCGCCGCCCGCCTCCAATCACAACGCTGCTGGCTTAGGGGAACGAGAAGGAGGCTGTCTAGATTTACACAGGCCCGGCCGGGAGCAGCAGGAGCGGTGGCGCGTGATCCGGAGGAAGCAGTGGGAGGAAGGTATTAAGGTAGGTTTAGTTTTAACTTTATTTTCAATACTGTCCCGCTCCCCCCACACCCGCGCGGCCCCCCCTCCTCCGTCTTGCCGATCGCGACTGATGCTGGAAGCAGTTGTTTTGGGAAGAAGATGTAGTGGTGCATTTTGGACCATCCCAAAATGCACATCAAGATTATTAAATACGTTTATAGACACTTAGTAGAACTAGACTGTCCCTAAGCACACATCTTTCAAAAGTGCTGTTGGGTAGATCGGAGATCGGGAACAACACAGATTTGAATGTCTGTATACATTTGTTTAGCTAGAGCACCTCAGCTGTGAAATACTGAGCTGGACATGTAGCCCAGTTCTAGCTGCTGGAGTCATGTGTGTGGGACCAGACTAACTTGTCAGGGCAGGTCCGGTGCTACTCATAACACCTGACATCTGAAGGGAACCCCTGGCTAAGCACTCTACCAGCCACCTCATTAGGCTTGGTTAGTGCCCCAAGTCCCTACACCAGTCTGCCCTTGTGTTTGCTCCTCCAGCTTGAGGTTTGCATGGCTCTTGCAGTTACTGTTTTATGTGTGACTGAAGATCCGTGGCAATCGACAGGTATGAGCCAGATAGGAGGGTGATTCTGCTAGGGAGCTTGCCACAGAGGCAGCAGATGGCAATCTATTACAGACCTGTCCTCCACAGTGTACCCCATGGACAGGAGGGGTGTAGTAACCGGAACTCATTGATCCCTATAAATAACATGCCTCGTAGTTGGATGTTTTGGTTGTTTTCGTTTCATTTGCTGCGTGTGCTAGTTCTATTGTATGCAATTAAAGAACCAATAAGATAGCACAGCGGGTTGGGTGCACACTGAAGCAAACTGTTTGTAATAAGCAGATCACGGGTGCAGGTGCACAAGAGTTTCTCATGCCTGCTGTCAAGATCTGTGAGTAACATGCAGATTACAAGTTTCAATTCCTGAAAGACGTTATAGGGTTTTACATCAACTGTGCAGAAATCTGACTAATGTGCGTGCCATATCTTAGAATCCCCATGGGTCAACTTAGCTTTTCCTCCTCCCAAAGCCAATAAAGCAGTCCGATTGAGACGGGTAATATAGAGGGGCTTTTAATGCTCTTAATAAAAACTGTGCCGTCCAGTCCCTTAAACACTTGAACAAAATCAGTAATATTTATAGGGATAGGCCTCATCGACATCCAAATGGTTGGATTTAGCTGCCCAGGTCTGAGCAACTTCCGTTATGCAGTTGGGCAGCTGCAGTACGAGGAAGCAAAAACTGTGCCCACGACAACACTGAGTGTTTCTTATGAAACTGAGAATACCTCCGCTGCCAGCACTGTGCCCAAGAGGCCACAGCTCGGCCTTGCGTGAACACCCTGTTTCCAGAACAACTATTAGTCCTGTCAGAAAGTGAACGGCAAAAATTGACCCAAATAAGATATTAAATTGCATGCTTTTAACATGCCAATTTGTTTGCGCTCCAAAGTGATGGTCTTTGAAATGCCACAAACCTATTTTCACATTCTGTATAATTAATTAAGTCATAGGTGACTCTGCTCTGAACTTACACCCTTAGGACTTATTGGTATCTCGGTTATTCATGTTCTGAAAACCATTTGGGTACACAATGGAAGACTGTACCCCTGGAAAATATGCAAAATGCACATCGATGCAGCTGTCTGTTGTTTAGTAATTACGCTGTCCAGCTTCATCTCTATACTCTTCCAAGGTGGCAAAATGGCAACGTGTTGGCACTCTGTAAATAGATACATGCATTGAGAAGTATTTGTTAAAAGTGAGACTTTTAACATGAACTGAGAAATGTTCCTGTCCCCTCCCTGATTACAATACTATAAGTAAACTAAGAGTCATATCAGCGGTCATGTATACCCTATACGTGGGACAGATTCTTATTATTCATGGATAAAAGTTGCACCATCTTACACCAATTGTTTTTACATTTCTTGGGGGGAGACACCCGAATTCCCTCTCATAACCGCGCAGATTGCGCGCTCACCAAAATTGGTTAACCAGTCTTACGCCCCACCTCTTTCTAATTCCACCAGCCACCACTGCTCCTGTAATAAATAAAATGATTGAACAGGGAATTCTAAAAGAAATAATGAGCAGTCCATGTAATTCACCTATAATGGGACTGAAAAAGCCAAACGGAACATATAGAATAGTACAGGATTTGAGAAAGGTCAATAAAATAGTTGTGCCTTGTTGTCCAATAGTGCCAAACCCTGCAGTAATTCTATACCAAATTCCACATGAAGCTGAGTGGTACACCGTGATAGATTTGTGTCACGCATTTTCTCTATTCCTTTACATCCAGATAGCCAGCCATTATTTGCGTTCCGGTTCGGAGAGCGTATTTTGGCATGGTGCCGAATTCCTCAGGGGTATACAGAAAGCCCCTCAATCTTTAATCAGATTTTAAAGAAGTCCCTGGAAGATTTGAAAATGCCAGAAAAGTCAGTGATGGTGCAGTATATCGATGACCTGTTGGTGGCATCGAAAACAAAAGAAGCATGTGTAAGCGATACAATTGCTTTACTGAACCATTTAGGGAAAAGAGGACATAAAGTGTCCCCTTCGAAATTGCAGTTTTGTCAAAAAGAAGTCCAATATTTAGGGCATAAAATTGAGAAAGGAGTGCGAAAGATAACGACTGAGAGAATAAAAATGATTCAAGGAATGAGAGCACCAATGACGCAAAGAGAGGTAAGAATGTTTCTGGGAATGGTTGGATATTGCCGACAATGGATAAGTGGTTTTTCCTTGATTGCTAAGCCATTACAAAAACTGACCAAGAAGGATGTAAGAGACCCTTTTGAATTGAATGACGAAGAAATGAAATCTTTCAAAGAGTTGAAAAAGAAATTGTGTGAGGCCCCTGCTTTAGGAATGCCTGACTACGAAAAGGATTTTGAATTGTACTGCAGTGAAAGAGATGGATGTGCATTTTCAGTACTGGTACAAAAACATGGAACAATGAAGAGACCAATTGCTTATTTTTCAGCTGTTTTAGATCCTATAGCAAAAGCGTTGCTTGGATGTCTGAAAGCTGTTGCTGCTACTTGTGTAAGTCTGGAACAAAGTGAAGGTATAGTGATGGGGTATCCACTGAGAGTATATGTTCCCCATTCAGTAGAGATTCTTTTGACAAGAACAAAAACACAGTACATGACACATAGTCGTTGACTAAGTACGAAAAAGTAATCTTGAGTGCAGAAAATGTGACCATAGATAGATGTATGAATGTGAATCCTTCGACATCATTGCCAGATGAAGAGAGTATAATTAAACAAGATGAAGTAGATCATGATTGTCTGAATGTGCTGGAATATTGCACAAAACCAAGAGCTGACATAAAAGATGAGCCTTTAAAAGAATCAGATTATGTCATGTTTGTGGATGGCTCATGCTTGAGAACGAGAGAAGGAGTTTTAAGCGCAGCTTACGCAGTGTGCACAGTGGCGACTGTGATGGAAGCGTCCTGTCTGAAAGGAATAAGGTCTGCCCAAGTTGCAGAACTGATTGCTTTGATTCAAGCATGTAAGTTGGGAAGAAATGTACGAGTTACGATTGTGACCGATAGCCAGTACGGTTTCGGTATAGTGCATGATTTCGGTCAGATTTGGTCCCAAAGAGGTTTCTTGACGTCTGCAGGAACACCTATCAGAAATTGAGATTTTGTAAAGAAACTGCTTGAGGCGATACAGCTGCCTAGGCAGATAGCTGTAGTGAAATGCAAAGCACATAAGAAAAATGAAGATTACATAACTGTCGGAAATAATTACGCCGACGAGATAGCCAGATATTGTGCAGAGAACATGGTATCCCTGAATAAGAATCGCGAAAGGGAGCATATCTCTTCTCCTTTGCTTTTTACTAACACTGTCGAGACATGGGATGAGGTGAGACAGTTACAGGAAGTTGCAAATGATGAGGGAAAAGATTACTGGATAAAAGCAGGATGTAGAAGACAAGAAAACAATGGTGTGTGGGTTTACAGAGATGAAAGACCAGTTATGCCTGATAGCATGATTTCAGACATGGCACGGCTGTACCATGGACAAGCTCATATTGGGAGAGATGCAATGATCAGACTTTTTAGACAAACATGGTATAACCCAAAATTCAGAGCCATAGCTGAAAGTCTTTGTCAAAGATGTCTTATTTGTCAGCAGTTTAATCCAGGAAGAAAGACAATAGTGAGTCTAGGAACAATAGGACGAGAAGGAGGTCCGTTCACTAGAATGCAATTGGATTTCATTGAAATGCCCCCTTGTAACAGACTAAAATATGTTCTAGTGGTCGTCTGTTTGTTTTCTCGTTGGGTGGAGGCATACCCGACTAGAAGGAATGATGGAATAACGGTAGCAAAACTTATGCTGCGAGAGTTCATTCCAAGGTATGGTTTTCCAGTCACGATTGAGACAGATAGAGGAACACATTTTCAAAATGAGTTGATTCAATTAATTTGTGAAGCATTAAGTATTAAACAAAAACTGCATTGTGCATACAGACCAGAGGCTTCTGGGGTAGTAGAGCAAATAAATGGAACAATTATGAACAGGTTAGGAAAAATGTGTCAAGCTACAGGACTCAAATGGCCCGATGCACTGCCCCTTGTCCTGATGACCATCAGAAGTATTCCTGAAAAGAAAACTGGACTTAGTCCTCATGAAGTGATCATGGGACGAGCAATGAGACAAACACAAGTACCTGTCAACAAGTTACTGACTATAACTGATGATCTAGTACTGGATTATTGCAAAGGACTGGCTGATGTGGTGCGTTCTGTGTTTCACCAGGTTGGACCGGATGCGACCACTCTTGAAAGAAAACCAGCCCACGACTTGAATCCAGGAGACTGGGTCCGCATAAAAGTCCACAGGAGAAGAAACTGTCTAGTTCCTCGCTGGGACGAGCCACGACAGGTAATCCTAGTGACAACGACTGCAATCAAGTGTGCAGGAGTGAAAAACTGGGTCCATGCCAGCCACACAATCAGAGTTCCAGAACCTGAAGATCGACATGTGAGTCGACATCTGGAAGTGTGGGATGAGAGTTCAGCGACTGAGACAGAAAGAAGAAGAAAAAGGGTGCCAGAACTTGAAGATCGACCTGAAAGTCGACATCTGGAAAACCCAACTGCAAGTACCTCTATAGAGGAAGAGGAAGAAGAAGAAGAAGAAGGAGAAATTGCAGAAATTCTAGAACTTGAAGATCGACCTGTAAGTCGACATCTGGAAATATCTGACACGAGTTCAGGATCTGATGATTCAGTTGAAAACTGTGAAGAATTTCGAAGGAAAACTTGGAAATTTGAACCAATTAGAGAAGAGAATGAACAAGAAAATGATCTAAATGAGCAACCAAGTACAAGTTATGGTGGAAATCCTTCAAAAGTAATATTAATAGACAAAGAAGGGAAAGAGACAATTAAAAAGCTAGAAAATCGAGAAGAACCCCGAGGAGCAATAGGGACAGATAGTGAAACAAAAGAACAGGGAAAATTAGAAGCAGAGAGTGAGATAAATACCAATTCGGAAGAACATCGAGGAGGGACAGTAATAGGTGAACACAAGAAGGAGAAAATAGAACCACAAGTAAAAGAAAATGAGATCATAAGTTTCAAAATAAGAGACAATTGTGAGAAAATTGAAACAGAATCTGAAGAAAGCGGAGAAGAAGAGAAAACAAGAACTGAATCAAGAAAAAGAAACTGGAAATCAGAAAGAGGAGAAAAAGAAGGTGAAGCCAAAAGGCCAAGAAAAGGAGACAATTGGCCCAGCAACTATATAAGAAAATTGAGATACAGAATAATCAGAACAGGAGAAAAAAGTGCTGAACAGGTGAATGAAATAACAAGTAAAAAGAACAAGAAAAGCCAAGTGGGAAACGATTGCAAAAGTCTAAAAGAATAAAGAAAGTGAATTCGAAATACAAGTCACCTGAGTGGTTGTACATCGCTCTAACTGATTACAAAGAAGAAAGAAACACTCACGAGAACCCGAGACTACGAAACCGAATGGGTAAAGGTGAGGTGCAACAAACCTGAAGTGAAGACTTAAAGTGCTTCTGCCGGATGTGACAGTTTTACTGGATGTGACAATTTTACTGGATATGACAAATCACCGGATGTGACAACGAAAGAATTCTGAAAAGAATTAAAAGAAAGTACCAAGCAAAGACTTTTGAATGAAGGGTGGCATCTAAGTCATTTCTGAGGTGTAGTGACACAATTTTCTGAGGTTTAACAAAAGATAAGAACAAAAATGGAGAATACTAGAGATAGAAGAGACAAATGTGAGTTTTTTTTTAAATGGTGTAAAATGTGCTGCTTTTGTACAGGATTATTAATGACAGTATGGATAGTTTTAGCAATCACAATTCCTATTAGTATAGCTGTAGTAGAAGCAAAGAATGATACTAAACCAGAAAAAGAAACTAATATTAAAGAACCAGTTATTTTAAGAAGTAGTGCAGAATTACATAAGGATAAGTCAGTAACAGATTTTTCTAAAAATGTTTTTACAAAATTGTTGTACGAATATGTAGAGACAATGGATGTGAGAGATTGTTATGTTTGTATGCAGTTGCCTGCATCAGTGACAGAAGGTGTGACTTATCATCACCTACCTCTAACTTATGGAATAACATGTAGTGTCATAGCAAGTTTATTTTATAAAACAGGTAGATTAGAATTTTATTACACTGATGTAGATAAGATTTTTGCAAATATTCCTGTAGTTTCAGAACTAAACAAAGTGAAACAAGCAAAAGTTTTAGGAGAATTCTTTTTAGAGCATAGAATTTTAACATTAGAAGAAATAGCTAAAAACAACCTTACCTGTGAGTTAAAGAAAGAAGAAAAGGTATTTTTAGAAATGGTTGAAGAAAGAAGAATGAAATTTCACAAAGAAGCAATAAAGAGAAAAGAACACATCTATGGACGTTTGAGGAAGAGAATCCTGAAGGGAAAAGATAAATGCAGCAATGACCTTAGATTGGCCGCAAACAGGAAAGTTATGTATTAGGAGAAATAAGACAGTCTATGACAATTATTTTGTAGGTTCCAGTATCTGCCATGACAATTATCAAATTTTGGGAGGTTGGGGATTCAAAGGTGGAAAAGATCCAATATTTCCAGGTATCTATTATATTTGTGGGAATAGAGCTTATTACAGGTTACCGGACCATTGGTATGGAACTTGTTATGTAGGCCTGGTCTTTCCAAAAATTTTCATATGGACAGAGAAGAAAAAGGAACATACAAGATGATTAATAGCTTTACACGTAGAAAGAGGGAAAGTTTTTCAGAAATTGTAGGTGATATTTTTGGAGCATTAATACCAGCAGTGGGAATATCTTTGAATGCATTTAAAATTCGGAAATTATCCACAGTAGTAGATCGTTTGTCTACAGATACTGCGGGAGGGTTCTTGATGGTAAATACCGAAATGGTTGCCATGAGAGCTATGGTGATGCAAAACCGGCTTGCCCTTGATATTCTTTTGGCAAAAGAGGGTGGAGTTTGTGGAATGCTGAAAGTCCAACATTGTTGCACTTACATTCCTGATAAAAGTGAAAATATACAAAAGTATATCACAAATATTACAAATTTGCACAAAGAACTAGTTCCACTGGAGGTTGAAAGTGTCCTTGGAAAACTTGGTAAAGGGTTTTCTTCAGTAGCAAATTGGTTAACAAGAATGAGTAGACTAGTGATAGGGAAAGTTATAATAATAGCAACTGTAGCAATATTGTTAGCCATGGTGTTGAAAATTGTAATAACGTGTATAAAAAGAAAAAGAAGACAAAATAAGATAAAAAGAAATAACAGAATAATGAAAGAGAGAGAGAGAGAAATGGGTGAAATTGAGTTAGAGAAAATGAAAGAAAATATGTATAAAGTGTTACACATTAGGGCTCTGATCCACTGGTCACTCTATAGACACTACATTACCCAGAATGCCTTAGATGGGGAAAAAGGTTGTGTGCACTCACAGACTTGGCACGTGACTTTGGGAGTCATAAAAGCAGCTTTCTCCCGAGCCCAGGTGCTTGGCAAACTTCTTTCTGAAGGACCACGCCTCCCTGCATCTGTTCCTCATTTCCGTTCCTACCTGGAGTCCTGTTTCAACTTCGGACGGGTCCGTCTTTGCTTCTAGCGTCTCCCGACGTACTCCTCCAGTGTTGTTCTTCTATCCGAGTTCGTCTGATTTACGGCCCCTCCACAGAAGCGCAAGGGCGCAGTCTACTCTAATTAAGAATTCGTGGCGAGGAGAAATGTGATTGCCTTTTTCTCTCGTTCTGTTTTTGGCCAGTAATGTTGTGCGCGCGCACACTCCCTGTTATGGTTTGAACGCCGGATAGCGTTTCCGCATTAGTGTTTTGCGGATATTTATTTTCCTTTCCTGAGGCTCCGGTAACCTTTCTCGCACCCTGCCCCCTGAGAGCAGTTTCCTTCCTTTGTGCCCTACCTTGCTCTCACTGACGACTCTTATAGAGTGCTGGGACAGTTTTTCTTCTACAATTAAAGACATCTGCACATGCTGGACTTTTGTACCCATCTGGCCCTCCGGGTTCCTGGCTGATCTGAGACACATCGGCGCTGCCTTAGTCTTCTACTGGCTGGATGTTGGTGCAACTTTAATACAGAGTCTTACGAAAGCAGACGGTGAGTCTGAGAGAGTACACAACCGGGGAAGGGGTATTAGTCCTGGTGGGAGGTAGGAGGTATTGTTTGCAGGCTAGTAATACTTATTTCTCATCTGTCTTGTCTTTTTATTTTTTACTTAGAGCCTTCACTTCTACACCCTGCCTCTTTGAGACTCCTGGAGATACCCTGCCTTTCCATTCCCTGGGTGGTCCTGAGCTGTCTCTTCTCTCCCTTACGGGTAGGCAACTAGTATTCTGATTGCATTCGGATCTGGTGATACCCTAAGGGAGAGTGGAGGTTCATCTTCGTTCCCGAGGATTTTGGCATTCAGCCGAGCTGAACTAGAATCCCGACAGATTGCCAAGCCCAAGTTTTTTATATCCCCTGAGCGAAGATGAATCCGGATGGTACTTTCGACACGTACATGGGGGGGGCTATGTCCACTGAGACCCCGACCCTAACTATGAACGAGTTAGTTGCAGTGGTAACCAGTTTACAAACTGAGCTCAGATCAGTGAAAACTGAGAACCTGAGACTAACCTCTGAATTAAAATCCATGACAGCCCAAAGACATGTAGATATCAGCACGGCAGATATCACAGGGAAACACAAGAAAACCTACATACAACCCGCCCGTTTTCAAGCACCTTCCCCTTCTACCATTGCTTCCTCTAGCGCACCCCCAGCTCCTGTAAATGTCACGGTTGTTACCCCCCTCAAACTCCCTTAGCGATGCCAGAGAGATTCAATGGAGACAGTAGTAAATACCCAGTATTTATGAACCAGTGTCATTTACAGTTCCTGTGTAGATCAGCTTCTTTTCCCGATGATGCAGCCAAAGTGGCCTTCATCATATCCTATCTGACAGGTAATGCTGCCTTGTGGGCTGTGCCCCTGGTGGATAACGATGACCCCATCCTGTATGATCTGTCTCGTTTTAAGGAGAGCATGAAAAGCTTATTTGCTCGTCACTCTTACATGCAAGCGAGTGATAACGAGCTATTGGGACTAAAGCAAGGGTCAAAAGATCTGGTGACCTATATTACTACCTTCAACCGTCTCGTGGCCGAAACGCAATGGCCAGAAGAGAAACGGACATCCCTGTTTTACAGGGGGTTGCGAGAGGAATTAAAGGATGTTTTATCTCAGATAGTGAATCCACCAGAGGACTGTCCTTCTTTCATTGATTTAGTAGTCAAACTTGATCATCGGCTAAGCGAACGGAAGGGAGAGCGTACTAAAGGCGATTTCCCTCGCTTTCTCTTGCCTCGCAGTGAAAAGAAGGAGGTCAAGGATAGTGTGGAACCTATGCAAATAGGTGGGATTCGTGGTCCGCTATCCAAAGAAGAACGTGAAAAGCGCAGACGGCTTGATCTATGTCTTTATTGTGGCAAAGGGGGACACTATGCCAAGGACTGCATTGTTAAACCCAAGGGGGTAACCAGACCACCTGTCGTTAAGATGGGATCCACAGTCCAGTCGGAAAACTAATTGACTTGGAGAAATCTGAGACCAGTTCTCCAAGTCTTGAGACTTCGCGGGTCTCTCTATTTCTAGCAAACACCTCATCTTTAGCTCCCAGACATTTAACTATATCTGTGGTATTTGTATTACCGTCTCAGCACAGAGCCACTTTGTCTATAATGTTGTACTCGGGAGTTACTGGTAATTTTTTGGACATCAACCTGGCGAAGGTCCTGGGGATAGACTTTATTCCCAAAACACACCCCGAAAAGGTGAGAGCAGTGGATGGTACAGAGTTGTCGTCTGGCTTAATAACCTATCAGACTCCTGCTCTTGACATGATCTGTGATAATGGTCATACGGGAAAAATCCAATTCGACCACCTGATAGATGCACCAAACTTTGGCGCCATTTTGGGAGTGCCCTGGTTGCAGAGGCATAACCCTCACATAGACTGGGTGACCAGAAGGGTTACTCTCCGTTCCCCATATTGCTTGTTACACTGTTACCGTGATTTATTGCCCGCCAATCCCGCTGTTAGTTGTGCGCTCACCGATTATGGTCTTTCCACCTTACCACCAGAGTACCATGAATATGCTGAGGTCTTCGATGAAGTCAAGGCTGTGGCATTACCACCTCACAGACCTTTTGATTGCCGTATTGATCTGGTACCGGGCGCAGAGTTACCGGTCAGTAGGGTGTATGCCCTAACGGGACCTGAGAGTCAATATCTATATGAGTATCTTCAGGATATGTTGCAAAAGGGATTCATACGTCACTCGACTTCCCCTGTCTCATCCCCACTTTTTTTTAATACCAAAGCGAGAAGGAGGTTTGAGAGCCTGCCTAGATTATAGAGCCTTGAATAAGGTGACTATAAAAACAAGTATCCTCTCCCACTCATCTCCAGTCTCTTGGACCAGGTTCATAATGCCAAGATCTTTACTAAGCTCGACTTGAGAGGCGCCTACCATCTGATTCGGGTAAAGGAGGGAGATGAGTGGAAGACGGCATTTCGCACAAAATACGGGCTTTACGAGTATTGTGTAATGCCGTTCGGGTTGTGCAATGCCCCCGCAGCCTTTCAATTCTTTATCAACGAGATATTAAGAGAATATCTCGATGTGTTCGTCATTGTCTACATTGACGATATCTTGGTGTATTCTCAAAATGAACAAGAACACATCACACATGTTAAACTAATACTCCAACGATTACATGAAAACCACCTTTTTGCCAAGTTAGAGAAATGCATCTTCCATACGCAGAAAGTAGACTTCCTAGGGTTCGTCATCTCCCCGGAAGGTATTCACATGGATCCTGCCAAAGTGTCTGCCATTACTAAGTGGTCGAGTCCTACTTCAGTTAAGGAGGTGCAATCCTTTCTGGGGTTCGCCAATTTTTATAGGCGCTTTATAGACCATTTCTCAGACCTCATCACACCGATAACCAGGCTATTAAAAAGGGAGTGTCTTTTGAGTGGGATGAAACAGCAGAGCATGCGTTTCAAGCATTGAAAGACAAATTTATTACAGCCCCTATCATAAAACACGCAGACGAAACACAACCATACTATGTGGAAGCAGATGCTTCTCAGTATGCTGCTGGGGGTGTCTTGTTGCAGAGAGATGTTAAGACCGGAACCCTCCATCCAGTAGCTTATTTCTCAAAAACCCTTTCCCCTGCAGAGCAGAACTACACTATTGGGGAACGCGAACTCCTAGCCATAAAGTTAGCGTTCCAAGAATGGCGACACTACTTATTAGGATCCCCCCATGTTATCAATATTTACTCGGACCACCGAAATCTTCAGTTTTTTAAATCTGCTAAAGCACTCACTCCCCGACAGATGAGATGGGTCTCCTTCTTTTGTGAATATGATTTTGTGATTCATTTCCGACCAGGAGCCAAACAGGGACGAGCGGATGCTCTATCACGATTAGGGAAAGAATACAAACACGTTGTTGACACTCCACTACCAATAATCCCTGCAAACAAGATAGTGGCCATTGGTGAGACAGAAACATATGTAGAGGACCCTTTTATAAGACACTGTTGAGAACTTACAAGACACTCAGTACTGAAGAGTGGTTAACAGACCCTTTGAACAGGATAGAAAACAGTCTATATTACCATGATAATCACCTATACATCCCTTCCAAAGAGCTACAAATGACAATCATTGAGTGGTGTCACACTCTCCCCTTAGCAGGACATCCGGGTGGTGAGAAAACTTTGCAAATATGTAAGAGATGGTTTTGGTGGCAAAACATGAACCAAGATATTCATGAATACGCCAAAGCTTCTCCTGTATGCGCAAGACAGAAAGCACTGCATTGTGCACCCGCTGGCTTATTGCAACCCTTGCCCATCCCGCAGGCCCCTTGGACTTCCATCAGCATGGACTTTATCACAGAATTGCCCGTATCCCAAGGGTTCACTGCTATTTTAGTCGTGGTAGACATGCTTTCAAAAATGGCCCATTTCATTCCCCTCAAGAAAATACCCTCTGCCAAAGAACTAGTAGAAGTGTTTGTGTCAAATATCGTACGTTTGCATGGATTGCCGTTAGTGGTTGTGTCTGATAGAGGCCCACAATTTATATCAAAATTCTGGCAGGGTGTATGTACTGCTCTTCACATGGATCATCGTCTCTCCTCTGCATACCACCCTCAAACAGACGGCCAAACAGAAAGAACCAACCAGACCCTAGAGCAGTATCTGAGATGCCTCTTAAGCACCGTCACAGGGGATTGGGTACAAGCACTCCCGTTGGCAGAATTCGCATACAATAACTCAAATCACTCCTCCTCCAAAGTATCTCCTTTCTTCTTTTCCTATGGTTATCACCCTAGGTTTTTGCCCCTTTATTTACCCCCTTCCCTTTCACAAATCCCAGCTGTATCAGAACACCATGCCCACCTTACACGAATCTGGAAACAACCCTACAAGAATTATCTGAAGCCAAAGAGAGGATGAAAAGGCAAGCAGATGCACATAGAAGGCCTGCTCCTGATTATAAGAAGGGTGATCAAGTTTGGCTAGCTACAAGAAATCTGAGATTGCCTGGCTCTAGAAAGCTACAACCCAGATACATCGGGCCTTATACTATACTGCAGCTAGTCAACCCTGTAGCGGTCAAGTTAGACCTACCTCCAGAAATACAGATACATCCAGTTTTTCACACCTCGCTAATCAAACAATACAGTCCTCCTTCTTGTCCTGAACCTCCTCCCCCACCTCTGGTCATCAACGGGGAGGAAGAGTATGAGGTGAAGCGCATACTCGACTCACGCAGACATAGGGGGAAATTGCAATACTTAGTGGATTGGGTAGGCTATGGCCCAGAAGATCGAACATGGGAACCGGTTGCTAACATACATGCCCCTTCACTGGTAAGGAAGTTCCACGCATTATATCCCTCCAAACCCAGACCCGTAGGAAGGCCTTTAGGGGGGAGAACTGTTACACATTAGGGCTCTGATCCACTGGTCACTCTATAGACACTACATTACCCAGAATGCCTTAGATGGGGAAAAAAGGTTGTGTGCACTCACAGACTTGGCACGTGACTTTGGGAGTCATAAAAGCAGCTTTCTCCCGAGCCCAGGTGCTTGGCAAACTTCTTTCTGAAGGACCACGCCTCCCTGCATCTGTTCCTCGTTTCCGTTCCTACCTGGAGTCCTGTTTCAACTTCGGACGGGTCCGTCTTTGCTTCTAGCGTCTCCCGACGTACTCCTCCAGTGTTGTTCTTCTATCCGAGTTCGTCTGATTTACGGCCCCTCCACAGAAGCGCAAGGGCGCAGTCTACTCTAATTAAGAATTCGTGGCGAGGAGAAATGTGATTGCCTTTTTCTCTCGTTCTGTTTTTGGCCAGTAATGTTGTGCGCGCGCACACTCCCTGTTATGGTTTGAACGCCGGATAGCGTTTCCGCATTAGTGTTTTGCGGATATTTATTTTCCTTTCCTGAGGCTCCAATAACCTTTCTCGCACCCTGCCCCCTGAGAGAAGTTTCCTTCCTTTGTGCCCTACCTTGCTCTCACTGACGACTCTTATAGAGTGCTGGGACAGTTTTTCTTCTACAATTAAAGACATCTGCACATGCTGGACTTTTGTACCCATCTGGCCCTCCGGGTTCCTGGCTGATCTGAGACACATCGGCGCTGCCTTAGTCTTCTACTGGCTGGATGTTGGTGCAACTTTAATACAGAGTCTTACGAAAGCAGACGGTGAGTCTGAGAGAGTACACAACCGGGGAAGGGGTATTAGTCCTGGTGGGAGGTAGGAGGTATTGTTTGCAGGCTAGTAATACTTATTTCTCATCTGTCTTGTCTTTTTATTTTTACTTAGAGCCTTCACTTCTACACCCTGCCTCTTTGAGACTCCTGGAGATACCCTGCCTTTCCATTCCCTGGGTGGTCCTGAGCTGTCTCTTCTCTCCCTTACGGGTAGGCAACTAGTATTCTGATTGCATTCGGATCTGGTGATACCCTAAGGGAGAGTGGAGGTTCATCTTCGTTCCCGAGGATTTTGGCATTCAGCCGAGCTGAACTAGAATCCCGACAGATTGCCAAGCCCAAGTTTTTTATATCCCCTGAGCGAAGATGAATCCGGATGGTACTTTCGACACGTACATGGGGGGCTATGTCCACTGAGACCCCGACCCTAACTATGAACGAGTTAGTTGCAGTGGTAACCAGTTTACAAACTGAGCTCAGATCAGTGAAAACTGAGAACCTGAGACTAACCTCTGAATTAAAATCCATGACAGCCCAAAGACATGTAGATATCAGCACAGCAGATATCACAGGGAAACACAAGAAAACCTACATACAACCCGCCCGTTTTCAAGCACCTTCCCCTTCTACCATTGCTTCCTCTAGCGCACCCCCAGCTCCTGTAAATGTCACGGTTGTTACCCCCCCTCAAACTCCCTTAGCGATGCCAGAGAGATTCAATGGAGACAGTAGTAAATACGCAGTATTTATGAACCAGTGTCATTTACAGTTCCTGTGTAGATCAGCTTCTTTTCCCGATGATGCAGCCAAAGTGGCCTTCATCATATCCTATCTGACAGGTAATGCTGCCTTGTGGGCTGTGCCCCTGGTGGATAACGATGACCCCATCCTGTATGATCTGTCTCGTTTTAAGGAGAGCATGAAAAGCTTATTTGCTCGTCACTCTTACATGCAAGCGAGTGATAACGAGCTATTGGGACTAAAGCAAGGGTCAAAAGATCTGGTGACCTATATTACTACCTTCAACCGTCTCGTGGCCGAAACGCAATGGCCAGAAGAGAAACGGACATCCCTGTTTTACAGGGGGTTGCGAGAGGAATTAAAGGATGTTTTATCTCAGATAGTGAATCCACCAGAGGACTGTCCTTCTTTCATTGATTTAGTAGTCAAACTTGATCATCGGCTAAGCGAACGGAAGGGAGAGCGTACTAAAGGCGATTTCCTCGCTTTCTCTTGCCTCGCAGTGAAAAGAAGGAGGTCAAGGATAGTGTGGAACCTATGCAAATAGGTGGGATTCGTGGTCCGCTATCCAAAGAAGAACGTGAAAAGCGCAGACGGCTTGATCTATGTCTTTATTGTGGCAAAGGGGGACACTATGCCAAGGACTGCATTGTTAAACCCAAGGGGGTAACCAGACCGCCTGTCGTTAAGATGGGATCCACAGTCCAGTCGGAAAACTAATTGACTTGGAGAAATCTGAGACCAGTTCTCCAAGTCTTGAGACTTCGCGGGTCTCTCTATTTCTAGCAAACACCTCATCTTTAGCTCCCAGACATTTAACTATATCTGTGGTATTTGTATTACCGTCTCAGCACAGAGCCACTTTGTCTATAATGTTGTACTCGGGAGCTACTGGTAATTTTTTGGACATCAATCTGGCGAAGGTCCTGGGGATAGACTTTATTCCCAAAACACACCCCGAAAAGGTGAGAGCAGTGGATGGTACAGAGTTGTCGTCTGGCTTAATAACCTATCAGACTCCTGCTCTTGACATGATCTGTGATAATGGTCATACGGGAAAAATCCAATTCGACCACCTGATAGATGCACCAAACTTTGGCGCCATTTTGGGAGTGCCCTGGTTGCAGAGGCATAACCCTCACATAGACTGGGTGACCAGAAGGGTTACTCTCCGTTCCCCATATTGCTTGTTACACTGTTACCGTGATTTATTGCCCGCCAATCCCGCTGTTAGTTGTGCGCTCACCGATTATGGTCTTTCCACCTTACCACCAGAGTACCATGAATATGCTGAGGTCTTCGATGAAGTCAAGGCTGTGGCATTACCACCTCACAGACCTTTTGATTGCCGTATTGATCTGGTACCGGGCGCAGAGTTACCGGTCAGTAGGGTGTATGCCCTAACGGGATCTGAGAGTCAATATCTATATGAGTATCTTCAGGATATGTTGCAAAAGGGATTCATACGTCACTCGACTTCCCCTGTCTCATCCCCACTTTTTTTTTATACCAAAGCGAGAAGGAGGTTTGAGAGCCTGCCTAGATTATAGAGCCTTGAATAAGGTGACTATAAAAAACAAGTATCCTCTCCCACTCATCTCCAGTCTCTTGGACCAGGTTCATAATGCCAAGATCTTTACTAAGCTCGACTTGAGAGGCGCCTACCATCTGATTCGGGTAAAGGAGGGAGATGAGTGGAAGACGGCATTTCGCACAAAATACGGGCTTTACGAGTATTGTGTAATGCCGTTCGGGTTGTGCAATGCCCCCGCAGCCTTTCAATTCTTTATCAACGAGATATTAAGAGAATATCTCGATGTGTTCGTCATTGTCTACATTGACGATATCTTGGTGTATTCTCAAAATGAACAAGAACACATCACACATGTTAAACTAATACTCCAACGATTACATGAAAACCACCTATTTGCCAAGTTAGAGAAATGCATCTTCCATACGCAGAAAGTAGACTTCCTAGGGTTCGTCATCTCCCCGGAAGGTATTCACATGGATCCTGCCAAAGTGTCTGCCATTACTAAGTGGTCGAGTCCTACTTCAGTTAAGGAGGTGCAATCCTTTCTGGGGTTCGCCAATTTTTATAGGCGCTTTATAGACCATTTCTCAGACCTCATCACACCGATAACCAGGCTATTAAAAAAGGGAGTGTCTTTTGAGTGGGATGAAACAGCAGAGCATGCGTTTCAAGCATTGAAAGACAAATTTATTACAGCCCCTATCATAAAACACGCAGACGAAACACAACCATACTATGTGGAAGCAGATGCTTCTCAGTATGCTGCTGGGGGTGTCTTGTTGCAGAGAGATGTTAAGACCGGAACCCTCCATCCAGTAGCTTATTTCTCAAAAACCCTTTCCCTGCAGAGCAGAACTACACTATTGGGGAACGCGAACTCCTAGCCATAAAGTTAGCGTTCCAAGAATGGCGACACTACTTATTAGGATCCCCCATGTTATCAATATTTACTCGGACCACCGAAATCTTCAGTTTTTAAATCTGCTAAAGCACTCACTCCCCGACAGATGAGATGGGTCTCCTTCTTTTGTGAATATGATTTTGTGATTCATTTCCGACCAGGAGCCAAACAGGGACGAGCGGATGCTCTATCACGATTAGGGAAAGAATACAAACACGTTGTTGACACTCCACTACCAATAATCCCTGCAAACAAGATAGTGGCCATTGGTGAGACAGAAACATATGTAGAGGACCCTTTTATAAGACACTGTTGAGAACTTACAAGACACTCAGTACTGAAGAGTGGTTAACAGACCCTTTGAACAGGATAGAAAACAGTCTATATTACCATGATAATCACCTATACATCCCTTCCAAAGAGCTACAAATGACAATCATTGAGTGGTGTCACACTCTCCCCTTAGCAGGACATCCGGGTGGTGAGAAAACTTTGCAAATATGTAAGAGATGGTTTTGGTGGCAAAACATGAACCAAGATATTCATGAATACGCCAAAGCTTCTCCTGTATGCGCAAGACAGAAAGCACTGCATTGTGCACCCGCTGGCTTATTGCAACCCTTGCCCATCCCGCAGGCCCCTTGGACTTCCATCAGCATGGACTTTATCACAGAATTGCCCGTATCCCAAGGGTTCACTGCTATTTTAGTCGTGGTAGACATGCTTTCAAAAATGGCCCATTTCATTCCCCTCAAGAAAATACCCTCTGCCAAAGAACTGTCACGACTTGCTCCCTGCTTTCCCGTGTCCACCACCAGGGGGCTGAACTGGGGGACTTTCCAGTCCTCTAATAAACTTCCAGACCCTCCCCTGCATGCAAAGCCTGACTTCCAGCCATTTGGACATTTATTGGGAACTAACATCCATTCCCAGTCCGTGCCGGGTTTTGTGAAGCCAGCCTACTCATGCCTGAAAACTCCATCACCCAGGATTCCCTGCTCACTGCTTAGTCTCCACCCCTGCAGGCCAAGGATGGGTGGAGGAATTCAGATCACCTGTGGCTGGCTGCTGCTAGCCTGCTCACACCAGCTGCATATGATTACTGTGAGCTCTTTTAAGCCCCAGCTCCCTTCAGCCCAGTGTTGGTCATTGTAAGCTGTTTACCGGTGAGACCAATCCTTGTTTCCAGTGCTTCCTGAGCCTTTGCTATTGTTTCCAGTATTTCCTGAGCTTTAGTCCTGCCTTTTTCCAGACCTGCTGCTATTTTCCTTGTACCTGATTTAGCACTGCCTGCAGTGCTACCTGGTTTCCTAAGTTCCTGAGCTATAGCTATTTTTCTTGTGCCTGACTTGCACTGCTTGTAGTTCGCTCTTGACTCCTTGTTTCCTGAGCTGTAGCCATTTTCCTGTTTCCTGAACTAGCACTGCTTGCAGTGCTTCCTTGATTCCTGAGCCTTTACGTTTCCTTGTTCCTGACCTGTAGTGCTACTTTGACCCCTGAGCCTTTGCTCAATTCTTGCCCCAGCTCTGCATCCTATGCTACTTTGTTTTCTGGTTTCCTAACCCTGCACTATTCTAGTACACCCTTGTAGCCTCCCTTTCTGTATATCCTTTTCCAGTCCCTGCCTTTCACCCCATCTCCTTGGTTCCAATTCTAGTTTGCTATCTTTCTATTCTGCTGTCTTACTTCTGTTACCTTGTATGTTTGTTACCTGCTTTCTGCCAAGTGTGCCCTGTGTTTTCCTTCCTTTCCTGTTAAGCACTCCTCCTTGCTGGCTCCTTGTCTATTGTGCTTGTGTTTAGTTCTACCCCCTTGCTGTTACTGCCTTGCGTGTTCCTGTTTGATCGCCAGGATCCGTGGGCACAGCTGACTACCTAGGTGGTGTTTCTTGTTCACTGTGAGTATTGTCTTTGAGTTTCTGTTATAACATCACCATAGGTATAAGCTCCACAGACCCTGCCTTTGTATACATATCCTATATGTGGGTATTTCCAGTTAGTGTCTGTAACAGCAATTGTGGGTAAGGAACTTACTGAGCTTCAGTCTTACCGTGTGGAGCTCCTGAGTGCTTTACCCCACACATCCCCTTTATTGTTAATGTTGTTTTATGTTTAATTGTATTGCACATCCGTCCTGGGTTTAGTGATTCTGAATGCAGAGCCGCCTCATGAGTGCCCTTCTTTTCTAAGTCTCACCCTTCTTGTTCACCTCTACAGGCTTCCCCTTTGGATCCCTTTTCTCCTCTGTCTTCCTGTGTGATCCTGGGCAGCGCTGTACTCCTCTCTGTGTTTGTTTTCTACCCTGTTCCCAGTCCTTACCCAAGTCCCTGACTGTGTTCCCCACATAGTCCCGGATAGGCCCTGACAAGAACTAGTAGAAGTGTTTGTGTCAAATATCGTACGTTTGCATGGATTGCAGTTAGTGGTTGTGTCTGATAGAGGCCCACAATTTATATCAAAATTCTGGCAGGGTGTGTGTACTGCTCTTCACATGGATCATCGTCTCTCCTCTGCATACCACCCTCAAACAGACGGCCAAACAGAAAGAACCAACCAGACCCTAGAGCAGTATCTGAGATGCCTCTTAAGCACCGTCACAGGGGATTGGGTACAAGCACTCCCGTTGGCAGAATTCGCATACAATAACTCAAATCACTCCTCCTCCAAAGTATCTCCTTTCTTCTTTTCCTATGGTTATCACCCTAGGTTTTTGCCCCTTTATTTACCCCCTTCCCTTTCACAAATCCCAGCTGTATCAGAACACCATGCCCACCTTACACGAATCTGGAAACAAGCCCTACAAGAATTATCTGAAGCCAAAGAGAGGATGAAAAGGCAAGCAGATGCACATAGAAGGCCTGCTCCTGATTATAAGAAGGGTGATCAAGTTTGGCTAGCTACAAGAAATCTGAGATTGCCTGGCCCTAGAAAGCTACAACCCAGATACATCGGGCCTTATACTATACTGCAGCTAGTCAACCCTGTAGCGGTCAAGTTAGACCTACCTCCAGAAATACAGATACATCCAGTTTTTCACACCTCGCTAATCAAACAATACAGTCCTCCTTCTTGTCCTGAACCTCCTCCCCCACCTCTGGTCATCAACGGGAGGAAGAGTATGAGGTGAAGCGCATACTCGACTCACGCAGACATAGGGGAAATTGCAATACTTAGTGGATTGGGTAGGCTATGGCCCAGAAGATCGAACATGGGAACCGGTTGCTAACATACATGCCCCTTCACTGGTAAGGAAGTTCCACGCATTATATCCCTCCAAACCCAGACCCGTAGGAAGGCCTTTAGGGGGAGAACTGTTACACATTAGGGCTCTGATCCACTGGTCACTCTATAGACACTACATTACCCAGAATGCCTTAGATGGGGAAAAAGGTTGTGTGCACTCACAGACTTGGCACGTGACTTTGGGAGTCATAAAAGCAGCTTTCTCCCGAGCCCAGGTGCTTGGCAAACTTCTTTCTGAAGGACCACGCCTCCCTGCATCTGTTCCTCGTTTCCGTTCCTACCTGGAGTCCTGTTTCAACTTCGGACGGGTCCGTCTTTGCTTCTAGCGTCTCCCGACGTACTCCTCCAGTGTTGTTCTTCTATCCGAGTTCGTCTGATTTACGGCCCCTCCACAGAAGCGCAAGGGCGCAGTCTACTCTAATTAAGAATTTGTGGCGAGGAGAAATGTGATTTCCTTTTCTCTCGTTCTGTTTTTGGCCAGTAATGTTGTGCGCGCGCACACTCCCTGTTATGGTTTGAACGCCGGATGGCGTTTCCGCATTAGTGTTTTGCGGATATTTATTTTCCTTTCCTGAGGCTCCGGTAACCTTTCTCGCACCCTGCCCCCTGAGAGCAGTTTCCTTCCTTTGTGCCCTACCTTGCTCTCACTGACGACTCTTATAGAGTGCTGGGACAGTTTTTCTTCTACAATTAAAGACATCTGCACATGCTGGACTTTTGTACCCATCTGGCCCTCCGGGTTCCTGGCTGATCTGAGACACATCGGCGCTGCCTTAGTCTTCTACTGGCTGGATGTTGGTGCAACTTTAATACAGAGTCTTACGAAAGCAGACGGTGAGTCTGAGAGAGTACACAACCGGGGAAGGGGTATTAGTCCTGGTGGGAGGTAGGAGGTATTGTTTGCAGGCTAGTAATACTTATTTCTCATCTGTCTTGTCTTTTTATTTTTTACTTAGAGCCTTCACTTCTACACCCTGCCTCTTTGAGACTCCTGGAGATACCCTGCCTTTCCATTCCCTGGGTGGTCCTGAGCTGTCTCTTCTCTCCCTTACGGGTAGGCAACTAGTATTCTGATTGCATTCGGATCTGGTGATACCCTAAGGGAGAGTGGAGGTTCATCTTCGTTCCCGAGGATTTTGGCATTCAGCCGAGCTGAACTAGAATCCCGACATAAAGAGACAAGAAGACAAGATGAAATGGAAACAGATGTATAACTAACAAAAAGCAAAAGGATGAGAGACATATGCAGCCTGAAAAAGAGGTATAACTTGGGTTTTATGTGGTGATTTAAAAATCACCAAAGGGGGGAGTTGATGGAGCAGAGTAAATGAAAAAATTTAACCCCTAACAAATTTGATAAATAATTAATAAATATGTTCGTTTAAATGTATTAATCAACAATGTATGTGAGGGAAGGGTAACACGCAAGTATGTGTGCTGAATAATCTATTTACAAATGTCTGTGTGTCTAATTATAACATAAAAATAATTGCGTACTAAATAAATAATAAATGCATGATTCGTGCTTCATAGAATATAAAACGTGACGTTGCAAAAACAATGGTGATGGTAAGTAAGGAACAGCTTAAATGTTGCTTTCTGCTAGGTAATAACTAATTGGGGTACGTAGATGACGGGAGGGAAACGAAAAGGCTATGTTTCTCTATTTTAATTATGTTTTGTTTATTTCTAAATAGTGCTTCTAAGTCTAATCGAGTGGCGATATAAAATGGCTGCCGTTTATTAGAGTACGCATGCGCTGAGAATACACATGACAAGGGAGAAAAATTTGGACAAAGACTGACCACGTGATGGTGCTGAAAGGCTAGGATGCAAGAATGGTCAAGGCTGATGTGACCTATTTGAACTGATAATGTGCCGTGGTGATCAGCAGAGAATCGTGGGAAACAGTTTTAAGAGAAAGGACAATGCCTGCAGAGTTCTCGAATGTATCGAAAGAAGTTACAAATGTACTGATCGAAGCGGATGGAAACATGTCATGAACTGTGAGAAAGGAAATGAACATATGCATTCCAGAAGAACAAGCTGGATCCGGGAGAATTTGATTAAAACTGAATAAATGAACTGAGTGGACCAATGAAAGAAAAGCGCGTTATTACTGTTGCAACAATTTAGTTAGCAAAGTTAGAATTAGGGTATAAGTAGGCCTACTCTTAGTGGGAGGGTTAGCTTCCAGTACTTGGAGTTCCAGATCGATCCATTTACTGAGCGGGAGATGCTGAAAGACTGTTAGATGAGACGGGTTGCGGTAGCTGATGCTGAAGTTTCTGTTGCTGTTTTATTTTTCCAGTTGAGTATGAGAATCAGGTTATTTTTCAACTTTAAACTTAGGTTAGAAATCATTAGGCTAAATTAGGAAGATAGGCAGGTTAATTAGGATTTTTCCTCATGACAAAATTTCCTTTCTGCAATAAAATTGATTTTGCTTAATAAATATTTGATTTAATAATGTATGAATAATTGAATAATAAAGTCTAAATTCTTTTCCATGCCTTTAAAATTATATAAATTTTGAAATTCTTAAATCAAACGACTCAGTGATTATTTACTAATAATTGGTTGTGAAATTAGTAATTAGTTATTGTGATTTAGCTGGTCTTGATCACTATCAACTGATTTTCACTAGATGATCCATCGACAAACAATGAGCAGGAATATCTTAAGAAATAACTAAGAAAGCTATAGGTTAAGGTATCCCGGCTCCTTCCAGCGGTACATAAATGATGTTTTTCATTTAGTTCTCCTATTTCTCCTAGGAGTATAGATTCGTAAAGGTGTAGAGGAAATCCAGGTGTGTGTGTGTTAGGCGATGTCATGGGCCCCATCGTCATATGGATGTGAGAAATATAAGTCGCGCCTGGATGACCGATAAGTGACCTAGGAGAAATAGTTTTCATTGTATCCGCTGCATCACACTCATTTGGCAGTCACACACACTCCCTGTGCCAGTGACTGCCAGCCACCGAGGTGAGTCACAAACTCTGTCTCTCAGACTGCACGGTTCCCTCATCTCTGCAGCATGTACTTTAAGCCTACTAGGCCACTGCAATTATTCAATTAGTTTACCCCAGAGGCATGTTATATTTTAGAGACTGAGGCCAAAATGCGGGGTCAAAGTGTTTCACAGTGAGAATGAATGTTCTATACGTGCAATGAATGATCCGTGGTGATTTGCAGCTGCTCCAGAGTCCAAAAGCCACGCTGTCAGCATCAGTTGAAATATGATATGGTGCTGCTCGATTATAATGCAATCACTGCCGATGTTTTGTGTGTAACCAGACAGAAACAGAATTAAGTCCTGGTTGGTGCAGTGGGGAATAGTGACTTCTGTATCATAGTGCTACGAAGGGCCCAGCCTGCGTCTGAAAGCACTGCCAATGTGAACATTGTTTTAAAATGGTATTAGATGCAGTACAAGCTAGGCTGGTATAAAACGTGCAGATATTTAGTGTTCATTATAAAGCAATTGTTAATCTTCCATTTCAGGGGTTTTGCAGAACTTTCAAGGATTTTTGGAGCTTTTTGTTGCACAATAGGGTGCGATGTCTGATGGTTGTCCCTTTCCATGCACTTCTTTGTTTGGTTTTACTTGTGAGAAAGTGTCACACATAAGCAATCTGAAAACTTGGCAGCTATGTGCCCTTCCTGTAACTATCATCTTAGAAAGGGGCAGTAGGTTAGTCCCTTTACAATTCATGGTTTTTGCAGCAGTTTGGAAGTCTTTCCAAAGCTTATTATTGTTTAAAAGGGCGTCATTTCTGATATTTATCTCTTTCCATGGACTTAAGTGCTTGGTTTTATTCGGGGGAAATGTCACTCTTAAGTGTCACACATATGCAATCTGAAAACCTGGCAGCTATGTGCCCTTCCTGTAACTATCATCTTAGAAAGGGGCAGTAGGTTAGTCACTTTACAATTCATGGTTTTTGCAGCAGTTTGGAAGTCTTTCCAAAGCTTATTATTGTTTAAAAGGGCATCATTTCTGATATTTATCTCTTTCCATGGACTTAAGTGCTTGGTTTTATTCGGGGGGAAATGTCACTCTTAAGTGTCACACATTTGGCAGTTGAATGTCACTCATAAGTACACCAAAACCATATAAATGTCACACATATGCAATCTGAGAACTTGGCAGCTATGCACCGGAGGCCGGGCTGCTGAGTGTGACGGGGCCCTCCTGATGCAGCGGCGCCGGCTCGCCAGGCTCGCAAAGAAGTAAGTGCCTGAGACTGAGTAAGTGCCTGAGACTAGGTGACTGTATAATCTCCTAGTTGCACTTGCTATACTATAACATTTATTTTAGGCTAGCACGCAGTCATGAATGATCAGATCAATGAGATCATCTTCTGAGCAGCTGCAGTGCCTGCCTGCCTGCCCTTGTTACTGAGAACTGCAGTCACTCAGTCTGTCTGCGGTTAGTGCCCTTCCATTTCCGGTGCTTTGAAACAGTTTTAAGATCTTCTTAGAGTTTCTTGCTGCTCAAATGAGTATAATTTCTGATATGTTTTCGTCGTCTTCATTGCTTGATTTACTTGAGAGAAAGTGTCACTCATAGTCGTTGAGATGTTACTCATGATTACACTGACATTTTGAAAATGTCACACATAGCAATCTGGAACCTTAGCAGCTATGTAGCCATGGCTCACGTCACATGACATTAAAGCCATTTAGCCAACGAACGATTGTATTCTGGTAGTTTCTGGTGTTTTTCAGTGTCTTGGGGGATGCCTTTACTACAAGTCAAACTATTTTCAAGAGTTCTATTTCCTTTCGTATACCTTATCTTGTTCTGGGTACCTGGTAAACCATCTACCACACTAGCCTGCCTTCAGAGCATCCTACTTGCTGCAGCACACCTCACGAGGGAACCAAGAAATGTGATCACATAATTCCATGGTGATGGAGCTCTACAGGTTCCGCTTGCCAGCCTGCACCATCTTGAAACCCAGCTGCATCACCCTCAAAGCCATAACAGTGCATTAACAGTCCACAAACCAACTATCTTTCCTATCCCTCCTTGACTTTATGCTTGTCGTTGACCCTGTACAGTGCACTGCCGCCTTTTGGCTATGTTTGCACTTTAGAAGACCCAAATACACATGAGGGACACACCTGCCTACTTAGATGACAATCTTGCCATTACCAGTGGCTCTCCACACACCCGCAGCAAGGACACCTTCAGGCGGAAGAAGAAGTGCTATAAAGAAAATAAACAAGAAAAGGCCTTTCACATCTATGCACTAAGGATTTAGAAAGATATCCTCATATCCATCCATATAGCCCAAACCAAGCTCCAATTTAGCAAACAGCTGAATACTCACTTCTTTAAAGAAAACTACATCATGATGCAGTGACAGTCCACAAACCATCTACTCCTATCCCATGTTGACTGTGTCTTTGACCCTGTACATACTTTGCAGCCTTTCAGCTAGGTTTGCGCTCTGTAAATACTGTATACATACATACATACATTAACTAACGCAATCTGGAAACAAATTGTTAATATACGATTAAAGATATGTTTTGGAGAGACCTAGGCCTAACCTTTCCATCCAGTGTGACTAATATATTGTATTTCCACCTAATGGAAATGTAAAATATATGTACTTATTTTATAGGTGTTAATAATTATGGTTTTATTGTTTTACTGATATCCGCGTCAAGAAAGAGACTTCTTGCAACGTCGCTTTAACAATAGACAATTGATGGCACTTCCTGTGATGTCATTTCCTGTGATTACAGTTGTATGCAAGTTAGAGGAAACTCACACATTCTCTTTCTGCCCGGGGCCCCAAAAGTCCTGGAACTAGCCCCGTGCACACACACCATAATAGTGTGTTTACTGTATCTAGATTAATGTAAACTAATGCAGGACTGCCTGTCTATTAACACCGAGGGGGCGCCAAACATGTATATGACACTAAAGCAATCAAAAACTATGAAAACTAAAAAAAGTTATCATTTGCTCATACTCTCCTCATAACAACCATGGAATTCTACGTTTAATAAAATGATTGGAGCATGTATTTCTCATCAGAGGGCACAAGCTGGGGAGGAACCGGAATTTCATAAAATGTAATCATCGAAAGGGACAGTGCTATATATATTGTATCTTTTTTTAATGTTTTGTCCCTCCTAAATCGACGAGCTTCACTTAAGAAACAAATAACTCATTTTTGAGTTTAGACAAATGTAAGCCTAAGAAAGAGGAATCGAGTTAATGTTATTTAGGAACAGTCAATTTCAAACTATAGGCCGACCATAGCTGATTTGCATGACGGATTTCCAGTAGTGCGGGGATGTGGAAAAATTATTGAAATAATTACTATAACACGAGATGTGTGGCACTTGGCAGGGTTGCATCCCTGCACACAACGTGTCCCCCGGCAAATTTCAATTAGGCAAGCTTAATCTAACAGTTCTCTACAATTAAAAAAACCTTTTCTAACTAATGAGCGCACCTGGAAAACACACCTGCAGAGGAAAAAAAAACATGAAATCTGCAATGCTTTTATTAAAGAAATAATTCGAGCAACTGAGGCCTAGGCATAAGTCATGTCAAGTGCAAGAGACAAAGGTGGCAGCGAACTGTACAATTAACATAAGTAAATACATTGCTTATAATTGGTTAGACATGTGGATCTCACTACGTTTAAATGCAGCCACCTACTGTTATTTGATTAATAATGTGCACACAGATTACATTTTTTATCGTATAACGTGCAAATATGATGCATAAGTGCATAGGACATTAAATTACACTGCACCGCATAAACATCGTTTTAATACAAACGAGCAGATGTCCCAGTCACACAATATCCAACATGACAACCAATCAGGGCGAAAAAAGGCACATAAAGGGATCCCGGCACCGCCAACCATCCTTTTTTCTCTGCAAAACAGCCAAATGATGAAGGAGCGATGAAACTATCTTTTTTGTTGTCCAAACTTGAAAAAGAATAAATTGTTAAACGTGAAGAATCAGAGTCACCAAATCATCCAACATACATGCTAACAGAACGGATTCAGGCGACATCCAGAATTTTTTTAGCCAAAAAATGCTTTATTTTATCTTTCTCCTACCTAAAATTGCCTTTATGGACATCAATGGGAAAAATAAGGTCCCCCCATTTTTATTTTTGAAATCTCCCTTTTGTAATTTCAAAATGTTTGCATGCATGTAATTGATCAACAATAAAGTTATCCAATAATAAAACACCATAGTGTCCATTCTTGACTTAGATAATCGTACCACCTGCCACAACAGATCCTATGGTGAGGAGAGCATGCATGCCATCAGACTCAATACGCGTGGGAGACTTTTGATTTTTTTACACGAAAAAGGCCTTAATTTTAGCTGTCTCCCGTCTAGTCAGTCCCTTCAAGAGTAAGAACTCTTGAGAGGGACAGTCCTCCCCTCGGACTCATTTATAGAATTGAAAACTTTCAGACATGAAAGCTAGAAAAGTTTGCATTCTATGTCAGGACCGGAGGCGAGGATTATGCCAGTTTAAAGCTTATCAATAACCAATTCAGCCATGCTCGTAACAGGCTTAAAGTAAAAGTGCTTGAACACAGACTCAAAGGACCAATCTGCATATTTCATCAATTCCTGTAGGAGGATAAGAGACATCATAGATTTCGAAACCATGGAGCTGAGTCAAGTGCGCTCTGTAAACAGAGGTGCGATGACCTCCTTCAGACATGATCCATCTTACCCATCTGGCTAGCCTATCTGCCAACACTGGGGGGGAAAGCTTGCGGTATGATATCAGCAATTGATTTATCTGTGACTATCTGTACTCATCAGAACATGCTTCATATTCCTTCGAGCATCGCACCACGCAGAGATCCACTGATCTGGGAAGTTTGGATGAGAGATCGATCTTGCTGCAGTTTTTTGCGTCTTCCAATGTTGAAAGTGACAACTTCAGGAGTGAAAATTCTACTTGAGATGCCCAGTGCCCTTACGTCTGAAATCCCTCTGTAGGAAATTAAACAGAGCAGTGTCGCCAATGTGGCAGTAGAACAACATTAGCATCCCAAAGCCCAGTGTATGTTGGCTGAGGCGGGATTGCAAATGTAATCCCTCTTAGAACTTTGTCAACCAAGGGATATTTCCCCACTAGAACATGGAAAATTGGACATGACCTGCAGAGATGGCTGATCTAAAATTGTGTAGAAACTTCTACACCATAGTTAACTTCGGTAATTTAGAAAGGAAGTTCAGAATGTGAACAATGACTGCATGAATTGATTAAGATCCTGTTCCAGACTCCAGTTATATCAGCGTACCCATGAAGAGTTGTAAGGTTTGTGAGTGCTGTTTGCCCATGCACCTGAAATTCACTGAGCAGCCTTGTCTGAAATGCCTGGCACGTCATCTGTCCCAGGAAGCCTCCATGCCACCAAACGTAGATGACCACTGAGTATTAGTTGGTGATGATTGCTCAGAGGATCCATAAATGGGTCTGGAACAAGAGTCTAGACAGTCGGGTCCCCAAGTAGCAGCCGTGGGGAATGGCCGCAAGCTAAAGCGGCTCCGGAGCCCATCCCGTTTATCCTGTCATTAATCCGTCCTAAATCCTGTAATCTCCCCTCACACGGACACGATATCGGCCCTGGAGTCCTGCAGCTCGTTTTGAGGAGGAATTCCGGCTTGGGCAGGTGGAAATCGCCGAGGGACCTCTGCCGCGATTGAAGCTCCGGCGCAAGATGGCGGTGCTCTCCCGCTCCACTGAATGATTCTGTGGAAGCGGAGGGCGTTCCAGACCGGCAAACATCAAGCAGGGCCGGCGGACAAAGGAAACAGACCCCGGAGACAGCGACCGCCTGTGAGAAACGGCAGCTGGAGACTCTTGGCAGCCCGCGAAGTATGCGGTAAGCGGTGGGTCTGGGCCGCAGGGCAGAGAGCGCCGGGAGCGGCAGAACTCGAGGCCCCGGCTTCGTGGGCCACACGGGTGGTCGAAATCAGGAGAAGTCACCGGTGCCGAAAATAAAGGCGCGACGGCTGGGAGTGAAGCTCCGGTGTCCCACTGACGAGACCGCACTCCTGCATTCTGTCCAGAACCACGGGGAGGCATTAAAACAGACACAGTAGGCACTGGGACTAGCAGTGCTTGAGACCCCGGCCTCGTGGGCCTCGCGGGTGGTGGTGGTCAGGTGCAATCACTAGCGCCAAGACTTGGTGTACATCAGCTGGGGGAATAGCCTGATTCCCCACTGACTATCATAACTTTCTGGACCCTGGCCAAACCACAAGGAAGTTCTGTTCTCGCCACCAGCAGTCCTGCCAAGTATCACGCATCAGGTGTGACGCTCACGCATTTCAGTGCGGTGTTCCGCATCACCGCACTGAAATGCATTGTCACGCATTTTGCCACTCGCCTGCGCGCGCCACCAGCGGCGCCTGTGCACCAGCTCTGCTGCTCCGAGAGACGTGCTGCCAGCAGCTGCTTGCTGGGCTGAGTTCAATAAATAGTTAAAGATCCATCTGCTCTCAGCTCTGGAGTGGCTGAGAGCGCTACAATGTAACAAATCTGCCCTGCCTGGCTGGCGCCGCGCGGCTTTCCTTTGACACACACACACACTCTCACTGCTGCAGTCGATGCTACTGGCTGTCAGTCACTGTGGCACACCAGGGCACCCGGGATTATTAAATCCGGATGTGACCCAGTGCCCTCACGTCCGGAGGAAGAGGAAGTGAGGCAGAACGGCGGGGGATGCAATCTGAGTTAGTCGAGTCCTCCTCGCCGGGTGCACAGTGCTGACTCTTCGTTCTGCGGTGCGCAGCGCCGCAATTTAATTAAACCCCCGGCGTGCCCGCATTCACGTAATGCCAGGCAGCCCCAGACCGGCGGGGACTCGGAGAGTGACTGACCGACCCAGAGTGAATTAATTTCACTCACCGGCGACACAGGACACTGAGTGACTCTCATCACGGCGCAAACTACTGCGGCCAAGCGGGGGACGAGTGAGTCAGCAGCCTGCAGTGTCTGGGGGGAGAAGAAGAAGACTGCTGCTGCAGAGTGCATCATGCAGCAGTGCAGTCACAGTGCTGCAGCGCTGTGCGGCCGCGGCGCCCTGCAGCCGCCAGACGTCGGTCACGGACCGGGAAGAGTCTCTGAACTCGTCTAGTACTAGTTCAAGTAAGTGTTTTATACTACATGATGAGTCATCTGAAAAAATTAATTTCACACACAATAGCATCTGCAGGGCTGCTCTGTCTCATCATCCTTCCTGATTCAGTGAGCCTCCTGGTTTATCTGCAGTCTGATCATTGTGATTTATCACAGTAAATGCAGGCGGGCCGCAGGGCTGCTCTGTCTGAGTCTCATCTTAGGGCAGTAGTAAGGTATTATCTTCACGGGTCAGTGCGTGACAGTTTTACCAGGCAGGGCTCTCTCTGCTCTCGGCACTGGGGCCGGGCGGGGAGGGGTACCGTCATTCCTCAGAGGCCCCCGCCCTGTCCGTTCTCATGATCAGAGTTAGCATCTGCAGGCAGGGCTGCTCTGTCTCATCATCCTTCCTGAGTCAGTGCGTGACAGTTTTACCAGGCAGGGCAGGGCTCTCTCTGCTCTCCGCACTGGGGCCCGGCGCGGGAGAGGGGGTGGGGGGGGGGGCGGGTAGGTAGCGTCATTCCTCAGAGGCCCCCTGTCCGTTCTCATGATCAGAGTCACTTACTTCACACAGCGCATTAGTGCTTGTGTCAGCGCCGTTGCGGCACGCACAGTCTGATCATCTCTGATAAATTATTTCAGTCACACACAATCAATTTAGTTTAAAATCTGCAGGCAGGGCTGCTCTGTCTCATTCATCCTTCTGAGTGAGCCTGGTTTATCTGCAGATCTGATTTAATCACAGTAAATCTGTAGGCCCGGCCGCAGGGCTGCTCTGTCTCCTCATCCTTATCATGGGCGCCCTGACTAACTTTTATCTTCACAGACTACGGGTCAGTGCGTGACAGTTTTACCAGCCAGTCTGGCTCTCGCTGAGCTCTCTCGGCACTGGGGCCCGGCCGGGCGGGGGGGGATGGGGTCCGTTACAACTGGGGTTAGTGTCCTTCCATTTCTGGTGCTCCGCAGCAGTTTCAAGAAGTTCTTGGAGTTTCTTGTTGCTCAAATGGCTGTAATTTCTGATATTTAGAATTTTCCCTAGTCTTCATTGCATGATTTTTGCTCGCGAGAAAGTGTCACTCATAGTCATTGGAATGTCACTCATAATTTCACTGAAATTTTAAAAATGTCACACATAGCAATCTGAAACCTTTGCAGCTATGCACCAGTGGGGTATATACTCGAGGCCCCGGCTTCAGAGGCCCGATAGGCCCAGATTTTATTATCTCCTCCTTTGTTTCTTCCGGGGGCCCGGAGTACAGCACTTCAGTGATACCAACAGCGGGATAACCCGCGCCCCCGGGAGAACCCCATGGGAGCCAGCAGCATTGATATCACTAAGAGAGTTGCTTCTGCATGCGTCTGAGCTCCCCAACAATAAAAGAGACAGAAGTACCCTGCATGCGCCTGGCCGACTTCGGTTGAGACCCCTTGGCTGACAGGAATGGTGAGCATCTCTACGCGAGGGGGAGGTGGAAAGTCTAAGTAGCAGGTGGGATGCTCTGGAGGGGACCTGAAATTCCTGAAATTTGGCACAACTAAAGAAGGGCGAGAGACACACCCTGACGGTCCAAGTGAAGAGAAGCTTTGCTGAAAACGGGCATACTCCATGCACGTCCCTGGTGAGTCCCTACCTGCCATCCAGTACTGACCTGGTGACTCGAATAGACAGGGGCAAAGGAATGTGGTAAAATCCATAAACCAACCAGGAGCTTATATGCATAGACTCATCTCCTTGCTCTGTCCCCTATCCTCTTTCGGACTATAGGGGGCTGGTGGACCAGGAAACCCGATAGGCCAGCAGGGGGGAGTGCCCTTCCCTGAGTAGGCGGCGGCGAGTTCTGGTGTTGAGCCCCTGATGATTTGTTGCGAGCCGGATATAAAAGAGTTAAAATGGCAAGTGGCAAAGGGCTTAAGACATCTGCACAGAATAAATTGGCTAAATATGCATGGTCAAAGGAGGACGAAAGGGGGGACGCAACGACTCAAGAGAGCTCGGACAACCAGCAACAACCGCCACAGCGGGCGGACCTAACGCTCCAAGACATCATGGAGGCCATTACGGGAGTACGGACCTCCCTAGAGACTCGCAAAGACACTGTTAATATTGAGGTCTCCCTAATAAGAGCCGACTTGAGGAAAATGGACTCCAAGGGAAAAGAAATGGAGGAGGTCACAAAGGTCCTAAATGCAGATACCGCCCTGCTCAAACAACAGATGTGCCATTTACAGGAGTGGCAAACTAAAATGGAAGGGCTGCTCGACGAATATGAAGGGAGGGCACGAAGGAATAATATACGACTCCTTGGAGTTCCGAAGCGGGCAGAGGGCCCGGCAACTGACTTATTTGTCGAGGAGTTGATCCTGAAACAACTGCAGCCAAAAGGACTGTCCAATTTTTTCTCCATTGAACGAGCTCATCGTGTCCCTGGGGGTAGGCCTAGACCGGGAGCTACTCCGAGGCTTATCATCGCGCGAGTCTTCAACTTCAGAGATCGCGATGTCATTCTTCAGACCGCTCGTGCTAACCCATCACTTTCGTTTGAAGACAGTTCGATTGCCTTCTTTCCGGACTTCACAACCAAAGTCCAGGCTCAGCGGCGCAGCTTCATGGTGGTCAAGCGGGCATTGCGTGATAAAAAAATAAAATATGCAATGCTTTTCCCGGCGAAACTTCGCATTGAATCAGAGGGCAAGACATGGTTCTTTTCCTCTCCCGAGGAGGCATGAGAATGGCTTGAGGGCTGGCGCCAAGTGGAAAAGCCGGGGAGGAACCGAAATGGAGGACCCCGCATCAATAGGCCTGACAACAACGTCAAGCAACACAACGAGCCTGTCCGGAGGGAGACGGACTCCGCTTCACATAGCTGAGAAGGAGATACGCGTGGGGCTGATATGGACACACTTAACTGCAAGTAAAGACTTTGAGGTAGGACGGTGACTCTGCTAGCAGGAGGGAGAGTATCCCCCACAACAATGTAGCAGTGTGTGGGACATTGGTTTTGACAATCTCATGGGGAAGACCTGGTATACGTCACCTCAGTTTCAGAGACTCAATTGAGGGGAATAGACTATCCTGAGAACTTATTGTAATATGACACTATTCTTTAAATACGGAGGGAGGGGCGCGGCTGCTACCCAGGTACCTCTAGAATTAAGGGGCGGGCGACAGGCACTCTGCCTTGTTGGGGAGTGGGTAGTTTGAAATCCACTGGCAGGGGGGCAGGGAGGGGGGGAAGTTGGGTGGGAAGTAGAGTAGTAGGGGTTGTTTTATTTGTTTATACTCAAATCACAAACTTTCATGTCGCAAGGGTTGTTTTACTTGTTCATTTTCAAATCACAAAATGTCAGATGTCGGACGTAGTTACCTCTGGTTTCATTTCAGTTGCACGGAATGTACTCATGTGGTTCTCATATAGGAATATACTTGGCTGCCCTTGTGTGTCTACCCGCCTGGCTATGGCAATGTCAAAAGAGGGAGATGCCCCTCCTAATGTATTCTCAGTTTATTACATTTTTCTTATGCAAGGCCCATGGCTGAAACTAAGGTAGAAACATCACTGTCTATCCTAACATGGAACGTAAACAGATTGGGGGACAAAATAAAACGCGGGGTTGTTCTGCAGTATCTAAAGAGATAGACCCCGGATCTGGTCCTGCTGCAAGAAACACACTTAGTTGGCAACAAGTGTAAGGCCCTCACACAATGGGGTTACAAGCTGGTGGTTCATGCAGGGTTCACCTCAGGTTCAAGGGGCACTGGTATTCTGATTCGGAAGAGCCTCGCACTTACTCCCACCCGCACGTGGACGGATCCACAGGGGAGGTTTGCAGTTCTAGAAGCTAGTTGGGAGGGGAGACCGCTTAATGTGGTCTCGGTGTATCTTCCCCCTGCATTGGGTAAGGAGGCGCTTGTTGACTTAGGAAAAGTTTTGTTGGATCTCCCCGCAGGCACGCTTATACTGGGGGGGGGGATTTTAATATGACTATGGACGATCATACTGACAGATATCCTCAGCGTCCCCTGACACGTCCCAATACTCCCATGAACGATTTTGCGCAAGCCATGGGCCTAGTAGACATATGGCGCACCCTGCTCCCGAACTTGACCTACTACACCTATTACTCCAACGCCCACAAGAGCATGTCCCACATTGACTATTTCCTCACTCACGTTGCTGATGTCGGACATTTTAGACACCCACGTGGTCTGCCGAGGGGCATTTCGGACCATTCTCCAGTGTGGATTGAGCTTACGTATCACAATACAAGACACCGCAACACAATTGTCCTTCACCCCTGGTTACTTAAAATTCCAGACATCAAAGAGACCCTTATTACTCAGACAGACCATTATTTTAATGAGAACGTCGGATCGGTAGAATCAACACAGATATTATGGGAAGCTTTTAAGGCAGTGCTTAAGGGGCAAGCCCTGGCGCTTAAAACGGGGTATGTTAGGCAACACAACCAGCAACTTTCTCAGCTGGAGACTGAACTCCAGCGCCTAGAGGCAAAGCATGCTTCTTCGCCCAGTGAGGATACGGCACATCAGTTAACTGTGACACAGCTAGAATATAAAACCCTGGCGAGGGAAAAAACAAGGGCCAGATTACTCCGGTCGCAGCACAAGGTCTATGAAATGGGTGATAGAGCAGGGAAAATGATGGTATGGCTTGAACGGAGGGAGCAGGGGGAGGGTTGGGTTCCCCAACTGACCATCGATGGGGCGCAAAGCGTCTCAGATCCGCAGGACATAGCGGACGCATTCGCAGATCACTTAGAAAAGGTCTACACCCCCTCCACTCTGTATACAGCCAAGGATTCCCGGCAGCTGCTGACTGACTTGCGCCTACCCACCCTGTCGGAGGAGGATCGAGATTTTCTGGACGAAGATCTGAACGATGATGAAATCTGCAAGGCCATATATAGTATCCAGTCAGGGAAGGCAATGGGGCCTAATGGGGTCCCTATAGAATTCCTAAAGTCCATAGCCCAACGGGTCGCGCCCCGTCTGAAAAACATGTATATTGAGAGCCTTGAAAAAGGGATTCTGCCAGAGGACCAGCGGCTGGCCTCTATTGTTGTCATCCAGAAACCAGGAAAGCCCGCTGACAGTTGCGGTTCTTACCGACCAATCTCATTAACTAACGTTGAGGCAAAAGTGCTTGCAAAGCTCCTGGCTTCTCGCTTGGTGTCAATAATCCCTTCGTTGGTCCATGCAGACTAATCCGGGTTTATACCGGGGAGGAACATGGCCCTAAACATTCGCCGTGTTAATAATGTACTTGGGCGCCAAACCTTTATTGAAGAAGATGCAGTAGTACTCTCTTTAGATGCCTCTATGGCGTTTGACTCTATAGAATGGCCCTATCTGTTCGAGGTGCTGAAACGCCTGGGGTTTGGCCCACGGTTTCTGGGATGGATCAGACTTCTCTATACGGACTTAAGGGGCCAGGTGAAAGTCAATAGTCGCACTTCTAGAGTGTTCCCGTTGGGTAGAGGCACCAGGCAGGGCTGCCCCTTATCCCCCCATATCTTCTCCTTAGTTCTTGAGCCACTGGTGACCTGGGTGAGAGGGGACGTCTCAATCAGAGGGTTGAAGTGGGCGGAGGGACATGAAGACAGAATCTCATTGTATGCGGATGACATCCTGATATATCTAGCGTCCCCATATGCCCACATACACGCACTGTTAAACATCTTTATCAACTTTGGCAAATACTCAGGATATGCCATCAATTGGACCAAGTCGGTGCTGTTTGTTCTGCGGGGTCCGGTCCCCAGGCTCCCTCGGGGCTGTGAGATCGAAATAGCTCTGGAAGGATTCCGGTATTTGGGGGTGTAGATCACGCCAGATCCCCAACTCTTCTATGATAAGAATCTGGCAGTCCCCTTAGAAAGATTACGCAGTGATGTCAAATACTGGAGATCTTTGCCCCTATCTCTACTGGGCAGAGCTGCCCTGTTTAAAATGTTGTCTCTCCCGCGATTCCTTTATATCCTTCAAAATTGCCCCTACAAAGTCCCTGACTCATACTTTAAGAGTATTGAAGGTGAGGTTCGATTGTTGCTATGGGACGGAGGAGCACCTCGGATAGCGCTACACAAACTGGCTAAAGGGTGGTATGATGATCGAATTGCTCTCCCGGATATTAGACTTTATTATTGGGCTTCACAGTTAGTGGCCATAAATCACTGGCTGTATCGTTCCCCGGTGGACCCTGCATATATGCTAGATAAATACCAGATGGGAAAAGAAGGGTATCTAGGGGCTCTATATACAAAGAGCCGGAGAGGGAGATACGTAGGCCCTACTGTACAGACGGTCGACATTTGGCATCAGGCAAATAAACGTCTAGGTTGGTCCGAGATGTTGACCGCGGTCACGCCTTTATGGTCTACTCAAACACTTGGGCTCCTATGTTTTCAACCAGGCTTTGATAAATGGGACACAATTGGTATATCTAATATTGGCCATCTAGTAAAAAAGGGCAAAATTCTCACATTTAGTGAACTACAACAGAAATAAGAATTGGCCCCGGGGAGGTATTCCGCTATTTGCAAGTCCACCATGCGCTCCTGACAGCGCTTCCGGACCTGAAAGCCTTACAGGACTCGTCCCCTCTAGAGGAACGGCTACTCTCGGAGCCCATGCCAAACAAAGCCATATCGCTAACGTACGGAAAACTTTGCAATAATCTACCAGATCCCTTCCAGGCTTTGCGGGACAGATGGCAGGGAGACATAGGACACATTGAGGATGAGGACTGGCAGACAGCACTGATGTCTCCTAGGGAAGCAGCCATCACTCTCCGGTTTCGTTTAATCCAATTAAAAGTCCTTCATAGAGCATATCTCACGGGAGGGACCTTAGTAAAAATGGGAACCAGGCAGAGTGCTCAATGTCTGCGGGGCTGTCATCAAGAGGCAACCTTTTTTCACACTATATGGGACTGTCCTCTCCTGCGTCACATATGGGAAGGGGTGACAATACAAATGCAGGATGCCACAGGGAAACAAATAACGCTCACACCAGCAATGGGGCTTCTCAATATCTGGGACGCTACTGATCTCACAGCAATAGAACAGCAATTAGCCACGCTGGGATACACACTGGTTAAGAGGGCGATAGCGATGAAATGGGGGGCAATGGAACGACCATCGATCAGGCACGGGGCGGCAGAAATGGACAAATGCATGGTTGCCGAAAAAGAAGTGTATAAATCCAGAGGATGCCCTAAAAAATGGGATAAGAAATGGGGAGGGTGGAACACACATAGAGGAGGTTTATGTACATCACCAACAGTTGAAATGGACATGTCAAGACGCAATAATCAGATATTTGGATTGTTTGATCAACTGGCTGTATGATGCCGACTCATGATAACATTGTGATATCCTATGTACGACAACTGTATGTATCAATGCTTTGTGATGTTTGGAATTAATAAACAAACTATATAAAAAAAAAGAGTCTAGACAGTCGCATGATAGTTCCAACAGAACCGTAAATCACACCTGCGAATTCCACGGGGGTGCTATTAGAATCAACTCTGCTGCTTGCCTGCAAATCTCAGAGTTTACCTTGGGTAATATGAAAAATGGCATTAAAGCGTACTGAAAAGGTCCTGACCAGTTCTGTAGGAGGGCATCCGTCGCCTTTGCTTCAAAGGAATCTGGGAAGATCTCTGTTGAGCCAGGAAGCAAAGAAATCTAGATGACAAGGGTCCCAGTGATCTGCCAACATCAGGAAGATTTCTTTCTTCAGGATCCAGTTGCTGTTGATCAGCAAGAATTCCAGTTGGCTGCCAGATTGTTGCTTCCGGGAAAATGTTCTACCCTTACCACAGTTTTGCGGTGGAGGCAAACATGCCAAACGCTCTTGGCTAGTTCAGCTAACCTCTTGGATTTTGTACTTCCCAATCTGTTTATGCATCAGACCGCTGGAACGTTGTCCATTTTTACTGGAACACAACACCTTGGCCAGTCCTTCATCAGGGACTTAAGTGCAAAACAGCCGACTAGGAGCTTTAGGTAGTTGATATGCATTTCCAGCTCCTTGTGGAAAGTGTCCTGCACTTGGCACCCCAGCCTGCCTAGCTGGTCTCTGATTCTGTTACCAAATCTGTGAGAGAACTGTAGATTTTCTGCCCGTGGCATGCCTCTACGTGAGACAACCATCGGTGCAGTTCCTGTTTGGTGTCTTCCAACAGAGGAATCGTGTATTCATAAGAGAGATCTTTATGGAGGTGACCTATCTTCTATCATTGAATAGCCCTGTAATGAAGAGAGCCGGGAAAGGTAGCTTTGATTTATGCTAAGAGATGACCAACAATTCTCATAATGTGTATTAGAGAATACTGTCCTTTCCCCTAGATTCTATTTATCTCCTTCTTTATTGAACAAATCTTTGAACTTGGTGAGAGAGGGGGATGCTCTCACTAAATCACTTTGGAACCCCAAGAACAACAGTTGTTGCATTGGAGAAAGCAGGGATTTCTGACCATTGATTAGGAAGCCCAGATCCTACAAGAGGTTGATCGCCATGGACAAGTGATGGATGAGGAGACAGCGAGCATGTGACATCAGGATAATAACCTCCAGTTAGATTATCATCCGAACCCCTTTTGCTCTCAAAGCCTCATAAGTTTAATTCTGCAATAGGAACCTGCTGTGGGGCTCGAAAATAGACATGGGCACATAATCATCTTTTAAGTCTAGATGAACCATCAAGTTGTCTTGACTCAGCATGTCCCATTTGGAACGCTGGTACCTTATCCAGGAGCTGAACTCCTTCAGGTTTATGACCATTCTGTGGCCACCCTCTTTTTTTGTCCATAACAAAAATATTGCTGAGGAAGCCAGATGGATGATGTAAGGCCTCCTGGATATCTTCCTTGAGCTGAGTGACTTCATGAGAGATGGCATCCTCCAGGGGAGCAGCAAACCTTACTGATGTTGGCTGGTAGAACTGCTGAGAACAAAAATAATTCCACTCAAAAACCCATCACAGTCTGCTAGACCCATGCATCCGTTGGCAGTCCTCGCCAGTGTTGCACAAACATTTACACATGAACACCACGGACACACTTGAGAATACGGAATAATATTCACTTGCACCTCCCTGAGTGTAGTCCCCATCGTTGGCTCCTCTGGAATTCTCTCCTTGAAATTGCCCTGGAAGGGAAAAAGTTGCCAAACCTCCTTTGGTCATCCCATACATTCCTTCTCCTGTTGCCTGGTCCATCCAGGGCACCTTGGTGCAGAAAACAGCTAGTGTGGTGTGCCCGCCCACAATTGGCTCATCTATAAAGGCCCTTTCTGAAAACGTTTTTGATGTTGAGCTGTACCTTGTCCAATGCAGTGAACGCAATAACAAATTTGCCCAACTCCTTCACAAATGAGTCACCAAATAAAAACATGTTCAGAAGATGCCAAATCTCCACGTTTAGAGTCAATTCTATTGGGAATTGAGTGAGCACAATTTTCATTTCTGAGGACACAGAAGGCTTTTTGGGACCAGTTAGCTAGACATTGTGGTTAACTGCCAGGCCTATCTCTTTTGCTGTCATTGTCAAATCCCCCAAAATTTTAAATAGTCCTTCCAGATCAAAGAGCTTGTGCTGGCAGCCTTTCCAAGCCCTGTGGATCCCTCTCTTAGGGTCCCTGGAAAATTCTCCCATAAATGCATACATCTTTGGGTCTACCTCTGGGGTTGCTGCCACCTTCCCCAGTAATGAGGGTCTAAGGCACTTTAAATGGAGCTTATTCCTGATATCCCAATCTAGGGGGTTCCTGAGGCGTGACTGCACATACCTAGTTGCCCTAGTTAAAAAAAAGTCCAGTCTGAAGACTTGGGATGAATCAGATCTTCTGAAGGAAATCTCAAAGAAGGCTCCTCTTGCAGTGTCATCAGGCCCTCCCTCCCCATCATCTGACAGTCTCTTGCAAGAAGGTTTCAAATGAGTCAATATCCAGTATCTACCAGCATCCTCAACCTCATCAGTCCCGAGGAGTTCTGAACCTATGAGTTTAATACACCTTCGTCCAAATAGTCATCACTCAAGATCTCTATTGGTGTGGGTCCAAGGACATTAGAGTTGGGTTCCCATGTGTCCACCTTAACTGGATTTAGCTCACTGGCGAAAAAATGTGCTCACAATTTGTGGAAAGCCTTGTCATCAACGGAGTTCTTTTAATCCTTTGAGGCCTTAGAGTGTCTGATAGGTTCCGATTCAAGAAGGCGTCATCTCCATTGGAGGGCATGACTCCTTGGTCCCCAATTGGCTTCATGTCAGTGGAGATAGCTCTATGGACCAACACCTGCACAGAGGCATCAGTAGTGTTAGACAAATGCTTGTAGATAAAATTACTGTGGTCTTCCTGCACTTTTCCACCTGTGAAGACACTAAAACTAGCTCTGTGAAAATAGTGGAGCGGTGCACTACCAAAGAGTTTTCTTCAATAAATCCAAATGTTCATTTTGTATAGTGGTTCTTCAATCCTTTATTTTCAATATCAAAATGTGCAAATTCCAGCCTGGCAGTCATGGCCAGGAGCGCTTGCACCAAAGGCACTCAGGGATCAATATTAACTCACAGAGCAAGTTGTCCCCTGAGGCACAATAAGCCTGCACTAGAAGTATTTTAGATGCAAATGTGCTTTAAACTCCTTCTGTCTATGGGGTTGCTGCCTAATGCCCTTCAGGGGAGTGTGGGGCGAAAGAGCAGCCGCCAGCAGCAGGCGGGATAGGTTTGATTTTATATTTGTAAAGCGTGAACTAATGCCCGAGGGTGTCTAGGTGCGGATATCCATTTTAGAGGAGAGCTGGCAAAAGAAGAAAAAGAAACCGATTTATGAGGAGGAAAGAATAAGGTCTAATTGATTAACAAGCCAGGTTTTAAGAGCCTTCCTGAACTGGAGCAGTTCTGAAGAGTTTTAGGTGCAAAGGAAGGGTGTTCCACAGCTTAAACGTAGTAATGACAAAACTTCTGCCTCCCCAGTTGGCCAACCTGAACATAGGTACGACTACGAGGTTAGCAGTAGAGGAGCGAAGAGCTCGGGGAGGGGGGGCATACCAACAGAACCTGTGTTTTAGATACTCAGGTCCGGAGTCATGTAAGGCCCCGAAGGCGATGCACAAAGCTTTAAAATCAATCTGCTTCCTTATGGGAAGCAAGTGAAGTGAAACAAGTGCCTGTTTGGCAGACTGGTGTGTGGGGATCCCTACTAGGAGTCAGGCTGCCGCGTTATGGAGGATCTGCAGTTTACACAGAAGTGAGCTAGAAGGAACTGGACTGGTGCTCCTTCTCGCGGCAATGCCATTACACTAATTTTGTGTTAGTGATAATGGTGATAATTTGGCCATTGTAGTTGAAATGGTGGTGGTGCTGCTAAAATTACGGTAATGATAGAAATTGTGCTGGTTACAAAGGGTCTGCTAACAGCTAAGCCTGTCTCTAACCAGTCCTAAACATTTGAAACAGAAGCACAAAGAGCCCTATTTAGAGTTTGGCGGGCAGGGTACTCTGTCACAATGACGACGAAGAATTCTATGGCAGTCCACGGAGGCGAGGATTATGCTTCTCTTTGCTTTACTGCAAACACAGCAGCCAATAAACAACTTTAAACTTGGCATACCCCGGAAGTACAACCCCCAACATCGTATGCACCAATCACCATCAGTCCCATATTGTATATAGTCCGTAAAGAACACATCACTTCCTCTTTCTTTGCTGCTGCAGCAGCGAGTTAAGTGATTTTTACATTCTATCGTGATTGTTTGTTTAGCGTTGTTTAGCGGCGCGTGTTTCGCGCGCTTGTCAAGTTGTTGAATCTTGCCTGTATTGCGCTTCATACGCGCTTGTTAATGTGATGGTGTTGCGCTTCAGCGCTTGCGGGCAACGTTTATTCTGTGGAGCGGGAGCGGGACAGACGCGCGCTGCGCGCTTGAGGGGGCAGTCCGCTTTCCGTTGCCATGCGGTCCGCGCATGCGCGAACGCCCGCATCGGAGGTTTCACTACCGATCGGGTTTTCACGCGCCGCGGACCGCTTCTGCCTCTACCCTCAGTCCCTGGAACGCCCGACGGGGCGCAAAACGTTCGAAGGCACTGCCTTAGGGGGAATAGGGGTGGCTCCCTCCACTTTTAACTGTTTCCTCACTGATTTAGGGTTTGGTGGTGATTGCTTACCTGTCAGTGACGCCCCTGGGTTGTTTCCCCCCCCCTGAAGTTCCTCCTACCTCCTATTTTAAGCAGATGGCGTACTACACCGAGGAGGCAGACCAGTGGGCTGAATATGCGGATGATGTGGAGTATGAGGAGGTGCCTAATGAGCACCAGCTGGAGGAACACTTGGTGGAAGCCCTCGATTCCCACGTCCAGGGTTCAGTGAATAAGGCATTGATTAAAGCCTTAAAACCATTTACGCAGCCCCTGCAAAACTATGGCAAACGTAAATTTAAGGCTTCCCATGGCGGACTCTCACATCATCATAAATCCGCCGACGTCCTGGCCAAGATGGCAGCTAATGTCCTTAATGACCATGGGGGCTATGGGAGTTCTCGGCCGTCATCTTGCGCGTCCCTGAAGTACCCGGGCGACGATGATGACTCCTCCTCTTCACTCCCTGACACTTCTGACTCTGACCAATCGGAGGCGCCTAGGAAGGCACCAAAGAAGAAGCGCAAGCCGCAACCAGAGAACACCCTTCCTCCCAGTAAGAACTTGCTCTTTAACCCCAATAATATTGTCCACCCGAGGTCCACTGAATGGGTGCCCTGTGTTGAAGTGGCACACTATGTCCAAGGCAATATGCGGCAGGGTTTCGAGTGCGACGTTCGCGCTGTTCTTAGGTCCGAATGCCCCAGACCAGCCCTCTTAGGCAAGGTGACTGAAACTCCAGAGCTGGATCCCAACATGGCCACATTCCTCAAGAAATGTTCCAAAGACCCCAAAAAAGGATTGGACAGGGCATGGAGGGGCTGTCAGGATAAACTCCTCGACGTGTGTGGGCCCCTCACAAAAATCTTGGACGCGGCTGTGCAGGCCAAAGAATCCAACACGGCGTTGGATGCGACGGAGATCCTGGAATGGGCGCAGAGGGCTCTCTGCTTTCTAGGCAACGCCAATTGTGCCGTATCTACGGAACGGCGGCGCTCCTTTCTTATGCGGATTGATCCGCAGTTGGCAGACATGGCCTCTACGGAGGCGGGTATTATGGCGAACGGTTTACTCTTCGGAGATAAGTTCGTGAAAGAGCTAGGGAAATACGTCTCCACCTTTTCCACTCTCGACAAAGTCCAGAGCAACATCAAGAAGGTCTTCAACGCTGGCCTTTTTAACAGGGCCGGACGCTCCAGGGGTCGGGCGTCCGGCCGTGGTTTCCATCAGACCTCAAGAGGCACGGAACAGCGTGGACGTGGGGGCTCCCACCGCTCCAACTTTTACCCCACCAGAAATCATGGGGGTAGAGGCAGAGGACAGAAAGGAGGATACAGAGGTCACAACAATGACAGAAACGCCTCTTACTCAGGTAAATTTACTTCAAGGGAAGGATGTCAAAGTGGGGGGTCGGATTGCCGGGTTTGTTCACATGTGGAGTACCCTGACAAGCGACCCTTGGATATTACAGACGGTTCAAGGTTTTCGGATAGACTTTTACGACACTCCCAGACAGACACGCATACCACACCCACTGCATTTTACCCATGTAGAGATGTCTTTCATAGACGACGAGGTAGCATCGCTGATGCAGAAAGGGGCTATTGTGCGAGCTACGCCGCACGACCATGGGCGTACCCAAAAAAGATCAGGGTTATCGTCTGGTGCTAAATCTAAAAGAGTTCAATTCTTGGGTAGTGTATCGCCACTTCAAGATGGAGGGCATACACTTACTTCGGGATCTACTCTTAGAGGGCAATTGGATGGTGCGCCTCGATTTAAAAGACGCCTACTTGACAGTTCCTATATTTCCACCCCACAGGAGGTTCCTGCAGTTTCGATGGAGAGGCGTTTGGTACGAGTTCGCCGCTCTGCCATTCGGACTCTCGTCCGCCCCTTGGTGTTTCACCAAGCTCCTCAAGCCGGTAGTACAATTTTTGAGAGAGCGGGGGGTCAGGCTTATCATCTATTTGGACGATATCCTGATAATGGCTCAGACTATCACTACAGTACTTCGTCATCTAGCCTGGACGACGCAACTCCTTCAGGAGTTGGGGTTCGTCGTCAATGTAGACAAATCTGTCATGACACCGTCACAGTCGATGGAGTTCCTGGGGTTCCAGGTGGACTCAGTCTCTGCTCAACTCTTGTTGCCTCTCAAGAAACGGATTGCCATCAAGAAAGAATTGAGGAAAGCGTTGTGTGCGCCGACCATATCATTGAGGACATTAGCCAGACTAGTAGGCCTGCTAGCCTCGTCTATTCAAGCTATTTTCCCGGGTCCCTTCATTACAGGGCGCTCCAGAGGTTGAAAATTCTACACTTACGCAAGGGGCTCAGTTATACAGAACAGATTCTGATATCGCAGGAGGCAAGGACAGAGATTTCGTGGTGGCTAGATCACATGGACGCCTGGAATGGCAAGGCCATATTTGCGTCAGTCCCGGAGATAGTGATCGAGTCGGATGCCAGCAGATGGGGCTGGGGAGCCCGGTGTGGGACGGTGGAGACCGGGGGCCATTGGTCCCGGGAGGAGCTGAAACTCCACATAAACTGCCTGGAACTCTTGGCGGGTTCTTTTGCGATTCGAACACTGTCTCCACACAAAGCGAGTTGTTGTATACTGCTCCGAATGGACAATGTCTCGGCAGTACGATATATCAATCGTCTGGGTGGCACGAGGTCACGCTTACTAGTGGAGATAGCCAAGGACTTCTGGCACTATTGCCTACAGAATCACATATCGGTGACAGCGGAATACATTCCGGGCTGCACCAATGTGGTAGCGGACTGGAACTCCCGCTTCCTTCGGGACTCCAGTGATTGGCGTCTTCATCCCAGGGTTTTTCAGCAACTCGACGCCAAGTGGGGCCCTTGTACAATAGATCTTTTTGCCTCCAGGCTCAATACTCAACTGCCCCAGTTTTACAGTTGGCGGCCGGACCCTCTAGCGAGCAACTCGGACGCCTTCCTTCAGTCGTGGATGACGGGTATGCTTTATGCATTTCCCCCGTTTGCCATGATTCAGAGAGCGTTGGCACAGGTCCGCAGGCAGAGTGCGGAGGTGATTCTAGTATCACCGCTTTGGAGAGCACAAGCGTGGTTCCCAGCAGCACTGGCCCTGTCGTGTGCCTTCCCAGTTCATCTGCAGTCCTTTCCCGAGCTTTTAACAGACCCGTTGGGGCACCCTCATCCACTAATTCTACAGGGTCTGTTGTCTCTCATGGTGTGGAGACTTTCCGGAGACGCTGGCAAATGCCAGGAGTTTCGGAGGACACTTTGTACTTCCTGTCTCAATCCTGGGCGACTTCTACACATAAGCGATATGAGTCTGCTTGGCGTAAATGGGTTGGTTGGTGTACTGCACGGCAGGGGGATCCCTTGGGATCCGGTATCCATATGATTGTGAATTTCCTATCAGAGATGGCAAGTACAGGTTTGGCATATAGGACGATTAACACTTTCAGATCAGCAATTTCGGCGGGTCACCCGCATGTGGATGGCAAACCAGTGGGAGAGCATCCACTGGTCTGTAAAGTGGTGCGTGGTATCAGGTTGGTCAATCCTCCCGCACCCCGGTACTCTCAGTTGTGGGATGTGAATGTGGTATTACGTTTCCTTCGGAATTGGCCGGCGAATGATGGCCTGTCACGTAAGCAATTATCGGCCAAATTGACGCTTTTGCTATGTTTGATATCGTGTAGACGCGTCTCTGATGTTCGTGCCCTGGACATTGCAGGTAGAGTTTTCACTCCTTCGGGGGTGTCGTTTACTATTTCTAAGCGCACTAAAACCAATTCTAAATGTATTTCTTACTCCTGCATTCCCACATCACAGTAAGTTATGTGTTGTTCAGTGTTTGAAGTGTTATGAGGATTGTACTTGAGAATTTAGGACAGATGTTGCAGGACAGTTGTTGATTTCTTTACAGAAACCATTCCGCCCAGTCACTGCCGCGACTCTAGCCAGGTGGGTCTCCTGGTTGCTGCAGTTGGCAGGTATTGACACTTCAGCCTTTGGCGCGCATTCAGTGAGGGGGCTATGGCTTCCAAGGCTTTGGCTACAGGTTCTCGTTTAGAGGATATCATGACTGCGGCGGATTGGTCTTCTCATTCTACATTCAAAACGTTTTATCATAAACCAATTGTAGATGTTGCTACTAATGTGGTGGGTCAACTTTAAACTAGCATAATCGGAGCCTCCGTGGACTGCCATAGAATAAAACTTTTTCTAGCTATCGCGACAAAGAATTTTCAATTCTATTAAGGACACGGAGGCGAGGATTATCCCACCCATGAAACTGTGTTTTTCACTATGTTGTTGAACTTTGTCATATTGTTGATAATGATGTTGATAATACTTCTTTATATGGGGTTTCATCCCGCCCGTTTTGTTGTGGACATACATTCGCTGAATGGTATATTACGACATATATTCTCGTTTCAGGAGAACAGAACAAGCCGGCATAAGGCATAGGTGACATCGACCCTGTTTCTGGGGAGGAAAATTCCGTGTTCAAGTTTGGATTCTCGTCGATGAAGGAATCGTAGATCCAGTGTTCGGCAGTCAAGTTTGTGGACTGAGTTAAAAGTTTGATGCAAAGAAAGAGGAAGTGATGTGTTCTTTACGGACTATATACAATATGGGACTGATGGTGATTGGTGCATACGATGTTGGGGGTTGTACTTCCGGGGTATGCCAAGTTTAAAGTTGTTTATTGGCTGCTGTGTTTGCAGTAAAGCAAAGAGAAGCATAATCCTCGCCTCCGTGTCCTTAATAGAATTGAAAATTCTTTGTCGCGATTGCTAGAATTTTTTTTATCCTTTACGCTAAACTCTTGGTCCACCTATCAATTTTTAGTCATGCGGAACGCCAGGTTTACGTCGGAGTAAGACTTACTCCATTGGTGTAAACCTTCCTCCGACAGCCCAAGAGGGTATGAGCCTTTGGAGATAAGCCTTCCAACCATCCGCCATTTTTAGAGTACTCAGTCAGATGACATTTTATACTGTACCTCACCTGTTGGTGTGGGACAGTAAAAATAAAAAAAATACCCTACCCCCTCCGCACCCCACAACATTGGGGAACACTCTCTTGATGTTGGGGTCATTCATTTTTATTTTTACCAAAAACAAACTCTCGCTTTGGTTTTGGAAAAGTAAAAACCTTTACAAGTTTGGTGAAAGTGTCTGTCACAAATGACGGAAGCACACCACACTTTTAAATGGCTTTGTACAAACCGCCGTAACGGCGATTCATACAAACCCATAGAGTTCACGGCGTTAACTTGGTGAGCGGAGTAAAAGCAGGGTGGAGGACGTAAAGTCCTCTCTGCTACCTTGACTGCCTTTACTCTGTCCGCCAACCTCTTGTAGAATTTGATAGGATTAATGCTTATATTATTAAGGAACCATATTTGAAAATTCTATTAGAGAGTGAAGGAGCAAGAAAGATATCGGCAAAATATCAACCAAACTAAAAGACGTACCTTTAATTTTATAGGCATAAGTGTTTTAAACCTGTATTACCTATTCTACATTTCTTATAAAAGCAACTAGAGACAAAATCGCCACGGTGAAAGCGAATTCAAATTTGATGGGCCTGGGTATTTGCTCTCTTCCTACACATCCTTGAGGGGTGCTTCCGTCACATTAGATGAGGTGTGTGCACTGCAAATAGCGGTAATGTTTTTTTTCTTGTGCTACTCAAATGCACCCCTGTAAGTCTCTATTTTATTTTTCTGCCCACTGCAAGTCCTCCTCTGGAACGGTCCCTTTGTCTTGGGAAACAGCCACTACAACGCGGCCGTTTCCACGCATAACCATAACCACGCATGCATTACAACGCATGTCTCTACATTCTCTTCGGCCACTGTAAGTCCTCCTGTGGAAAGGCTCACCTTGTCTCTGTGTTCTCTCTTTGGCCACTGCAAGTCCTCCTGTGGAAGGGTCACCTTGTCTCTATGTTCTCTTCGGCCACTGCAAGCTCTCCTGGGGAAGGGTCACCTTGTCTCTATGTTCTCTTCGGCCACTGCAAGTCCTACTGTGGAAGGGTCACCTTGTTTCTACGTTCTCTCCGTCCACTGTAAGTCCTTCTGTGGAAGGGTCACCTTATCTCTATGTTCTCTTTGGCCACTGCAAGTCCTCCTGTGGAAGGGTCACCTTGTCTCTATGTTCTCTCCGGCCACTGTAAGTCCTTCTGTGGAAGGGCCACCTTGTCTCTATGTTCTCTTTGGCCACTGCAAGTCCTCCTGTGGAAGGGTCACCTTCTCTCTGTGTTCTTTTTTGGCCACTATAAGTCCTTCTGTGGAAGGGCCACCTTGTCTCTATGTTCTCTTTGGCCACTGCAAGTCCTCCTGTGGAAGGGTCACCTTGTCTCTATGTTCTCTCCGGCCACTGTAAGTCCTTCTGTGGAAGGGCCACCTTGTCTCTATGTTCTCTTTGGCCACTGCAAGTCCTCCTGTGGAGGGGTCACATTGTCTCTGTGTACTCTTCAGCCACTGCAAGTCCTCCTGTGGAAGGGTCACCTTGTCTCAATGTTCTCTTCGGCCACTGCAAGTCCTCCTGTGCAAGGCTCACCTTGTCTCTGTGTTCTCTCTTTGGCCACTGCAAGTTCTCCTGTGGAAGGGTCACCTTGTCTCTATGTTCTCTTCGGCCACTGCAAGTCCTCCTGTGGAAGGGTCACCTTGTCTCTATGTTCTCTCCGGCCACTGTAAGTCCTTCTGTGGAAGGGGCACCTTGTCTCTATGTTCTTTTTGGCCACTGTAAGTCCTTCTGTGGAAGGGCCACCATGTCTCTATGTTCTCTTTGGCCACTGCAAGTCCTCCTGTGGAAGGGTCACCTTCTCTCTGTGTTCTTTTTTGGCCACTGTAAGTCCTTCATTGGAAGGGCCACCTTGTCTCTATGTTCTCTTTGGCCACTGCAAGTCCTCCTGTGGAAGGGTCACCTTGTCTCTATGTTCTCTCCGGCCACTGTAAGTCCTTCTGTGGAAGGGCCACCTTGTCTCTCTGTTCTCTTTGGCCACTGCAAGTCCTCCTGTGGAGGGGTCACCATGTCTCTGTGTACTCTTCAGCCACTGCAAGTCCTCCTGTGGAAGGGTCACCTTGTCTCAATGTTCTCTTCGGCCACTGCAAGTCCTCCTGTGGAAGGGTCACCTTCTCTCTGTGTTCTTTTTTGGCCACTGTAAGTGCTTCTGTGGAAGGGCCACCTTATCTCTATGTTCTCTTTGGCCACTGCAGGTCCCACTGTGGAAGGGTCACCTTGTCTCTATGGTCTCCTCGGCCACTGAAAGTCCTCCTGTGGAAGGGTCATCTTGTCTCTATGTTCTCTCCGGCCACGTGCTGATGGCCTATGATTCCGCCACCATGCAGAAGATCATTGTGATTCCTTCTTGCCTTTGCACAGGGTGTCCTCCTTTACTGCCATTGCTCCCAGCTGGAGGCTGGGCTTTAAGGCTGAAAAACTATCTCTAAAAGTGACGAACAAAGTGCTCTGCAGTACTTCACCTTGCAGTGGAACACATCCTCAAGCCTTTTCTCATGCTTCCTGCAACACGCCACGCTGACGACTGCAGTGTGGCGCAGGCTGTGCAGGCCACTGTCTGGAACCCAACCCAGTCCTGACGAAGAGACTTTCATCCTGAGGCTGGCAAAAGAAGATGCAAGGATCCCCTCAGCATCCTATGTGCATCCCACCATTTCTCTAGTCAATGACATCAGCTACTGCGCAGTATTCTTGAGCTTCTCGAAGTTCGTATATGCAGCCTTCAGCCTCGGCGACCTGGTCCATTGTATTCCTCAGATCCTGCCACAGAAGGGTCACATCCCACCCAACCTTAGGGCCTGATTTAGATGATGGCAGACGGGTTACTCCGTCACAACAGTGAATATATCCCATCCGCCAAAATATAAATTCCAATATAGCCTATGAGATTTATATTTCGGCGGACGGGATATCCGTCACTGTTGTGATGGAGTAACCTGTCTACCAACATCTAAATCAGGCCCTTAGTCTGAAGGGCTGCTCTTAGATCCTAAATAGCTTGCAGGACCAAGTCTGTGAGAGACATCAATAATGTACAGATGCCTACAGTAATAGGTTGGCCACTCATTCCCCACCCTTTCCTTAGCCATTGCTCAGATCCTCTGTGCTACGATATCTCGCCCCGAGCCCGCTGCCGTGGCAGCACGAGCAGCTGTGGGACCACAGGAGTCCTTCAGGCTGGTCCCTGGGCATGCGGGCGCCGACCCTCCACAGGTTTTTCATGCCTGGGAAGAGTAGTTCCTGACCCTCTTCTCCTGCCCTTCTAGTCTGTCTCCTCTGGGCAGATTGTACTATGGAATACCAAGCATATAATCTGTATACAACATCAAAGTGTATATATGCAGAGTTATATAAATCTAGACGTACTTACCTTTTGATATTTTGGGCTCGATATTCTGGTCACACTATTTTGTTTCATCAAGACTCCCACCTCGATATCCCGAGAGGTTGGGGGGGGGATGTCACAATCACACAATCTCTGGATGTGGCTCACCACTTGTTGGTATTGTCTCATGCCTTGGTGGCAGCCTCGGCACTGGCTGCCTCCTTCCCTGGTCTCCTGGTCCCTGTGCCCCACGGGGACTTGAGCTGGACATCAGCACCAATCCAGGGAAGACAAAGTCAGCCTTGATCTTCAGTGGCGGCTACTGTGTAGGCAAACTGGGGGGCTACACGGGGGGCAGCGCAGGGGGCAGCGCGGGGGAGAAAAAAAGGGAACAGAAAATATTACTTACCTGCTGGCCACCGCCTTGGTGGTCTTCTGCTTGTATGGTCCTGTCGACTCCCAGAAGTCAATGCACAGGCTCCCAGACACCCCATGGCCAATTCAGACGCTGCTCTCATGCTGGTAATGCTAGGTGGCACTGTCTGGCTAATTTAGAGATGACCACAACACCAGTCAATGTTGAACAACGCAACTACTAACCATCACACTCCTACAAGTGTGACAATTCGGACTATTCCAGGCCTCCAAAGCTATAAGAATGGCTTCGGCGGCAGGTAATAGTCATTTTTAGTGTATATTAAATTAATATTATACACTAAAAATGACTTTTACCTCTTGCCCAAGCCATTCTTACAGCTTTGGGGGCTTGGAATAGTCCGAATTGCCACAGTTGTAGGAGTGTGATGGTTAGTAATTGTGTTGTTACTATCGCTGGCAGCATGGCAGACGCAATGTGTGGTGCAAGCTGCAGTGGCCTCCTGACGAGAGCCCTGGCACATATTGTTTTTACAAATTAAGCCCTGCTCAGACCCTAATACATGTCAACAGACCCGACTCAGGCGGGAGACTCCTGATTTTCAAAGCAGAAAATAGCTTTATTTGAGTGGTCTTCGCCTGAAATTACCTCTGCTTCAAAAGAAGTCAACTGAGAAAATACACTCCCCTGATTCCTTTTCAAACTTTCCTGGTCTAAAATGTTGGTATGTATGGATGATGTGCGTAGCAGGCGGTAGTAAGAATGGGTGACACTTTGTGGGTGAGCACCTGAGGATCAAAGGGCTCTTTCGTCATTTTTCATTTTCAGGGTCAATGCAGCCAGCTTTTTGTTCCGCTTTGTACCTGTTGTGTAACCTGTGTTCTGTTTTTGTTGCAATGACAGACCTGCCAACTCATACAGTGCCACTGTGTGTGTGTCACACGGTTTTGGCTCCCTTCACACAGTCACCTGTTGAGGAGCCGAAATCACATGGTGGCAGGGAAGACGAGCAAACATGCCAACATTTCGAAACAGGAAAGAGGGAGATAGTGAAACAAACATTGGGGTAATGTATTATTCCCATTGAGGTGGAAGACAGCTAAAATAAAGCCCTTTTGGCTTTAATAATTGTGATTCTCCTGCCTGAATCTGCTTTTTTGGTATGCAGGGATGAGCTGGAAACCACTGCACAGACCTGCTTGTCTTTGGAGGCTGTACGCAGCTGATGTCATTTAAGGGTTGTGAAAACACAACAGGACATTGACGACAGCAAAGTGAACCTTTTTTTTGGGGAAGTGGAGGGATATTTGTAGGGCAGAGTGCCTCGGGTAGTTCTCAGCAGCATAATGCCACGCCCCTTCCAAGGCCCCGTCCATCTCCTCACACAGTAAATATATTTACAAGTTGGCAGGTCTTCAATGATGTGGCTGAACTTTCTGCTTCTGTGCCCTTTAATCACTCCCTCCTCGTTCGGCTGAGGTGCTGCCCTCGACTTCCAAGAAATGATTGTCGGTTGTCTCCCAAGCACCAATGCCAAGTATACAAACCCATTCTCCAGTTTTTACTTTTTAGTTAGCCCCAGTAGACAGACCACGGGTTCACACAGGTTATCTATGCCTGTGAGTTCCGAAACCCAGTCGTGCTTGAGTTCCAGTACTGGCTCAGTCCAGAACGAATCCACAAGGTCCAGCCCATCGCTCAAGCACCTTGGACAACTATCTACAATGTTTATGTTCCTCCCATGTGATCAGTCTGGTTTCAAACAAACTCTCTGTAACATATTGCATTGGATTAATTTGAGTCTTGCATTTCTCTGTACTTTCTCCCAATGGTACTCTGTTGTGTTCTCCCTTTCTACATCAGTCAGTCGCCTGTCCAATACCTGTCCAATCTACCTTCCACCTGCCACCAGGTCAAGCTTAGAAATAGCAATAATCCTGCAGTATAACACAGTTATCACCTTAGGTTACCACCGTGTATAAGGAGTGTGTCTGGTACTTTATGAGTTGGGGCTTTCGGTCTCTCCACAGTGTAGGAAAGTGCCACTTATTGACATGGTCACCCCCACTTTTTACTCACTGGTACTGATGTTGTTGATTGGTAGTGCACTAGGTTCCTGCCAACCAGGACCCAGTGCTCTTTCCCTAAAAACAAGATAAATCTTCAATTGTAACCAAATTGGCAAGACTTTAGCACCTCTGTAAGTTCCTGGTAAATGGTACCCCTGGTACCCATGGCAGGGATACTAAAGAGGCTCCCTAAGGGCTGCAGCATGTATTATTACACCCTAAGAGACCCACACACAAACTGTATGCAAACTGCCATTGCAGGATGCGTGAAATGGTGCACACCTTTCTGAAAACACGTCATAGCACTCACTGTGTGCCATGTCCTTGTACACTGCAAGTATTATATGTAAGTCACCCCTACAGCAGGCCTTTAAGCCCTAAGGAAGGGTGCATTATATTACATCAGAGGGCACAGTTGCATGAGAAAATGTGACCCTGCAATGCCTAGTTCCATTGCTAAGCATTGTAATTGATCAGGAAGCCATCTTAAGGTATGTACTGGACATTGGCCATTACGAGTTACCCAGCTACATAATGTCTTCACTGTAAATACTGATGTTTGGTATCAAACATCTTGTCTTAATAAATCTGTACTGATGCCCGTACCAGATTTATTCTGACATGCACTGAGAGGGCACCTTAGAGGTGCCCCCCGAAACCCTACTAGTCACAGAGTGTGTTGGCTGACTGGTATCACCCAGCCTGCCACCACAGATGGATTTCTGACCCCCTGCAGGTGAGAGCCCATGCTCTCAGAGGCCAGGAACAATGCCTGTCCGGCAGAAGGTGATCACACCTCCTCCAGCAGGATGGCTAGCAGATTAGAATCTCAAGGCCAGAGGCTTCAAAACCTTGACCGCCTTTGAAATGGCTAGACCTGAGGAATGCCACCCCCCTGCCCTGAGGCCCATTTGGCACCAGAACAGATGGGAAACTAGATACTCAGAAGGCGTGTCATACTTACAGGCTGGGCACACCCCTAAAGTGGGCCACCTGAAGTGGTCAGTTGAAGAAGGGTTTCACCATCTTGGTTTCAGCCAAACTAGGAGCTCTGGGTCAAGATTATGTCCAGTCCCTTAGGAAGTGGTCATATAGGGGGTGTAAACACCTAAGGGTAGGTAGACCATTAGCTTCTGCCCTACAGTCCCCTAAACACCCCTAAATTCAGTATTTACGGGTCCCCCCTCCACCAGAGCTTTAGATTTGTCTACTTGAGAATCAAAGGAGGATAAGGAAGAGCTGTTACCACAAGAACAGAGAACCTGCTCTGAAATTGGCGCCAACCCCAGCCTGGCTACTGGCAACCTCAACAATTGCCGGATCAACTCGTCCAAAAGCTGAACATTCCCCCCAAACCCTTGGAGGTCTGTCCAGTGCTTCCCAAACCACTTAGCATCTCCTGTAGGGTGGAGGAGCCATCCCCCTGCATCTGTAGGCACCGACCGCTCTTGTCTCGTATTTCGTTTTGCTGGCCATTGGGCCCACTGAGGGAGCATCTCACCAGGAGGAGGTCACCTTGGTTCTAAGAAGTCAGCCCCATCTCTCCAGCGAGTTTTGAAATGCTAGACCCTCCAGGAGCCCCCTGCACTTTCACCCTGGGTGCTGGAGCACCTGCAGCAACTAAGGTTTTTTGAGTGTCCAGTCTGGACAACACTGCCACCAAAACCGACCTGCCCACTGAGGGATGTCAGGACTGATGAGGTTTACACTGAGAGTGGCCCTGCTGTCTTTTTTCTTCCCCTCTGCATGCCAAGACCTAGAACCATAGGAGCCTCCAACTCAAGTGGCCAGCTGGCCAAACAGCTCTGCACCCGAGCCCCACAGCCTGGGTTCACGGAAACAGACTGCACCCCCTTGCTCCAAAGACTCTGGTGAGCTAAGCCCCTCTTTGGGTTCTGCCAGACTGGTCCCCAAGTCCCCACTTACAGCCTTTTTGTTACAGGTACTTTGGACTAAACCGTGTAGCGCTTGAGGCTACTAATGCGACCAGCAACTCTGCACCCGGACAAACCAGGGCAAGTAAACCCGAACTGCTAGTGGTTCTTTGGATCTTGGCCCCCAAGCACCTTAAGTCCTAAAGGACACCCTCTTCAACTGCTTGCAGTACATGTCTTTCCTCCCATAGGATAACATTACCGCATTCGAGGATCATACCTCCAAAACCGTTATTTGAGCATTTTACTGTTTCTTTGAAAAAATTCATAACTCCGAAAGTACTTACCTGATTCAGATGATCTTGGTGTGAAGAATCTTATAAAAATCTGTTTTAAATTGGTCTCAGGTTTCTTCTTGAGTGTGTGTACCATTTATTGACTCTGTGTGTGCAACAAATGCTCTGATAAGCCTAAGCTACTCGATCACACTACCACAAGAAGAGCACTTGGAATTATTAAAGTAAGCTCTGTAAACCAATAAGGGTCATCTGGACCTTTTGTTTGGTGTGCCCCTACATTGGCCCACTACATAAAAAGCCAGCTTCCTACACACCGCCCCAAGTCTTCCTAGTCTGTTGGGCTAGTTAACCATGTGCGAGAAAGTGTTCAACTAAAGTTGTGTAGGTTTGGTCAAGTTCGTCGAATGTTGGCATCCTGAAGAGGTCACCCGTTTAAAGGATTTTTGCCTATTGCCATTCAGCATGCCTGCACTTGCCATCTCCAGAAGCTAGGGTTGCCCCATAGCGGGAGCACTGATGACTACCCCTCTTATTTTTTTTTTTACAGATTTATATAGCGCAAACTCGACCAGAAGGTATTGGAGTGCTTTACATGAGCACCAGTTACGTTATACCTCTTGTAGCAGTATTTGTCTAACAGCCTCGTGCGCAGTGGGTCCAGTATCATGTTGACCAAGGAGAGGTCCCCCAATGTATTTAAGTTCCTCCGAATTAGGACTGGTGCCCCATCTCACCACCCACTGCAGCTGGGCCACCAGGTAATAAACTTCATAGTCATGGGCTCCCAATTATCCCTCTGTGGTCAGAAGTTACAATTTCTGCAATGACATTTTGTATCTGCCTGAACCCATGTCAGCTCAACAAGCAATGTCTTCAACAATTTGAATATTTTCTTTGGGATCCTTACCAGGACGTTTGCGAAAAAATAGGAAATGGGGCAGTACGATCTTTTCAGAAACTGCCAGTCTGCCCGTCATAGAGTGTGATAACTTTTCAGAAAAATTGACTGGAATCCCTGGGTGAAGCCATCGCGTGGCTGATGTTATCCTTCACTGTCACTGCTTCGACATGTTTCACCCGAACCGCTGAACATCGCATTTCAAGGGTAGCGCAGGTAGATTTGTTGTCGCTCGGGAGTCTGCGAGCACAGAGGGAGGCACAACTTGTTTCTGTTTACTTTTAAGCTTCAGCTTGACCAGATTGCGCTGTCCCTTGCATCAGGTGCGCCAAGTTTGCGCCTGCCTTCCAAGGATACAGTAATATGTCATGTGCATAGAGGGGTATATTAGGGGTGGATGGCCGTACTACGTGATCCCCCTTGTGTGCCTCTCTTTCCTGTTCATCGCTGTCATTGGCTCGATCACCAGAGCATATATGAGCCTGGACAGAAGACATTTCTGTCTCATCCATCTTTGTCACACCCATGCGTCAGAGATAAGGTGACCGTGTGCACCCGGACTGTCGCACGCCAGTCTAGCAGATGCTTCCATGCCTTTATTTTGCCCCCTAATCCCATTTTATCGAAGACTTCAATAGATATCCCCATCTGACTGCATCAAAGGCCTTTTCCGTATCAATGGAAGCAATTGTACTTAGAGGCGGCTGGCACGTATGTGCATCAGAGGGGCCGGCGGGCAACTAAGTGGTGGGTGGGTGGGTGCATGCAGGGAAGGTGAGTGGCAAATAATAAAAATATAGTCACCTACCTTGCCTGCTGCACGTCCAACATCCTCTTCGGTCCCTCCTCCGTCGGCTCCGCGGGCTCCAGACTCCAGGAAGTTCCACTAACCAATACTGGTGCTACTCTCACCAGCATGAGAGCAGCGCCAGGATTGGATGGAGCATCCTGGCTGGACGCTCCTTCAGGCCCTTTTGACCTGTGCTTGGTCTCCACCCAGCTTTTTAAGACAGCTGAGTGGAGAGCTGCAAAGTGTGCATATCATTTTGTCCGGCTCAAGAGAGCCGGCCAAAGTGAAATGCGCACTTTGGAAGGTCCCTCTTGCTCCTCCAGTCCTCCTCTGCTGCCAATCGGCAGCAGAGGAAAACACGCCCCCACTAATCCTGACTGCAGGCTGCTGCGCTGCTAAACGTGAAAAATAAAATGGCAATGAAATCATTTCATTGCCATTTCATTTTTCACTTTTAGCGCCGCAGTGGGTGGGGGGCAATGCCCCCTCGCCCACACGAAGAAACTGCTGTTGATTGTACTACTGAATATTGAGGATATGAACATCGTAATACATGAATATGGTGGATAAAATATCGAAGTCCAAAATATTGAAAGGTAAGTGCATAGAGGAAGTATATATTTACTATTCCTAACTCCACAACAATGCGCCTTGAGATGTACGCATAATTAAGCACATATATGTGGAGTTAGGTATCGAAAAGCTATACTTACCATTTAATATTATGGTTTCAGGATTTTGTATTCGATATTCTTATACCATGATAATCTATCTTGATATTCAGGAGGCACAACAATGGAAGCCAATGCAGGCAGTTTGGCCATCATCAGGGTGTTGTCAAGGACATGGAACATGAACATTTTGTGATGTGCTCCTGTCAGCCAGGAACCCACAAAACATGAGCTATGGCGGACGCATAGAAGAGCGGGGGGGGTACTGTCGACTGCCATCCTGAGACGGCAGGTAAGAGCGGGGGAGGCCGCCGTCCCCCCTCCTTGCTACGTCACTGCTCTTTCTGCATTGATGCAGGCTTCTAGGTAGATCCATCTCTCCTCCAGGAGAACTCTAGTGATGTTCCATCACCTCAAAGTGACTGTTGGGCAGACACTAGCCCTGATTGGACAGGACCCCTTTGAGCCATCTGCTGTGCACTCCCTTTCCTCTGTACTGGCACAAAGTAGGGGGGTTTGGGTCCCACTTTTAGACATATCTTGTAGACAGGGCATGTGGATTAACTATCTCAAACTGTACTACCGGTTTGGGGTGGTTCTTCTTTCAAGTGTCCTCTTCAAGCTGCTCTCCAGACACAGCCTTTGTGTAAACTGATGCTTTTTACAGCAGGTAGTACTGGGGCTTTGGCCAAACCTGGAGCACCGACAACACAGGTTGTCATCAGCCCCAACTGAAGGGTAATCAGGGACAAACAAAAGAGCAGGCGTGACCTAGAAGCTTCCTCATGTCACACAACAGAATTGCGGTTCCGCCCCTCATGCATACCATCCACCAAATGGCAGGGCTCATGAAGACTAATCAGCAGCTCTGTGCTAAGAAAAGGCCTTGTGGAACTTCTAAAGGTAGTCCTGACTCCTTCCTCCTCACTTCAGTGTATGGATCTCCCCTCGAGCCATATCAATGCAGGCAATATACTTTCACAGTCTGAGAGGACAGTTCTCACCCTCCATCTTCTGCGTACTCCATCCAAAATGGATCCCCACTGGCCTTATTACTCAGACTCGCTCACACACACTTACTACACATGTACTTGCCACCACCACTTTGTGGGCTATACCCAGGACAGGGAGGGTAGTTCTCTGCCCACAATAAGGGCATGCTTGGTACGCCCCTCCAGGTCATATGAAAGGTACAGGACCTCTCATAGTCGAGGACAGGCTTAGGTCTCTGAGCACACACTTGGATTAGAGCGACAACAGACCCAAAATTAAAGTCAGACATACATGCAGTTGGGCACTCAGGGTAGGGATCATTCGCACATACTATGCCAGGAACATTCGCATCCCAACAGAGAAGGATGAGTATTTCCTGATGAGTCATGTAGAATTCATTTTGGGAGCCCATCACAATACAAGTTCCCCTCATGCAAACCTTAAATACCACCACTCAGCTAAAATGTTGCCAGCTGAAGCTGCATTATGTGATTTGGCCTAGTTAATTTATTTTTTAATCTAATTTTCTATTTCTTTTAAACTTTTAGTGGTCGCTATTAGTCATGAGATTTACTTTCTGCTAAATCAAGCACTTTTGTTTTGTTTTCAAACTTTTCACATTATCCCAGCAAGAAGGAAGTTCACATTCGTTAGAGGCACCTTCGATATCCCTTGTGGGTTGTCCTTGATGCTGCTGCTCCGGAAGCACCACCTTTTCCTTTGGTGTGTGTGTGTCCTTTCTCTTTCTGGTTATACATTCAAGGCTGGTGGTCTTGATGAGTTCTAGGTCTCAGTAGTATTGCTTCTTGTGGTCAGAGAAGGCTTTTCACTGTGTAATGTTTTCAGTTGCTTTCACATTATTGAATGCATAAGCATGTTTGTTCATTTTATATTTTCTCTTGTCACTATGCCTATGACCATGAGCACACGTAGAAGACTACATTCCATCACAAAAGCTTTTGTGTTTTAGTAACACCCCTGGTTATGCTGAGATTAAACCAAAAATGCCTTCCAAAACTGAGATGATCATTCTTAAAAGCTCACACTGAGTTGAATGATCTTGGGTACTCACCCCCATCACCCCAGTTCTAAGCTTCTTACACTGGCTGACAGCTGAAGCATGTTATATCTTTATGGCAGCTGCATAGCATACAAAGCTGTTCGATCAATGCAGCACTGTGTTTGGCACATACGCTGACCCTCTTGAGTGATTCAGATGCACAGGGCAGCAAAGACCTGCTCCTAGGAGTACCTGAGCTCATACAGTGGCAAACATTCAATATAGAACTCGCAGCCCACTGAGCTCTGCCTGGCCCCTTCTTTGTCTTTTCACCGCTGCATCACCTCCATTCCTCATCAACATGCCTTGATGCACACCTTCTTGTGCATACGTCATTGGCCTCTTGTCCATTGATTCTTTACTCCTCCCCTGTCCCGCCCTGTGTCATAGCATCAGGTGTAGCCTTACCTTTAGGTCTTGAGTTCCTTCAGGGTTCCCTAGGTGTTCCCATCCACAAAGCACGTTTGTGGGTCAGAATGTCACTTGCAAAAGTAGCAGCTAATGTAAATATATCATTTACAAAGAGAAGTTTGCACTGGGTGTAGATTTTTTATTATTAACTCCAATGGGACAAAATGTTTGTAATCAATATTTAGTATACAATCCTAGATATTCCAGTGCCTCGCTCCCAGCAGTGCTTTCCTCCTCATCCCTCCTTTAAGCACCTTCTATGTCCTACACCCTTCGAGAATGCGTCAACGCACAATTGATTTTATGTTCCTTCTAGGTGATCCCTATATATTTACCCCTCTATCCAACCACACTTATAACCCCTTGAAGCATGCTTTGTGTATCCATCCATATGGGAATTTCCCTAAGTGTCATATATCATACTTCAGCTATCGCGCTTCTAGGGCTGTCATGGTGTCAGTACCTTATATCGGTCGAAATCCTGTTCTGATTTGATCTGCGTCCCATCTGTGACACTCTAGGTTCAACCAAATAACTACTCTATGTGATAATTGTGAACTCATAGACAATGTCTGCTTGGATTTCGAGGTCTACTTTTTAGCTTCTATTACCCACTAGAAAATGTTATCTTAACTCAAAGAACTACCTTTTGGTCCATTTCTAATCTCTGCTTGACTCCAAGGTCAGTATCTTGGTCTTGTAATGATGTCATGCATCACTGTTGGTTCACATGGGCAGCACAACGATCCCTTATGTCAGAGTGCCCTATATAAGAATGCAGACATAAATAAAATAAACCACTCCTTATACTCAAAGCTAAAGCTTAGTTCATAGATAATCTGCTTGGAAACCTAGAGCTCTTTAAGTGCACTGTTCTATATCGCTCAAGGAAGGATGACCCTTTAATCCACCCACTTCATGTGAAGTGTTGGTTTTTCAACCACTAGATTGCTCTGTGTTCGTGGCATCTGCTAGCTAAGAATGCCCTAACTGTTGTGATTTCTGTACAGTCTTTGATTGTGGTTACTGCTTTGTCAAATATGTTACCCGTCCCTCCCCAACTTGAAAACCATAGCAGACCTGTCACTATCCGAACAATGATGCTATCGGTTAAAGACTTTTCTTCTCACAGGCCACTGTCCTAGCTCATTCAAACATGCTTTCCTTACGACACCCGCGAAACCCTCAGATTCGGCCAGATACTTCTGAGACTAGTGGTACCTCAATTTCATATTTCCTCAAGACTCACTCTCTTCAACATCACACTGAAGCAGGGTTTTGACACAAACCCCTTGGTTATCTCTGTTTTCGAGGACCTCTATTGTGAAATCGACCAAAGGGAGTAGTCATTGGTTATCGAAGTCAACCACCCACGGTGGCCATTGCTTCATGGTCAACTGTCTTGCTCAACTGAGTGACATGCAAATGGCATTACAGTGATGGACTCTTGTGTTCCTCTGTGGTAACCATCCCACTCTTTAGATTCATGTTTAATGCCCCACAAAACAACGAGTTCAGAACGTCTATTCTTTCAGAACAGCTATGTGATGCAGCATGAACTTGCTCGCCTAATTTCCGTTCCACAACTGCTCTTCTTTTTAGATCAAGCCTACAAGACAGTGCAAGTTCTGTGTTTGCAAAGGGCCTATTGTGGGCTTACTAAGAACTTGCAGGGGCTTACAACCCGCCCATTGCTTTCCATTGGCTGGTTTTATTGTCACTCTCATTTGCTTGCTTCTTATGCCTCTTTCCCATATCTCTGATCAGCTTGCTTTTATCCTTCCACTGCTCACTTTTTTCGGGAATGTTTTGCTTTTGCTTGAGAATTTCATGAGAGTGCACTCTCCAGCGTTCTCCCTTCTGTGCTTATTACCCCTCTGCCAAATAACTGCCCTGCGCTCCGTGTTTCTGTCTCCCTCGTGTTCAAATCTCTCTTTTGTGTGCTTCTCCCTCTGCCAAACTCTCTGCCGCCCCAATGCTCCTTGTTGGTTTCTCTGTCATGTGCTTGTCCCTCCGCCTCCTGTGTTGCTCTCCTGAAGTGCTGCTTTTCTTCTTCCCCGCCCATTCCCTGTTGCTCTCCTCCTCCGTTGCCTCCCATGGCCACCATTTTTTTTCTTTTGATTTTATTGATGAGAGGACCAGGCAGCAAATTGCACCGGCACTTCCGCCTTAAAAAAACAAAAAGCAAAAAAAACCTACTGATCCATCTCGGATTGGTAAATAAAAACAAAATGGCACAGCGTCATTTTGTAGGGGTGCATGTGCAATGATGCACTCATGCCCCTACAATGTGACGCGTCTGCAGCCGCCGCATCATCTCCCTTTTTTTCCCACTATTCGCCATACTGCACAGCAATGCTGTACAGCATTACCCCAAAAATGCATTAGCAAAGCCAATAGGTCTCAAAGGAGAGTACTATTGACTTTGGCAATGCTTATTTCACTTGCAATGGTTGCTACCATGGAGTTGTGGCTTCATGGTGCCATGGTGTTAGTAAACCCACATTTGTGAAAATCAGTTTATACTGCTGGGATTGTAACCCATGTGGGAAACATATTTCAGCAACAGGTACATTAACCCACTGAGTTCTTTTAGCAGTAAGGGAAGTGCAGAATCCATTAGAAACTGAAGTTAAAAGGGCAGTTTATGTTGCATAATATAGCAGTTTTGAAACCGATATTGTGAAATAAATCAAGAAGTATTTATTGTTATTTGTGGCTGCTCATCTTTTCCAGGTTTCAGAGAGGGAGGTCTATGTGGTGTGACTTGAATGTTCACTCTTTTCTTCCTTTCGTCTGTCTACCTGGCCATTCTTTACAGATGTACCTGAGGTATGAGGTGGGTCTGTGTATTCCCTGTGTGTGTATGTGTGCCTGTAATGGTGGCCTGTGTGCTTCTATATATGATCTGTATGTGTGCCTACAGTGTTCCTTTGTATTCCATAGCCTATCTGCATCTACTATTTCTGGAAAAAAAGAGAAAATTAAGTAAGGGAGGGTAGGGTGCAAAAGGAGAACGTAAAGCTAATGCTTGGTGGGGTCATTTTGACTCCTGGTCAGAGTTTTAGAGAGCTCAGCTTTTGAAAACAATACAGGCTAGATATGAAGGTAGTGGAAAGATAGGGGTAAGGTACGAAGGGGTCAGAGGGCTGCGCGAATGTTGTACCACTGGCTGATGTCCGATGGGTCAGTAGCAAAAGATTGTAGTGAGAAAGGGAGTGAAACAGAGAGAGAGAGAGAAAGAGAGAGAGGGAGAGAGAGAGAGAGAGAGAGAGAAGAAAGAGAGGTAAGAGAGTGGAAGTGATAAATGCCAAGGGGAAGGAAAGAAAAGAACAGAGAGATGCCAGCGGCGGCTCCTCCGCTATGGAAGAGGACTGTCACCCCACTGCTTTCTCGCAGTGCGAGAAGTAAAAATATAAAATGGTAATAAGTTTTAGTTATTACCATTTTATGTTTCCTCTGCGGGCGGGCGGGTGGGCGGGGCTGCTCTGCTTATGGAGCAGGGCAGTGGAGGAGTGGTTTGCCCACTCCTGAGTGCGCAATGACTGTTTGGTCGGCCCTCTTGGGCCACTGAAACCAGTCATGCGCACTTTCCCCTTCTCCATGCAGGCTGCATTGCAGCATGCATGGAGAACATGACCACCCCTCCAGCCCCTGGCTGAGCGTCGTGTCACGGCGCTCAGACCAATCACAATGCTGCATTGCAGCGTTGTGATTGGCTTTGGGGAGGGAGCCTGGCTGCCTGCTTCCTGTTTCTGTCCGAGTCGGAGGCAGGAGAGCAGGAGCAGGGAAGACACAGGACCTGGCCTCAAGATAAGTTTTTATTTATTATGACCCGCCGCGCGACCACCCCACCCCCGTGTGAACCCCCCGTGCCCGACCCCCCCGCCCGCGAGCCATGCTGGCCGCAACTGAGAGATGAGAAGATAAATATTGAGGGATATACGAGGAAGAGAAAGGTGGAGTGGAGAGCAGAAGAAAGAGCAGAACGTAGGGAGGTAAGAGAGAAACTTAAATAATTATAGCATGAGAAAGAAGAAAGGTATTAGGGCTTTGAGGGAATGAGATGAGGACAAATGGGAACCGATAGAGATAGATGGAGAGGCAAAAAGAGTTAATAGGAGAGAGTGAAAGAAAGGGACTGACAAAGGAGAAACAGAAAAGCAGGACAAGAGAGAAAGAGTGGGAGAAAAATTAAGAGCGGAGGGATTAGAAGACAGATACCAGAGAAAGTGAGAAAAAAGAAAACAAAGTAGACTAGAACAGATACAGGGAAAATAGGGAGAGAGTGAAATATAGAGAAAATTAACATAGGAACAGAAAGAGTAAAGTGAGACTGAAAAAGTAGGGAAAATGAAGAAGTCTCATAGCTCCACCTATTTCCTTCGCTCCTCCTTAGGTTACCTCAAGAATACTTGAGGTTTGCCTGCCTTTGGTAAATTACCTCATATGGAAGTCGTATAGCTCACACAAAATTAATTCAGATACAGGAATGGCAGACACATGTGGGTCTTAGTTCTAAAGCTTTACTGAATAATAATAATATTGATAATGTTAATGTAGCTACCAGACAGAATATTCATACACATATAACAGTGCTTAATTTATAAAAAAAAGATATGTGCCAGGGCCCTCGTCAGGAGGCCACTGCAGCTTGCATTACCCATTGCCCCTGCTAGCCAGTGACACAACCAATACAAATACTGACCCGCTCCCCTTACAAGTGTGACAATTCAGACTATTCCAGGCCCCTCAAGCTATAAGAATAGCTTTGGCAGCAGGTATTACTCATTTTTAATGTATATTGAATTAATAAACAGCTGTTGTTGTGTTCATCTCTATTTTTAAAAAAGCAGTGCCACCATGTGGCAGACTATCATAAGTGCTAGTGTTGATAATTAAGTGCTGGTGCGGAGCACCGGAAACAACCGGCACAAACTAAGCACTGCATATATATATATATACATACAAAGAGCGAAACTGTGTAGAATAAAGTTCTAATATTCACCAAGCACACAACCAGCCAGGTCTGATCACAGCCTGCCTGGAGGACCCTTAGAAGATCTGCCCTGCAGAGACTAACAGCCTCAGCTCTGGCATTATAACAGAATATTTGAGGCTTGTTTTCCCTGGCAACATTCAAATGTCCCAGCACCTGCAGTCTGCATCAGTTCCATCTCATTGTCAAATGCCTCAAAAAAAGAGGGAAGCGCTTAACCAAGATGGATAGCGGGTCTTGTTGACAACATTTCAAAGATACAGCTTAGGTCAGATATGAACTCCTTTTAAAGTTTAAAGAAATGAAAACATTTCTGAGCCCGAGGTATGTGGTGGTGCAGTGTCACAAGAGTACTGATGCTGTGGCATTCTCGTTGCAGACCTTAGGGAATTAATTATGAAAGTAGGGAAAGGGTGGGAAATACCAGTCTTTGCTGCACCAAAAACACAGAATTCCAGTATGTACAGCTGTTCTGTTGTGTCGTTCTGTAGAGTTGATGTATGAATCATCATGGAAGGCTAGAGTAGGGACCGATATGGGGCCTCTTCCAACATTTGATGGTCGCAGATTTTTAATATTGCTACTGCCTTATCGTGTGCTTCTGCAGGTGAGAGGAAAAGCAGGGACAGAATATGGGAGCTGGAGGGGTCCTAGGGTTGAAGGTCATAAAAGCAACCCAGCCCCTGCACATCCCACATGTGATTTACTTCCTGTGATCTGTGGATGGTTGATTGCCTAAGGGACTGTACTTTTTTATGTCCTCAAACTCGAAGCTGGCGCCGGTCATCCTACGGAAAATGTCCTTGATATCATCACAGGTCGTCTCGAAGTGCGTAGTGGCGTCATACGAGCGGGAAATAAAGACCTGCACAGTCAAGAAGGGAAGACACATTTTAGCAATGTCATTTTCCTGCGATTGGCTTTCTATTAAGGATGAAGATCTCCCATGGTAAAATATAGGGACATTTTAAACTTTGAAAAATTTAGCAAAAATAATTTTATGTGACATATTAATATTCAATAATGATATATAATTATTCTAAATGTAGAACAAAACAAAAAATGCTACTGCACTACTAACTTAATTTTGAACTAAATTTAACCTTCATTAAATTAACTTAACAATTATTTTTTAAAGTCTTGTTAAAAAACACCAAGTAAAATTTTCTATTTATCTATTACATATTACAAATTTCTAAAAGTTATGCATAGAATTCATTTTTTTTAAATGATACCTTTATTTTTAAATTAAAAAAGTTTATTAAAACATGTTATAATAAAATATTTTTTTCATTTATATATATATACATTAATATAATATAATCTTAAATTAAATGTATATATCTTTGTAAAAGTAGAAATAAAGTAATGTTGTAGTAATTACAGCTGTACCAACTTTAGGGGCCTGTTCACAAACTGCATTTTGTAGTACATTTAGTAGTACTACAGTAGTACTATTCAAGTTATGCAAATTATTAATATTTACTACAAGTTTAGGGGTTTAGGAGGGGTTTATAGCGAGGCATGAACTCACTCACAGAAGAGTAAGAATAGGTTTATGTAGTACATTAGTAACTACTATTGAAATACTATTATACATACGACAAAATATAGTTTGTGAAGGCATTCCAGTGCATAGACATCACATGTGTGTTTTTTGTGGAGAAGTTGGTGGAGGAGAGTGTCTAATACAAAACAATATTTGGCACCCACTGATGCACAAATGTTTTCCTACGGTTTCTGTATTTCTAAAAATAGAGCATTAACTAAATATGTTGTTTTTTGTAGCCAGCTCCAGTCTTTTTACACTTACTGGGTAATACCACACAGGTTTTCTCTGCAACTAACTCAAAAATGAATTATTGTTTTAATTTGCGGAAGCATGTCGTGCAACCTTGGAGCTACACAATAACGTTTTGTAGTGTGTTTTTTTTTTTACCACATATATGTAACTTCGGACTTCTACCTCCGCCATTATGATGAACGGAAGCACTGTCCCCGACATGGTTGTTATGGAGCTGAAAGTTTGATTCGTGTTAAGGAATCAATCTCCGTTCTGCCCTCTCAATAGAATGTTTAGGTTTTGTTTACCTTTCATGAATACATTCTTGGTAAAACAGTAGACTATGGTCAGGGTCAGTGAATTTATGCAATTCTGTGGCTGCAGTGTTCACCTCATAATTATGGATTCACCTCAGCTACAACACAATTTGTCACAGGGAACGTGTTGCAGATGATGCGTTCCTACATATAAGCACACAGACACACACACATTTGTATCGTATAGACATCGGTAAGTCACCTGGGATTTAGTCCCGTCATGTGTTGGTATGTACTGGTCCGTTATCGTCACAAACCTGTGGAAACAAAGCATATTGTGCAGTGAAATCTGGAATTGAGGACAAGTGGTGGATGCCAGAATCATTTGTAATCCCAAGGTCCAACTGCCCTCACAAGGTCTCCAACGTTACCCTCACTTACCTCCTACTCTGATTCTCCTGCACGTGTATCAAAGGCGTCTTTTCATTAATTTACTGATGCTGTTTGCACCACCTCTCAAAGGAGGCTGTCCATCCATGCACTGCCCTCTCCATGCAGACACACTGGTCTTACTTCTGAGCACCTTCTCTCTCCTGCACCCCCCCTTTGCTGCTGTTTCATAGCAGTACTTTCAGTTATACACACGCTCCTCCCCTGTAACAATGCAGCTTTTGGCATTGCTCCTGTTGCTAACTTTAGTTTATTTTTATCAACCACACACCCTTCTTTCCTCCGTTTACATATTCATAATTGTGAGCCTAGTTTGGTTCAGGAGAAAAGTTTGGCATTTTTTAAACTTATTTTTCCTCCAGAGATGGCCTAAAAAATGCAGATTTTGCCTGATTTGGCTTTCACTCAATTTATCCACCCATCCCTATTCCTGGGCATTCCCTTTGCAACCCTTCCCAACTCTGGCAACATTCTACCATGAATATCTGGGAAAAGGCAGTCATAGCTTCCCTAATAACTGAAATAACTGGTCACAATTGATGTCATAAAAATATGTTTAATTTCATAACAACAACCCATCAAGATACAAGAGCCTAATCCTAAGAGCATTTGTTTCAGTTGCGCATTAAATAGGGCTCTAAAATTCCCTGATGCATTTAGTATTTAACCCAGGTTACCACTGAGTTTTTGTGCCTGTTTTAGGGGTCATCAGTTCCTGTCAGTGATGATGCCCAGTGCAACAAAGTTAGGCAGCTGGATGTTTCACAAATTACAATGCTACGAAGGAATATTCCCCAATTTTTCTGACTGATTTCGAAATACACCAGAAATGGCTGCAAACTGCAGTAACATTGGCACAGCCATTTCTGATCTACATAACAGGCGTGTTGTTAATCAGGGCGTAGCAATTTCCAGGTAAAGGCCCTGATTACAAGTAAAGGTCTTATTTATCGCGCCAGGTAAATAATGATATCCTGGGGTTCGTTATTTATCGGGTGCGATAAATAGCACCTATTACGAGTTCTTGGGGAATAACATGCAGATTTTGGTGTTTAACACAACAAAATCCACATAGTATGGTAAATACAGTGCGCATTTCCCCTGCTAAGTTTCGGCAGGCTTGATCTGCTGAGATTTAACGATTTGGGGTTATTTAACGCATCCGATAATTATCAGGGGTTTACGCATGGGGCCGAATTTACCGCCCAACTTGTAATCAGGGACAAAGTAGTTTACTGAGCACTCTGTTCTTTTAGCTAGGAACGCCTGAGAGAGCGCAGCTTGTGCCACCCGCGGGAGAAGGCTTTAAGAGACTCGTTCACAGAGGTAGAGATTCATATCTGTAAAGTACGGCGGGGCAGATTTACAATAAACTAACGCAGCACGGCGCAGCAAGTCATTTTGCTGCGCCGTGCTGCGTTAGTTTGGAAAGCACAGCGATGCGACATATTTACAACAATATGTCGCATCTCCGTGCTTCCCCATGGTGCAAGGATGCCTGCGTCGTGGGGAGATTGTTTTTGTTCAGGAAGGGTTCCCTTCCTGAACAAAAACAATCTGAAATGCTGTTTTTCAACTTCTATGTGTGCTGCATTAGCACACATAGAAGTTGAAAAACAGCATTCTTTCAATGATTGTTTTTGTCCTGGAAGGGAACCCTTGCTGAACAAAAACAATCATTAGAGGTGATTTCCTCTTTCAATGTGTGCTGCAGGATGCAGCACACATTGAAACAGGAAACAAAAACGAGGAGAAATGAAAAATTTCTCCTCGTTGCGCCTCGCTACGCCTCCCCTGGGGAGGCGTAGCATTGACACGCATTTCCAGATTTACGATTCCTCGTAAATCTGGAAATGTGTCTGCGTTCCATGGGTGTTGCGTGGGAACACCCACAGCAACACCCATGGAACGCCCCTTCCACGCAAAGTGCTGCGTGTGAAGGGGCCATATTTACAAGGAGAGGAAAAGTCACGCAGGGTGGCTTTTCCTCTCCTTGTAAATATGGAGAAGTGGAATGCGCCTCCAGTACGTCACAAAAAGTGACGTACTGGTGGCGCAGGGGGCTTGTAAATCTGCCCCGGCATGCGTAAAGCACACCTAGCCATGAGTGTATTTTCTTAGCCCTCATATCCACTTCACAGCTGAGATGAGCAAACATAGCAATGATGTGAGTTCCCTGATTTAAGAGAGTCAAATAAGGTGGTCACTCCCTTTCAGTGGGCGCTGCTAGATTGCAAGAATACATTACATCTAAAAATAAATGAAACTGAAAGTGAGTCACAATTTAAACACGACCTTAACACCCTCCCATTCACTCAGGCCATATATTTTCTGGATAGCGTATAGGGCCAGATGTACTAACACCGGATTTGCAAATAGTGGTTGCAAACTCCACACAGGTCTTTTGTGAATCCAATCAGATTTTGCGAACCAACCTATGTAATATTAGGTCAGTTCACAAAATTACCATTTGGAATGGGTAACAATCCGACCTACCACAGTAATATTAATGCAGTAGATTGTAAATTGCGACTTACTCCAATTGGATACTATCGCAAAAGAATAGAGCTTTGTTTAAAGAAAAAAGTTTACATTGGATCACTGTCTGCTCCTCAACGAACTACTTAAAACATTCATAAAGGGGAAGGGATTCGAAGCGGACACTTTCCCCTTTGAGGAGTTGGTAACTCATCAATGGTTTGCAATCAAAGCTGTGGTCTCAAACAGTTGATACAACACACTGCACATCACAATTTAGAAGGGATGCCCTAAACACGCCACTTTCAGATTGCAATTCGTTATACATTTCTGAATCCATTTAGAGATTCGGTGACCATTTAATGTATCGTACATTGGGTTTAGTACATAGTAAACAGTCATTTAGCTGTCGCAAACCTTGTGATTTAGTGAGTTGCTAAGTGGCTTTAGCAACCTCAGCACCTAGAGACTGCCACTGGTGGTGAAAGAGCGCTATACAAGAGCTATCGAATATAACATATGTGGGTCTGTGTGTTTGTGTCTGTGTGTGTATCAAAGCCCCACATTTGGAAGCATAAATTATGTGAACTAGGTTAAGGAGCTCTGAGTAGTGTCTTCGTTTAAACAGAACGCAGCTCCTTCTCACAGAGTTTGTCTGCAACGCCAACAACGTGAAACCTGCCCACCCGGGTCATATGTGCTTCTAGCTCATAGGATTAGCACAGCTGCCATACGGGCGGGGCTGGAAAGAGGAAAAGAGTCAGCTGTTGATTTCCAACAAAGGGGTATATTCACAAGAACGTGTGATAACTACCGCAAGAGTAGCGTAACGCAACTTTCAATATCGCAGCCCATCGCGGGAAAATAACCCCGTGTCAACGTGGAATTCACAACAAGGCGGTACCATGCGATAGTCTGCCGAAACCGCGGACAATGTCCGTGACACAACCACCACGATGGAGATAAAAACACAAACCACAACACCAAAAAACGTGCGATGAGCCCATTCGCGATGAGGACATCAGCGATAAGCAGCGCCAGGCCTGCAACACACACCTGGCAGGCGTCAAAAAGCTCCATAAAAGTAGAAAAAACACCCACACACAAACTGACCAACACACAAGCACCCTGGAGGCAGCCGGAGCAGGCGCAGAAGACGAGCGCAACCCCACAAGCACCCCGGACGACCAGCCTGGGACCTCGGGGACAGGGAAGGGCAAGGACAAGAAGACGAGGAAGACCAAGTTCAGTCCGCAGGCGAACAGGATCATAGTCACGGAGGTGATGGAACACCATCAACAACTCTTCATCACCTCCAACGTGTCATTGGGCACCAAAACTGGAATATGGCGGGACATCGTCGACAAGGTGAATGCCGTCGGAGAGCACAAGCGGACAATGGACGAGGTCAAGAGGCGATGGAATGACATCAAGCAGAAGACCAAGGAGAAACTCTCCGCCAACCTGAAGGCAGCAACGCAGACCGGAGGTGGGGGCCCAGCACCACAGCTGGAGCTGGATGACATGGAGGAGCTGGTGTCGACAGTCATCAGTATGGATACTGTGGCCGGAGTCGGGGGACCGGACACTGCTCGACAGGACACAACACAACGCAACAGGGTGAGTGACCACCAGGTACTGGGGGGACGGGGAGAGATGGCCACAATGGCACACATGCTCAAGCAAGCAGGGCACAGTGCACACCCACAATCACTCTGGGTCCTCGCCCAGACCCACAGACTGTCACAATGTACAATGCCATGCTGTCTGAATGTTAACATGTACCATGCGGCTACATACATGTGGACACATTGTAATACACCATCTCCCCTTCACATCGCAGGGGATCATCAACACCTCCTGCAGAGCAGTCACAGCCACTCTTCACTGATGACGAGGAGGAGGACAACACCAGCATCGACACCCAAACCATCTAAGACCTCATTGACCTCATCCGCAACTCACCTCCAGGATCAGGGCAGCCCAGCTACATCCATGAGGCCGCACCCACTACCCAAACCACCCAGCAGGAGGCACCAACAGCCCCGGCACCCTCCCAAGTCCCCCAGGAACAACACATGGCCTTCCAACGCCGTGTGCTGGAGGGCCAGAGGGAGATGGCCGAGCAGGTGCAGGTGGGGTTCGAGCTCATGGCTACCAAACTGGACGCCATCCTTGGGTGTCTATGTCCGCCCCATGGGCTCCAGCGAGCCCTGACTGACATCTCTGGAGTCATGATGCGGAGGGAAGAATACCTGTCCACTCAGAGTGGCCCCAGCGATGCCAGCCGTGAGCTGGCACACATGCGGAGGCTCATGGAGGACATGGTGCGGATGGAGGCGGAAAGGATGGCAGCCGCCGCTGCACATCAGCGAAATGTAGCTGGGATCTACCGTGCCCTGCATGTCCTCATCATGGCATTGCTGCCACAAGGCGTGGCGATGATGAATGCTGCTGCCCCCACACCATCCACATCTCCGCCCCCTGGTGTGTCAGTGCCTCCCAGTGCGGCAGGCGTATCCACTCCGGAACCTGATGTGCCACTGCCATACAGTGCGGCCGACAATCCTCCTCCGGCCCCTGAGGTGTCAGTGGCACACAGTGCCGCAGCAGGTACTGCAACACCCACAGGTGGGGCAGGGCACACACCCGGGGATGAGGACGTGGATGGGACTCTGGTCAGGAGGGCCAGGCACTAGCATCCATTTCCGCCACCTTGCCTGTTACTGCTTGGTGCCCCACATGGCCTGAAGACCTACCACTGACCCCCGATACACTCCGATGCACTCACCTCGGACAGCGACATGGACTGCCACACCCTGTTTGACGACCATTGACACGGTGGACAGACTGCGGACTGTACCCTTCCTCTTCCGCAGTACAGGTCATCCCCGGATGGACACTGGCTGGCCCTCCACAGGCCCATATTGTGTAGTGTGCTCGGCATTGCCCTGTACAGCTCCAGCTGCATGACTGCACTGGATGTGCAAATAAACATCCAGTGACGCACTGCTGTGTAATGTCTTACGTCATTCATGTAAGGATGTGTGGATGAATGTGGGGACAGTGCCTTCCCTTGCGTCAATGATGTTCATCCTGTGGGATGCCAGTCAGAGGGTGCGACATTGCATGTTGTGTACCAGGTTCCGTGAACACTACAACAGGGACACACGCATCAGTCACTTCCTTGTCCGGACATGGACTGGACCACACCCAGAGCCCACGAGTCATTGTTGCAAGCCCTGCGCTGGTCGGGCGTACGGCAGGCCAGACCACTCCGCTAACGCCCCGAGGGGGGGCACTCATTGCTACCCGTTGCGGGCATACTCGCTGGTGGTGTGCAGGTCACTGGTCTAGTTGTCAGCATGTCACAGCCACTCCCTGAGGGCAGGTTTTCACACACACCATATCCATCCGGCACAGGCGTCACAGGCCATGTGACTCCGCCAACATAAGGGGCAGACGACGTCACATTTCCCTCTTCCGGTGGTGACTGGATGACGGCCGCTCCACGGTTCTCACTCATGTAGGGCCCATGAGTTGTTGCGCACAGGGTTAGTGGCATCCGAGGCCTTGAGTAAGGCACGGGCCTACCACCACGTGGCGCAGACTGGGGTTGCACAGGGTTAGTGGCACACGAGGCCTTGAGTAAGGCACGGGCCTACCACCACGTGGCGCAGACTGGGGTTGCACAGGGTTAGTGGCACCCGGGGCCTTGCGGACGGCACAGGCACCCCGCCACGGGACGGTGACTTGGGGTGCACTGTGTCAGTGGCACCTTGAGCTGCTGAGCGGGTGTGCAGCCTGCGATGATGCCCCGTCCCGGCGGTCCGGACAGCTCAGGTTTTGTGTGCCCTGCTGGACCGCAGTGTAGGCCAGAGCCAGCGGGCAGCGCGGGCCTACCGCCCCGTGGCGACGCTTCCGGGATGCCAGAGTTGGTGGCACCCATTGGGCTGAGCGGGTGTGCAGCCTGCGATGGTGCCGGGTGCACTGGTATGTCCTCTGCCATGGAGTAATCAAGACCGTGAGACCTGGTGGCCTGCGGAGCGGGGCTGCATGATGTGGAGGGTGCCATGTCCGCGGGCCCCGGGCTTGTGGCTTGCAGCGGGACGTGGTGGGACTTCCTGTCTACGCGCCGGTGGCGGAAGGTGAGCATTGAGGCCTGGGTGTGCATGGGCGGGCATGCTCCGATGGGTGGCGGGAGGGGTTGGGGTGCCTCTGCCTGGGTGTGCATGGGCGGGCAGGCTATGTTGTCTTGTGCAAGTGTGTGTACTATGCCAGTCATGTATCTGGGCTCTGTTTCAGCTGACGGCTCTGAATCAGATGTGTGACCTGGTGAACTGCCCTACATACCGGCACGTGGTTGGAGACACACCGGTGGCAGCAGGTGAGCAGTGTGGCCTGGGTGCGCAGGGGCGGCACTCTTCCTCTCTCTCCCTCTCTTCCTCTCTCTCTCCTCTTCTCTCTCTCTCTCTCTCCCTCCCTCTCTTCCTCTCTCTCTCCTTCGCTCTCTCTCTGTCCTCTGATGTGCGCAGGACACACCTTCTCATCATGTTTTTTGTCTTACAGGCTGTGACCTACGTATTGTCCGGAGGGGAGCGGCCATGTGTCTTCATTTCATTTCGTTGTTCATTTTAATAAAGTTTCATTTGTTGCTTCGAAAGTGAATGTGTGCTGGTCATTTCTGTGACGACACATGCATGTCACCAGTTGTGATTGTGCGGCATCAAGCGGAATATTTTGTACATATTCGGGTGGGGCTGATGTGGCATGTCTTTGGTCGGGGGGTGCCAGGGAGGGGTGGTCCTGGGGTGGTGGAGGTGGGTGTTGTGGCCCTCTTGGGTGTCCGGGCCGCATGATGGGTGGCTCCATGGCATCTGTTGCCCTTCGGATGTGGCCCTGGGCTGTGCTCCCTTTTGTGGTGCTGGCTGTCGTCCGACTTTACACCAGGTCAGAGCAGGTGTAGATTTCCTGGTGCTAACGCGCCTTATCGCCTGTTTTGTGTTTTTATCGCGGATGTGGCTGGTCGTTGTGAATGTTGAGGTGTGCTGTTGTCTCGGCTTTTGTCACGGGAACGCCTACTCTGCATCTCATTAGCGATATTTGCTGGGGTCCTCTGTGGCGATGTTTTTGCGGCTGCTATCGCGGGTAAACTGGTGCTGTGGGCTGTTTACACCGGCTTGTGAATGGGGGGGGTAAATTTATCACGACTTTGGCTGCGATAAAGTGCCGTTAATTCGGCGATAGCTCCTTGTGAATATGCCCCAAAGTTTTTAAGCATAGGATTAGCATGAGGGCTATCCCTGCAGACTGGAAAATGCAAAGCCCTTTTACCATTCCAGGCACAGCATTACAGTTCTCTGATGATCTTTACTGTGAGGAAATACTTTAACTTGGCCTGGGTGGTATTATACCAATCCAGAGCTGCATTGAACTGCTTTTAGTGTGCACATAAACACAAATCAAAACTTATACACGTACTTTTGGTCTATTGGCTCCAGCAGGTCCAAGGCAGGCTGGACCTCTTTCTCAGGGTCATTTGTTTCCACTGTGGTGCTAACATTAGCGATGTACTTCCCTTCTGCAGCCACACGGTGGGAGTAAGAGACCATGCAAACATATATATCTGTGAAATAAAAAAAACACGCATATACAGTGAAAAGAAAACCCTGCTGCCAATCAATAAAGGAGCAGCTAGTGCTAGGACTCAGGAGCCAGCACCTTTTGTCAATTAAAACTCTGACGTTACCCAACACAAAAGTAAATCATTCTGGTGCTTTTCATTTATACAGGATGGTCAGCCCACTTCAGTGTGATTTAAGTAATCGATCAATAGGAACTCAGTAAGCAACAATTAACTAGAAAATAAATTATAATAATTGGTATTAATCATCAATACATTTATTTGAATCCACTGGTAAGCAAATGTAGTAAAGCAACGTGCAGCACAGAGCCAGCATGTCTGGGCCTGAGTCTCAAAAGGTGTAAAAGTACCTCCAGAGTTTGACATCTCAACTTGAACTTACGTTGACATTTTTTTGCAATTCACAATCATTACTAGGAGTATATTTGGAGTCCTGCACCAGGAGCATTACTGAAAATAGCATTATCCAATTCTATGCTAATGGGAAGGGAAGGGGGGGCAAATCCCTGCTGCCTCATGTCACCCAGTCTGTTGTCTTGTTAATAGTCCCAGCCCCGCTGTCGGGAGCATCACCTGCGGATCCATCTTTTCTGCCTGCAAACACTGATGCCTCATTCTGCTGTGATTGTATGTGCGGCACTTGACATGTGTGCTGGGTCCCTGAGGAGAGGGGGCGTGAAGGGGGGGGGCAGAGACTGGCACCATCACAGGCTTGCACAGCAGACAGTTAAGGATATCCTCACTCCTCATCCCTCACTCTGCACACCCTTTCTTCATCACTCACTCCTCATCTGTCACTCCTCACTTCTTATCTCTCATTCATTATCACTCATTCTCATGTGTCACTCATCAACCATCAGTTCTCATCCTCCAGTCCTCATTTCAATCCCTCTCTTTATTCATCATTGCTCATTCCTTAGTCCTCATTCCTTATCCCTCACTCCTCATCTCTCACTCGCCTTCCCTCATCCCTCACTGTGAATCCGGATTCATCATCCATCACAACTCCCTCATTCCTCACCTGTCACTCCTCATACCTCACTCCTTATCTCTCATTCCTCATCCCTCATTCCCATGCGTCACTCATCAACATTCGGTCCTCATCCATCAGTCCTCCTCTTTCGTTCCTCGCTCATCATCCATTGTCCCTCATCCCTAACTCCTTATCCTCACTCATCATTCCTCATTCCTTACTTCTCATTCCTCATTCTTATGTGTAACTTGTTAACAATCAATCCTCATGCTTCAGTCTTCATTGTTCATCCCTCACTCTTCGTCTGTCATTCCTCAACCCTCATACCTCACTCCTCATCCTTCACTCTCAATCTGGATTCATCATGTGCCATTTCTCATCTGTCACTCCTCATTCTTCACTTCTTATCTCTCATTCCTCATCCCTCATTCTCATGCATTGCTTGTCAACAATCATGCCTCAGTCCTCATTTTTGATTCCTCACTTTTCATCCATCATTCCTCATCCCTCACTTCTCATTCCTCATTCTCGTGTGTCATTCATCGACAATCAGTCCTGATGCCTCAGTCCTCATTTTTCATTCCTCACTCTTCATCCATTATTCCTCACCCCTCACTCCTCATTCCTCGTCATTACTCATTCTCATGAGTCACACCTCAACAGCCAGTCCTCATCCTTTATCGCTCACTCATCCATTATTCCTCCCTTCTCATTCCTCTTCCCACATTTTCATTCTCGCGTGTCACTCCTCACAAGACTTTCCTCATCCCTTAGACCTCATCCTCACTCCTCATTTAACATTCCTCATTCCTCTTTCTCATGCATAACTCGTCAACACTCAGTCGTCATCCCTCAGTCCTCATTTTTCATCGCTCACTCTTCATCCATCATTCCTCACCCATCACTTGTCATTCCACATCCCATCCCTCACTTCCATTCTCATGTGTCTCTCCTCAACAGCCAATTCTCATCCAATATCCCTCACTCCTCATCCCTCATTCCTCACCCATCACCTCTCATTATTACATAATATATACTCAGCTGCTGACACAGCTGGCTCTCACAGGGAATGTAGGGGAATGGAAGAAAGCGGACAGAGTAATAATTAGTGAGTGACATTATTTGAAGAAATTCAAGCATTTGTTTATTTCAGAGCAACTGCCTCAGTGTGACAGATAATCTCAGATGTGGTTCCCGTAGCTCACTCTACGTTCTGACTCAGTGTGCACTCCACTGATAAGGCCCAAAAAGGCTAATACTTGTCTAGAGCTGCAACTTAAGACAAGCATTGGCTTTAGGAAGCCTGTATTTTTTTTTAGGAAACATATGCAAACACAATTTTAATTTTAAAAGGAAAAAATTCATAGTGCCAGTAAGATTCTGGGTCCTCAAAAGAAAGAAAATGGTAAAACCAGACGAAAAAAGCAAATGCAATTAAAATTTTAATTAATTAAAAATAATAATGGCCATGAGATGTTGCAGTTCCTTGTTAAAAAGAAAAAATACAATTCAAACTAAAAAATAAGTAAATTATAAAAAAGTATTGAAAGGAGTGATTACTTCACCAGTCCTGGCACCAAACTGCACCACTGTTTCGGCAGATGTGCACAAGTTCTCAAACAAAATGCTGTCACTCACAGTGCAAAAGAGCCAAGCAGATGTGGGCTGGCCCATAGTCCCATGCTGTGTGCTGTGGAGGTGGATGTGGTGGTAAAATGGGAATAATTTAACAGACAATGTATTTTTATATATTCATTTTTTTAAATGCCGAGGAAGGTGGAACAGCTGAAGCTGTCTCTAGACCCACCTATAAAGGATTTAAGCCTTTGCTTAAAGGACAGAAACTTTGGAAATTGCTACAACACAAGACCAAACAAGGGTTCTGGAGCTGTCCCAGGGATGGAAGGGGGAACCCGGCCATTTAATACCGAACTGAGTAATGGAAGAGCTAGACCTGGACAGAGAGAACCATCCAATGTACGTGACGAATACCACAGAATCAAGGTGCTGCTCCAGGCTGGAATCGATGGCGCTGGACCAACGCTGATATTACATGTTACCAAGTTAAGAACAGGGGCGGCTCCTCCGCAATGGCAGAGGAGCGTCGCCCCACCCCCCGCCAGCACCATCAAAAACGTAAAACATAAAACAATAATAAAATGGGTTTAAAACCCGTTTTATTATCATTTTATTTTCCTTGTGCCGAGTCTTAGGGGCGGGTCCAGTGTGATGACAGGCACTGAGGGGAGTGGCAGGTGCACTGCCTTCACTGCGCATGTGGGTTTGGCCGGCCATCTCAGGCTGGCCGAACCCTCATGCGCAGTGAAGCTCTCGCCAACCCCAGTTGCACTGCTCGAGTTGGAGAGAGAAGGCACAGGCTCCCAGTCTGTCCTAGAGCGCAAATCATTGCCGCTCAGGCCAATCCTGAAGCTGCTCTCATGCATGAGAGCAGCTTCAGGATTGGCCGCAGGGCAGGCTGGGAGCCTGTGCCTTCCTGCGGTGAAGAGGAGAGGAGTAGAAGAGCGTGACGCGATGCTGGAGGGAAGCAGGTACGTTTTATTTTTATTTTTTACATTTGTCTCCCTCGTCCCCTTTTCCAACGTCCCTTCCTCTTTTCCCTGACACAAGCCGCTCCTGGTTAAGAAACAAAGAGCCAAATGCACTAATTACTGGCCACCGAAATCTGGTCGCAGTTTGCAAACAGTATTTTTGCAGCCAATACAGAATTTAACGAACCTATGTACTAATATGTCGGTTCACTAAACTCCAATTCGGAGTGGGTTGCAATCCAACCTACTTCATGAATGTTAATGAGGCAGGTTGCAAATTGCGACTCCACATGCGTGGTTAAGGCAGTGCACGATCTAGATGCACAGATGGGAGGGCACAGGAGGAGGAAGAATCGGGAGAGAATGCGCACTGGTAAGTGGGGCTGGGTTTTGGGGGGGTGGCGGGTGGTTTTAGGGCTCAGGGTTGGATTGGGGTTCTTTATAGGTCAGGGGATGGGTTTTAGGGCTCGGGGCAGAGGGGGTCGGGGTAGTTTTAGGTTTTAAGGATGGGGTCCTTCTTAGGGCTCGGAGGGGGGTCGGGTTGTTTATAGGGCAGGGAAAAGGTTTTAGGCTTTGAGCAGAGAGGGTCGGGGTATTGTTAGGATTTAGGGGTGGGGTAGTTTTAGGGCTCGTGGGGGGTGGTTGGGTTGTTTATAGGGCAGGGGTGAGGATTTTAGGGCTCAGGGCAGAGGGGCTGGGATGTGATCTTTACCGCATACGTGGTAAAGGAATGCTTTGTTCAGATGCATTTGTTGTTTGGGCTGCGTGGTAGAGGCACAAGTGGTTTAGCCATGCATGCCTCTGTAATACAAACAGCCAATAGGTCTGTACTTGGCAAGCCGGTGCAATGGCTACTTTGCTTTATTTTTTTATGGCAAACATATGCCACAAAAAGAAAAACAGAAGAAATAACACATGGTGTTACCTAAATATGACTTGAAATATGTTTGTAATAACATTTTAAACTAGAAAAAAGAACCATCAAATATTGTGTTAATAGAACACTACGAGTGCTTCCAAGCATGCATGTGCACTTCAAACAGGTGCAGAAACCCTATTAATTTTATTAATCTGTATTTTTATTGACTGTTGCAACAGACAGTCCAATACAGGTTCTCTCTTCAAATCATTTTCCTATAGATGCTACAGCATCACAGTAGACCTAACATCTTAAACCCTCCCCATCCTGTCTTCCAAACGTGCCATGCAGGTCAAACAGTTTTGAAGAGGTAATTTAAAGGTCAACCAGTCCCCCCAGAATCTTTAAAGCCAGTACTCAGTTAACTGTAAATGTCACACCAAGACCTCTCATCATGCATCGAGACATATGGGATCAAATACCCCTTGCCGCACATTAGAAAGATGTTGCCTTGCTATTCCATGTTCATTGCAGACACAAGGAATGAAAGTAGAATCTGTACTGTGAAATTAAACACACCAAAAAGCAGTGAGTCATTTTTGCAAAAATATATTAGAATCAATTTAATATGTCATGGAAAAAATGATGTGGCTCAGACAGTGAAATGAGGAAGCGGGCACCTTCTTTTTTTCACCACATAGCTATCATAGGCTTTGGCTCACTCAGACCCAGCCAAACCAGAGTGCAGTCCACCCCTAAAACACCCGTCTTAAGTAGCCCACAATCCCATCAATACCACCAAAGGTCTGCGATCAAAATCAGTCCACCACCCGTCATTCCAGAACAGTGCTCATACAGGAGAAGACCGCTACAAATGTAAGGTGTCACCCCTTTGGCTGCATTTCCTCCAGCACCTATGACTACTTCTGGCAAACCTATGATGAAGTTTATCAGGTGTGTAGTACTAATTGCACATCACCTCTAGTGAACCTCTCGATTCCTTGCGCCCATTGAGCTTGTCTCTCCAAACTATTCCCCACTCCCTCTCTGAGATCTCTCTGTCCAGACTCCTCTCCCATACTGATGTGAGCCCTCATGAGAAGGCTACGAGCCCAGTAGAATCTTACAAAATACAGGGCCTAATTCATAAAGGGCCTCTGCAATCGTGGCGGAAGCCCCATAGTCATGGGGAAGTCTCAGCACTCGGCGGGGAATTTCTGCAATGAGACGTGGGGGAGTCTCCGCACTTGGGGCTGAATCTCTGCAATGACAATTCTCATTGCAGAGACTTCCCCACGACAGTGGGGCATCTGCCACGAGTGAGGAGACTCCCCCACGACTGCGGGCCCTCCACCATGAGTGCGGAGGCCCTCTGTGAATCGGGCCCTTTGATATGATCCCCTTAGTAGTCGTAAGTGCAGAGAAGAAGTTCTCAAAAGACATTCATTCCCTGGTCACCGCCTCCTTAATCTACAGATGCATCACCCAGTGCTGCCTTTGAGCATAGTGAAGGTGCTCAGTTCAGCATCACCACACATGTGCATGCTACTTCTACAAACACCCTCTCTCTCTCCATCTATCAAAGGGCCACAGCGAAGAGCAGGAGTAAAGTCTGAGTGTAGGTGAGTAGGGGTAAGCTGAGATAGAAAGAAGGCTAGCTTCAGCTTCATGGCCACGCTAGACCAGAACCCCTTTTAGTTTTAATGCATATCAAATGAACATAGGGTTCCTATTGGCACAAACATTAGCACTATTAACTGTATCCCGAAGAAAGAGTTTAAACATATAAGGACGACAATAATGAAAAAGGATAAGAAAGAGGAAATAAAGTGATCGCATTGTATTGCAGACGTATCTATATCGCGCTTTCCATACCTCTTGTATGGCCTGAAACTCTTTCTCTGTAGTTGAATAATTAGCTACTTCATATGTACTTCTTATTTGACAGAGGAAAGTACTGAAGTGCACCTGTTTTTAGGCAGAGGTACACACGTGTTCAGGAAAAATGCCATCACTTTTAATGCATGCCAGCTGATGCCTAAAGTGGGCTGAATCACTGCCCCATGGGGAAGGCTGTGGTGGCTGGAAGCAATGCCTGAATGAGAGATGAATCTACCAATAGACGAAGAGGGCAGACTCAAAGACCCTGTGTATGGATTACATGAGGCTTGGGTCAGCCAAAGATGGCTATAGGCCAGACCTAAAATAGTAGGACAAGCATGTACTACTTGGGTTCTCCTCTTGCTTTAAATGCCAACAGGGTCCCTGGAACCCATAGGAGGACAGCTTTATACACTTCCCCTCATGCCAACCTTCCACTGCAGGATCTGATGGCTTGGCACTCTGCGGCATAGTAAGAGATGCCGGGGCACCAATTTGAGGCTCACATCAGTGACCCACAATGCTCCCTCTTGTGATTCCCATGTCTGTCTTTTATTTGCTTTTGTCAGATCTTGAAATGTACGCATTTCACACTCAACTCAATAATTTACTTATCTACTTTTTGTAATGGCATCAAGATCAAAGGCTGTGATGCCACCTCTGTGACGTCGACCAGCACGCTTCTCACCTGACTTCCTGTTGACCTGGTTCTGCGGGATGATGATTTGGCAGGAGTTGCAGTCGTTGGTGTTTTTGATTGGATGCTTGAGGATACAAATCACCCGAATGACTTTTCCTTTTTTCTTGACTTGGGCGGGAACATAGCTTGGGTCGCAGATCAACTGTTTGCAGCGTATTGTCTAGATGAGAAATAGCACAAACATGGTACGTGAGATTCAAACGCGCATTAGAAAGAGAGAGCGAGCGACAGGGAGGCAGGAAGAGAAAGTATCAAACAGTATAAAACAGACTGAGAGACACACACACACACACACACACAGACAAAGGAGGAAGCCTTTGACACTTCAGAATGCAAAAAAACCAATAAGGTCATACATTATTTGTTCTACAAAATGTACAGGATGAGCAAATATAATTGGCTATTGTTTTATCACAAAACGTGGTTAAGTGCTGCCTCTTCTGTCTAGAATAAACTTGTCAGTCTCAAAGTCTGGTTTCTTCATCCCTGCCTGGGATGCTGTTGAGGTTTCAATGTGGGTCACTTTAGAAAGCAAGATACCTAGTTATTAACTTTTCAGCATTATACACAGTTATTTCACACTTCATTTGACATAAAACACAGGTGCAAGTTGCCAAGCATCCTCCTGGACAACCTTTTGGGTTATATATTGGCATCAGCAAATGGACATGTGCGTATTTGCCCAGGTGAAAAATGTATAAGCCAGTGCAAATGAACTTGCTTTCTTGTTTCTACACGGGGGAAATATATTCCCCATGGAAATATCCCTTCCTCTAGACTTACGCCAATGTTTTGAGGTGCTCCGCACTCTTTCCTACCTTCCTAGGAATTTACCTCTGCATTTCTCAGGAGTAATTGACCTTATCCAGGACTAAAGGACTTTGTGAATATTTATAAAAGTGTAAATTTATGGATGTGCATGAAAAACCTCATGTGAGTGAATCTTTTTATGAGGATCATTCCAACTTGTGTGAATTGAAAAACGTCTTCGCAATTGTAAAAATCCAAATTGGTTAAGATAATAATACTCAAATAAATTTGTAAACTTGGCCCAATACATTTTGTGAATCACATTACAGAGGCACCCATAAAATAACAGCTTAAAAGAAGCAGTTGTAAAGATACAACATGGCGGCGCACACCCCCACTTCCTTCAATGGCCCTTAGGGTCCATCAGCTAGCCCAAGTGATACCCCGCGACTTCTGATGAAATAGCTAGACAAAAGTCAATTAAAGAATGAAAATACAGAGTACTCTTTGACACATGATGAACAAGTCACGAAGGGCGAATGTCACACAGATGTCTTGCATTATTTACAATAAACATAATGACACATTTTGTCTCCATACTAAGAATCAAAAGAGAAGGATTTTTTCTATATTGGCTCAATCAAATAAGGCAGAAGGTAATTCGCACAAAATTTTTAAGGTTCCTTAATGATAAACATGAATGTGCTTACTTTGATTTATAGTTGCAAATAATATACTGGGTTAGCTACACTGTTAGTCCAACTTTGACTGACCTGTTTAAAGGTCCATTGTGTATATATATATATATATATATATATATATATATATATATATATATATATATATATATATATAGAGAGAGAGAGAGAGAAAGAGGTTTTTTGCCGAGGCTTTATATTTTCCATTCTTTATGGTTTTTGTGTCTCACCCACAAACAGCTTTAGCTGTGTATTGTCAAAGACCTATTGTTAACAATGTAGCTCATAGAATGGGCATCAGTGAGCCCCCTACTGGCATTTGGATGGCTTTATTGTCCATCAAACTTCCCTGCTCTTGATTCAATGGCTTTTCTCCGTAATTTTGCATTTGTCCTGCCCAGGAGCATTTAGGTATTACTGTGTTTCGATTGGATGACAGATATCCTTCCACCACTGACGTCACAACATGCACTGCAGTGCGCATAAAATAATATTTCCCCACATCTATCTTTGCTCTCCCCGCCTCACTACACTCTATTTATTAAGCCCTCCTTCCCCAAACCATCAGCTGCTTGCCCACTTTGTGCACTGCTTGCTAATCCACAGACAGTCATAGTGAAAACAATTTGTAACCATTCTAAGATGGCTGCCAACACGTGCTTGCACATGGATACATGGCAGGCATCTTTAAATGTATTTTGTTATATTTGAAGAGATCCCATTCAGTGATGGCTGCTGTGGATGCACATGCATCCGCAGCAGCCATATTTGTCTGGGGTTTCTTAAAACATAAGAAAATATATTCAAGATGGTAGGCGCAGATGCGCACCTTTGAATGCATTTCCTTCTATTTTGTGCAAGCATATTTGTACTTACTCAGCATTTAGCACGAAACCCATTAGATTTGCTGCTAGAGTCTTAGGAAATGTCAGGTACATTGCCAATCAGCAGACACCTAGTCAAAGTTCTCTGGTTTACCAACCCTTGTCTGCTGCGAGTGCCTCGGGATTGCCTACTTGCAAGGGACTGAGCAGTGATGTGCCTGTACACCCGATGCAATGGTTCTGGCCCCATGGTCGACAGGTTTTTGTTCCCAAAGTTGGCAGGGCAGTTTCTGGTGTTATCAATACACATCCTGTTCGCACAGGAGATTCTTCGGACTGCAGGAGTTGCACAAGTACTGCCACTCCTGATTTAATACGCGACTAGAGGTGTACTTTTCCAGAATGATGACATAATGTGTCTCCGTCACCTCTTTGTTGGTTCTGCATGGACCCGACAATTGGACTCCTGATACAGGGAGTTTGATTCCTGAAAATCCTTGTCTTGTTATCCCCACTGGATGAGAGCCATTTCAGTTTAGTAGTTCTATAACACCTTCCCAACTCAACATGGCTGCCATTACTGCCTGTGGTATCTCCTCCCATCTTTTACACTCTTCCTATTTAAGCGACTCTGGTGATTCAGTGCATTGCAACGTCACTCTCTGTCTATTGAGGATCCTCTTGTTCTCAGTTTTCCCTCTGGAAACTGGAGTTTTCTCCAGCCTGCATTTTTCTTGTTGTCCTGCTTAAGTGTTACCATATCATTCTGGGGCACGAAATGAAAGAGAAGAGCAGCAGGTCATTTCCTGGAAGCAAGGGGCAAGAGAGGAAATACAACTTTACCTTCGGAAAGACCAGCCTTTGACTTAGAGCTGCTTGGATACGTGTATTTCATTGGAAGAGGCGATTCTTTTTGGTGAGAGTAAAGAACCTCGCCCATGTGGTGTAACTGCCGTAACGGCCCTGATTGCGGATACAGGTTGGAATCGCGGTGCTGATTTTGATCTTTATAAGAAGTATGGGTGTGTGAAGCTGTAAATGTTTTTCAAAATATTTTCAGAAATTTGCACAAAATTTAGCAAAACTGATTTCAGAGGGCCTTTTATAATCAAATGAATGACAGGGAATACCTCCCGTTCAAAAGTCAAACAAGGAACAGTCTAGGCGAGTGGCTCAAGAAGAAAATGTCTTGCTCAAGTAGAAAGCGTCTCCAGCTAGATACTTTCTACTCGAGCCAGAAGCCGCGTAAGAAGATAGTGCACACAAGTTTGCAAACTACAGCCACAAACACACTCACTCACTTACTCCTCTTAAAAACCTCATCTATGGGCAGCATTGCAAGGCAGCAAGCCCTGGAAAAGAATTAGAATGAGGTGACTGAGTGACAGCAATGCTATAGTTGATACTCAGTCCATTGGCAAGGTACCTCTCCTTCCGACTGCACTCCGACCACTCTGCCCTTCTCCATTATGATCTTGTCCACTGGCTTGTTCAGCATGTAAGTGCCCCCATAAACAGAGCTTAGCCTAGGAAGAGAACAGAGTTAAATAAATGCTGCTGGTTAGATGGGCTCGGTGTGTCTGCATCGACTGAAGTACTTGGCAGAATCTGACACAAATAAAGAGGTTTAGAAATCCTACCTCTGATTACAGTCTGAGGAACCTCAACCCTTTACCATTGGGTGGCTTTGCCACAAGTTCAAATGAGCTTTCTCTCCAAAACTCCAGGTGAAAGATTCCATCAAGCGCTAGGCCCTTCAAAAATGGCAGGACCTGGAAACATCTGTGGTGCCCCAGTTCAGAACCTAGATGTACCTCCTCAATAAAGCTTACAAAGGTAGTCATTCCCTCAGACATTGGGAATTGACTCAAAGCTAACAAATCTGGAGGGCCCTATGTATACAGCTACTAAAGCCACAAGCCTGTCTAGCATATACCTCCCAGGGCTTAGTTAAAGATTTCCAACCACGGTCAAGGGTTATCAAGGTTGGAAGGACGTGTACTCTGACTGGTTGACACCTGTATCGGTGATGTGAAGGTGATGACATTGGCAGTATGTGCCTTAGTAGTATTCTTGACGTGTCTTTAGATCAGGGAATGGAACAGAGAAAGAGAACAAGAAAACTAAAAATGAGATATGGAACACCAGGTGAGAGAGAGTGTAAACAATAGAGAAAGAAAACAAGAAAGCTTACAATGAGGTATAATACACCAGGCAAGAGTGTAAACAACAGAGAAAGTTGACTAGAAAACTTACAATGAAGTATTATACACTAGGTGAGAGAGAGTGTACACAACAGAGAAAGAAAACAAGAAACTCACAATGAGGTATATACACCAGGTGATTGAGAGTATAAACAACAGAGAAAGAAAACTTACAATGAGGTATAGTACACCAGGTGAGAGAGAGTGTAAACGTCAGAGAAAGAAAACAAGAAAACTTACAATGAAGTATTATACACTAGGTGAGAGAGAGTGTACACAACAGAGAAAGAAAACAAGAAACTCACAATGAGGTATAACACACCAGGTGATTGAGAGTATAAACAACAGAGAAAGAAAACTTACAATGAGGTATAGTACACCAGGTGAGAGAGAGTGTAAACGTCAGAGAAAGAAAACAAGAAAACTTACAATGAGGTATAACACACCAGGTGATTGAGAGTATAAGCAACAGAGAAAAAAAACGTACAATGAGGTATAGTACACCAAGTGAGAGACAGTGTAAACATGAGAGGAACAAAACTTACAATGCGGTATAATACACCAGGTAAGAGCAAGTGTAAACAACAGAGAATGGAAGCGCGAGTGTAGTCTGTCAATCAGTGCAGCACATTCACTCACCCTGGAACCATGTCAACTTGTCTTCAATTTCTGTTCTCCTTATCCTGTCCATTGGCAGTCACCTCTGGTCTACTGCTCTGCTCTGTGCCCTGTTCACTCATCACATTCTCGCACTCACCTTGCGAACCCTTGCGGCAGCTCCCCGAGCCCGTACAGAGGGTACAGGTAAGGGCTCTTGCTGTACTTGGACAACGACTCGCTGTAGAGTTTGATGCGTTGGATGGTCTCCAGACAGGGCCTATCCAGGAACCTGGAAGACAATAACAACATGTCAAGGAGGAGCTTCATCTGCTCTTCAAACTGTTTCATGTGGACAAATTCTTACTGCAAAGATTCATAGTCTTTGAAACTTGTTGTTACAAAGCACCCTATCCACACCATCCACCCCTCCACACCATCCACCCCATCAAACCCAATCACCCCATCCACCCCATTCACCCTATCCACACCATCTACCCCATCCACCCCATCCACCCCATCCACCCCATCCACACCATCCACCCCATCCACCCCATCCACCCCATCCACACCATCCACCCCATCCACCCCATCCACCCCATCCACACCATCCATACCATCCACACCATCCACACCATCCACCCCATCAAACCCAATCACCCCATCCACCCCATTCACCCTATCCACACCATCTACCCCATCCACCCCATCCACACCATCCACCCCATCCACACCATCCACACCATCCACACCATCCACCCCATCCACCCCATCAAACCCAATCACCCCATCCACCCCATTCACCCTATCCACACCATCTACCCCATCCACCCCGTCCACACCATCCACCCCATCCACCCCATCCAACCCATCCACCCCATCCACACCATCCACCCCATCCACACCATCCACACCATCCACACCATCCACCCCATCAAACCCAATCACCCCATCCACCCCATTCACCCTATCCACACCATCTACCCCATCCACCCCATCCACACTATCCACCCCATCCACACCATCCACACCATCCACCCCATCCACCCCATCCACCCCATCAAACCCAAACACCCCATCCACCCCATTCACCCTTTCCACACCATCTACCCCATCCACACCATCCACCCCATCCACACCATCCACCCCATCCACACCATCCACCTCATCCACCCTATCCAACCCATCCAACCCATCCACCCCATCCACACCCCATCCACACCATCCACCCCATCCACCCCATCCACACCATCCACCCCATCCACCCCATCCACACCATCCACCCCATCCACCCTATCCAACCCATCCACCCCATCCACACCACATCCACACCCCATCCACACCATCCACCCCATCCACACCATTCACACCATCCACACCATCCACCCCATCCACCCCATCCACCCCATCCACCCCCTCCACCCCATCCACACCATCCACCCCATCCACCCCCTCCACCCTAGCCACACCTTTCTGCCCTTTCTTTCTTCTCTAGTTTAAAAGCTTAAAGTGTAATAAATAATTTAAGTCCTAAATTGTTAATGTAGTTTTATGTCTCGTTAATTAGTTATGGCGTGCCACAAGAAGCACTCAAACTCCAAGGCTAATGTTTAAAAGGATGATGATGTGGCTAACATTTTTATAACAATTATAGCACTTTTAATAATGCAGATATTATTCTAATAATTATTGGTATTATCATTACTCCTATTGTAAATAATAATATTCTTTTTATTTTTAATGCTGCAATCCATGGTAATACTAAAACCAAAAATACTAAGACATAACTTGTTTCATTCTGATTATTGTTAATGATCTTATCACATCGCTGTTAATGTAAATGGAAATTAAAATAATCATGTCTTGTACAAAAATATCAACAATAATAACAGCAATAACAATAACTGTATCAGCAGCAATAATAGTATTAATAATAATGGAATGCATTATTAATGCTGATAAAAAAATGCAAGGCACAATGACCAATTATTATTATTATTATTATTATTGTTATTATTATCCACATATTATTATGAACAATAGTAATAATATTAACCATTATTGTTAGTATTATTTTATCATTGCAATGAGTATGAGCATTATTATCATTATTAATACTCGTGGTAGTATTACGGTTTACATATAGTTATTAATATTATTATTAATAACAATGATATAATAAATCATTACACCTTTTATTTTCCCAGCATTGATATTACATGGAAGATTATTATTATTGTTAATAATAATGATAATAATTGGCCCCTCATATTGTATAGGATTTAGAAGTAAGGTGGTCTCTTTTTATTGACCTCATGAGGATGAAAGGCCGCGTGGATTTGAACGCGTGGCCACGTGGTAAAGCACAGATCCCACCGGTGGGTGCATTCGTCTGGTGAAACATCAGAACCATCATCCCTTTCAGCCTTTGCACTGTCTATAAGTCACAGGATGAATAAAGCGACCCTTGAATAGAATCTCACTCGCATAGAATCTCACTCGCATAGAATCTCACTCCCATAGAATCTCACTCGCATAGAATCTCACTCCCATAGAATCTCACTCCCATAGAATCTCACTCGCAAAGAATCTCACTCGCATAGAATCTCACTCCCATAGAATCTCACTCGCCTAGAATCTCACTCCCATAGAATCTCACTCCCATAGAATCTCACTCCCATAGAATCTCACTCGCATAGAATCTCACTCGCATAGAATCTCACTCGCATAGAATCCCACTCGCATAGAATCTCACAAAGGTGGTCATGCTATTCGCAACCCTCAGGCACAACAATTATTGGTCTCTCCCAGTCCCTGCCATCGCCTTTGGGCCTCCCTCCAACCAAACATCCGAGTTACAACAACTTGCTGTCTCTAGGAGAAATAATACGACTATCTCTTCAACAAAGGCTTCAGGCCTGTTTACGCACGGGTCGGAATTATGAGTTTGGTTTTATTTAACGCATTCGATAATTATCAAATGTGTTAAATACCTCAATCTTTGTTAAATTTCAGCAGATCAAACCTGCCGAGCTTTAACGGGGAAAAAGCATATGGTGTTTGCCCTTTTATATGGATTTTGGTGCCTTAAACACCACAATCTGCATGTTAGTCCCCAGAAACTCGCAATAGGTGTTACTTATTGTGCACGATAAATAATGTACTCCATGATATCGTTATTTTCAGGGGCGATATATGGCACCTAAACTCAAATTCAGGGCCTTTGACTGAAGCTTCAACCTCCTAGTGTCAGAGGGCCTGAGTCAGAAGGTAAGATATATACACCTGCACATGGTTGAACATCACTCCTGTTTACCTACATCACAAAACCTTCCAACTTACACATGTGTACTTGATCCAGAACGAAGTCAACAAGGGTGAATTAATGCTAATCACTCAAAAAGCTCACATTTTTATCTTTTGTTATTCGTACACATGCAATATCTGCACATTGTATAGAGCATTCCAATTTAAAAAATACATCTGAAATTTACTCCTGTAGGTTTCCTTTGAAATTTGCAGAACACTTCTCATTTTTGGCCACTAGTTTCCAGGAATACACCGGACAAGTTGTGATGGTCAGAGGGTTCTAGGCATAATCTTGAAAAAATGTGTGAACAGCCACTTACCACAACTCAAAGGCATTCATTCCCAAATGTGTAAATGTAGTTAGTGTACATTCATGCTTGTTATAAAGTACCAGATTAGCACAATATTTGTTCCTGGAAGAGCCCTTTGCCCAAAACCAACACCTCCAATTTTGGAAGTGTTCACTTTCCATTTGCACCCCAAAAATGGATATAATCGTGTCCTTGACAGGCGCAAAACATCTGACTGTTGCCAGGTGGGAGTGCGCCAGGGAAATGTTTGTGGATAACCACAAACAAGTGTGTTTGTTGGTGTTTACACACTTTCAAATGCATTATCCCCCTAAACACCCATTACCTCCCGTCCCTCCCTCGCCTTCCTTCAGTACAATTGAGGCCCCGCCTCCCACCCAGACAAAACTTTGCCCACCCCCACCTCTACCTGTTTTTTTCTGTCTCCCTAGTGAGACTTACCTTCAGTTCCTCCCTGTGGCGGTGCCGGGGAGTCTTCGTGATCGTTCTCTGCGACAGCGGTGCCCTCGGCAGCGTTCTCCCAGCGGTGCCTCCTCTCCTGGTCTCCCTCGTGGTGTGGGGGCGGAGCGGTGGCTCAGGAATCTGCGGCGGTGTTGGGCGGTCCTCCTGTGGCTGGGGCTGTGTTTCCGGGTCGGGCTGACGTGGCTGCCTCTTCCCGGGCTGCAATCTTCCCGAAGACCTGGTAGGACGGGTTTGTGCCTGTTTTTTTGTTTGATTTCCCTTTCCTGCTTTGGCGGTTCTCTTGACCTGTGTGATTGTCTGCCACTGGGTCGCATGAGGTTGTTGGGGGCATTCTGGTGTCCTCTTCCTCTGCTGCTGGGTCTCCGGTCCCCCTGGAGTGCCCTGGTCGCATGGGCTCTGTGGGGGGTGTACTGCCTCTCGTGTCTGTGGATGGTGCTGGGCTTGATTGAGGCTGCTCTGTCCAGTGCTCTGGGGTTCGGCCGGTGCCTTCTTGGCCATCCCATCCTCGTCCAGCGGATCCTGTGGGCGAATGGTTCCCGTCTGGGTCCTGGGATAATGGGTCTGGCGATGCATATGGCTCCGGGGTGGTGAGGTGGGTCGCTTGGGCTCCTGTGCTGGTCGGCGGGTTTTCCTCTTCCCTGCTGGGCAGTGACTGTGGGATTCTTTCCTTGGTGTTCCCGGCCCTCCCGGTTGGGCTTGCCCTTCGGTCCCGGTGTGGGGGATGGTGCTGTGGGAGTGGCGTGCGTTGACCGTACTTCTTGTATTTCATGCTGTATCCACTGTTGTATGCATTGTGCTTGATGCTTTGTCCGACTGTGGAACGCCCAGCTGACTGCTGCTTGTCGGTTGCCTGCGGAGCCTGCCGTGTGCGGTCTCTTTCCCTCAGCCCTACGCATTCCTTCTGTGCTGTGTTGGTCCTGATTAGTTTCAGGTTTATCTGCGCCCTCTTTTGCATCAGTGGGATTTCACTACAGTGCTGTGGGTCCCTCGCTTCCTCCGGCAGCTTTGCTTATTGGAGTGGATCGCCCCTTTCCTCCCATTGTGCTGTTGGACTCTGTCCTGGCCACGCTGCTTGGCGGGTCTGCTGTTCTGCTTGGCTGCTGCAGTGGCGCTGGGGGCTGGCATGTTATCTGCTTCTTCTGCGCCCTCCTTGGTGCGGGGTTTCGTGGTTTTGGCGGCAGCTGTTCGGGGTGGCTGGGTGTCCTTTGTCCTTCTGGCCACCTTGGGGCCTCTGCGTGCCTTTCCTTGTGTGGGGCATCCTGCCTTTCTGGGGTGCCTAGCACTGGGGCCTCTCAGTCGTCCCCGATGTGGGTGTCTCCTCCGTCTTATCGGTGGGAGCGGTTTTGGCCAGTTTTTCGCCCTGGCTCGCTGCCTCCTCGCCTGTGGGCCCTGCCCAGCTGGGTCCCTGTCACTGCTGTCTGGACACTTCCCTGATGGTGGGTGATCGTCTTCGGCATTTTCTTCCTCGGTGGCGGCGGGACATTTCTGGTGGCTGGGTCCTGTGTACTGTGGGTCATGGGTACGGGATCGTCTTGGTGCAGGTTCCTCCGGAATCGGGGGTTCGGCTGACTCCGGTGCCTGTCTCCAGTCCCCGCGGGGTGGCTCTGCTGGACGGGGTGTCCTGTTTGCTTGCCATGTACTCCATCTGCTGGGTTCCTGTCAGGGAGCTTGGGTCTGGGGCCCACTCCATTCTGTTTCTGGGACTGGGGGTGTCCGGTGGCTTCGGCCCGTCCTGGCTCTCCTGTGGGTCTGCTCCTGGGTTCGGCCCGTTCGCTTCCGTGTGTTGGCCCTTCAGGCCGTCCTTCCGCTGGTTCTGCCTGGCGTCTTTTGGCAAACCATGGGTCTCGGGGTCGCCTCTCTCCGCTTCCCAGTCGCCGCTTCGTTTCTGCGTTTCCTGCGGTTCGCTGTGGGAGGCGCCCATTTTCTGTTTTGCGTCCTTCCCTTCGGCCTCAGGCCCTCGCCCTGGGTCTTCCCGCAGGTCCTGGCGCCTCTCGTGGCTCTCCTTCATGCGGCGGGGGTTTTCCTTCGTCCTTCTCTGGTCAACCTCTTGCTAGTGTCTTTTTTGCTTGGCCTGCTCGGAAGGACCGTGGTGGTTCTTCAGGGGATCGGGTTTGTTGGTGACCTGGGGTGTGTCTTCTCTGGTCCCCTCTCGGGACTTGGTGTTCTTCGGGGCTCGTTTTCAGCCTTTGCTCGGCCATGTTCCCTTGTCCTGCCAGCGCCTGGTCTCTCTTCCTTCGCAGGCTCCGGCCTTGTTGTCCTGGGGGCTCCTCCGGCGGTCCTGTGGCTGCAGGTGCAGGGGCACCTGGCTCCTGTGGTGTTTCTGGTTCCCGGGGCTCGTTTTCTTCTTCTCCACCTGACCATCTGGATCATGTTGGGTTGGTCTCCGGGGTCTCGGGGTCTGTTGTCCCCGCTGCCCATGTCGGTCCATGTCCGGGGGGGGGGGCCCTCCTGGTGGCTCGCCCGTTGTCACTTTCTGGCAGGATGTTTGCTGGCTCCTCCTGCTCCGCTTGTGGTGCCTTTGGCCACCGGCCTGTCCGGGTGGGGGCTTGGATGGGGTCGGTTTGGGTTCAAGGGTGCTGGTCCCTGCTGGTCTCCTGGAGGTCCTCTTGCTGGCGGATGTTGGGGGTGTTTGGGCTTGCCCTGGTGCTCTTTTGGGGCTCTCTGTGGGGCCCTTGGGTGTTGGTTCAGTCTGACGTTCTGGTGGCATGGTCCTCTGTCCACCGTCTGGGTGGGTCCAGGTTCTGGTCCTTGTTCCTTTATTGCCAGCGTCCTGTTTCTGTGGGCTCCGGTCTGGGTGCTGGGGCTGTCAGCTCTCTGCCTTCGGAGGGTGGACTGTGTGCTGGCGGATCTGTTGGGCTGGGTCCTTCCTTCGTCCCGGGTTTTCTCTCTCCTTCCCAGTGTGTCCGGCCTGTTGGTGGGTCGTTGGGGCCTCACTGTGGTGGTCCTGATGCGGAACCAGGGAGGACCTTGGTGGCCGTTCTGGTCTCTGGGCCGGGGTCCCGGGGCTCGGGGGGTCTTTGGCTTACCCTCTCCTGTGCCTCGGAGTCTTCTGTGTGCCCCCCCCTTTTTCTGCTGCTCCGGGCCTTTCTGGTTCGGGCCCGGTGGGTCTGTGCTCGGGGGTTGTTGGTTGCTCCCCGTTGGCCTCGGGCAACTTGGTTTCCTCTCCTGACCGGATTGTGTTGCGTTCGGGAGTGGGTCCTTCCGGTGGTTCCGTCCCCTTTGGAGTTTCCGGCCCTTCCCCTGGGTTCTGTGCGGGGGTTACGCCTGATGCCTGGCGGTTGTGCGGCTGGGCTTTGCTGTGTTGGGGGTTCCTGTCCGGTTGGCGGTTGCTTTGCGGGTTTCCCGTCGGTCCTCCTCTCTGCTGTCCTATGCTTGGCATTGGCGGGCCTTTTTGGCCTGGTGTACTGCTCTGGGTGTTGTTCCCACGGTTGCTGGCCTCATTTTGGTGTGGCGATTCCTTCCGGTTGGGGCTCTTCTGGGGTTGTCGGTGGCTCCTCTGAGGGTGCAGTGGGCGGCTTTCCGGCTTCTTGGTGCTCCTGGCGTACTTGCCGGATGCCGGGGGCCTGTTGCCTGTTTTTTTTCCGGGTCTGGTGCATTTGTTTCCCCGCCCTGTCGGGTCCTTCCCTTCGGGGTCTTTGCTGCTGGTGTTGGCTGTCCTGTCCAGTCCTCCCTTTGGGCCCCTTGGGGGTCTCGGGTTGCGACTCTTGTCTTTTTGAGACTTATTTTTGGTTGCCATCACCTCTGCGCAGCGCTTGGGGGTGTTGGGGGCTTTGTCTTGACAGTCCCTTCTGCCAGGTCTATTCGGTTTTGTTGGTTTTGGGGCCGGTTCCGTTCTTTGTCCCTGGTATCGCTTCGGCATTTTGTCTCAGTCGGGGTGTGTTTTGCCTGTGTTCTGTCCTGCTCCTTCCTAGGCTGTGGGTTCTCGTTTGCCCTGTTTGGATGTCCGGTGTGCTTTACTGTGGTGCCTGCCGGTTGTGGCGTCCTTCCGGGTGGGGGGGTCTCTTTGTTTGTTCACTTTGGTCCGGCTACGCTGGTTGTTTAGCCTTCCTCTGCTCTGTTGGGTCATTGGATTCGGTCCTCGGTCTTGCTGACTGTCCGTCTTTTGGGGGTGGATCCTCCTGTGGGGGTTCGGGGGTGTTCCTCTCGCTGTTTGGCGGCTTCGGTGGCTGCGTTGCTGGGTTCCTCTGTGGGATCTGTTGGGCTGCGACCTGGTCTTCTCCCTCTACGTTTGTCTGTCGCTGTCGGATTGTGTGTCTGGAGCATTTGGATACTGTTCTGGGCCACGGGGTCTTGTCCACTGTGCGGGTCCTGGGATGTTGATCTGCTGGGTTTGGGGCACTTTTTATGATTTGGTGTTCTTTCTCACTCAGCTGTCCGTCTCTGTTTTCTTCTGCTTGCTATGTCCTCAATTGTACTGAGGAAGGCGAGGGAGGGACGGGAGGTAATGCGTCCATTTCTATCGATAATGGCATTACTCCTAGTCCTACTCCCTCGCCTTCCTTCGAGGACCCTCCCTCCCTCCCGGTGCGGTACATCTGAGTGCTTGCTCGGCTTGTTTACGTACAGGTAGAGGTGGGGGCGGGCAGAGTTTTTATGCTGGGGGTGGGTCTGGGTGGGAGGAGGGGCCTCAATTGTACTGAAGGAAGGCGAGGGAGTAGGACTAGGAGTAATGCCATTATTGATAGAAATGGACGCATTTCCGGCCTCTGGGAGAAGTTTTACTCAAACAAACTAGTATGTGTGAATAAATCTTTTTAGGAGTGCACATCCACGTTTTTGTATCACAAACGTTTTGTAAAATGTGACTTTACAGTTGTAAAAAGTCTCAGTCCAGTGTGTAAGTGGAATTTGATCGAATGTCTTTTTTGACCTCAAATGCTTTTTGGTTTAATCTTTTATGTTTTTTTGCCTTTCCAATTTCAGTTTTGTCTCTTGAATGCCTCTCTTCAATGCCCATTCTTTGTGAAAAGTGGGGTCATTTTCCAACACTTTCAGCAGCCCTAAAATGTGAGCTTTAAGATGTAACTTAGATGTGCTAAAATGTTGGAAATGCATTAATACATACTCACTATATTCAGGATGAGTTGATGTCCCGAATTTGCATGCACTATTCTTGACCCCCGCTCTCACACGGTCCCTACATACGCCCACTGGTGTAACTTTAGTTAAGAGCGCGACTCGTAAGAGTGCAGAGACTTGTCAATACTGTTGTAGCTTGCCCTTTAAGTGTGATGCACCTGTAAGAATGTTAGGTGCATCACTAGAACACTGGGAGGCACTTCTGACAGTTACTTGTATGTCATGACTGTGGTGCGGTGACTTTGCCCTTCTACGATGGTGTGTTCACGTTTTATTAAATACGTTATATTTGCACTAGTGCGTGATGTACAGCTGAGTACCGCCACTACTCTACACTATCAGTATCTACCCTGTGACACAAACACACATAGGTAGGGTCAGCCATCTACTCACTCTTCAGTCCTGTAGAGTGCCAGGGCATGGCCAGTGAAATCGATGACATCCGGTCCCAGATCAAACTTCCGGTAGACCTCCCTCATCGTCGTGCGCTTCGGATCAATGTCCTGGTGAGTCCTGGGGTCCTGCTCTTCGAAATTCACCACGAAGAGCAGAAACTTGCGGAATCGACGTTTTTCAAAAATGCCCATTAGATCTTGAAGAAAAGGATAAAATTATGTTTACAGCCAGCAGGGCTTTTCAGTGAGAGAAATGCAAACATTAAGAGTTAAACATTATAGCGCCCAAAGTGCCTGGTTATTGGAGTGTACTAGTGTTTTAGGCACACAGCAATACCTAGTGCTCTAAGTGCACAAGCAGCAAAGCTGTCGAAGCACTCTGGAAAGATATCGCTTGAAGTGCTGAGGTTGTATTGTGTCTAAGGTTTCAGGCAGATGTCTTCTTAAGCCCTCGGACAGTGTTGTGCTTATGTGCTCAGCCCACATAGTGCCCAAAGGACAGTCTCCCATTAGTGCCCTGAGGCAGATAGCTGTCTAAGATTCTGCAAAGGGTAGTGTTCAATGTGCTCAGATATGCATGAAATAGTATAGAATTCTAAGTCCTTGTAACACCATCACAGACTTCATTGTGCCCCTAGCCTTAGACTTCAAGGACTACATCTTCCTCGGTGACCTAAATCTCCACATTGACGACACCAACGACAACAACACTGCACACCTCCTTGACAGTATGAGCAGCCTCGGACTGACCCAGATTGTCTGCGAGCCCACACACACCGCAAGACACACACTGGTCCCCATCTTCACCTCCAGCAACCGCATCAAATACAGCCACGTCACGGAACTCACATGGACCGATCACTCCATCGTCCACTTCAACATCTCCAGCCCCCGCACCATCATCCTCAAGATGACCAGTGGCCCCCACCAGCGGTGGAACAAAATTTCAGAGACCAGCTGGACGTACGCCCTCAACACCTCCAATCCCGTTACCGCCACCAAACTCGAACAGCGAGTTAAGAGCTTCAATGCCTGGATCACCAATTTCACTGACAGCATCATCCCTATCAAGAGCAACACCCAGAAAAATCATCCACAGAAGCCAGATGGTACAACCAAGAACTCAGAACAGCCAAACGTAACAACAAACAACTGGAGAGAAGATGTCGCACCAGCAAGGACACCTCTGACAGAGCAGCCTTCAAGACCTCTCTCAACCTCTTCCACCGCCTGCTGAGGGCAACAAATAAGACAGCCCTTGCCGTACGCATCGAAACCAGTGTCAACAACACCAAGGAACGTTTTAACAGCGTTATGGAATTCTCCAACCCAGCTGCCAGAGAAAATAGCATTACACCCTCACAGGAGCTGAGCGACAACCTCGCTGACTTCTTACACAACAAGATCGCAACCGTATACAGAAACTTCAAACCCCAATCCACACCTACGGACCTCCTTGACAGATGCGCCACCACCGCAACCGACAAGGACCACAGACTGACCACCTGGAACCTCCTCTCCACCCAAGAAACCACCTCCACCATAAACACCGTCCACTCAGGAGCTCCCACAGACCTATGCCCGTAACACATCTTCAATGTCAGAAACCAAAGGATTGGCCACGAACTTAACACTCTGCTCAACACCTCCAGAACCTCCAGCAACTTTTCCCATTGCCTGGAAACACAGAGAAGTCAGACCACTACTCACAAAACCTTCTGTCGAGCCCAGCGAGATCAAAATCTACTGACCACTCTCACTGCTCCCATTCCAAGAAAAGGTACTGGAAAAGATCAACAACAAGCAACTCAGGATGCATTTGGAGCAGAACCAGCTACTGGACGCCTCCCAATGTGGCTTCTGCAGCAATCACAGCACTGAGACCACCCTGAGCACAGCCATTGACATCCGTACCCTCTTCAACCGAAGAGAAACACCAGCTCTGATCCTCCTCGACCTCTCTGCAGTTTTTGACACCGTAACGCACCACACGCTGATCCAAAGACTCCACCACATAGGCATCCAGGGGGACACGCTCAGATGAATCACCTCCTTCCTCACCTGAAGAACCCAAGGATCCACCTCCCCCGTTCACCTCTGAACCCAAGGATATCACCTGCAGTGTCCCCCAGGGCTCATCCCTCAGCCCCACACTTTTCAACACATATATGACCCAGCTGGCCAACATCGTCAAATCCTCTGATCTTAATCTAATTTGCTACGGAGATGACACTCAACTTATCCTCTCACTCACCGATGACCCCACCACCACCAGAACCACCTACCACAGATGCATGACAAGTGTAGCCAGCTGGATGAAGAAAAACTGCCTGCATCTGAACACAGACAAGAAGAAAGTACTGATCTTCACCAAAAGCAGCAGCACATGGAATGACTCCTTGTGGTCATCAGACCTAGGACCCGCACCCACTCTGTCCAACCACACCAGAAATCTCAGAATCTTCATTGACAACAAGCTCATCATGAAATCACAAATCAACATTGTCCCCTTACCTGCTTCCACACTTTGTGCATGATACGAAATATTTTCAAGTGGCTTCTCCCCCACACGAGATGCACCGCGACACAGGGCCTCATCACCAGCTGACTGGACTATGGCAACACTGTCTATGTAGGAATCACCACACACTTCCTACAGACTTCAGACCATACAGAACGCAGTAGCCAGACTGATCCTCGACCTTCCATGACAAACTCACACCCCACCCCAGGCAACCCGACTGGCTCCCCGTATAGAAGAGATGCCAATTCAAGCTGCCAACCCAAGCACACAAGGCTCTACACAACCAAGGACAAGCCTACATTAACCACCACCTGAGCTTCCAGCAACCGTCGAGAAGACTTTGCTCTGTCTCCCTATCACTTGCCCATAATCTCCGCATCTACCAAAGCAGAAGTCGAGGACGCTCCGTCTCCCACATTGCAGCAAAGACCTGGAGCAGCCTCGCAACTCCGGGCCATCACCTCACTTTCAGAATTCCGGAGGACCCTCAAGACCTGGCTGTTTGAATGCGCCTCTGGGACCTGCAAGCATCTGGATACCCTTTCAGGTGAATAGCCGTGCTTTATAAATCCTTGATTGATTGATAGTAAAGTTCTTCTAGAACACTGACATACAGTGTCCTAAACTTTCAGAAAAATATTTTACCCCTGTGTTCTGGTTCCATTGTTTTCTAAGACTTCAGTTACGCACTCGTTCCACAATCACCTGTAGCTGTACGGTACCCCATAATCAACCTTTTAATGAAAGACGTGGAGGTCTCAGCTCATCTGCTGCAGATCACTCATGCACACATTCCCTCTCTTTTACAGTGAAGAAGAAAGCTACAGGGAAAAGAACAGTGGCAACTCTGAAGGGCCAGCCTGTGGAAGCTGGTGAGCCTTTGAGAGGGGTGGGGCCTAGGCCTTAAAACTGCAGGTCACACAATGCACTTCCAGGTCAGCAAGGTCAGAGGTAGTACATGTTGCAGTTGCACAAGGAACCCGGCAGCTAGGAACTGTTTTGTTCTTAATAAGACTCCTCAGTGTTTGCGACCTAGTTTGTACCGTTTCGACGTTCCTACATTTTGTTGTTATTCCCCTTCCATGTTGGTATGTGGTTTGGTGTTCTGCGTTGTCTCCTCTTTCAGGCTTCCTTCTTCTTTGGTTCCTCTGAATGTATCCAGGTGTTGGGGGATAGGAAGATAAGAGCACAGTAAGCACAGAGAGTTCTGCGCTGAATATTTTGATGCAACGTACTGTGCTGACACTACCTAATTTCTGTTTTTTATGCCATCATTTATACTATTTTGGTTTGCCTTCCTGGATCCTACCGCTTTTCGGAAGACTCGGGGCGTTCTGTCGAATGACAAGTAGCTGCCTCCAGAATTTCTCTCTTTCTCTCTACCCCTTCAACCATATTCTCCCCAAAGTGTTTATCAGCCTGTTTCTCATTCAGATTAGACATAACGCTTAGGAGAAGTTGGGAATTCACAATGAATTCTCTGCTGATCCCCGGGCTTGACACCATTTCCCGTTCTAGCACCCACAGCACAGAATACAGGTTCTATGAGAAGGCCATAGGTTAAATTGTGCTGTGGGTTGTTGTGTAAAATAGGGAGTCCTTACTGACCACACACCTTTACTATATTGAAAGAGAGGCTGAAAGGGTTGTCGTCTCCGAAGCACTAAGGTTGTGTTGTGTCTTAGGCTTGCATGCAGGTAGCTTATTAAAGCAGAGCACAGAGTAGTGTCATTTTGTTTGTTGGTATAGTAAGATAAAATTAAATTTGTTATAACTATTTTTCTTCCACTCATTTCTTCATAATGCTATTTCTTTATTAAAGTGCATCGATAGTAACATATCCCAAGTGGTAGAGATTGCGGCAGTTGAGCCGAGGGAAAGACAAGACAGATGAAGGCTTGGGACAACTAAGATGTCTATTACCGCTCCGGCTTTACCTCCATGCAGCAAGGAAACTAATTCAAAGAGTCACTGCTGAGATTTGCTTCTTAGGTACTTATCAACAGCAACATCTGATAGACCATTTCTTAACAAAGCCGCATATTACCAATTTTCCCATTATTGACGTGTAAATTATGACCTCAAATCGAGGCACAACCCATTTCTTGATTCATCTTTTTATAGGTTTATCATTGGCCAAAATGGGTAAAAGGATATCTTTGTGCATGCAAATAAGATTAACAAGACAGAAGCATTTTTGTAAGAGATGTTGCTACTTACCAGAAGCCAGAGCCTCTGCCTCTGTTGAGGGTACCTTATGGATCTTTCCAGATTTGTATACAAAACTGCCCTCGACCACTTTAAAATCCAAGTAGCGTGTCACTTCTGTGTATAGCAGCATCTTCACTAACTGACCTGAAGGAAGCAAAGAAGGGTGGGATGCCATGGAAGAGAAAAACAGTTTTTATTTCAAAAGAGGAAAGATATCTAAAGTACAGTAACAATTTTATTTTCCTAGTTTGAAGGTAAGACAAGAAGAAATGTAAAATATCTAACAAGTATTATTTGATATTTTATTTTTCTTTATAAGCCAGGTACATAAATAAACTAACAAGAAAATTGGGTGTGTTAAATAACAGCCTTTGACACCTTGGACCACAATGGCTTTCATTATATTGACCTGTTGCCAATTGGCAACCATAGAAAGCACTTATCGGTTGTAGTCAATTCATGCTCTAGATTCCTTTGGATATGGCCACAAAAGACTGCAATTGCTCTCATAAAAGGCTTTCAGTGGCTAGTAGTGTTGGGAGAGGTGCATGCCTTTCATATAAAGAACAGTCCATGTGTGTCACTTCGTTTGTTAATGATATGTCTGCTCTGGTAGTATACATGCTGTTCTCACATTCATTGCACCGAGAATCAAATGCAATCATCGTGTGAACCTACAATATGCTTAAACAAGCCTTGACTGTGAAGTATTGGACAAGGATAGTTGTTTTACCACTATATATATATATATATATACATATTTTTTGCATAATTTATGCGTCACTCTATGCCTGAAAGGGTATTGTTTTGACTCATACTGGGTGCTCCCTTGTGTCTGGACAAAGCTATACCTCTCTGAAGAGCTCTAGGTAGAGCGAAACACTGTGTCAGGGGTTGCTTTTACTCATTTCAAATTGGCTTGGTTGGTATTTTACCAATTCAAAGCTGTAATACTGTGCCTGGAGTGGTAAATGGCTTTTGTCATTTTACAGCTCGGCATGGACAGCACTGTGCTAGTCCTATGCTTAAAGACTTTGCTGTAGAAATGGCAAAAGACTTTGGGCCAGATGTACGACGTAAAATTGCATGCGCAAGCGGGTTTGCGACCCGTTTGTGCATGCAATTTTAGTCTGGGCCATGTACTTACACTATTTTGCGAGTCGCAAATAATTTGCGACTCGCAAAATAGTGTATTGCGCCTTGCTATTAGGAAGGGGCGTCCCTTCCTAATAGCGACCGCAGAGCCATGTATGAATGTTTTACGACCGCAATTGCGGTCGCAAAACACTCGCAAATTACCGTCCTCTTCAAGAGGGTGGTAATGAAGTTGCAAATGGGAAGCGGTCCCCAGGGGACAATGAAGTCGCAAATGGGAAGCGGTCCCCAGGGGACCCCTTCACCTTCGTGACTGGCTCCAAAAATATTTTTTAAGGGCAGGCAGTGGTCCCAGGGACCACTGCCAGCCCTTAAAAAATGAAACGAAAACGTTTCATTTTTTTTTTTTTTTAAATGCATCCTGTTTTCCTTTAAGGAAAACAGGCTGCATTTAAAAAAAAAAGATGCTTTATTTAAAAGCAATCCCAGACATGGTGGTCTGCTGAGCCCAGCAGGCCACCATCCCTGGGAGGGCCTGTCATTCCCAATGAACTCGCAAATAGCGAGAGGCTCATTAATATTCATGAGCCTCGCAATTTGCGACCCCATTGGGAATCGCAAACAGTGTTAAACACACTGTTGTACATGCAAAATAGCGACTCGCAATTTGCGAGTCGCTATTTTGCGCGTCGTACATCTGACCCTTTGTCCATTTCTATCTCGGCGTGGATGGCACTGTGCTAATCCTTTGCTTAAAGACTTTGAAAGAAAAGCAGACATTTGAGGTGAGCAGATCTAGAGCATCGCTGGTGTTGAGAGTGCTCTATACAGGAGCTGCTTTCCACCTAAACTTGAGAACTACCCAGAGTTCTCTGCTTCTTTTTCCATAATTTATGCATCACTCTTTGCCTGAAAGGGTATTGTTTTGACTTATACTGGGTGCTCCCTTGTACCTGGACAAAGCTATACCTCTCTGAAGAGCTCTAAGTAGAGCGAAACACTGTGTATGGGGTTGCTTTTACTCATTTCAGGTTGGCTTGGTTGGTATTTTACCAATTCAAAGCTGTAATTGTGTGCCTGGAGTGGTAAATGGCTTTTGTCATTTTACAGCTCGGCATGGACAGCACTGTGCTAGTCCTATGCTTAAAGACTATGCTGCAGAAATGGCAAAAGACTTTGTCCCTTTCTATCTCGGTGTGGATGGCACTGTGCTAATCCTATGCTTTAAGACTTTGATAGAAAAGCAGACATTTGAGGGGAGCAGATCTAGAGTGTCGCTGGTGTTGAGTGCTCTATACAGGAGCTGCTTTCCACCTAAACTTGAGAACTACCCAGAGTTCTCTGCTTCTTTTTTGCATATATTTAAATGTATATATATATTTATATATATATATATATATATATATATATATATATATATATATATATATCAGGCTCAGCAACACTCAACAACTTGCTGAGGTCCATACCAGATAGTCACACACCATGCATACTTATATTTGGAATACAAATGTATGTACCTGACTTGCTGCTTACGCAGAGGCAGATATGCATAGTGATTCACCAAGCGCACATGTGAATTTGATGTAAAATATCCTAGATTTGAGAGGAAAACTCGCCGATACGAAGCTAAAGGTGCTGACAGCTATCTCCCACAGGTGGGAGCACTAGGAGAGCTTGTCCGAGAAAGGATTCCATAAAAAGTACCGTTTGGGCCATCATACAGACCACCTGTTCCAGCTCTTGGGATAGAAACTATCATGACCGTGGCTAAGGTTAAAGAAGAATAGGGAGGTGGGCTCACAGGCTGTAATAAAAGGAAATTGAATCTTACTGCAAAATTTCGTAACACACTTCCATTGCATGCATTTGTTTGCAGTGATGCTTCATCCCAGATGGTGGTCACTGTGGATAAGGATAGCACAAAGTGAAAGTGAAACTAAAAGTAAATATCACAAGACTTGGAAATCTCATCTCATGACATTTTGTAGAATCAGTCATCTTGAATTTTCTGTATAAAAGGAGAAAACAAAGTGAATCAAATTCCTTCCCAAACTTGCTGCTGGAGCCTTGGAAACAGTGGCGTTTTTGGAGCCACGCTTTGTTCTTCATGTTGCCTTGAATATCTGCTTGCCTTGCAAGTACTTCTGGTCTTGGGAGTCTGTTAGGAGGGTGTACTTTCACCCTTGATTGTCTTTTTCTGAACTTTAATTATCTCTTGCAAGGATTTGCTTGGGAGTCTGTTCACCATATGGAATGAACGTTACTAACTGGGAATCATTTTATAAGAAGTCAAAGACTGATCTTTCTGTTTATTTTGTTAATTTTACTAGGGTGTGAGTTCTGATAGCTCACCTCCTGTGATACTGTGACATTTCATTTGTTTTTTTCTAGAGAGTGTTAGAAGTGTTTATAGAGGCTGTCAGTATAAAAAGTAATCACTGTGATAGCGTTTGTTCAGAAATACACTTACGTGCTATGACATTTAAGGAGAGTAGCTGAGAAAGAGTTGTTTGTACAACAGGTATTAATTTGTTTTAAAACAAAGTGATATTAGAATCTAGCTAAAGATAGTAGTAAAGAAACTGATAAGCTTCATTTTCTTTTTTAGACCAGAATACAGAAGTTGTGCTTACCGAAATCTGTCTGATGTGAGGAAAACCTCGCACCAGCTATCTTTTCTCTCTTAACCCATTCATTCCCCTTTCCCCTTTGGTTTTCATGATTCACATTGAATTCGTGTGGGTCTGGAGTGTCTTTTGGGAGAGATTGCAGCAAGCCTCAGTGTGTTCATGGTACCCCCGCAGAACAAAGACACCTGGTAAGTCCTCAGAGTTCATGACAGAAACACTCGCAATGTAATCCTTCATCATTGCGTGGTGCTAAGAAAATCACAATACTGTCAATTGAGCACCTCAAGAAGCATCACATAGCTGATTCCTTTTAGCATCCCCTATTACTTCCCGCTGATGCCAAAGTGCCTCCAGATTATGCCAATACATTCTTGCCTTGTTCCGGAGTTCTCCCAAGACGAAATCTGCTGAACTGAGAAAGTCTATCCAATCAGAGGGGCTATTGAGTCTTCAGCATTATACCAGACAAACGGGACCAATCCTGATCGTGCAAAGAGCGACTTCAACATCTGAACCTGCTTCAACATTGACTCAATCCACAGCACCACTGGACTCTCCAATAGTGAAAGATTCAATTATTTTGCAAGAAGTTGTAATATACAAAAATGATCTAAAACCTGAAGAAATTAAAGTTTTTCTTGTTCCATCTCTCCCAGTACGGTCTGGATCTGAAATCAGTAGGAGGCAGTTTAGAGGGATGATCACCTGTTGCTTGGATAGTGATATGCACGTTCCGCCACCAGGGTTCTATACTTGGTTTTTCACAGTCAGTTCATCCTTTCCTTTGTGGATTGGCGTGAGGATTATCAGCTGAATGACACATGAGCACCATCTTCTGGAATACACTCCTGTCTCCTGCAGTCACATTCCTCACATTGTGTGGCAAGGACCTATCATGCTGTTAAAATTAATGCTTATTCGTTACCTGGTGGCATTTTTGGGGCGATGGCTCTATATCAGACTCTGGAGCCAAAGAGAGTCGTACAAATACCCCATGTTCTGCCCATTTCATTGGACAACGTTATTATTCCAGGTTCTTTTGCAAGTCTGTGGGACATCAAAGATTTGAGTGCCTATGCTTCTTTAGACAACGAAGATCCTTATCTCAACATCGAAACTTATAAGGAGATGTTATATTTTCATCATTATAGACATCACTGCATTCATCAGTGAAACAGCCAAAAATGGGAACACAGTGAGACTCTTTTCAATTAACATCTCTAGGGACTTCCTGGAAAAAAATGTCTGTTTTGACATTGATAGAGGATCAGATTCATTTGCATATTTTTATTTGCAAGATACTGAATCATTGTCAATGTCTTAGGTTACAACACAAAGAACTGGTGAATGACTAAATTTAAATTTAAAAACTATTTTGGTGCCACAATATGGTGTCAAAAATATCATCAAGTCAAAAATATTGAGGGATGGAATGTAGATTGTAAGAATATCACCTTTTTATAAATCTATAGAATATTTTGTTTTTAAATTGTTGTATATAATACTGTGCACTTTAATATATATATAGTTTCATTTTATTTAGTATAGTTTGTAAATTTTACTGTATAATTACAATTTTTGTTTCATTTAATTAGTAGCAGGTTGTTGGGTTTGTAGAAGAATAAGGTGGGAAGCTGTTCAAATTTTAAATTATTGTTTTTTATTTTAATTAATTTTTTAAGTTAATTAAATATTTAATTAGCAATTACGTAAATGTTCGTCCCATCTCCTTATTGCCTTTATTTATGAAAATACTGAAAAAACTGTTTAATTCACAATTATTTGAACATTTGGAACAACTGGGAATTTACACTCATCACAATCAGGTTTCAGGCCACAATATAGTTTTGAAACTGCTTTACTGGAAGTCTTCAAGCATATAGCAGTCAAATTAGATGGAGGTATGAACACTGTCCTCGTTCTTTTAGATTTGATGGCAGCTTTCAACGCTGTCTCTCATCCCCTTCTTTCACAAAGACTGGCGGATGTGAGCATCTGTGGTCAAGCGTTTAAATGGTTTGTCTTTTCTGTGTGCTAGATATCAAACAGTAACAAAACAGTAACAATGTCTCATTATTCATCTAGAAGTAAAAGCTTCAGTTTGGTGATCTTCGGGGATCTTCCCTGAGCCCTACTCTTTTTAACGTATATATGGCCCCCTTGGCCACATTGATAGAGACCTTTGGAATTAAAGCTCTGTCCTATGCGGACGACATGCAGTTGATTTTATCTATGGGCAAAGCCTCTGATGTCTCAGAAGCATCTGATAAAATTTGATTATCCAAGTTTATTAAGGGGATGCAGCAGAGTAACTTAAAATGTAAACCAGATAAAACTGATATTCTTGTCTTTGGAAAGGTGAATACTTTTAATACTGAGGACTGGTGGCCCCCGTAGTTAGAAATCTAGGGATAAAACTTGATGACAAGCGTACTTTTTGTCAGTAAATTCTCAGAACAACAGGAATGTATTTTTCCTTATTACTTACCTTGAAGACATTTTTTGAACGTTTTCCTTTTGAGGAGAAAACAGTAGTGCATGCACTAATCACTTCCAGAATTGATTATGCCAACAGCCTTTATCTTGGCCTACCCAAGCCCTTGATTAAAAGGCTACAGGTGGTGCAAAACGCTGGTGCATGATTAGTCTTCAACCTTCCTTGGTGGTCTTCGATATCTCACCATCTTAAACAGATGCATTGGCTGCCTGTGCACAAACATATTCAGTTTAAAACTCTTAATGTGGTCAGTAGAATATACTATGAAACTGAGCCGAAATATCTAATAGAAAGAGTTCAGCATTACAATCCAAACAGGGATCTCAGATACTGTAGGGCCAAGCCTTTAAGCTGCCTACATTGAGATTAAAAAGAGTGGGAGGAAATGTATTTCTCGTTTCTTACAGCAACATCATGGAATGAGCTTCCCCCTATCTTTACACACATTCAGTGATGAATCTCAATTTAGAAAACTTTTTATTTACTTCCTCGCATCGGTGTCAGAATAAACAGTTATCCTTGCTCATTGTTTTTAGCACCAGGACTCCTTTTGGGCAGCTGTTTGCACAGTGTAAATGCAGCCAGTCATTCATTTAATTGGTTAATTGTTAATTTGATTATTTAATTCGAGCACTTTCCGTACTGTTGCTTAGACTGGAGTGGGACTAGTAGCTCTAAGATCTCCACAGTCCAACAATTTTCTCGATTTTGCTTAAGTTGGAGTGGGAATACTAAATCTAACCCCTCCAAAGTCCAACACTTTCCCTACTGTTGTTTAGTTCGGAGTAGGAATAGTTAATCTAATCCCTTCAAAAACCAACACTTTCCCTACTGTTGCTTAGATTGGAGTGAGAATAGTAAATCTAACCCCTCTAAGATATAACATTGTTCCTGTGTTTTCTTACGTTGGAGTGGGAATTGTAAATATAACCCCTCCAAAGTCCAACACTTTGCCTACTTTTGCTTACAGTGTAGTTAGAACCGTAAATCTGACTCTTTTGTACTCCCAACACTTTTCCTAGCGTTGTTTAGTTTCAATTATTATTTTTAAAGTTTTTCTTTAATGTTTATATTATTTTATTTAATTTAAAAAAAATTGATATGTTTTTGTTAATATATGATTGTTAATTTAAATTGCTATGTTATTGTTAATATTTTGAATGCAACGTTTTAGTTGTTTAAATATTGTTTTCATATTTTAATACATTTACATTTTTTGTATATTATGCTCATGTTAATAATATAAAATATGTTTATATAAACTTTAATGTTTAAATTGCTTCATATATGTTTTTCTTATATAGATTTGTTTACGTGTCTTTAAAGCTGTTTCATTGTGTTTAACTCAATATTTTGGTAGTTTACATACAAAGTATGTAAACTCTCCATTTTTGGAGACAATATACTGGGTGTCACAATTCTGTTATCAATATTCTGTCATGCAGCCCACAGAACCATATAATATTGCCACCTATAGTGTTGGGAATCTGTGCCAAAGGTGGTTGAAAGTTGACCATAACTTTGTGAAAAAAACATGATGGAAATATATGATTATATGAATTTAAATGAATTTCTTTCAGATACAGTTTTTGTACAAAAAAGAAGTGTTCTTCCTGTTTTAATTTATAGTTTGATACAAGAAGTGCTGCTCACTGAAAAAGAAGCTGCAGTCGATAAAGAAGTAGTACATGATACCTATTCTGTCATAGGTAATAGTTTTCTCACATTGTAGAAACATATTTATTCTGTTGTTAATGTTTCTCTTTTCAGATTGTAACATTGTATGTTTTTGAAGTTGTACAAAATGTTTACCCGCTGCACTTTTTCACACATATATGTGGGTTGGACTTCATTTGGCCAAAAATGCACAGAGAAAACTTTGTATAGAGCACATATATTTTGCAGTACTGTGTAATAGTGAATGGAGTTAACAGATGTTGAGTTGGTTTGGGTGCCTACATAATATGAAATAGAACAATCTGATTTTGCCACAAGCTTACGGCTTGACTTAGAGTTTATCTAATGCAAATGTCCTTTCCGCTGGCAATGGGTTTACCACTTTTGCAGGGCAATCTAGAGTTCTCGGCCACTGCAGCATTTTGGAGATACATCCACTTTAGAAAGCAGATCCAACCACCATAAATGTCACATTTTACAAACAACGCTTTGCTTTTTTCTTACCATTGGCCATCAGAAACTTTGGTGCTAGGTCGACATTCCACTCTCTGCCTCGTCCCATCGTGTCTGGTGATCCAACCGCATTAAACATTTTGTAGAGCTGCAGAAACAAATTCAAGATGGGATCACACAGTCAATCTAGAAAGTAATCATTGAACAAGAGCAGGTGCAGAGCCAAACTGTAATAACTGTGCCTGCCTGCATCTATTCAGGTACGAGTCTCTCTACCCATGGCCGGATTGGTAACGGAGACGAGAAAGGTTGCCTGTGAGGTGAGGAGCGAGTTACTGCTTTCGGGGTAGGATGGACTGAAAGATCTACTTCTATTCCTCCTTTGAACAAACCACTTTTCAGAACCCCTCAACCAGCCAGGAAACCATCTAGAATGGGAGCCCTTGTGTCATTTGTTCCAAAGATGAAAGTCCTATTGTAGAATTCTTGGTAGCACAATAGGCCCAGGCAGTTTCTATCATCTCATCTTATCATTTCCTTTTGCTCTTCCATGAACAGCAAACCATGACCATGAGAACTTTGTTGAACCTTCCCTGATTTCATTGTCTCTTTGGTGAGATAGCGAGACAAATGTGTGCCCAAGTTCATGATTCTCCAGGAACTACCTAATTTGATACATTATCATTCATAAAACATCCCTTTCAGTTTTACAAATATCTAAATGTACTTCATTTCCAAAGGCAATCACATTCTCACAAGGTTGCGCAAAACATCATTGCCTCAGAATAGCTCATATGGATATTGTAAAATAGCTTAAAATCTTCTCCCAAATTGGTTCTTCACAAGTCATTCCTCTTGCATATATGGTCTCAGTTCCTCCAAATCCTTTCTCATAACCTTCCCTCCTCTTTTCCCTAGAAACAGTCTTCTCAGCACTTTCTCCAACTTTTTTGCTCCCGTGTATTAAACCCATTTATCAGTCGCATTTTCTTCACCTTTTACTGGTATTTGTGATAAAAGAATCAGCAGCTTCAATGCTTAACCCAAGTACGTAGTAAACAGTGCACAAGTCCTCTCACTGTTTCACTGACGTTATGTGTAAACATCCTGATGCCCTCTGCATACTATTAATTGTAGCTAACATATTTGACAAGATTATTTCTGATAACTTTTGTGCCCTACAGAAATTACCCTTAGGGATTTGCAACCTACAAACATCCTCGAGTTCCCTGTCTGCAACAGGATCTTGGTCCTCTCTTGGTGCTCTGTTGGTCCTCTGTTGGTGCTCTGTTGGCACTCTGTTTGTGCTGTGTTGGTGATCTGTTGGTCCTCTGTGGTGCTCTGTTGCTCCTCTGTTGGAGCTCTGTTGGTGCTCTGTTGGAGCTGTTGGTGCTCTGTTGGAGTTCTGTTGGTGCTCTGTTGGAGCTCTGTTGGTCCTCTGTTGGCACTCTGTTGGTCCTCTGTTGGCGCTCTGTTGATCCTTTGTTGGCGCTCTGTTGGCGCTCTGTTGGTCCTCTGTTGGTCCTCTGTTGGTGCTCTGATGGAGCTCTGTTGGTGCTCTGTTGGTCCTCTGTTGGCGCTCTGTTGATCCTCTGTTGGCGCTCTGTTGGTGCTCTGTTGGAGCTGTTGGTGCTCTGTTGGAGCTGTTGGTGCTCTGTTGGAGCTCTGTTGGTGCTCTGTTGGAGCTCTGTTGGAGCTCTGTTGGTCCTCTGTTGGCGCTCTGTTGGTCCTCTGTTGGCGCTCTGTTGATCCTCTGTTGGTGCTCTGTTTGTCCTCTGTTGACCCTCTGTTGGCGCTATGTTGATCCTCTGTTGGAGCTCTGTTGGCGCTCTGTTGGCGCTCTGTTGGTCCTTTGTTGGTCCTCTGTTGGTGCTCTGATGGAGCTCTGTTGATCCTCTGTGGTGCTCTGTTGGTGCTCTGTTGGTCCTCTGTTGGTGCTCTGTTGGTCCTCTGTTGGTCCTCTGTTGGTCCTCTGTTGGTCCTCTGTTGGTGCTCTGTTGGTCCTCTGTTGGTGCTCTGTTGGTCCTCTGTTGGTGCTCTGATGGAGCTCTGATGGAGCTCTGATGGAGCTCTGTTGTTGCTCTGTTGGTCCTCTGTTGGTCCTCTGTTGGTCCTCTGTGGTGCTCTGTTGGCGCTTTGTTCGTGCTCTGTTGGTCCTCTGTTGGTGCTCTGATGGATCTCTGTTGGTGCTCTGTTGGTCCTCTGTTGGCGCTCTGTTGGTGCTCTGTTGGTCCTCTGTGGTGCTCTATTGGAACTCTGTTGGTGCTCTGTTGGTCCTCTGTTGGTCCTCTGTTGGCGCTCTGTTGATCCTCTGTTGGTGCTCTGTTGGTGCTCTGTTGGCGCTCTGTTGGTCCTCTGTTGGCGCTCTGTTGGTCCTCTGTTGGTCCTCTGTTGGTGCTCTGTTGGCATTCTGTTGGTGCTCTGTTGGTGCTCTGTTGGTCCTCTGTTGGTGCTCTGTTGGTACTCTATTGGCGCTCTGTTGGTCCTCTGTTGGCGCTCTGTTGGCGCTCTGTTGGCGCTCTGTTGGTGCTCTGTTGGTGCTCTGTTGGTGCTCTGTTGGTGCTCTGTTGGTCGCCTGTTGGTCCTCTGTTGGAGCTCTGTTGGTACTCTGTTGGAGCTCTGAAGGTACTCTGTTGGTGCTCTGTTGGTCCTCTGTTGGTCCTCTGTGGTGCTCTGTTGGCGCTTTGTTCGTGCTCTGTTGGTCCTCTGTTAGTGCTCTGATGGAGCTCTGTTGGCGCTCTGAGGGTGCTCTGTTGGTGCTCTGTTGGGCCTCTGTTGGTGCTCTGATGGAGCTCTGTTGGTGCTCTGTTGGAGCTGTTGGTGCTCTGTTGGCGCTCTGTTGGTGCTCTGTTGGTGCTCTGTTGGAGCTGTTGGTGCTCTGTTGGAGCTCTGTTGGTCCTCTGTTGGCGCTCTGTTGGTCCTCTGTTGGCGCTCTGTTGGTCCTCTGTTGGCGCTCTGTTGATCCTCTGATGGTGCTCTGTTGGTCCTCTGTTGGCGCTCTGTTGATCCTCTGTTGGAGCTCTGTTGGTGCTCTGTTGGTCCTCTGTTGGTCCTTTGTTGGTCCTCTGTTGGTGCTCAGATGGAGCTCTGCTGGCGCTCTGTTGGTCCTCTGTGGTGCTCTGTTAGTGCTCTGTTGGTCCTCTGTTGGTGCTCTGTTGGCGCTCTGTTGGTGCTCTGTTGGTCCTCTGTTGGTGCTCTGATGGAGCTCTGTTGGTCCTCTGTTGGTCCTCTGTTGGTGCTCTGTTGGTCCTCTGTTGGTCCTCTGTTGGTGCTCTGATGGAGCTCTGTTGGCGCTCTGTTGGTCCTCTGTTGGTCCTCTGTTGGTGCTCTGTTGGTCCTCTGTTGGTGCTCTGATGGAGCTCTGTTGTTGCTCTGTTGGCGCTCTGTTGGTGCTCTGTTGGTCCTCTGTGGTGCTCTGTTGGCGCTTTGTTGGTGCTCTGTTGGTCCTCTGTTGGTGCTCTGATGGAGCTCTGGTGGCGCTCTGAGGGCGCTCTGTTGGTGCTCTGTTGGTGCTCTGATGGCGCTCTGTTGGTCCTCTGTTGGTGCTCTGTTGGTCCTCTGTTGACCCTCTGTTGGCGCTCTGTTGATCCTCTGTTGGCGCTCTGTTGGTGCTCTGTTGGTCCTCTGTTGACCCTCTGTTGGCGCTCTGTTGGTGCTCTGTTGGCGCTCTGTTGATCCTCTGTTGGCGCTCTGTTGATCCTCTGTTGGCGCTCTGTTGATCCTCTGTTGGTGCTCTGTTGGTCCTCTGTTGGTGCTCTGTTGGCGCTCTGTTGGTGCTCTGTTGGTCCTCTGTTGGTGCTCTGATGGAGCTCTGTTGGCGCTCTATTGGTCCTCTGTTGGTCCTCTGTTGGTGCTCTGTTGGTCATCTGTTGGTGCTCCGATGGAGCTCTGTTGGAGCTCTGTTTGCGCTCTGTTGATCATCTGTTGGCGCTCTGTTGGTGCTCTGTTGGTCCTCTGTTGGTCCTCTGTTGGTGCTCTGTTGGTGCTCTGTTGGCGCTCTGTTGGTGCTCTGTTGGCCCTCTGTTGGTGCTCTGTTGGTGCTCTGTTGGTCCTCTGTTGGTCCTCTGTTGGTGCTCTGTTGGTCCTCTGTTGGTCCTCTGTTGATGCTCTGTTTTTCCTCTGTTGTTGCTCTGTTGGTCCTATATTGGTGCTCTGTTGTTCCTCTGTTTGTGCTTTGTTGCTCCTCTATTGGTGCTCTGTTGCTCCTCTGTTGGGGCTCTGTTTGTGCTCTGTTGGTGCTCTGTTGGCGCTCTGTTGATCCTCTGTTGGTGCTCTGTTGGTGCTCTGTTGGTGCTCTGTTGGTGCTCTGTTGGTTCTCTGTTGGTGCTCTGATGTTCCTCTGTGGTGCTCTGTTGGCGCTTTGTTGGTCCTCTGTTGGTGCTCTGTTGATCCTCTGTTGGCGCTCTGTTGATCCGCTGTTGGCGCTCTGTTGATCCTCTGTTGGTGCTCTGTTGGTCCTCTGTTGGTGCTCTGTTGGCGCTCTGTTGGTGCTCTGTTGGTCCTCTGTTGGTGCTCTGATGGAGCTCTGTTGGCGCTCTGTTGGTCCTCTGTTGGTCCTCTGTTGGTGCTCTGTTGGTCCTCTGTTGGTGCTCTGTTGGTCCTCTGTTGGTCCTCTGTTGGTGCTCTGTTGGTGCTCTGTTGGCGCTCTGTTGGCGCTCTGTTGGTCCTCTGTGGTGCTCTGTTGGGGCTTTGTTGGTGCTCTGTTTGTCCTCTGTTGGTGCTCTGATGGAGCTCTGTTGGCGCTCTGAGGGCGCTCTGTTGGTCCTCTGTTGGTGCTCTGATGGAGCTCTGTTGGCGCTCTGTTGGTGCTCTGTTGGCGCTCTGTTGGCGCTCTGTTGGTGCTCTGTTGGCGCTCTGTTGGTTCTCTGTTGGTGCTCTGTTGGTGCTCTGTTGGCACTCTGTTGGTGCTCTGTTGGTCACCTGTTGGCGCTCTGTTGGCGCTCTGTTGGTGCTCTGTTGGTGCTCTGTTGGTGCTCTGTTGGTGCTCTGTTGGTCCTCTGTTGGTCCTCTGTTGACGCTCTGTTGGTCCTCTGTTGGTGCTCTGTTGGCGCTCTGTTGGTGCTCTGTTGGTCGCCTGTTGGTCCTCTGTTGGAGCTCTGTTGTGGTGAACACTCTTGATGCAAATGTGATATTGTGAGTGGTTATACTGTGGTGTGACAACACAGGACCTTTCTTTCTCTTATTACTTTCATCAGGTGCCACCCCGTCTTTGGATTGCAACTCTCGAGTGGTTGGATCAATTTTTCAACACCCCTTCAAAGGTGTCTCAATACATTTTATTTAATCTAAATTGCATTTCTTTTTAATCAGCTGCCACAAGCATTACGTTTAATCATAAAGATGTTTACAGATCTTGCATACATGTATATGAGTCTTAATAACTGTCATAGCTCACCCTTAGTCATAGGTGTAGGGACATCAACCAAGCCATTGTAGGCTGAATTTCACTATGCTCCAATGCTAGAATCCACATCTATCATAAGTTTATTGTATTTAACTCAAAACGTTCCTTAACCACCTCCTACGTTCTGCTTCATCTGTTCTCGTGATCTATATAATATACTGTATTTTGTTATGCGTTTTGTTCCTTATATAAATGCAAAAACAACAGTTGATGGACAGAATGCAGAACAATGTCATACATTCACCCCAGTACAGAGATCTGGGCCTAAATCCATCGTTTTTTGCTCACCAAGCCATTCCAGCTTGAACCCAGCCATATGCAAATCAGTCTTGACCCTGTGCCTCATGGGAACAGTCCAGCCCGAACTGCCAAGCCAGGTCCTCCCTGGACTGAAAACAAGCATCCTAGGACCGGTTTCGGGGTTTCAACCCTCTTCAGCAAGGATAGCATGATTCCAGTGGCATGGAGAGCACGGGACCCACGTCTGGGCATACCTGTCCCACTCGGGTGACAAATGCAAAAACAACAGTTGATGGACAGAATGCAGAACAATGTCATACATTCACCCCAGTACAGAGATCTGGGCCTAAATCCATCGTTTTTGCTCACCATGACATTCCAGCTTGAACCCAGCCATATGCAAATCAGTCTTGACCCTGTGCCTCATGGGAACAGTCCAGCCCGAACTGCCAAGCCAGGTCCTCCTGGACTGGAAACAAGCATCCTAGGACCGGCTTCGGGTTTCACCCTTTTCAGCCAGGATAGCTTGATTCCAGTGGCATGGAGAGCACGGGACCCACGTCTGGTCATACCCGTCCCACTCGGGGTGACAAATGCAAAAACTTTTGCTTTCTCGCCCTAAGTGCGCCGGGTATGCCCAGACGTGGGTCCCGGGCTCACTGTGCCACTGGATTCAAGCTATCCTGGCTGAAGAGGGGTGAAACCCCGAAACCGGTCCTAGGATGCTTGTTTCCGGTCCAGCGAGGACCTGGCTTGGCAGTTCGGGCTGGACTGTTCCTATGAGGCACAGGGTCAAGACTGATTTGCATATGGCCAGGTCTAAACTGGGGTGGCATGGTGAGCAAAAGAATGATGGATTTAACCCAGATCCTTTGACTGGGGGTGAATGTTTTGATTTGTTCTGCATTCCGTCCATCAATTGTGTGTCTTTTGTTCCTTATATAAAGCATTCATTAATCACTGAAAACACAGCTGTTACAGACTTAGCTAAAAGGTGTACACTTGAATTGCAAACACCAAATGGAGATATAAAGGCGGTCAGTGGTCTGCACTCATAATGCAACTAAATTTGGTCGAAAGATCAACTTAGTGGTGATAACCCCGTTGTCTCATCTCGTTTGACCTAACATTTCTCCAACCTTAGACAATGGAAATCTATGGGGCATATTCACACTGAAGTGACGGAGCGTGGCGTTAGCCTTGTTGTCTTAATGCCGCGCTACGCCACTTCAGAAACACAGGGCTGTAGCGTATTTAGAAGAATATAGTGCAGCCTTGCGTTCCCCCGGCACTGGCGCTAATTGCAGCAGCCTAGCGCCAACGCGCCAACGCAGGCACTCTTGCACCATTGTGCAAGGGTGCATGCATTGCAGGGATAGATTGTTTATCTGCAGGAAGATGTCCCTTCCTGCTCATAAACAATCACCAATGGCGTTTTGTAACTTCTATGTGTGCTACAGAATGCAGCACACTTCGAAGTTGCGACGCGTCATTTAAAAAAAAAGATTGTTTATGTGCAGGAAGAGACACTTTCCTGCACATAAACAATCAATGGCGTTTTGCTGTTTCTATGTGTGCTGCACAACGCAGCACACATGGAAACAGCAAAAACGAAGAGAAATAAAGCATTTCTCTTCGTTTCGCCAGGGTAAAACCAGGTTTTTTTGGTCTTAATTTTGGCGCTGCTCCATATTTATGCACCCCTTGTAAATATGGGGCAGCGTCAAAATCAATGAATGATGCGGTGGAACACCCACGGCAACACCCATTGCCTTCCCCTTTCGCAATAAGTATAGCGTGAAAGGGGGCATTATTTACAAGGCCGCGTTAAGCCACGTTAAGTTTCGCCACCACAACGTCACTAAAAGCGACGTTCTGGTGGCGATAGGGGCTTGTAAATATGCCTCTATGTTCCATAATCCAGATGTTCCCATTTGATAGACAAAGGTCGAAGGTCAACAGTTCTTCTAGTTCTATTTTTCCTGTCAACTCCAATTTATAGGTATTGCCTACAACAGCGTTTTGCTCTCTGTGTGTGAAAGACCTCTTGTGGGCCATATCATAAATCTTACAGTGGGCTCACAGTTTGTCCAATGCTTACCATTGGTTGCTTTTATTGGCACTCGCATTCCCTTGCTTCTTATTCAATGGCTCCACTTCCTCTTCTTGTGTTTGCCCCTCCTCTGTAGCATAGCCTCTTTACCATCCTTCTGATTGGCTGACTTGTGACCTTTCACTGTTCACATGTAGGGAACTACTTTTTTCTTTTGATTAAGCACTCCAAGAAAATGTGTGTGTTTTCTTGGTATCTTGAGTGTGCTGATTACACCTCCCCAAAATTCCCAACCCCGACTGCGTTTTGCATTTTAATTTTTTTGGAAGGCCCAGTAGGAACCATTTGCTGCTGGGCTGCTCGCGATCCAAAAAGCACTTTTGTGCCTCTGTTTCTGCCTCATCCTGCCAGCTCCCTGTTGCTTCATCTACCATCCCCCACACGCCCCTTGGTCGCTCCACCACCCCTTGTAGTCATGTCAGTCATTGGTGTAATTGTAATGTTTTTGGATGGCCCAGCAGCTGCTATTGTGTGACAGGCTGCCATGCTATCCAGAAAGAGCTTTCACACAAAAACATTTAATTTCTTTAATGTACTGATTCAAGTTGCATCTGCTATCTTTGACTGGTAAATAAAAAACAGAGAATGGTGTTTGAATCATTCCATAGGCACCCGCCTACTGAATAATGCAGCTTCATGATTGTGCCTTTTTCATGTTTTAATTTTTTTGCTGATTCTGTTCAGCATCAGCAAAAAAAGAGACATTTTGGCTTAGCCAATGCTTGTTTAAGTGTATATTCAAACTCATTCCTATCTGATAATGAAGCATCCCTCATGTAACACACAGTGGCATTATCCTTGCTGTAGAAGATACACACTGCATCCAGACTTGAGGGAATTCAATAGTTGATTTTAAATGTCTCTCAGGCCAGTCTACAAAAGGTGAGCCCAGGACTCTTCATTAAAAGTAGTATACTGTTTGGTGTCCAGATTGTTACATAAATACTGTCTCCTCTCTCGTCCATAGCTAAACAATCCGATTCCCTGTGAGTGGAACATAAACAGCTGGGGGAAGAATTGAGGTGGTGGAGGACTCAAATTTAGTACTCCAAAAAAGGCGTGAGACCTGATGGGACAATCAAGGATGGCAAGGAAGATCTCCCAAGTGCTTATGTGGGGAGATTTGTGGGAGCCAAAGGCTGAGAAAAACACCTATGACCAAAGGACAGACGAGGTAGGAAAGTACCTGAGCTGAGTCGTGAGTGTCTCCCACTGCAGGCGGCCATTTTGTAATGAGATCACACTTAAAAAGAAGAGGTTAGCAGTGCAGTCACCGAGTAGAAGAATAACTGGAGTGGGTGGCTCCAATGTGAGGTAGAGGTACCATGTCTTTCATCAGCTGGAGCAGAACGAGATATTTCCACAGTGTTTAATTTTACCTGATGTATCAATGTAGTGTTCCTCAAGACAAGTTTCATGCAGAGGAGCACTTCTCCCCTCGAAAATTGTGCAATATTCAATCACAGTGGGTCAACAATAAACATTCAGAACCAAAACAACATTATTACAACCATATCTGCATAATCAAAATAATGGGAACATAATTCAAATACAAAAAAGTTAGTATATACAATATTGATTATTGACCCAGATGGATTTTCTTTGGGGGGAGTAAACATTCTTAGCCATCACATGTTGTCTTAAAATAACAACTCATATTAGCATTAAAAACTCCATCTGATCTGAGCATGTTCTATTGAGACCAGCAATGTCCCCCACACTCATGTGCACAGTGGGTTCAGCACCGCTTGCAGGGCTCAGGTAGTTGAAAGGTTCTCACCTCCTCCAGGGGGGTGATGGAGGCACACTCCCCTCCGTAGTATGGGTTCCGATCCAAGTGGAGAACCTTCTTGCCGTTCACTGACATGAGTCCGGAGAGCACACATTCCTGGGAACATGAACGACAAACAAATACCATATTATTGTGACGTCACCAGGACGAACAAGGCCTGGTAGCTTCTTCCTCTGAGTGGTCAAGAGTTCCCAGTTCTGCCTGTCTCACCCAAGTGCACCTGACTTTGTCGCTTACACTAGTGCTGTGTGTCAGGTACCCTTGTTAGCTGCTGAAAAGCTGTTGACACAGTACACTTGCTGAGAACTGCACACATATTAACGTACTACACGTCCCTACTATGTTAGCCTGGGGCAGCACAGTAACAAAGCCGTCACCTCAGTTTATCAGTTCATAAATCTGGGAAAGTACCTTGCTCTCAGCATTGCATTAATGCACTCTTCCCCCAAAAAAGCACACAAAGAAAAGGTGGAAGGATAATTATTTGACGCCAATTGCAGAAGACGTACTAAATCGCAAACAATGATACTGTTATAATATTGTTTGCTACAAAAAACATAATTAAGGTAATGAAAAAAGCCTCACTCACACCCCAGAGCAGAAGAGATGTGAAACTGCACATCATGAGACAGAGGGACCTCCCTTGCCACTCACACCCCAGCGCAGAAGAGACGGGTGGCGAGGTGTGAAACTGCACATCATGAGACAGAAGGACCTCCCCTGCCACTCACACCCCAGCGCAGAAGAGACAGGTGGCGAGGTATGAAACTGCACATCATGAGACAGAAGGACCTCCCTTGCCACTCACACCCCAGCGCAGAAGAGACGGGTGGTGAGGTGTGAAACTGCACATCATGAGACAGAGGGACCTCCCTTGCCACTCACACCCCAGCGCAGAAGAGACAGGTGGCGAGGTGTGAAACTGCACATCATGAGACAGAAGGACCTCCCTTGCCACTCACACCCCAGCGCAGAAGAGACGGGTGGCGAGATGCGAATCTACACATCATGAGACAGAAGGACCTCCCCTGCCACTCACACCGCAGCGCAGAAGAGACAGGTGGCGAGGTGTGAAACTGCAAATCATGAGACAGAAGGACCTCCCTTGCCACTCACACCCCAGCGCAGAAGAGACGGGTGGCGAGATGCGAAACTGCACATCATGAGACAGAAGGACCTCCCCTGCCACTCACACCCCAGCGCAGAAGAGACGGGTGGCGAGATGCGAAACTGCACATCATGAGACAGAGGGACCTCCCCTGCCACTCACACCCCAGCGCAGAAGAGACGGGTGGCGAGATGCGAAACTGCATATCATGAGACAGAGGGACCTCCCTTGCCACTCACACCCCAGCGCAGAAGAGACGGGTGGTGAGATGCGAAACTGCATATCATGAGACAGAGGGACCTCCCTTACCCCTCACACCCCAGCGCAGAAGAGACGGGTGGCGAGATGCGAAACTGCTTATCATGAGACAGAGGGACCTCCCTTGCCACTCACACCCCAGCGCAGAAGAGACGGGTGGCGAGATTTGAAACTGCACATCATGAGACAGAAGGACCTCCCTTGCCACTCACACCCCAGCGCAGAAGAGACGGGTGGCGAGAAGCGAAACTGCATATCATGAGACAGAGGGACCTCCCTTGCCACTCACACCCCAGCGCAGAAGAGACGGGTGGCGAGATGCGAAACTGCACATCATGAGACAGAAGGACTCCCCTGCCACTCACACCCCAGCGCAGAAGAGACTGGTGGCGAGATGCGAAACTGCATATCATAAGACAGAGGGACCTCACTTGCCAGTCACACCCCAGCGCAGAAGTGACGGGTGGCGAGATGTGAAACTGCATATCATGAGACAGAGGGACCGCCCTTGCCACTCACACCCCAGCGCAGAAGAGACAGGTGGCGAGGTGTGAAACTGCACATCATGAGACAGAAGGACCTCCCTTGCCACTCACACCCCAGCGCAGAAGAGACGGGTGGCGAGATGCGAAACTGCACATCATGAGACAGAAGGACCTCCCCTGCCACTCACACCCCAGCGCAGAAGAGACAGGTGGCGAGATGCGAAACTGCACATCATGAGACAGAGGGACCTCCCCTGCCACTCACACCCCAGCGCAGAAGAGACGGGTGGCGAGATGCGAAACTGCATATCATGAGACAGAGGGACCTCCCTTGCCACTCACACCCCAGCGCAGAAGAGACGGGTGGTGAGATGAAAAACTGCATATCATGAGACAGAGGGACCTCCCTTACCCCTCACACCCCAGCGCAGAAGAGACGGGTGGCGAGATGCGAAACTGCTTATCATGAGACAGAGGGACCTCCCTTGCCACTCACACCCCAGCGCAGAAGAGACGGGTGGCGAGATTTGAAACTGCACATCATGAGACAGAAGGACCTCCCTTGCCACTCACACCCCAGCGCAGAAGAGACGGGTGGCGAGATGCGAAACTGCATATCATGAGACAGAGGGACCTCCCTTGCCACTCACACCCCAGTGCAGAAGAGACGGGTGGCGAGATGCGAAACTGCACATCATGAGACAGAGGGACCTCCCTTGCCACTCACACCCCAGCGCAGAAGAGACGGGTGGTGAGATGCGAAACTGCACATCATGAGACAGAGGGACCTCCACTGCCACTCACACCCCAGCGCAGAAGCGACGGGTGGTGAGATGTGAAACTGCACATCATGAGACAGAGGGACCTCCCTTGCCACTCACACCCCAGAGCAGAAGAGATGTGAAACTGCACATCATGAGACAGAGAGACCTCCCCTGCCACTCACATCCCAGAGCAGAAGAGATGTGAAACTGCACATCATGAGACAGAGGGACCTCCCCCTCACACCCCAGCGCAGAAGAGACAGGTGGTGAGATGTGAAACTGCACATCATGAGACAGAGAGACCTCCCCTGCCACTCACACCCCAGCGCAGAAGAGACGGGTGGCGAGATGTGAAACTGCACATCATGAGACAGAGGGACCTCCCCTGCCACTCACACCCCAGCGCAGAAGAGACGGGTGGCGAGATGTGAAACTGCATATCATGAGACAGAGGGACCTCCCCTGCCACTCACACCCCAGCACAGAAGAGACGGGTAGCGAGATGCGAAACTGCATATCATGAGTCAGAGGAACCTCCCCTGCCACTCACACCCCAGCGCAGAAGCGACGGGTGGCGAGATACGAAACTGCACATCATGAGACAGAGGGACCTCCCCTCCCACTCACACCCCAGCGCAGAAGAGACGGGTGGCGAGATGTGAAACTGCATATCATGAGACAGAGGGACCTCCCTTGCCACTCACACTCCAGCGCAGAAGAGACGGGTCGCGAGATGCGAAACTGCATATCATGAGACAGAGGGACCTCCCCTGCCACTCACACCCCAGCGCAGAAGCGACGGGTGGCGAGATGCGAAACTGCACATCATGAGACAGAGGGACCTCCACTCCCACTCACACCCGAGCACAGAAGAGACGGGTGGCGAGATGTGAAACTGCATATCATGAGACAGAGAGACCTCCCTTGCCACTCACACCCCAGCGCAGAAGAGACGGGTGGCGAGATGTGAAACTGCATATCATGAGACAGAGGGACCTCCCCTCCCACTCACACCCCAGCGCAGAAGAGACGGGTGGCGAGATGTGAAACTTTATATCATGAGACAGAGGGACCTCCCCTTCCACTCACACCCCAGCACAGAAGAGACAGGTGGCGAGATGTGAATCTGCACATCATGAGACAGAGGGACCTCCCCTGCCACTCACACCCCAGCGCAGAAGAGACGGGTGGTGAGGTGCGAAACTGCACATCTTGAGACAGAGGGACCTCCTTTGCCACTCACACCCCGGCGCAGAAGAGACGGTTGGCGAGATGCGAAACTGCATATCATGAGACAGAGGGACCTCCCTTGCCACTCACACCCCAGCGCAGAAGAGACGGGTGGCGAGATGTGAAACTGCATATCATGAGACAGAGGGACCTCCCTTGCCACTCACACCCCAGCGCAGAAGAGACGGGTGGCGAGATGCGAAACTGCATATCATGAGACAGAGAGGCCTCCCTTGCCACTCACACCCCAGCACAGAAGAGACGAGTGGCGAGATGCGAAACTGCATATCATGAGACAGAGGGACCTCCCTTGCCACTCACACCCCAGCGCAGAAGTGACGGGTGGCGAGATGTGAAACTGCATATCATGAGACAAAGGGACCTCCCTTGCCACTCACACCCCAGCGCAGAAGCGACGGGTGGTGAGATGTGAAACTGCACATCATGAGACAGAGGGACCTCCCTTGCCACTCACACCCCAGAGCAGAAGAGACGGGTGGCGAGATGTGAAACTGCATATCATGAGACAGAGGGACCTCCCCTGCCACTCACACCCCAGCGCAGAAGAGACGGTTGGTGAGATGTGAAACTGCACATCATGAGACAGAGGGACCTCCCCTGCCACTCACACCCCAGCGCAGAAGAGACGGGTGGCGAGATGTGAAACTGCACATCATGAGACAGAGGGACCTCCCCTGCCACTCACACCCCAGAGCAGAAGAGATGTGAAACTGCACATCATGAGACAGAGGGACCTCCCCCTCACACCCCAGCGCAGAAGAGTCGGGTGGTGAGATGTGAAACTGCATATCATGAGACAGAGGGACCTCCCTTGCCACTCACACCCCAGCGCAGAAGAGACGGGTGGCGAGATGCGAAACTGCACATCATGAGACAGAGGGACCTCCCTTGCCACTCACACCCCAGCGCAGAAGAGACGGGTGGTGAGATGCGAAACTGCACATCATGAGACAGAGGGACCTCCCCTGCCACTCACACCCCAGCGCAGAAGCGACGGGTGGTGAGATGTGAAACTGCACATCATGAGACAGAGGGACCTCCCTTGCCACTCACACCCCAGAGCAGAAGAGATGTGAAACTGCACATCATGAGACAGAGAGACCTCCCCTGCCACTCACATCCCAGAGCAGAAGAGATGTGAAACTGCACATCATGAGACAGAGGGACCTACCTCTCACACCCCAGCGCAGAAGAGACGGGTGGTGAGATGTGAAACTGCACATCATGAGACAGAGAGACCTCCCCTGCCACTCACACCCCAGCGCAGAAGAGACGGGTGGCAAGATGTGAAACTGCATATCATGAGACAGAGGGACCTCCCCTGCCACTCACACCCCAGCACAGAAGAGACGGGTAGCGAGATGCGAAACTGCATATCATGAGTCAGAGGGACCTCCCCTGCCACTCACACCCCAGCGCAGAAGCGACGGGTGGCGAGATGCGAAACTGCACATCATGAGACAGAGGGACCTCCCCTCCCACTCACACCCCAGCGCAGAAGAGACAGGTGGCGAGATGTGAAACTGCATATCATGAGACAGAGGGACCTCCCTTGCCACTCACACTCCAGCGCAGAAGAGATGGGTGGCGAGGTGTGAAACTGCACATCATGAGACAGAGGGACCTCCCCTGCCACTCACACCCCAGCGCAGAAGAGACGGGTGGCGAGATGTGAAACTGGCCATCATGAGACAGAGGGACCTCCCCTGCCACTCACACCCCAGCGCAGAAGAGATGGGTGGCGAGATGTGAAACTGCACATCATGAGACAGAGGGACGTCCCCTGCCACTCACACCCCAGCGCAGAAGAGACGGGTGGCGAGATGTGAAACTGCATATCATGAGACAGAGGGACCTCCCTGCCACTCACACCCCAGCGCAGAAGAGACGGGTCGCGAGATGCGAAACTGCATATCATGAGACAGAGGGACCTCCCCTGCCACTCACACCCCAGCGCAGAAGCGACGGGTGGCGAGATGCGAAACTGCACATCATGAGACAGAGGGACCTCCACTCCCACTCACACCCTAGCACAGAAGAGACGGGTGGCGAGATGTGAAACTGCATATCATGAGACAGAGAGACCTCCCTTGCCACTCACACCCCAGCGCAGAAGAGACGGGTGGTGAGATGTGAAACTGCATATCATGAGACAGAGGGACCTCCCTCCCACTCACACCCCAGCGCAGAAGAGACGGGTGGCGAGATGTGAAACTTTATATCATGAGACAGAGGGACCTCCCCTTCCACTCACACCCCAGCACAGAAGAGACAGGTGGCGAGATGTGAAACTGCACATCATGAGACAGAGGGACCTCCCCTGCCACTCACACCCCAGCGCAGAAGAGACGGGTGGTGAGGTGCGAAACTGCACATCTTGAGACAGAGGGACCTCCTTTGCCACTCACACCCCGGCGCAGAAGAGACGGGTGGCGAGATGCGAAACTGCCTATCATGAGACAGAGGGACCTCCCTTGCCACTCACACCCCAGCGCAGAAGAGACGGGTGGCGAGATGTGAAACTGCATATCATGAGACAGAGGGACCTCCCTTGCCACTCACACCCCAGCGCAGAAGAGACGGGTGGCGAGATGCGAAACTGCATATCATGAGACAGAGAGGCCTCCCTTGCCACTCACACCCCAGCACACAAGAGACGAGTGGCGAGATGCGAAACTGCATATCATGAGACAGAGGGGCCTCCTCTGCCACTCACACCCCAGCGCAGAAGAGATGGGTGGCGAGATGCGAAACTGCATATCATGAGACAGAGGGACCTCCCTTGCCACTCACACTCCAGCGCAGAAGAGATGGGTGGCGAGGTGCGAAACTGCACATCATGAGACAGAGGGACCTCCCCTGCCACTCACACCCCAGCGCAGAAGAGACGGGTGGCGAGATGTGAAACTGCACATCATGAGACAGAGGGACCTCCCCTGCCACTCACACCCCAGCGCAGAAGAGATGGGTGGCGAGATGTGAAACTGCACATCATGAGACAGAGGGACGTCCCCTGCCACTCACACCCCAGCGCAGAAGAGACGGGTGGCGAGATGTGAAACTGCATATCATGAGACAGAGGGACCTCCCCTGCCACTCACACCCCAGCGCAGAAGAGACGGGTCGCGAGATGCGAAACTGCATATCATGAGACAGAGGGACCTCCCCTGCCACTCACACCCCAGCGCAGAAGCGACGGGTGGCGAGATGCGAAACTGCACATCATGAGACAGAGGGACCTCCACTCCCACTCACACCCTAGCACAGAAGAGACGGGTGGCGAGATGTGAAACTGCATATCATGAGACAGAGAGACCTCCCTTGCCACTCACACCCCAGCGCAGAAGAGACGGGTGGCGAGATGTGAAACTGCATATCATGAGACAGAGGGACCTCCCCTCCCACTCACACCCCAGCGCAGAAGAGACGGGTGGCGAGATGTGAAACTTTATATCATGAGACAGAGGGACCTCCCCTTCCACTCACACCCCAGCACAGAAGAGACAGGTGGCGAGATGTGAAACTGCACATCATGAGACAGAGGGACCTCCCCTGCCACTCACACCCCAGCGCAGAAGAGACGGGTGGTGAGGTGCGAAACTGCACATCTTGAGACAGAGGGACCTCCTTTGCCACTCACACCCCGGCGCAGAAGAGACGGGTGGCGAGATGCGAAACTGCATATCATGAGACAGAGGGACCTCCCTTGCCACTCACACCCCAGCGCAGAAGAGACGGGTGGCGAGATGTGAAACTGCATATCATGAGACAGAGGGACCTCCCTTGCCACTCACACCCCAGCGCAGAAGAGACGGGTGGCGAGATGCGAAACTGCATATCATGAGACAGAGAGGCCTCCCTTGCCACTCACACCCCTGCACAGAAGAGACGAGTGGCGAGATGCGAAACTGCATATCATGAGACAGAGGGGCCTCCTCTGCCACTCACACCCCAGCGCAGAAGAGATGGGTGGCGAGATGCGAAACTGCATATCATGAGACAGAGGGACCTCCCCTGCCACTCACACCCCAGCGCAGAAGAGACGGGTGGCGAGATGTGAAACTGCATATCATGAGACAGAGGGACCTCCCCTGCCACTCACACCCCAGCGCAGAAGTGACGGGTGGCGAGATGTGAAACTGCATATCATGAGACAAAGGGACCTCCCTTGCCACTCACACCCCAGAGCAGAAGAGACGGGTGGCGAGATGTGAAACTGCATATCATGAGACAGAGGGACCTCCCCTGCCACTCACACCCCAGCGCAGAAGAGACGGTTGGTGAGATGTGAAACTGCACATCATGAGACAAAGGGACCTCCCCTGCCACTCACACCCCAGCGCAGAAGAGACGGGTGGCGAGATGTGAAACTGCACATCATGAGACAGAGGGACCTCCCCTGCCACTCACACCCCAGAGCAGAAGAGATGTGAAACTGCACATCATGAGACAGAGGGACCTCCCCCTCACACCCCAGCGCAGAAGAGTCGGGTGGTGAGATGTGAAACTGCACATCATGAGACAGAGAGACCTCCCCTGCCATTCACACCCCAGCGCAGAAGAGACGGGTGGCGAGATGTGAAACTGCAGATCATGAGACAGAGGGACCTCCCCTGCCACTCACACCCCAGCGCAGAAGAGACGGGTGGCGAGATGTGAAACTGCATATCATGAGACAGAGGGACCTCCCCTGCAACTCACACCCCAGCACAGAAGAGACGGGTCGCGAGATGCGAAACTGCATATCATGAGTCAGAGGGACCTCCCCTGCCACTCACACCCCAGCGCAGAAGCGACGGGTGGCGAGATGCGAAACTGCACATCATGAGACAGAGGGACCTCCCCTCCCACTCACACCCAGCGCAGAAGAGACGGGTGGTGAGATGTGAAACTGCATATCATGAGACTGAGGGACCTCCCTTGCCACTCACACTCCAGCGCAGAAGAGATGGGTGGCGAGGTGCGAAACTGCACATCATGAGACAGAGGGACCTCCCCTGCCACTCACACCCCAGCGCAGAAGAGACGGGTGGCGAGATGTGAAACTGCACATCATGAGACAGAGGGACCTCCCCTGCCACTCACACCCCAGCGCAGAAGAGATGGGTGGCGAGATGTGAAACTGCACATCATGAGACAGAGGGACGTCCCCTGCCACTCACACCCCAGCGCAGAAGAGACGGGTGGCGAGATGTGAAACTGCATATCATGAGACAGATGGACCTCTCCTGCCACTCACACCCCAGGGCAGAAGAGACGGGTCACGAGATGCGAAACTGCATATCATGAGACAGAGGGACCTCCCCTGCCACTCACACCCCAGCGCAGAAGCGACGGGTGGCGAGATGCGAAACTGCACATCATGAGACTAAGGGACCTCCCTCCCACTCACACCCTAGCACAGAAGAGACGGGTGGCGAGATGTGAAACTGCATATCATGAGACAGAGAGACCTCCCTTGCCACTCACACCCCAGCGCAGAAGAGACAGGTGGCGAGATGTGAAACTGCATATCATGAGACAGAGGGACCTCCCCTCCCACTCACACCCCAGCGCAGAAGAGACGGGTGGCGAGATGTGAAACTTTATATCATGAGACAGAGGGACCTCCCCTCCCACTCACACCCCAGCACAGAAGAGACAGGTGGCGAGATGTGAAACTGCACATCATGAGACAGAGGGACCTCCCCTGCCACTCACACCCCAGCGCAGAAGAGACGGGTGGCGAGATGCAAAACTGCATATCATGAGACAGAGGGACCTCCCTTGCCACTCACACCCCAGCGCAGAAGAGACGGGTGGCGAGATGTGAAACTGCATATCATGAGACAGAGGGACCTCCCTTGCCACTCACACCCCAGCGCAGAAGAGACGGGTGGCGAGATGCAAAACTGCATATCATGAGACAGAGAGGCCTCCCTTGCCACTCACACCCCAGCACAGAAGAGACGAGTGGCGAGATGCGAAACTGCATATCATGAGACAGAGGGGCCTCCTCTGCCACTCACACCCCAGCGCAGAAGAGATGGGTGGCGAGATGTGAAACTGCACATCATGAGACAGAGGGACCTCCCTTGCCACTCACACCCCAGTGCAGAAGAGATGGGTGGCGAGGTGCGAAACTGCATATCATGAGACAGAGAGGGACCTCCCTTCCCACTCACCGTCATCACAGAAGAGACAGATGGCGAGGTGCGAAACTGCATATCATGAGACAGAGGGACCACCTTTGCCACTCACACCCTAGCACAGAAGAGACAGATGGTGAGGGGTGAAACTGCAGATTATGAACCTGAGAGGCCTCCCTTGCCACTCACACCCCAGCACAGAAGAGACAGATGGCGAGGTGCGAACCTGCACATCATGAGACAGAGGGACGTCCCTTGCCACTCACACTCCAGCACAGAAGAGAAATGTGGCGTGTTGTAAAACTGCATATCATGAGACAGAGAGGCCTCCCTTGCCACTTACACTCCAGCACAGAAGAGACACGTGGCGAGGTGTGAAACTGCATATCATGAGACAGAGAGGCCTGCCTTGCCACTCACACCCCAGCACAGAAGAGACAGATGGTGAGGTGCGAAACTGCATATCATGAGACAGAGGGACCTCCCTTGCCACTCACACTCCAGCACAGAAGAGACACGTGGCATGGTGTGAAACTGCATATCATGAGGCAGACAGGCCTCCCTTGCCACTCACACTCCAGCACAGTTGAGACAGGAGGCGAGGTCCAAAACTGCATATCATGAGACAGAGGGACCTCCCCTGCCACTCACACCCCAGCGCAGAAGAGACGGGTGGCGAGATGTGAAACTGCACATCATGAGACAGAGGGACCTCCCCTGCCACTCACACCCCAGCGCAGAAGAGATGGGTGGCGAGATGTGAAACTGCACATCATGAGACAGAGGGACGTCCCCTGCCACTCACACCCCAGCGCAGAAGAGACGGGTGGCGAGATGTGAAACTGCATATCATGAGACAGATGGACCTCCCCTGCCACTCACACCCCAGGGCAGAAGAGACGGGTCGCGAGATGCGAAACTGCATATCATGAGACAGAGGGACCTCCCCTGCCACTCACACCCCAGCGCAGAAGCGACGGGTGGCGAGATGCGAAACTGCACATCATGAGACTGAGGGACCTCCCCTCCCACTCACACCCTAGCACAGAAGAGACGGGTGGCGAGATGTGAAACTGCATATCATGAGACAGAGAGACCTCCCTTGCCACTCACACCCCAGCGCAGAAGAGACAGGTGGCGAGATGTGAAACTGCATATCATGAGACAGAGGGACCTCCCCTCCCGCTCACACCCCAGCGCAGAAGAGACGGGTGGCGAGATGTGAAACTTTATATCATGAGACAGAGGGACCTCCCTCCCACTCACACCCCAGCACAGAAGAGACAGGTGGCGAGATGTGAAACTGCACATCATGAGACAGAGGGACCTCCCCTGCCACTCACACCCCAGCGCAGAAGAGACGGGTGGCGAGATGCAAAACTGCATATCATGAGACAGAGGGACCTCCCTTGCCACACACAACCCAGCGCAGAAGAGACGGGTGGCGAGATATGAAACTGCATATCATGAGACAGAGGGACCTCCCTTGCCACTCACACCCCAGCGCAGAAGAGACGGGTGGCGAGATGCAAAACTGCATATCATGAGACAGAGAGGCCTCCCTTGCCACTCACACCCCAGCACAGAAGAGACGAGTGGCGAGATGCGAAACTGCATATCATGAGACAGAGGGGCCTCCTCTGCCACTCACACCCCAGCGCAGAAGAGATGGGTGGCGAGATGTGAAACTGCACATCATGAGACAGAGGGACCTCCCTTGCCACTCACACCCCAGTGCAGAAGAGACAGGTGGCGAGGTGCGAAACTGCATATCATGAGACAGAGAGGGACCTCCCTTCCCACTCACCGTCATCACAGAAGAGACAGATGGCGAGGTGCGAAACTGCATATCATGAGACAGAGGGACCACCTTTGCCACTCACACCCTAGCACAGAAGAGACAGATGGTGAGGGGTGAAACTGCAGATTATGAACCTGAGAGGCCTCCCTTGCCACTCACACTCCAGCACAGAAGAGACACGTGGCGAGGTCTGAAACTGCATATCATGAGACAGAGAGGCCTCCCTTGCCACTCACACCCCAGCACAGAAGAGACAGATGGCGAGGTGCGAACCTGCACATAATGAGACAGAGGGACCTCCCTTGCCACTCACACTCCAGCACAGAAGAGAAATCTGGCGTGTTGTAAAACTGCATATCATGAGACAGAGAGGCCTCCCTTGCCACTTACACTCCAGCACAGAAGAGACACGTGGCGAGGTGTGAAACTGCATATCATGAGACAGAGAGGCCTGCCTTGCCACTCACACCCCAGCACAGAAGAGACAGATGGTGAGGTGCGAAACTGCATATCATGAGACAGAGGGACCTCCCTTGCCACTCACACTCCAGCACAGAAGAGACACGTGGCATGGTGTGAAACTGCATATCATGAGGCAGACAGGCCTCCCTTGCCACTCACACTCCAGCACAGTTGAGACAGGAGGCGAGGTGCAAAACTGCATATCATGAGACAGAGGGACCTCCCTTGCCACTCACACCCCAGGGCAGAAGAGACGGGTGGCGAAATGTGAAACTACATATCATGAGACAAAGGGACCTCCCTTGCCACTCACACCCCAGCACAGAAGAGACACGTGGTGAGGTGTGAAACTGCATATCATGAGACAGAGGGACCTCCCTTGCCACTCACACCCCAGCACAGAAGAGACAGATGGTGAGGTGCGAAACCGCATATTATGAGAAAGAGTGACCTCCCTTGCCACTCACACCCCAGCACAGAAGAGACAGATGGTGAGGGGTGAAATTGCACATCATGAGACTGAAGAACCTCTCCTGCTACCCACACTTCAGCATAGAAGACACATATGACAAGGTGTTAAAATGTACTTCATGGAGCCAGAGAGACCTCTCCTGCCACCAACATGCCAGCTCAGAAGAGACAGGTGACGAGGTGTGAAACTGCACATCATGAGACCAGAGCGACCTCGCTTGTCTATCACATCCCAGCACACAAGAGACAGGTGACGAGGCGTGAAATGGCACATCATGCGACTGAGGGACCTTCCCTGCCACTTACACTACAGCTCAGAAGAGACATGTGGCGAGATGTGAAACTGCATATCAAGAGACAGAGGGGCCTCCTTTGCCACTCACCCCTAGCACAGAAGAGACAGGTGGCGAGATGTGAAACTGCATATCATGAGACAGAGGGGCCTCCCAAGCCACTCACATCCCAGCATAGACGAGACAAGTAGCGAGGTGTGAAAATGCACATCATGAGACCAGAGGGACCTCCCCTGCCACTCACACTCCAGCATAGAAGAGACAGGTGGTGAGGTGTGAAACTACATATCATGAGACAGAGGGATCTCCCTTCCCACTCACACCCCAGCACAGAAGAGATGGGTGGTGAGGTGCGAAACTACATATCATGAGACAGAGGGACCTCCCTTGCCACTCACACTCCAGCATAGAAGAGACAGGTGGTGAGGTGTGAAACTGCATATCATGAGACAGAGGGACCTCCCTTGCCACTCACACTCCAGCATAGTAGAGACGGGTGGTGAGGTGCGAAACTGCATATCATATTCATGAGACAGAGGGGCCTCCCAAGCCACTCATATCCCAGCATAGAAGAGACAAGTAGCGAGGTGTGAAAATGCACATCATGAGACCAGAGGGACCTCCCCTGCCACTCACACTCCAGCATAGAAGAGACAGGTGGTGAGGTGTGAAACTGCATATCATGAGACAGAGGGACCTCCCTTGCCACTCACACCCCAGCACAGAAGAGACGGGTGGTGAGGTGCGAAACTGCATATCATGAGACAGAGGGACCTCCCTTGCCACTCAGACCCCAGCAGAGAAGAGACGGGTGGTGAGGTACGAAACTCCATATCATGAGACAGAGGGACCTCCTTGCCACTCACACTCCACTATAGAAGAGACAGGTGGAGGTGTGAAACTACATATCATGAGACAGAGGGACCTCCCCTGCCACTCACAACCCAGCGCAGAAGAGACAGATGGTGAGGTGTGAAACTACATATCATGAGACAGAGGGACCTCCCCTGCCACTCACACCCCAGCACAGAAGAGACGGGTGGTGAGGTGCGAAACTGCATATCATGAGACAGAGGGACCTCCCTTGCCACTCACACCCCAGCAAAGAAGAGACGGGTGGTGAGGTGTGAAACTACATATCATGAGACAGAGGGACCTCCATTGCCACTCACACTCCAGCATAGAAGAGACAGGTGGTGAGGTGTGAAACTACATATCATGAGACAGAGGGACCTCCCTTGCCACTCACACTCCAGCATAGAAGAGACAGGTGGTGAGGTGTGAAACTGCATATCATGAGACAGAGGGACCTCCCTTGCCACTCACACTCCAGCATAGTAGAGACTGGTGGTGAGGTGCGAAACTGCATATCATGAGACAGAGGGGCTTCCCAAGCCACTCATATCCCAGCATAGAAGAGACAAGTAGCGAGGTGTGAAAATGCACATCATGAGACCAGAGGGACCTCCCCTGCCACTCACACTCCAGCATAGAAGAGACAGGTGGTGAGGTGTGAAACTGCATATCATGAGACAGAGGGACCTCCCTTGCCACTCACACCCCAGCACAGAAGAGACGGTGGTGAGGTGCGAAACTGCATATCATGAGGCAGAGGGACCTCCCTTGCCACTCACACCCCAGCACAGAAGAGACGGGTGGTGAGGTGTGAAACTACATATCATGAGACAGAGGGACCTCCCCTGCCACTCACACCCCAGCGCAGAAGAGACAGATGGTGAGGTGTGAAACTACATATCATGAGACAGAGGGACCTCCCTTGCCACTCACACTCCAGCACAGAAGAGACACGTGGCGTGGTGTGAAACTACATATCATGAGACAGAGGGACCTCCCTTGCCACTCACACCCCAGCACAGAAGAGACGGGTGGTGAGGTGCGAAACTGCATATCATGAGACAGAGGGACCTCCCTTGCCACTCACACCCCAGCACAGAAGAGACGGGTGGTGAGGTGTGAAACTACATATCATGAGACAGAGGGACCTCCCTTGCCACTCACACTCCAGCATAGAAGAGACAGGTGGTGAGGTGTGAAACTACATATCATGAGACAGAGGGACCTCCTTTGCCACTCACACTCCAGCATAGAAGAGACAGGTGGTGAGGTGTGAAACTACATATCATGAGACAGAGGGACCTCCCCTGCCACTCACACCCCGATACCAAAGGGGATGATGGACGGAGCGTTTGAGCTAATCAAACACTCACCCCCACTCAACTGATCTGGGTTTAATCCATCATCATTCTTTAGCTCACTCCACCACCCCAGTTCAGACATGGCCATATGCAAATCAGTCTGACCCTGTGCCTCATGGGAACAGTCCAGCCCGAACTGCCAAGCCATGTCTTCCCTGGACCGGAAACAAGCATCCTGGGACCGGTTTCTGGCTATTCAGCCGTCATCAGCCAGGCTAGCTTGAATCCAGTGGCAAAGTGAGCAAGGGACCCACGTCTGGGCATACCCTGCCAACTTAGGGCGAACAAAGCGATACCAAAGGGGATGATGGACGGAGCGCTTGAGCTAATCAAACACTCACCCCCACTCAACTGATCTGGGTTTAATCCATCAACATTCTTTAGCTCACTCCACCACCCCAGTTCAGACATGGCCATATGCAAATCAGTCTGACCCTGTGCCTCATGGGAACAGTTCAGCCCGAACTGCCAAGCCATGTCTTCCCTGGACCGGAAACAAGCATCCTGGGACCGGTTTCTGGCTATTCAGCCGTCATCAGCCAGGCTAGCTTGAATCCAGTGGCAAAGTGAGCAAGGGACCCACGTCTGGGCATACCCTGCCAACTTAGGGCGAACAAAGCGATACCAAAGGGGATGATGGACGGAGCGTTTGAGCTAATCAAACACTCACCCCCACTCAACTGATCTGGGTTTAATCCATCATCATTCTTTAGCTCACTCCACCACCCCAGTTCAGACATGGCCATATGCAAATCAGTCTGACCCTGTGCCTCATGGGAACAGTCCAGCCCGAACTGCCAAGCCATGTCTTCCCTGGACCGGAAACAAGCATCCTGGGACCGGTTTCTGGCTATTCAGCCGTCATCAGCGAGGCTAGCTTGAATCCAGTGGCAAAGTGAGCAAGGGACCCACGTCTGGGCATACCCTGCCAACTTAGGGCGAAAAAGCGATACCAAAGGGGATGATGGACGGAGCGCTTGAGCTAATCAAACACTCACCCCCACTCAACTGATCTGGGTTTAATCCATCATCATTCTTTAGCTCACTCCACCACCCCAGTTCAGACATGGCCATATGTAAATCAGTCTGACCCTGTGCCTCATGGGAACAGTCCAGCCCGAACTGCCAAGCCATGTCTTCCTGGACCGGAAACAAGCATCCTGGGACCGGTTTCTGGCTATTCAGCCGTCATCAGCCAGGCTAGCTTGAATCCAGTGGCAAAGTGAGCAAGGGACCCACGTCTGGGCATACCCTGCCAACTTAGGGCGAACAAAGCGATACCAAAGGGATGATGGACGGAGCGTTTGAGCTAATCAAACACTCACCCCCACTCAACTGATCTGGGTTTAATCCATCATCATTCTTTAGCTCACTCCACCACCCCAGTTCAGACATGGCCATATGCAAATCAGTCTGACCCTGTGCCTCATGGGAACAGTCCAGCCCGAACTGCCAAGCCATGTCTTCCCTGGACCGGAAACAAGCATCCTGGGACCGGTTTCTGGCTATTCAGCCGTCATCAGCCAGGCTAGCTTAAATCCAGTGGCAAAGTGAGCAAGGGACCCACGTCTGGGCATACCCTGCCAACTTAGGGCGAACAAAGCGATACCAAAGGGGATGATGGACGGAGCGTTTGAGCTAATCAAACACTCACCCCCACTCAACTGATCTGGGTTTAATCCATCATCATTCTTTAACTCACTCCACCACCCCAGTTCAGACATGGCCATATGCAAATCAGTCTGACCCTGTGCCTCATGGGAACAGTCCAGCCCGAACTGCCAAGCCATGTCTTCCTGGACCGGAAACAAGCATCCTGGGACCGGTTTCTGGCTATTCAGCCGTCATCAGCCAGGCTAGCTTGAATCCAGTGGCAAAGTGAGCAAGGGACCCACGTCTGGGCATACCCTGCCAACTTAGGGCGAACAAAGCGATACCAAAGGGGATGATGGACGGAGCGTTTGAGCTAATCAAACACTCACCCCCACTCAACTGATCTGGGTTTAATCCATCATCATTCTTTAGCTCACTCCACCACCCCAGTTCAGACATGGCCATATGCAAATCAGTCTGACCCTGTGCCTCATGGGAACAGTCCAGCCCGAACTGCCAAGCCATGTCTTCCCTGGACCGGAAACAAGCATCCTGGGACCGGTTTCTGGCTATTCAGCCGTCATCAGCCAGGCTAGCTTGAATCCAGTGGCAAAGTGAGCAAGGGACCCACGTCTGGGCATACCCTGCCAACTTAGGGCGAACAAAGCGATACCAAAAGGGATGATGGACGGAGCGTTTGAGCTAATCAAACACTCACCCCCACTCAACTGATCTGGGTTTAATCCATCATCATTCTTTAGCTCACTCCACCACCCCAGTTCAGACATGGCCATATGCAAATCAGTCTGACCCTGTGCCTCATGGGAACAGTCCAGCCCGAAATGCCAAGCCATGTCTTCCCTGGACCGGAAACAAGCATCCTGGGACCGGTTTCTGGCTATTCAGCCGTCATCAGCCAGGCTAGCTTGAATCCAGTGGCAAAGTGAGCAAGGGACCCACGTCTGGGCATACCCTGCCAACTTAGGGCGAACAAAGCGATACCAAAGGGGATGATGGACGGAGCGTTTGAGCTAATCAAACACTCACCCCACTTAACTGATCTGGGTTTAATCCATCATCATTCTTTAGCTCACTCCACCACCCCAGTTCAGACATGGCCATATGCAAATCAGTCTGACCCTGTGCCTCATGGGAACAGACCAGCCCGAACTGCCAAGCCATGTCTTCCCTGGACCGGAAACAAGCTTCCTGGGACCGGTTTCTGGCTATTCAGCCGTCATCAGCCAGGCTAGCTTGAATCCAGTGGCAAAGTGAGCAAGGGACCCACATCTGGGCATACCCTGCCAACTTAGGGCGAACAAAGCGATACCAAAGGGGATGAAGGACGGAGCGCTTGAGCTAATCAAACACTCACCCCCACTCAACTGATCTGGGTTTAATCCATCATCATTCTTTAGCTCACTCCACCACCCCAGTTCAGACATGGCCATATGCAAATCAGTCTGACCCTGTGCCTCATGGGAACAGTCCAGCCCGAACTGCCAAGCCATGTCTTCCCTGGACCGGAAACAAGCATCCTGGGACCGGTTTCTGGCTATTCAGCCGTCATCAGCCAGGCTAGCTTAAATCCAGTGGCAAAGTGAGCAAGGGACCCACGTCTGGGCATACCCTGCCAACTTAGGGCGAACAAAGCGATACCAAAGGGGATGATGGACGGAGCGTTTGAGCTAATCAAACACTCACCCCACTCAACTGATCTGGGTTTAATCCATCATCATTCTTTAACTCACTCCACCACCCCAGTTCAGACATGGCCATATGCAAATCAGTCTGACCCTGTGCCTCATGGGAACAGTCCAGCCCGAACTGCCAAGCCATGTCTTCCCTGGACCGGAAACAAGCATCCTGGGACCGGTTTCTGGCTATTCAGCCGTCATCAGCCAGGCTAGCTTGAATCCAGTGGCAAAGTGAGCAAGGGACCCACGTCTGGGCATACCCTGCCAACTTAGGGCGAACAAAGCGATACCAAAGGGGATGATGGACGGAGCGTTTGAGCTAATCAAACACTCACCCCCACTCAACTGATCTGGGTTTAATACATCATCATTCTTTAGCTCACTCCACCACCCCAGTTCAGACATGGCCATATGCAAATCAGTCTGACCCTGTGCCTCATGGGAACAGTCCAGCCCGAACTGCCAAGCCATGTCTTCCCTGGACCGGAAACAAGCATCCTGGGACCGGTTTCTGGCTATTCAGCCGTCATCAGCCAGGCTAGCTTGAATCCAGTGGCAAAGTGAGCAAGGGACCCACGTCTGGGCATACCCTGCCAACTTAGGGCGAACAAAGCGATACCAAAGGGGATGATGGACGGAGCGCTTGAGCTAATCAAACACTCACCCCCACTCAACTGATCTGGGTTTAATCCATCATCATTCTTTAGCTCACTCCACCACCCCAGTTCAGACATGGCCATATGCAAATCAGTCTGACCCTGTGCCTCATGGGAACAGTCCAGCCCGAAATGCCAAGCCATGTCTTCCCTGGACCGGAAACAAGCATCCTGGGACCGGTTTCTGGCTATTCAGCCGTCATCAGCCAGGCTAGCTTGAATCCAGTGGCAAAGTGAGCAAGGGACCCACGTCTGGGCATACCCTGCCAACTTAGGGCGAACAAAGCGATACCAAAGGGGATGATGGACGGAGCGTTTGAGCTAATCAAACACTCACCCCCACTTAACTGATCTGGGTTTAATCCATCATCATTCTTTAGCTCACTCCACCACCCCAGTTCAGACATGGCCATATGCAAATCAGTCTGACCCTGTGCCTCATGGGAACAGACCAGCCCGAACTGCCAAGCCATGTCTTCCCTGGACCGGAAACAAGCTTCCTGGGACCGGTTTCTGGCTATTCAGCCGTCATCAGCCAGGCTAGCTTGAATCCAGTGGCAAAGTGAGCAAGGGACCCACATCTGGGCATACCCTGCCAACTTAGGGCGAACAAAGCGATACCAAAGGGGATGAAGGACGGAGCGTTTGAGCTAATCAAACACTCACCCCCACTCAACTGATCTGGGTTTAATCCATCATCATTCTTTAGCTCACTCCACCACCCCAGTTCAGACATGGCCATATGCAAATCAGTCTGACCCTGTGCCTCATGGGAACAGTCCAGCCCGAACTGCCAAGCCATGTCTTCCCTGGACCGGAAACAAGCATCCTGGGACCGGTTTCTGGCTATTCAGCCGTCATCAGCAAGGCTAGCTTGAATCCAGTGGCAAAGTGAGCAAGGGACCCACGTCTGGGCATACCCTGCCAACTTAGGGCGAACAAAGCGATACCAAAGGGGATGATGGACGGAGCGTTTGAGCTAATCAAACACTCACCCCCACTCAACTGATCTGGGTTTGATCCATCATCATTCTTTAGCTCACTCCACCACCCCAGTTCAGACATGGCCATATGCAAGTCAGTCTGACCCTGTGCCTCATGGGAACAGTCCAGCCCGAACTGCCAAGCCATGTCTTCCCTGGACCGGAAACAAGCATCCTGGGACCGGTTTCTGGCTATTCAGCCGTCATCAGCCAGGCTAGCTTGAATCCAGTGGCAAAGTGAGCAAGGGACCCACGTCTGGGAATACTCTGCCAACTTAGGGCGAACAAAGCGATACCAAAGGGGATGATGGACTTAGCGCTTGAGCTAATCAAACACTCACCCCCACTCAACTGATCTGGGTTTAATCCATCATCATTCTTTAGCTCACTCCACCACCCCAGTTCAGACATGGCCATATGCAAATCAGTCTGACCCTGTGCCTCATGGGAACAGTCCAGCCCGAACTGCCAAGCCATGTCTTCCCTGGACCGGAAACAAGCATCCTGGGACCGGTTTCTGGCTATTCAGCCGTCATCAGCCAGGCTAGCTTGAATCCAGTGGCAAAGTGAGCAAGGGACCCACGTCTGGGCATACCCTGCCAACTTAGGGCGAACAAAGCGATACCAAAGGGGATGATGGACGGAGCGCTTGAGCTAATCAAACACTCACCCCCACTCAACTGATCTGGGTTTAATCCATCATCATTCTTTAGCTCACTCCACCACCCCAGTTCAGACATGGCCATATGCAAATCAGTCTGACCCTGTGCCTCATGGGAACAGTCCAGCCCGAACTGCCAAGCCATGTCTTCCCTGGACCGGAAACAAGCATCCTGGGACCGGTTTCTGGCTATTCAGCCGTCATCAGCCAGGCTAGCTTGAATCCAGTGGCAAAGTGAGCAAGGGACCCACGTCTGGGCATACCCTGCCAACTTAGGGCGAACAAAGCGATACCAAAGGGGATGATGGACGGAGCGCTTGAGCTAATCAAACACTCACCCCCACTCAACTGATCTGGGTTTAATCCATCATCATTCTTTAGCTCACTCCACCACCCCAGTTCAGACATGGCCATATGCAAATCAGTCTGACCCTGTGCCTCATGGGAACAGTCCAGCCCGAACTGCCAAGCCATGTCTTCCCTGGACCGGAAACAAGCATCCTGGGACCGTTTTCTGGCTATTCAGCCGTCATCAGCCAGGGTAGCTTGAAGCCAGTGGCAAAGTGAGCAAGGGACCCACGTCTGGGCATACCCTGCCAACTTAGGGCGAACAAAGCGATACCAAAGGGGATGATGGACGGAGCGCTTGAGCTAATCAAACACTCACCCCCACTCAACTGATCTGGGTTTAATCCATCATCATTCTTTAGCTCACTCCACCACCCCAGTTCAGACATGGCCATATGCAAATCAGTCTGACCCTGTGCCTCATGGGAACAGTCCAGCCCGAACTGCCAAGCCATGTCTTCCCTGGACCGGAAACAAGCATCCTGGGACCGGTTTCTGGCTATTCAGCCGTCATCAGCCAGGCTAGCTTGAATCCAGTGGCAAAGTGAGCAAGGGACCCACGTCTGGGCATACCCTGCCAACTTAGGGCGAACAAAGCGATACCAAAGGGGATGATGGACGGAGCGCTTGAGCTAATCAAACACTCACCCCCACTCAACTGATCTGGGTTTAATCCATCATCATTCTTTAGCTCACTCCACCACCCCAGTTCAGACATGGCCATATGCAAATCAGTCTGACCCTGTGCCTCATGGGAACAGTCCAGCCCGAACTGCCAAGCCATGTCTTCCCTGGACCGGAAACAAGCATCCTGGGACCGGTTTCTGGCTATTCAGCCGTCATCAGCCAGGCTAGCTTAAATCCAGTGGCAAAGTGAGCAAGGGACCCACGTCTGGGCATACCCTGCCAACTTAGGGCGAACAAAGCGATACCAAAGGGGATGATGGACGGAGCGCTTGAGCTAATCAAACACTCACCCCCACTCAACTGATCTGGGTTTAATCCATCATCATTCTTTAGCTCACTCCACCACCCCAGTTCAGACATGGCCATATGCAAATCAGTCTGACCCTGTGCCTCATGGGAACAGTCCAGCCCGAACTGCCAAGCCATGTCTTCCCTGGACCGGAAACAAGCATCCTGGTACCGGTTTCTGGCTATTCAGCCGTCATCAGCCAGGCTAGCTTGAATCCAGTGGCAAAGTGAGCAAGGGACCCACGTCTGGGCATACCCTGCCAACTTAGGGCGAACAAAGCGATACCAAAGGGGATGATGGACGGAGCGTTTGAGCTAATCAAACACTCACCCCCACTCAACTGATCTGGGTTTAATCCATCATCGTTCTTTAGCTCACTCCACCACCCCAGTTCAGACATGGCCATATGCAAATCAGTCTGACCCTGTGCCTCATGGGAACAGTCCAGCCCGAACTGCCAAGCCATGTCTTCCCTGGACCGGAAACAAGCATCCTGGGACCGGTTTCTGGCTATTCAGCCGTCATCAGCCAGGCTAGCTTAAATCCAGTGGCAAAGTGAGCAAGGGACCCACGTCTGGGCATACCCTGCCAACTTAGGGCGAACAAAGCGATACCAAAGGGGATGATGGACGGAGCGTTTGAGCTAATCAAACACTCACCCCCACTCAACTGATCTGGGTTTAATCCATCACCATTCTTTAGCTCACTCCACCACCCCAGTTCAGACATGGCCATATGCAAATCAGTCTGACCCTGTGCCTCATGGGAACAGTCCAGCCCGAACTGCCAAGCCATGTCTTCCCTGGACCGGAAACAAGCATCCTGGGACCGGTTTCTGGCTATTCAGCCGTCATCAGCCAGGCTAGCTTGAATCCAGTGGCAAAGTGAGCAAGGGACCCACGTCTGGGCATACCCTGCCAACTTAGGGCGAACAAAGCGATACCAAAGGGGATGATGGACGGAGCGTTTGAGCTAATCAAACACTCACCCCCACTCAACTGATCTGGGTTTAATCCATCATCATTCTTTAGCTCACTCCACCACCCCAGTTCAGACATGGCCATATGCAAATCAGTCTGGCCCTGTGCCTCATGGGAACAGTCCAGCCCGAACTGCCAAGCCATGTCTTCCCTGGACCGGAAACAAGCATCCTGGGACCGGTTTCTGGCTATTCAGCCGTCATCAGCCAGGCTAGCTTGAATCCAGTGGCAAAGTGAGCAAGGGACCCACATCTGGGCATACCCTGCCAACTTAGGGCGAACAAAGCGATACCAAAGGGGATGAAGGACGGAGCGCTTGAGCTAATCAAACACTCACCCCCACTCAACTGATCTGGGTTTAATCCATCATCATTCTTTAGCTCACTCCACCACCCCAGTTCAGACATGGCCATATGCAAATCAGTCTGACCCTGTGCCTCATGGGAACAGTCCAGCCCGAACTGCCAAGCCATGTCTTCCCTGGACCGGAAACAAGCATCCTGGGACCGGTTTCTGGCTATTCAGCCGTCATCAGCCAGGCTAGCTTGAATCCAGTGGCAAAGTGAGCAAGGGACCCACGTCTGGGCATACCCTGCCAACTTAGGGCGAACAAAGCGATACCAAAGGGGATGATGGAAGGAGCGTTTGAGCTAATCAAACACTCACCCCCACTCAACTGATCTGGGTTTAATCCATCATCATTCTTTAGCTCACTCCACCACCCCAGTTCAGACATGGCCATATGCAAATCAGTCTGACCCTGTGCCTCATGGGAACAGTCCAGCCCGAACTGCCAAGCCATGTCTTCCCTGGACCGGAAACAAGCATCCTGGGACCGGTTTCTGGCTATTCAGCCGTCATCAGCCAGGCTAGCTTGAATCCAGTGGCAAAGTGAGCAAGGGACCCACGTCTGGGCATACCCTGCCAACTTAGGGCTGAACAAAGCGATACCAAAGGGATGATGGACGGAGCGTTTGAGCTAATCAAACACTCACCCCCACTCAACTGATCTGGGTTTAATCCATCATCATTCTTTAGCTCACTCCACCACCCCAGTTCAGACATGGCCATATGCAAATCAGTCTGACCCTGTGCCTCATGGGAACAGTCCAGCCCGAACTGCCAAGCCATGTCTTCCCTGGACCGGAAACAAGCATCCTGGGACCGGTTTCTGGCTATTCAGCCGTCATCAGCCAGGCTAGCTTGAATCCAGTGGCAAAGTGAGCAAGGGACCCACGTCTGGGCATACCCTGCCAACTTAGGGCGAACAAAGCGATACCAAAGGGGATGATGGACGGAGCGTTTGAGCTAATCAAACACTCACCCCCACTCAACTGATCTGGGTTTAATCCATCATCATTCTTTAGCTCACTCCACCACCCCAGTTCAGACATGGCCATATGCAAATCAGTCTGGCCCTGTGCCTCATGGGAACAGTCCAGCCCGAACTGCCAAGCCATGTCTTCCTGGACCGGAAACAAGCATCCTGGGACCGGTTTCTGGCTATTCAGCCGTCATCAGCCAGGCTAGCTTGAATCCAGTGGCAAAGTGAGCAAGGGACCCACATCTGGGCATACCCTGCCAACTTAGGGCGAACAAAGCGATACCAAAGGGGATGAAGGACGGAGCGTTTGAGCTAATCAAACACTCACCCCCACTCAACTGATCTGGGTTTAATCCATCATCATTCTTTAGCTCACTCCACCACCCCAGTTCAGACATGGCCATATGCAAATCACTCTGACCGTGTGCCTCATGGGAACAGTCCAGCCCGAACTGCCAAGCCATGTCTTCCCTGGACCGGAAACAAGCATCCTGGGGCCGGTTTCTGGCTATTCAGCCGTCATCAGCAAGGCTAGCTTGAATCCAGTGGCAAAGTGAGCAAGGGACCCACGCCTGGGCATACCCTGCCAACTTAGGGCGAACAAAGCGATACCAAAGGGGATGATGGACGGAGCGTTTGAGCTAATCAAACACTCACCCCCACTCAACTGATCTGGGTTTAATCCATCATC